>JAAGEH010000032.1:13233331-13387249 GCA_011751065.1 Lasiurus cinereus
GCATACCCCTGAAAATAAGACATCCCCGATAATAAGCCCCCCTACCCCAACATAAGGCCTTCCTGGAATATAAGGCTCCCGAAGCTACCGTAAGGCATCTGACTCCTGATTTTAAAGAGACCTTCCACTGCCTGAACAGCTCTGGCTGTGCTGCGGCCAATCAGTGAGCTGGTTTGTGATGACAACTACTACTGTACTGTACCTGTATACAGGTAATAAATTTCCTTTTTTTTTTGTTCAACAATAAATGTGTACTGTATTCTTCTTCATGGAAAAATAAGACATCCCCTGAAAATAAGACCTAGCACATCTTTGGGAGCAAAAATTAATATAAGACACTGTCTTATTTTCGGGGAAATAGAGTATGAGTAAACAGTTACCCCACATATCAGAAACCAACCAGCTGGCAGCTTAGTATATCCATTACTAAAAGGAAGGGTGAAATTAACAGAACAATTCATATTGTAGTTATTAGATAAAGACAATAACTAGCATACTCAGTATAAGTAATTATTTACCACAGGGAACTACTGCGGTAACCTTCAGAGAAAACATCCCTGCATTCTTTTCCCAAACAGTGGGTCCCAACATATAAAGATCCATGTATATGACTTTCTTCCCAAATGAATAGAATAATTCTATTTATTAGCAATAGATGTCCCAACTCCTACTAGGCAAGATGTCAAGGTCTGCTCTACATAGGTTCCTCCATTGCCAGCTTCAGAGCAGTTGGAGTGGTGAGAAGCAAGTCTCAGAGTCCCATCCATTTCTCCTCTAGTTGGCCCATTGTCCTTGCTCAGTTCAGGTCTAACTGCTTACCACATCCTTCCCTCCTCCCCCTTCCCACAAGTATCTTGGATCTGAATCCTTCCAGATAAAAGGGGCACAGGGTCTCTTCTGTAGCTGCTTCATAATGAGGAGGGACAAAGTTTTCTTTCAGAGCCAAGATATCCTTGCTCCCTATCAGAGGAACAATGAGCTTTGGCACAGGAGATGGCAATGGTGTCTAGATGGCAATGGTATTCCCGAGTATGAGAAGAGCCTGTAACCTGTGGAGACAAACCTGTGTTATACATTTTAGTGCTATTTGTGTAAAAGGTAGAAATAAATTCAGGATCCAGTTCATTCATAGGTGATGTGTGTTATACACAACTTTCCCCCTAAAATCATTTTCATTTTTATTAAGGAGCCAAATTAAGACCAATTCATTTATTGTATTAAGTTTAGTTTCAATTTGGCCTGATTGTTTGCATGAACACAATAAGAATAGCAATTGATCACATAGGTTTTTTAAAAGTATGCTTTGCTGGAATTTCATGATTGAGTTATTTTTGTTTGTTTGTTTTTTTCTTTTTGTAAACATTTATAAGAAAGATAATACGAATAACATGGAATAATTGAAATATGTTCTCAAATATAAGGATATTAATAAAGAATATAATCATAAGTATATTCTTTTTTTTAAATTTTTTATACATATCTCCCCATTGCCCCCCCTCCCTCCCAGGCATACCCCAACCCCCCAGTGTCTATGTTCATTGGTTATGATTATATGCAAAGATACAAGTCCTTTGATTGATCTCTTATCTACCTTACCTAACTTTAATCTTCCTGCTGTAATTTCACAGTCTGTTTGAAGCTTTACTATCTCTGTATCTATCCTTTTGTTCATTAATTAGCCCCTCAGGGCAAAGAAGCCAGCCATCTTGCTGCCATCAGGTTTTCCTGTAATACCTTGCAGACTTGGGTGTTTCTCACATTCTTGATGTTCCCAAAATATCTTGAGGTTCCTTTTTTTGCCATCTCTCAGGAAAGCAACCTTTGTTCCTTGCCTGGAAAGACTAGCATGAACCACGGTTCCTGGCTATGGCTATTTCTCTAAAGTAGTCGTATTAGCTTCAAAGTCAGTTTTCATTCCTTCAAGCATTCTGGTGACATGCAGAGTCCAGCCATGTCTCTCTCAGACATGACATTCTAGTCAAAGTTTTGGTTAATATAATCACAAATGGAAACTGATCTCTCTCTCTCTCTCTCTCTCTCTCTCTCTCTCTCTCTCTAATCCTTACCTGAGGATATTTTTTCATTAATTTTTAGAGAGAGAAGAAGAGAGAAGAAAAGACTGAAAGAAATATTGATGTGAGGGAAACACATCCATTGGTTGCCTCCTGCAACCAGGACTGGGACCTGGGAGGAGCCTGCAACTGAGGTACATGTCCTTGACTGGAATCAAACCCGGGACCATTAGGCCTGCAGCTAGATGCTCTATCTACTGAGCCAACCCAGCTTGGGCTGGAAACTGGTCTTACTGAATTTATGCAAAGAAATATATTGCTATGATTCACTTATTAAGAATTGCCAGAGGAACAAGGTAGGGAGAAAAATAGTTAATTTACCAAAAACAAACAAACATGTAAACAAACAAGCAAAAAACTAATTATTTTCAGTTCATTCAGTCCATAATCAATTTTTTGTTCCTCCTGACTTTTTCTGCCAGTATTTCTATAAATCCAAATACTCTGTAGAGTTCTAATAATTTTCATCCAGTTTGAAGGGGATGATCTGATAATGTCAGTCCTTTCCACGGATCCTTCAGAAGATGTAACATTTTTCCAAATTCATTATAACAAAACCGTGACTGTTTCTAAATGGCAAGGAGAAATTTAAAATGACACCGTTATGAATTTGATTATAATGTAAATTACATGGAATCTTGTCTTTTCTGCTAAAAACAATATCCCAGGATAACAATTAGAGGTATAAATGAAAGCATATCAGAATCTATATTAATAATATGCATATATAAATAGAACATAGCTATTATTTCTTATTTGACAAAGCTTCCCATGTACCTTAAGCAGAAAATTTTCCTTTTTAAGAAGAGAAAACGAATTCTTGAGGCACTCCATTGCCCATTGGAATGGCCTAAAGCCAATTCTAGGTCAAGAAATTTTCTTAAAATTCAAACCGTGGGAAGGTTGTCAAATTTATTTGATTGAAAAATGATTATTATTGTAGTGAAACACTATTCGATTATTAATTTAAAGTAACAAAAGGATATTAAACACAAATACAACTTAGCAACACTTCACTTTCTACAATTAAGATCACTTTTTAAAAAGAAATCAAATACCTGATTAGTATAACAATAGATAGCCATTCAATAATTTATAGAACTTTTGCTCCCTAGGCAAATACAGAAAATATTTTTTTCCCTTTTAACAAACTGAAAACAGACTAAAATTCTATAGTAGATTACTTTATTTTATTTTTTCTATTTTTTAAATTAATGTATTACATGTGTACATATCTTCCCATTGTCTTCCCCCACCCCACTCCCATACATGCCCTCACCCCACAGTGTCTTGCATTCATTGATTATGCTTATATGCATACATACAAGTCCTTCTGTTAATCTCTTATCTCCCTAACCTTCCCGGTGTAATTTGACAGTCTGTTTTATGCTTTGCTGTCTCTGTATATATCTTTTTGTTCCTCAGTTTATAATGTTCTCTGTTATCCACAAATGAGTGAGATCATGTGGTGCTTCTCTTTCATTGACTGGCTTATTTCACTTAGCATAATGCTCTCCAGTTCCATCCAGGTTGCTGCAAATCAAACAATTTAGGCAATTTCAAAATCTTAGCTAATGTAGATTGTGCTACTATGAACATAGGGGTGCATAAATCCTTTTTGACCAGTGTTTCTAGTTTCTTAGAATATATTCCTAAGAGTGGGATTACTGGGTCAAATGGGAGTTCCATTTTTACCTTTTGAGGAAACTCCATACTGTTCTTCACAGTGGCTACACTAGTCTGTATTCCCACCAGCAGTGCATGAGGGTTCCTTTTTCTCCGCATTCTCTCCAACACTTGTCCTTTGTTGATTTGTTGATGATTGCCATTCTGACAGGTGTGAGATGGCATCACATGGTTGTTTTGACTTGCATCTCTCAGATAATTAGTGAGCATGTTTTCATGTGTCTCTAGCATTCCTTCTGTTTTCTTTCAAAAAGATTCTATTTAGGTCAATGGCCCATTTTTTTTATTGGATCATTTATCTTCCTTTTATTAAGTTGTATAAGTTGCCGTTTGTCAGTGATAACATTTGCAAATATGTTCTTCCATACAGTGGGCTTTCTTGTTATTTTGTTGATGGTTTATTTTGCTGTGAAAAAGCTTTTTATTTTGATGTAGTCCCATTTGTTTATTTTCTCTTTAGCTTCCTTTGCCCTTGGAGCAGTATCAGTGAAGAAGTTCCTTTGGCATGTATCTGAGATTTTGCTGCCTGTGGATTCCTCTAGTATTTTTATGGTTTAAGTCTAGTATCCATTGTGACTTTATATTTGTGTATGGTGTAGGTTGGTGGTCTAGTCTCATTTTTTGCATGTACTTGTCCAATTTTCCCAACACCATTTATTGAAGAAACTGTCTTGACTCCATTGTATGTCAAGCATTATTTGAGCCTCCTTTGTCAAACATTATTTGAGCATTGTGGTTTGGGTCTATATCTAGATTCTCTATTCTATTCCATTAGTCTATATGTCTGTTCTTGTGCTAGTACCAGGCTGTTTTGAGAACAGTGGCTGTGTAATACAGCTTGAAATCTGGTATTGAGATCCCACCTAATTTATTCTTCTTTCTCAGGATTACTGTGGCTATTCGGGGTCTTTTTTTTTTTGTTCCAAATGAATCTTTGGAGAGTTCTTTGTAGGTCTGTGAAATATGCCATAGTATTTTAATGGGGAGTGCATTGAATCTATAGATTGCTTTGGGTAGTATGGACATTTTAATGATATTGATTCTCCCAATCCATGAGCATGGTATGCTCTTCCATCTGTTCACTTCTTCCTCTATCTCTTTTTTCAGTGTCCTGCAGTTTTCTGTGCATAGTTCTTTTACCTCCTTAGTTAAGTTTATTCCTAGGTATCTTAATTTTTTTGGTGTGATGGTAAATTGGATTGCTTTTTTAGTCTCTCTTTCTGTAAGTTCACTATTAGTGTATAGAAATGCCATAGATTTCTTGGTATTAATTTTGTATCCTGTTACATTGCCGAATTCATTTATTAAGTTTGTTAGTTTTTTGATGGAGTCTTTCGGGTTTTTTATGTACAGTATCATGTCATCAGCAAATAAGGACATGATGCTGTACATAAGGACATGTCATCTGTAAATAAGGACATGATGCTGTACATTACTTCTTTTTTTCCAATTTGGAATCATTTTATTTCTTCTTCTTTCTAATTACAATGACTAATAATTCCAGTATTATGTCGAACAGGAGTAGTGAGAGTGGGCATTCCTGTCTTGTTCCTGTTCTTAGGGAAAATGGTTTTAGTTTTTGCCCATTGAGTTTGATGTTAGCTGTGGGTTTACAGATATAGCTTTTATTATGTTGAAGTATGATCCTTCTATTCCCAGCTTGTGGAGCGTTTTTATCAAGAAAGGGTGTTGGATTTTGTCAAATGCTTTTTCTGCATCAATTGATATGACCATGTGATTTTTACCTCTCAATTTGTTTATGTGATATATCACGTTTATTGATTTGCAGATATTGTACCATCCTCGCATTCCTGGGATAAATTCTACTCGGTCATGGTGGGTGATCTTTCTGTTGTACTGCTGGTTCTGATTTGCTAGAAATTTGTTGAGGATTTTGCCTCTAAATTCATGAGGAATATTAGCCTGTAATTTTCTTTCATTGTGTTTCCTTTATCTGGTTTTAGTATTAGGGTGATGCTGGCTTCATAGAAGGTGTTTGGAAGTGTTCCTTCTTCTTGAATTTTTTGGAATAGTCTGAGGAGGATAGGTTTTAATTCTCCCTTGAATGTTTGGTAAAACTCTCATATATAGCCATCAGGTCCCAGGCTTTTGTTGGCTGGAAGCTTTTTGATTACTGCTTCAACTTCTTCCATAGTTATGGGCTTATTTCGATGTTTAGATTCCTCCTGATTGAGTTTTGGAACATTATATTTTTCTAGGAATATGTCCATTTCTTCCAGGTTGTCCAGTTTGTTGGAATAGAGTTGTTCATAGTATTTTTTAACAATCCTTTTATTTTGGTGGGATCTGTTATTATTTTTCCTCTATCATTTTTTATTTTGTTTATTTGAATCTTCTCTCTTTGCTTGTTGGTGAGCCTGGCGAGAGGTTCCTCAGTCTTGTTTATTCTTTCAAAGAACCAGCTCTTAGTTTTGTTGATCTTTTGAATTGTTTCTTTGGTCTATAATTATTTTGTTTATCTCTGCTCTGGTCTTTACTATTTCTTTCTTCTGCTTACATTGGGCTTTTCTTGTTGCTCTCTTTCTAGCTCTTTGACTTGTAAAGTTAGGTAATTTATTACCATTGTTTCTTGTTTTTTTGCAATCGTCTTGTAGAGCCATGAACTTCCCTCTTAAGACTGCTTTCACTGTGTCCCAGAGATTTTGTGTTGTCGTGTTTTCATTGTCATTTGTTGCTATGATGTTTTTTTTTTAATTTTTTCCTTGATCTCTCTGGTTACCCAGTCATTGTTTAATAGCATGCTGTTTAGTCTCCACATGTTTGATTTCTTTGGATTGTCTTTATTGTAGTTAATTTCCATTTTTATTCCTCTGTGATCTGAGAAGATGCTTGATATGATTTCTATCTTCTTGAATTTGAAGAGACTTTGCCTATGATCCAACATATGGTCTATCTTTGAAAATGACCCATGTGTACTTGTGAAGAATGTATATTCTGTGGCTTTATGATGAAATATTCTGAAGATATTAATTAATTCCATCTGGTCTAGTGAGGTAGTTAGGATTAATGTTTATTTGCTGATTTTTTTTTGTTTAGAGGATTTGTCCAATGGTGATAGTGGGGCATAAAAGTCTCATACTATGATTGTATTGCTGTCAATCTCTCCTTTGATATCCTCCAGGAGTTTTTTTTTAATGTATTTTAGGTGCTCCTGTATATATGTTTACCAGACTTATTTCTTCTTGTTGAATTGCTCCCTTTAGTGTTATGAAGTGGCCTTCCTTATCTCTTGTTTTGCCCTTCACTTTGAGATTTAATTTGTCAGATATAAGTATTGCTACTCCAGCTTTTTTTTCATTTCCATTTGCCTGAAAAACCATCTTTCATCCCTTCTCCCTCAGTCTGTGTGCATCTTGTTTTTCTGAGGTGGGTTTCTTGTAGACAGCTGATATATTGGTCATGTTTTCTTATCTAATCCATTACTCCATGTGTTTTGATTGGAGCATTTAATTCACTTACATTTAAAGTTATTATTAATAGGTATTTATTTGTCACCATTTTTATTCTTTACCCCTGTATTCCTTCTTTGCTTCTTATTTTTATTTTTATTTATTTATTTTTTTTACAGCAGACCCTTTAGCATTTCTTGCATTTTTGGTTCAGTGATAATAAATTCCCTTAGTTCTTTTTTATCTGTGAAGCTCCTGATTTCATCTTTAATTTTGATTGAAAGCCTTACTGGGTACAGTATTCTTGGATTCAGATCCTTCTTTTGCATGACTTTGTATATTTCATTCCAGTCCCTCTGGCCTGATGAATTTTTGTTGAAAAATCAGTCACTTGTCTGGTGGGGGTTCCTTTGTAGGTAACTTTCTGTTTCTCTCTGGCTGCTTTTAAGTTCTTACTTTGTCGTTGGTATTTGCCAATTTAATTATAATGTGCCTTGGCGTCAGTTTTTGGGGGTTCATTTTGTTTGCGATTCTGTGAGCTCCTTGTATTTGTGTAGGTTTTTTCTTGTTTATATGAGGGAAGTTTTCTTCCATTATTTCTTCAAACAAGTTTTCTATTTCTTGTTCAGTTTTCTCTCCTTCTGGAACCCCTATTATGCTGATGTTGTTTTGTTTTGTGTTATCCCAAATTTCCTTTAGGCTCTCCTCCTGCTCTTTAATTTTTTTTTTTTTCTAAAAGCTGCTCTATTTTTTTTTTTTTTCTATCTTGACTTCTAGCTTACTGATATGGTCTTCTGTTTCTTCTAGTATACTCTTGATACTTTCTATTGAGTTCTTTTCAGCAGAGATGTTATTTTTCATTTCTTCTTGGTTTTTCTTCATTTCCTTTGTATATTTGGTTCTTACTCATATTTTTGAATTTGTCATCCATTCTTTTCAGCCACCTTATGGCCATTTCTCTGAATTCTTTCTCTGGCAGGTTGCTTGCCTCCATTTTGTTTACTTCCTTTTCTGGTGATGCCTGCCTTTCTTTCATATGTGTGCTGTTTCTTTCCCTCCCCATTGTCTCTCTTCTCTGGGTGTCTTTTTATGTAGTTCTCTCTCTCCTTATTTCAGGTTAATTCTGACCTTCCCGTGGTGGAGTGTAGAACTCCTCTGAATCTGTGTGTTTGTGCCATTTGGGGACCAGTGTTCTGGGGCTTGCAGCTGTTCAGTAGGTGACGTATTTGTAGATTTTCAGGCTACCAAATAACATCCACTTTCCCCTTCAAGATGACGTGGTCTCTGTGCCTTCAAGCAGCAGTGGGGGCTTTCTGGTCAGGAGAGCCCCATCTGGCAGTCCCCCACCTTCTCCAGGAATATAGATGTCTCTTAACTCACCAACAAACAATCCCCATGCAACCCTCAGCTGTTCTTTATGTTTGCTTTGGGACAAGGCTCAGGACACATCCATCTATTTTGCCGCCATTTTTCCCCTCTGTATTAGATTACTTTACATTCATTTATCTAATTAAATTAATTTTTTAAATTATCTAAATTTTCCTTTTAAGATTCTCTTCACAACCTTTCTATAACTTTCTCAAAACTTTCTACAACTTTCACAAACTTCATTATTCATTCAGAAATAAGCAGCTTCAGAACTCATTTTCTTTTTTTCTTCAAAATGCATCTCCATCCTCATGCCTTCTATTACCAAAACTATACAGTTTACTTCCAATTATTTAGGATTCTTAACCTTAAAACTTAACTTTTAGGTGACAAGTAATTAATATTCCTCAATTTAGCAATAAGATTTTTAAGAGATATATTTCAAATAAAATACAAGATTCAAATCCATCTTCTAGATTCTCTATAATAAGAGGCAAACTCAGATTATTTAATAGTTCAGGATCCTGTTATTTCAAAATGCCAATATATTCAATAATTTTTACTATTTAACTCAGTAGAAATTTAAAGTTTCAAGTTACCAAAGACTTTACTATTTTTTTTCCTTTATAGAGTGGGAGTGGACCCTTTCCAAGGGCTCTTCAGCCCCATGCCTTCTAGGAGAAAAACTTGGGAATGAGTTATAAGGTTTTATTTCCCATATGTATTTTTCTTTTTGTGTAGACTGTAAAAACGTGAAATCTTGCATATAAGAGATCTTTAAAAAATAAACACCAAAAAACACCCTACAGCAAATAAATGATACTCTCAAGAGAATGGACTGGGACATTAGTCTTAGAATCTTATCTCACACTAATGACATTTGGTTCAGAGTGGCACAAAGCCCAAACAACCCTGTATTCTTAAAACAGGAAAGAATCAACTATGTCCCCAAAAGATAAGAAAGCAAGTAAAGATTATACTTAAAAACAGTTACATTACAGACAGACAGAAGTCTCACTAGCCAAGCATTTGAGGAAGCTGATGCCTTCAGAAGGACATCAAGGAGGTCATTAAGTTTAAGAAATCTCAGCAGCTGCATGGAAGTTCCTGCAATCCCTGTCATGGATTCAGCCTGCCATAAGCAAAGAGGGATGACCTATCTTTAACAAATTAAACCAAACAACAAATTAACCAGAGACACAGAACAGCAATCAACAGAGACACTCTTACATATAATATTTACATGTGTGCACAATCCACAGACAAAACTTCACACTGTGCTTTCCCAAACACTAATCTCCTCTTGTTCTCAGTTAAGAGGAATATTTAAGAGTGTCTATATATCAATCCAGAAATAATCAAATCTATAATCTTAGCAGGATCATCCCTGTAGGAGGGATTGGAATTTTTCAAATTTAGCAAATTCGAGGTGGAAAATGGAGTATGGGCCCAATAATATCCTGCTGGGTACCCATTCTCAGTGGATCCCACCATTATACAGCAGAGAGGCAATTGCCCTGCTAGGAAGTAACTCTGTCCCCTCCAAATTCATTCCCTGCCTCATTCTAATCTAGTGGGAGAGGAGGTGACAATCTCAGGCTCATTTTCAGTGCCTAGTGGTTCTCAGCTTCTGGAACACTTGGTGGAGGTCTCCTAACTATGGACTGCAAGGCAGCCTCTTCCTTTTCCTTGCTTCCTTCCTCCTCCTACTATGCTTTTTTTGTATTACAGGTACAACATCTTTTCTCTGACCCATCAATTTAGGCCCTTCCTGATTTTGAATCAGAATTATACAAAGAAACAAAGGCTTGAACATTTGGTACTTTCCCAATTTTCCAAACTTCTGAAAAGACAATTCTAAGTATAATAGTTTAAAGATCCATTTAATGGCCACCTTTCCCCAGAATCTAGAGCATACACAGGCCAAACAGGATTGCAGTAAAACACCATTTTTTTTTTTGACAGATAGATTGTATTTTGGGATAGAGCCAACAGCACCCATCCTTGAACAATTTAAGCAAAATTATAGGCAAAGTTATACCAGAAAAAACACCCTAATATACTATATTTACAAGTGTTCCCAATAAACATATTTTGTGGCTTACTGTGCACAGCCAGACAGAATAACCAGGCAAGGACCTTGAGAGACTGATTGCAACCGTGAACTGACCAGGCTCACCCCAGATGGGAGCAGCAGACAATAAACTTCACCCATTACAGTTACAGAATGCTCAATTCAATTTAGGTCTTAGGTGAGATTATGGGAATTACTGAGGCTGTGGCTGGGACGCAAAACAGGAAAATTCCTGGCAGCACTGCAAATAAAAGAGTCTAGACTTCATCCCTGGGAACCTTCAGTCCAGGCAGCAAGCTGGAATCCTGGTGCTTACCCAAGAGGACTCCTGCTATTAGTCCTATCTGGGTAACCAGAATATGTAACCGGACAACCTAGGGATCTGGGCTGCCTTGATTACTTGACAGCAAATTAAGCAGAGACAGGGTTGAATCATATATGAGCATTTATTTAAATTCTGCCACCAGTGTGGGAGAGCAACAGATAATCCACAAAAATCTGTTCTGCAATCCCCCACAAGCAATTGGGTAGGACAAAGATTACATGGGTAAGAAGGAATTACTAGCAAGGGGAAGTAAGCAATGTGGTTTGGGTGGGACTCCATTGCTTCGACAACAAGGTTGTTTCTCTTTCTATGATAATAGGCAGTTATTGAATGAGAATGGACCACATTCTAAGATTGACTGCCAGGTCCACTGTTCACTCTCAGGTCCTGGGGGCATACAACTTCCAGTCAGGTTACAACTTCCTTCCCTCCCTCCCTCCCTCCCTTCCTCCCTCTCTCCTCCCTCCCTTCCTTCCTTCCTTCCTCCCTTCCTCCCTCCCTCCCTCCCTCCCTTCCTCCCTCCTTCCCTTCCTTCTTTCCTTCCTTCCTTCCTTCCTTCCTTCCTTCCTTCCTTCCTTCCTTCCTTTTTTCAATCGTTAATCTTTTATTTTTTATTTTATTTTTTAAATTATTATTTTTAAAATTTCTTTATTGATTAAGGTGTTATATAAGTGTCCTTATTCCCCCGTTACGTCCCCCCCCACTCATGCTCTCACCCCCCTGTTGTCTGTGTCCATTGGTTAGGCCCATATGCATGCATATAAATCTTTTGGTTGATCTCTCCTCCTTACCCCCACCTTCCCCTACCTTCCCTCTGAGGTTTGATGGTCTGATCAATGTTTCTCTGTCTCTTGAGCTGTTTTTGTTCATCAGTTTATGTTGTCCATTATATTCCACAAATGAGTGAGATCATGTGAGAATGTCCTTTCTTTAATCATGTGAGAAATGCAAACCTGTCCAAATTCAAATAATGGATTTGGAGACATGAAGTATAACAAAAAACAACACATTATTAATGAAGTCTTGTAAGATTGGGTGTCTGGATGAGCAGGCACACCCAGAGCTGCAATCATAGGCAATTTATCCCTAGAATCTGAGAGTCCTTCCCCCAGTTCCTCATTGGCTGAGTACTATGAGATTAACAGTTTTCCTTATACTTAACCTAGGTCTTATTGTTTCCTATTGGTTATTATTATTTTTTTTTAATGGGATGAGGCTTTTTCTAGTTGTCTCCATCTCCCTTTGTTTAGTTGTGGTTGGTGGATCTTCCTGGAAAATGTACTACTGGTCATATACATAGTTCTTTGTTCTTCTATCCTTTCCCTTCCTCCCCACATCCTGTTTGTCCTGGGAAAATACAGTAACTGACTGGCAACATGCTGTTACTATTCTCTCCTAAAAGTTGACTATGCTAAAGATGTATCCCAGAGGCCTATTTCCTACAATCAAAACAAGGCAATCATGATTAACAGAGCATGATTAGTATTTCTTATAACTATAGCTAGTCCTCTATATTTTATTTTTGCCCCTAACACTAGAACTTTGGTTTCATAAAGCCAATTTCTATAAGCATTTTGAGCTGAATGAGGGAGGTTTTGGTAAAATAAAAGGAATTAATGGGCATTGATATTCTGGAGCCACACCTCTGGCCCTATAAAGACTATCTATAAAACAAGGACAGTTATTTTTAATACCTCAAGGATTGGCAGATTTTGGCAAAGGACTAACAAATTCATTCATTCACATTTGAAATGTTTCTTTCCATTTGGTTATATCGTTTTTTCAAGCTCGTTGTAATTATAGAAATCTAGAAGTATATAGCTAAGAGTCATTTCTGAGACTCTTAATAGCTTGCATGTATAAAAAAGAAACTTTAATCTAAATGAGATAGAAGAAAGCTAGGTAGATAGGAAGGGAAGGGAAAATAAAACCCAAAAACCCAACTAGGCAAAGTTACTAAGATATCCCATCTGGGTGGGGAAGGAAGGGTACACTTTATTATTTTAATTTAAATTTTATATTTTTAGTGTCGTATTTATTTATTTATTTATTATTTCTTTTTAAAATATTTATTGTTCAGATTATTACAATTATTCCCATTTTTTACCCCATAGCTCCTCTCCACATGGCTCCCACCCCACCCTGTGCCCTTACCCCTGCTCCACTGTACTCATCCATAGGTGTATGATTCTTGTCCAGTTTCTTCCCGCACTCCCCACACCACTTTCCCCCTGAGGATTGTCAGTCACTCCCTTTTTATGCCCCTGATTCTATTATATTCACCAGTTTATTCTATTCATCAGATTTTTTATTCACTTGATTTTCAGATTCAATGTTGATAGACATGTATTTGTTGTTTATAATTTTTATCTTTACCTTTTTCTTCTCCTTCCTTTTCTTAAAGAATATCTTTCAGCATTTCATATAATACTGGTTTGGTGGTGATGAACTTCTTTAGCCTTTTCTTATCTGTGAAACTCTTTATCTGCCCTTCAATTCTGAAAGATACCTTTGCTAGGTGGAGTAATCTTGGTTGTAGGTTCTTGCTATTCATCACATTGAATATTTCTTGCCATTCCCGTCTGGCCTGCATAGTTTCTGTTGAGAAATCAGCTGACAATTATATGGGTGCTTCCTTGTAGGTAATTAACTGTTTTTCTATTGCTGTTTTTAATATTCTCTCTTTGTCTTTTGCTCTTGGTATTTTAATTATGATGTGTCTTGGTATGGTCCTCTTTGGATTCCTTTTGTTTGGGGCTCTCTGCACTTCCTGGACTTGTAAGCCTATTTCTTTCATCAGGTGGGGGAAGTTTTCTGTCATTATTTCTTCAAATAGGTTTTCAGTATCTTGCTCTCTCTCTTCTTCTGGCACTCCCATAATTCGGATGTTGGTACACTTGAAGTTGTCTCAGAGGCTCCTTACACTATCTTCATACTTTTAGATTTTTTTTTAATTTTTGCTTTTTCACTTGGGTGTTTTTTGCTTCTTTGTATTACAAATCTTTGACTTGATTTTTGCGATCCTCTAGTCTGCTGTTGGGTCTCTGTATATTATTATTTAAAAAAAATATTTTATTGATTTTTTTTTTTTTTACAGAGAGGAAGGGAGAGAGTTAAAAAGTCAGAAACATCGATGAGAGAGAGACATCGATCAGCCGCCTCCTGCACGTCCCACAGTGGAGATGTGCCTGCAACCAAGGTACATGCTCCCGACCGGAATTGAACCTGGGACCTTTCAGTCTGCAAGCCGACACTCTATCCACTGAGCCAAACCGGTCTTGGCATCTGTATATTATTTTTTATTTCAGTCAGTGTATGCTTATTTTCTAATTGGTCCTTTTTCATATCCTTGAGGGTCTCACTACATTTATTGGCCTTTTCTAGAAAATTCTTGAAAAACCATATGACCGTGGTTTTTGAGCTCTATATCCAGTCATTTGCTTTCCTCCATTTCTTTCATTTGTGACCTGTTTCTTTGTCTTTGCATTTTGGCTGCTTCCCTGAATGAAAGAGTGGCTTTGTGTGCTAGGTGTCCTATAGGGCCCAGTGGCTCAATCTCCCCAGTTACTTAAGGTGGATACTCTTGGTGCACTCCTTTGTAGGCTGTGTGCACAGTCTTGTAGTTAAGCTTGATTATTGTTGGTGTCACTGTGAAGAATTGACCTCCAGGCCAGTTGGCTGTGAGGATCAGCTGTGTCTATGATGGGAGAACTTCTGTGCTGAAGACACCCTTATGAGGCAAGATTTGCTGCAGTAGGGCTTTGGTGTACACTGAGTCTTCCCCTTAATCCTCAAACTTGACCATAGCTTTTTCTTTAACCATGATTTCACATAATTTTCTTTGTTTTAAACTCTAGTAAAACTTCCTGGAATCGTGTAGTATATAATAAACACACTACATTGGCTCTGGGTCAACTGTCCCAGCTTTCCCTACTGTCTCTGTGTCTGTCTCTTTCATTTTCTCAATCCTCCATTGTCCCTACTCAGGACTCATGTCCACTCTCTAGCTGCATTGGTCACAGTCCAGAGAGAAATACTTAATACATACCTGTCAGAATAACTGTCATCAACAAATCAACATTGTCAAATGCTGGTGATGTAGAGAAAAAGGAACCCTTAGGCACTACTGGTGGGAAGGCAGGCTGGTGTAGCCACTGTGGAAAACAGTATGGTTTCCTCAAAAAATTAAAAATGGAACTCCCATTTGACTCAGTCATTCTACTTCTAGGAATGTATCCCAAGAAATCAGAAACAACAATCAGAGAGGATATATGCACCCCTATATTCATAGCAGCACAATTTACAATAGCTAAGATTTGGAAACAGCCTAAGTGCCCAACTGCAGATGAGTAGATTAATGAAGTATGGTACATCTACATAATGGAATATTGCGCTGCTGTAAAAAAGAAAGAACTCTTACCATCTGCAAAAGTATGGATGGACATGGAGAAATAAGCCAGTCAGAATAAGATAAATATTACATGATTTCACTCATTTGTAGAATTTAATGGACAATAAAAACTGATGAACAAAAATAGAGCCAGAGACATAGTGAAACATAGTAATTTCCATCTGTATAAAAACTTCTGTTAGAAATTCTCTGCTATTGTTAGATAGTTCCTTGCTCTGTAAAGTCTCTCATTTTTAGACAATCTCTTATTCTACAAAATAACTATTTTAGTTTGAAATAATAAAAGTTTAACTGTCTGGAAACTTACCTAACAAGCTGCAATTGAGCCAGTGAGACCCAGAACACCCAAAAGAAGGTCCAAGGCCCCATAGCAGCTTGCATTGCTTTACAGCTGGGCCTCATCTGGGCACCTCCAAAACCCAAACAAGAAGAGGAACCTGCAGATCTCTCTGAAGTTCCTGGTGGGTGGCCTCATGCAGAGGCTAAATTACCACCTCCTTGGAGATCCAAGAACCAGTGTACCCAGGGTTCAAAGTAGGACCATCCAGATAACAACTCCTCAGATCCATAAAGGACACACTCAGGGGCCAGACTCAGTGAGCAGCAAAGCACCACTGAAGCAAGTCTTGCCTCATAAGAGTGTCTTTAGCACGGAAGTTCTCCAATCATAGACATAGCTGATCCTCACATTCAATTGGCCTGGAGGTCAATTCCTCCCAGTGATACCAACAACAATCAAGAGTTAACTACAATAAGACTGTGCACACAGCCCACAAAGGGTGCACCAATACCTCAAGTAACTGGGGAGGTTGAACCACTGGGCCCTATAGGACACCTAGCACACAAAACTACTCTACCAACTCAGGAAAGCAGCTAAAATGTGAAGACAAAGAAACAGGTCACAAATGAAAGAAATGGAGGAAAGTAAATGACTGGATATAGAGCTCAAAACCACGGTCATATGGTTTTTCAAGAATTTTCTAGAAAAGGCCAATAAATGTAGTGAGACCCTCGAGGATATGAAAAAGGAACAATTAGAAATTAATCATAGACTGACTGAAATAAAAAAATAATATATAGAGATCCAACAGCATACTAGAGGATCACAATAATCAAGTCAAGATTGGAAATACAAAGAAGCAAAAAAGACCCAACTGGAAAAGCAAAAAGAAAAAAGAATCCAAAAGTATGAAGATAGTATAAAGAGCCTCTGAGACAACTTCAAGTGTACCAACATCCGAATTATGGGGGTGCCAGAAGAGAGAGAGCAAGATACTAAAAACCTATTTGAATAAATAATGACTGAAAACTTTCCCCATCTGGTGAAAGAAATAGACTTACAAGTCCAGGAAGTGCACAGAACATCAAACAAAAGGAATCCAAAGAAGACCATACCAAGACACATCATAATTAAAATACCAAGAGCAAAAGACAGAGAATAGTAAAAGCAGCAAGAGGAAAACAGTTAATTAACTACAAGGGAGCACCCATACAATTGTCAGCTGATTTCTCAACACAAATGATGGAGGCCAGATGGGAGTGGCAAGAAATATTCAACGTGATGAATAGCAAGAACCTACAACCAAGAATAATCTGTCCAGCAAAGCTATTATTCAGAATTGAAGGGCAGATAAAGAGTTTCACAGATAAGAAAAGGCTAACCAGTATTATATGAAATGCTGAAAGATATTCTTTAAGAAAAGGAAGAAGAAAAAAAAGGTAAAGATAAAAATTATAAACAACAAATACATCTCTATCAACATTGAATCTGAAAATCAAGTGAATGAAAAATCTGATGAATAGAATAAACTGGTGAATATAATAGAATCAGGGGTATAAAAAGGGAGTGACTGACAATCCTCAGGGGGAAAGTGGTGTGGGGAGTGCGGGAAGAAACTGGACAAGAATCATACACCTATGGATGAGTACAGTGGAGCAGGGGTAAGGGCACAGGGTGGGGTGGTAGCCATGTGGAAGGGATCTATGGGAGGGAAAAAATAGGACCAATGGTAATAATCTGAACAATAAAGATTTATTTTTAAAAAATTTAACTGTCTGACCTTGGAAGCTAGCCAACTAATGTAATGGACTAATTCTATCTAATAAAGAGGGAATATGCTAATTGACCATCACTCCATCACAACGGTGGCTATACCCACAGCTGAAGCCAAGTTCCCATAAGTAGCTTTAATGAGCAATTAGCAGGGACCTTGGCTATGTCCTCTTCCACCCCCATAGAGCTTGACAGGGGGCCTCAGGCCATGCCTCTTGCCCTGACACCAGGCCAGCGGTCCTGAGGCCATGCCCCCTGTCTGGCGGGGCTTGATGGGAAACCTCAAGGTGCACCCCCAGTGCTGGGTTGGAGGAACTCAGGCCGCACCACCCACCCAGTGGGGCTTGACAGGGGCCCTGAGACTGCACACCCCTGCTGGTGGGGCTTGACAGGGGACCTGAGGCTTTGCCCCCCTCCCAATGGGGCTTCACCGGGGATCTCAGGCCATGTCCCATACCTGGCAGGGATTGATAGGGGACCTCAAGGCATGCCACCCCACCCTGGTCTGGGCTGGGGAACTCAGACCATTCCCTCCTCCCTGGCACCTGGTCAGTGGACCAAGGCTACATCTCATGCCTGGCAGGGCTTGACAAGGGTGGGAATGGCTAGGTCTGGATCTAGCCCAATGCAGGGGAGGGGGAGTGTTGCCAGGTCTAGATCTCAAGCAATTTTGAGGTGAATGTGGGTGGGTGGGACTTGACTCTGGGTCCCGTGGCATGCCCCAGACTCTGACAGGAGGAAAGTTTTCATATACATTTTACTAATTTTCTTTCACTTCTGACACTTCTATTATAGAGAAAGTGCAAATAGCAATATTAAATTATTTCCTCTAATTAATCCTCTTTTAATGTGCATGAATTTCTTGTACGGGGCCACTAGTACTGATAATAATTCCCATATTCTTATGCCAAATGTTTTTTTCTTTATGTATCCAAGATTACAAACTGTCTGTAATAATAACTCACACAGAGCTCATTGCAAAATCTGCAAAGAGCTCAAAAGTTATAATACGGGAAACTTACTCTGTGTCTTTGCTCAGAGATTTGGAGAAAAACACCTCCCTCTGGGCCATACAAAATAAATGACTCCTAATTAATTGGCTCATTAAAGTGTCTTATATATCACTCACTGATTTATGACACAATAGAAGCATCAGACAGACAGTCAAACCTGACAGGTAAGGCAGGAGGGTGTGTGTGGGGGGAGTAAGAGATCACCCAAAGGACTTGCATGCATACATATAATCATAGCCAATGGACACAGACACTAGGGGTGTGAGGGCATGTGCTGGGGAGTGAGGGTGGCCAGAGAGAGGTCAGTGGGGGGAAAAGGAGACATATGTAATACTATATGTAATACTTTAAACAATAAAAAAAAAAGCTGTGGTACATCTCTACAATGGAATACTATGCACCTGTATAAAAGAAAAACTCTTATCCTTTGCAATAGTATGGGTGGACCTAGAAAGCATAATGCTAAGTGAAATAAACCAGTCAGAGAATGATAAATATCACATGATCTCACTCATTTGTGGAATCTAATGAACAACATAAACTGATGAACAAAAATAGACCCAGAGGCATAGAAGCATGGAGCAGGCTATCAATCTTCAAAGGGAAAGTAAGGAAGGGTGGAGGGGAGAAAGGAATCAATCAACGAACATATATATATATATATATACATATATATATATATGTATATATATATATATATGCTTAATCCATAGTCACAGACAATAGGGTAATGGCTTTGTGGGGGGCAGAGGGAAGAGAGCAATGGGCAATGGGGAAGAAATGGTACATATGTAATACTTTCAACAATATAGATTTATTAAAAATAAATGAAAGATTAATATCACTTCCCTATGACATCTGAGGCTGAAAGACAGCCTCTGGGATCTGGAATACTTCAATGTGAATTCCTTGTTTCCACCTCCCCTCTTTATTGTTTTTTCCATGGCTGCCATTTATTCCCTAGTACATAAAAAAAGAACAACCCACTCTGTCTTGGATGCCTTGTGCTATGAAATGGCACCTGGCCTGTTCCTCCCTTGGAAAGTAAAATAAATCCCCTCTCTGCATCTATCTCTTCTTTCAGTCATAACTTCTTTCACAGCTCACATCACTGGCCAAATCCTAACACGTCCTTGTTTCATTGTCCCCAGCTTTAATAAACATAGTTTCACAACTATCTGGACTCATGTGAAATCTTTCCTACACAAAGTTAAGAACCCACACACTACAGGCCCCACCTGAGGCAGACCTCTAAGCCAGTCCCTGTCCAGTAACAGTGTTACTGGATTAAAGGGATCTGTTTGCCTGTGTACATCAGAGCTCAATAGACACAAATAGGAGTTCGCAGCAAAGAAAGTAAGGATTTAGTTTTAGGAAGTGGCCCAGACCCAGAGATAAAGACTGGTGACTTCCAGGGAATGGGTTATATAAGGGGGGTGGGGAGGAGAGAGAGGATCATTAATCATGATTACTAAGGGAATTAAGGCCAGGCTGTGCTAGAAAAGGGGGTCATTAGTCATTCCATCTTGTTCTGATAGCAGCCATGGCATGGCTTTATCTGGTTTTGCCACTTTTCTAGGCCTGGAGCTGAACCAGAACACGTCTAGATATTATCTTTAGTTTGACCAAAGCTCTGTTTCTGGGGTCAACAGACCTGAGGTTTGGATTATTTTTCTAAGATTATTTGATGATAATCAGAACCTCATTGTCCTGAGGGCTTAATGATTAAGGGAGTACAACTGTTAAGGAGGAGGCAGGTAATAGCCAGGGTACCAGGATGAGGCCAGTTTGAATAAAAAAAAAAAAAGAACGGAGAAAGGTCATATTAAAGAAATGAAGCTTTGCCTTGGCTGGTGTAGCTCAGTTGGTTGAGCATTGTCCAGTGCATCAAAAGGTTGCCAGTTTGATTGCCAGTTCAGTTCCTGGTCAGGGTACATGCCCAGGCTCCAGGCCCAATCCCTGGTTGGGATGCATGTCAGGAGGCAGCTGACTGATATTTCTCCCTCACATGGATGTTTCTCCCTCCCTTTCTCCCTTCCTTTCTCTCTAAAAATAATTAAAAACATTTTTTAAGGGGTGGGAGCCGGGTGGAGGGGAGCTATGAGGGGAAAAAAGAGGAACAATTGTAAAATCTGAACAAAAAAGATTTATTAAATAAAAAATTTTAAAATAAAAATAAATGAAGTTTCTATGTGATTACAGAGCCTGCTATATTGGACAGTGCAAATACATACAGAAAATTTCCAGCTTCACAGTGGGTTCTATTGGTCTGTGCTAACCAGACCCTTGTTATCCAAAGTTTGTGAACCTTCAGCAGTGGCATCACTTGGGAGCTTTTTAAAAATGCAGAATCTCAGTTACCCCTAGATCCATGGAATAATATTTGCATTTTACTAAGACACTATCCCCTCCACCCCAGGGATTTATATACTATTCAAGTTGGAGACATATAGAACTAAACCATGGAGGAAACATACCCCCAGACATGAAACAGAACTGTGTGAGGTATAGAATCACTTCCTGCAGGAATATGTCTTTATCAGGGATTGCTAAAACTAAAAAAAAAAACAAAACATAAGGTTACTTCCAGTCATAATTTAACAGTAATGTCTATACTATTGCTAGTGTTGATCCATACCTTTCTCTTGATCCCCTCAAAACCAGCTAAACATTTATTAAGCCTTTACTCTGAGACTTGCATTGTTCCAGGTTCTTCTGTGTTCTGATTTACTAATCCTCACAAACACCCCAAAAGAGGCTTCTATTTTTAATCTTGTTTTATGAGTATTCTGTAATTCAAAGAATGGAAGTAAGCTATAGTCACCATGAACAAAGTGAGATGCAATTGAAGCATGGTAGCAACCATCCTTGGGTAAAAATTGCTGTTTAATATTTTAACCCTGCTGTTTGGCTTTTGTACTTATTTGCATGCTAAAACAATAGAAAAGTTATTTTGATTTTCTGATCTTATGTATGCTACCCCAATCGATTGAAGACTCCATTGATGGTGGTTTGAATATCCCATTGATTGTGATCTCACTGGTTATGGAAGCATATTCTTCTGGGAACCAGAACAGCTCAATTACCCTAAATTGTCTCAGTAGCTACAGATAATGCATTCCGGTTGATTCAGTGGAATCTGGACAGAACAATTATTCTAAATTGCCTCGATGGCCCCAGATAATGTGTTTCTGTTGATTTAGTGATCCCTAGACCCAAAACTATAGTAAATAACTTGCTCAATTTCACTTCTGTAGCTGCGTCATGCAAAACAGGTTCCTCATTCCAAACCCAGAGATGTAATTGATACCTTTGTGATATTCTTTTTTTATTTTTATTTTTATTTATTTATTTATTTATTTATTTATTTATTTTTCCCTATTGCCCTTCCCACCCCCCCAGTACATGCCCTTATCCGTCTCCCCCCCACCCCCACCCCTATTACCCTGTATCCATTGGCTATGCCTATACACACATGCATACAAGTCCTTCGGTTGATCTCCTACAGGCCCCTCCCGCCACAACCTCTCCTGCCTTCCCACTGTAGCACGACAGTCTGTTCATTGCTTCTTTGCCTCTGTATCTGCTTCCCCCCTACTCCCTGATTCTTGTCTTTAAAAACATCTTGCCCCTGTAGGCTAGAAATAAACCCACAAGAGCAAAAGAAAAATGTTTGAGTCCCACTTCAAATGTCCAATAGCTTTGAGTCCCACTTTCAATGTCAAACAGTTCCTTATATGTACATGTCATCAATGGTATCTGGATACTGGACAAATGATGGCAATGCCGGTCCGACCCTCGCTGGTTTGGTCCTAGGCATCCTGTAGTGATGCACAGCTGCTAACTGCTCGCATGGCAAGGCGTCGTCAGCGTCTTCCATCTCTGGACTGTTGGCGCAGACCTGTCAGTTCCTCTCTTTTGCAGGAGTCCACTTGGTCTTAGAGTTGTTTTCTGAAAGTATATAAACATATGCTCGACCAAGAGTTAATAAAGGAATCTTTTCTATAAAATTGACTTGGGGTCCTTTATATTTTTGCCTACCCGCTTTTCCTTTGTCTTATTTTGACACCATGTGTTTTTTTTCATGGGTGTCTTGCTATTAGTATTACAAATGGAAATTAATTTTCTAAAGTGAAAATTTTCTAGATGTAATTTACTTACCAGATATTTTTCCTTACATGATATTATCTTACTCTCCCCCACTTTTTTGATTAATGGAGAATTTGGTAAAATTTTTTAATGCAATCTTAATAACTTTAAATTTTAATTTTTTTGAGCACAAATATGCCTGTTTTATATTCATTGCATATTAAGCAATTTTACCATGAAATGAGTTATCAATAGAAATTGTAACTACTACTTTAGAAACATCTTTTTGTCCAGTACACTTAAATTTTCTTGGGTGTTCGCTTATTTCAGTTTGCCAATTTAAGTTAATCTGAAAGCTTGATAACTCTTTTACGTCAAATTTAATACTCTACCAACAATCTTAGATTTCCCTGTAAATATTAGTGGAAAGGTTTATTTTCATTGAGAAGGTACTGAGCATTCCTAGTGCTAGGCAGAATTTAGATATAGGGCAGCTGCTGTCGGCATGTTTCTGTCTGTTACCTGGGTCCTGATCTGAGCTGGGCCCAGTCTCTGTTACTTGGGTCCCCATCTGTGCTAAGCATGGGAAGCGAGGTATCCATGAGGGCAGGAGACCTCCCTCAGAAGGGGTGAAGGTTCAGACCCCTGCAAGATTGGAGGGGGGGTGAGGGTCTGTGCCCTCCCTCTATTGACCCCCAAGTTCTCTTCTGATGGCCTCTCTGTGAATGTGCCTGTCTTAGGTTGTTCCTTCCCTGAGGAATCTTACCTATCTCTGGCTAACCAGTCATCCTCTGGGGCCAAGCAGGGTGTTGTGAGGTTCAGTTCTGTCTCCATGGTAGCCTATGCCCCAGCGGCCTCCAAGCCCAACACCTGCCTTGGGGATCCCCTCGACAGCAGGCACTGATCACTTATCTCGGTGAATTCAGGTTCTTCTCCAGTTAGGGCCCAGCTCACACCATTTGGCGATAGACAGATCCATTATACCAGCTACCTCGAGACTTCAACCTCAGCGTGAATAGAGAGCTCAGGCTACAGATGCGGGCCATTGGGTTGTGAGAAGAGGGTCCCTCTTGGCAAAATAGGAAAGAGGGCCAGTACAGAATGCTCAAGTTCCTTCCCAGTACTTCAATTCCTTCTGAAAGGAATTAAATCCTTTCATGTCCTCTTTTTAAATTGCTGCTAAACATTCAAAGAATTAATTTGTATGTTTGTTTGGGATAGTTGTACAATATGCTGTTGTGAGATATCAAAAAATAATATCATGTAAGGATATTCTTTGATCTAGGCCATGGCAATTCAATTTCAAATGGGCTGACAATTTCTTTTTGTAACTATATAGACTTTTTCAGGGAGGCAAAAACACAGATTACTTACCTTAGCTCAAGAGGCCAAATATGTTGACTTTCAATTACAATCCTTATGACATTTAAAGGAAACTTCTCTTTATTTACTTCCAAAATGATTTTCATGTTACAGAGTTTCATTTAAAAATCTTTCTCTCATGAAGCAATTTCTCTTAAGGTTATGGTGACCACTGTATGGATTCCCTCTCATGCCCCACGTTCACCGTTGTCTGTGCCCAATGATTATGCTCATACGCATGTACAAAGGTCCCTCTGTTGATCTCTCTCCCTTATTTCCACCAACACCCACCTTCCCCAAGGTTTGATGTTTTGATCGACGTTTCTCATTCTCTAGATCTGATCTTGATCAATTTATGTCATTCATTATATTCCACAGATGAGTGAGATCATGTGATATTTGTCTTTTTCTGCCTGGGTTATTTCACCAAGCATAATGCTTTCCATCTCCATCCATGTTGTTACAAATCGTAGGAGCTTCTTCTTTTTTACCGCAGCATAGTATTCCATTGTGTAGATGTACCACAGTTTTCTGATCCAGTCATCTGCTGATGGGCACTTAGGCTGTTTCCAAATCTTAGCTATGGTGAATTGTGCTGCTATGAACATAGCGGTGCATATATCCTTTCTGATTGGAGTTTCTAGTTTCTTGGGGTATATTCCTAAAAGTGGAATCACTGGGTCAAATGGGAGTTTCATTTTTAGTTTTTTGAGGAGACTCCATACTGTTCTTCACAGTGGTTGCACCAATCTGCATTCCCACCAGCAGTGCACAAGGATTCCTTTTTCTCCGCATTCTCGCCAACACTTGTCTTCTGTTGATTTGTTGATGATAGCCATTCTGACAGGTGTGAGATGGTACCGCATTGTTGTTTTGATTTGCGTCTCTCTGATGATTAGTGATTTTGAGCAGTTTTCATGTTTCTTGGCCTTCCTTCTGTCTTCTTTTGACAAGTACCTATTTAGATCAGTTGCCCATTTTTTGATTGGGTTGTTTATCTTCTTTTTGTGAAATTGTATGACTTCCCTGTAAATGTTGGAGATTAAACCCTTATCATCGAGATAATTGGCAAATATGTTCTCCCATGCAGTGGGATTTCTTGTTCATTTGTTGATTGTTTCCTTTGCTGTGCAAATCTTTTTATTTTGAAGTAGTCCCATTTGTTTATTTTTTCTTTAGTTTCCATTGCTCGAGGAGCTGTGTCGGTGAAGAAGTTCCTTTTGCATATGTCTGAGATTGTGCTGCCTGTGGATTCCTCTAATATTTTTATGGTTTCCTGTCTTATGTTTAGGTCCTTTATCTATTTTTGAGTTTATTTTTGTGTATGGTGGTCTAGTTTCATTTTTTTTGCATGTTTATGTCCAATTTTCCCAACACCATTTGTTGAAGAGACTGTCTTGACTCGATTGTATGTTTGTGCCTCCTTTGTCAACTATTAATTGAGCATAATGGTTTGGGTCGATTTCTGGGTTCTCTATCCTATTCCATTGATCTATGTGTCTGTTCTTGCGCCAGTATCAGGCAGTTATGAGAACAGTGGCTTTGTAATACAGCTTGAAATATGGCATTGAGATCCCACCTACTTTTTCCTTCTTTCTAAGGATTTCTGCAGCTATTCAGGGTCTTTTTTTCTTCCAGATGAATTTTTGGAAAGTTCATTCTAGGTCTGTGAAGTATGCCTTTGGTATTTTCATGGGGATTGTGCTAAATTTATAAATTGCTTTGGATAGAATGAACATTTTGATGCTGTTGATTCTCCCAATCCATGAACATGGTATGTTCTTCCATCTGTTTATGACTTCCTCTATCTTTTTTAGTGTGTGTAGTTTTCTGTGTATAGGTCTTTTACCTCCTTAGTTAAGTTTATTCCTAGGTATCTTAATTTTTTTGGTGCAATGGTAAATGGGATTGCTTTTTTAGTCTCTCTTTCTGTAAGTTCATTATGGGTACATAGAAAAGCCAAAGATTTCTTGGTGTTAATTTTGTATCCTGCTACATTGCTGAATTCATTTATTAAGTCTAGTAATTTTATGATGGAATCTTTAGGGTTTTTTACATACAGTTTCATGTCATCTGCAAATAAGGACAGTTTTACTTCTTTTCCTTTTTAGAAGCCTTTTATTTCTTCTTCTTGTCTAATTCCAGTACTATGTTGAACAGGAGAGGTGAGATTGGACATCCCTGTCTTGTTCCTGTTTTTAGGGGAAATGGTTATAGTTTTTTCCACTGAGTATGATGTTGGCTGTGGGTTTGTCATATATGGCTTTTATTATGTTGAAGTATGATTCTTCTATTCCCACCTTGCAAGAGTTTTTATTAAGAAAGGGTGTTGGATTTTGTCAAATGCTTTTTCTGCATCAATTGGTATGACTATGTGATTTTTATCTCTCAATTAGTTTATGTGATGTATCACATTTATTGATTTGCAGATATTGTACCATCCTTGCATCCCTGGGATAAATCCTACTTGGTCATGGTGGATGATCTTTCTGACATACTGCTGGATTAGATTTGCTAGAATTATGCTGAGGATTTTGGCATCTATGTTCATGAGGGATATTGGTCTGTAATTCTCTTTCATTGTGTTATCTTTATCGGGTTTTGGTATTAGGGTGATGCTGGCTTCATAGAAGGAGTTTGGAAGTGTTCCTTCCTCTTGAATTTTCTGGAATAATCTGAGAAGAATGGGTTTTAGTTCTTTTATGAATGTTTGGTAAAATTCCTCTGGGAAGCCATCTGGCCCTGGGCTTTTGTTTGCTGGAAGCTTTTTGATGACTGCTTCAATTTCTTTCATAGTTATCAGTGTGTTGAGATTTTTAGAATCTCCTGTGTGAATTTTGGCAGGTTGTGTTTTTCTAGGAATCTGTCCATTTCCTCTAGGTTGTGAAATTTGTTAGAATGGAGTTGTTCATAAATATTTTTTAACAATCCTTTGTATTTCTGTGGGGTCTGTAGTTATTTCACCTCTCTCATTTCTGATTTTGTTTATTTGGGTCCTCTCTCTTTGCTTTTTGGTGAGCCTGGCTAGAGGTTCATCAATCTTGTTTATTCTTTTGAAGAATCAGCTCTTTGTTTTGTTGATTTTTTGTATCCTTTTTTTTTTTTAGTCTGTATGTCATTCATTTCTGCTCTGATCTTTATTATTTCCTTCCTTCTGCTCACAGTGGGCTTTTCTTGTTACTCTCTTTCTAATTCTTTGAGTTGTTGAGTTAGGTGATTTATTACCATTTTTTCCTGTTTTTTGAGGTAGGTCTGTAGAGCTATAAACTTCCCTCTCAGCACTCCTTTTATTGTGTCCCCTAGCATTTGCATTGTTGTGTTTTTATTGTGATTAGTCTCCAGAATATTTTTAATTTATTCTTTGATCTTATTTATAACCCAATCATTGTTTAGTAACATGCTATTCAACTGCCAAGTGTTTGAATTTTTTAGAATATTTTTATTGTAGTTTATTTCTAATCTTATGCCATTGTGGTCTGAGAAAATGCTTTATATGATTTCAATCTTTTTGAATTTGGGGAGACTTTGCTTGTGACCCAATATGCGGTCTATTTTTGAGAATGTCCCCTGTGCACTTGAGAAGAATGTATATTCTGTAGCTTTAGCGTGAAATGCTCTGAAGATGTCAATTAGGTCCATCTGATTAGTGAATTATTTAGAATTGCTGTTTCTTTGTTGATTCTTTGTCTAGAGGATTTGTCCAGAGATGTCAGTGGTGTATTAAAATCCCCTACTATGATTGTATTGCTGTTGATCTCTCCCTTAATTTCCTCCAAGAGTTATTTTTTTATGTATTTAGGGGATCCTGTATTAGGTGCATATATGTTTACCGGAATTATATCTTCTTGATGAATTGCTCCTTTTACTATTATGTAGTGGCCTTCCTTATCTCTAGTTATAGCCTTTACTTTGAGGTCTATTTTATCAGATATAAGTATTGACCCCAGCTTTTTTCTCATTTCCATTTGCCTGAAAAATATTTTTTCATCCCTTCACTCTCACTCGCTGTGAATCCTTTTCTCTGAGGTGGGTTTCTTATAGACAGCAAATGTATGGGCACTGTTTTCTTAACCATTCAGCTACCCTATATTTTTTGACTGGTGCATTTAACCCATTTACGTTTAATGATATTATTGACAAGTTCATGTTTGTTGTCATATTTTACCTTAGTGTTTGTGTTTTTGTTTGTTTGTTTTTGCCTTTCTCTTCCTTCTTTTTACAGTAGTCCCTTTAGCATTTCTTGCATTATTGGCTTGGTTGTGATAAACTCTCTTAGCCCTTTCTTGTCTGTAGAGTTCCTGTTTCAACCTTCAATTTTGAATGATAGCCTTGCTGGGTATAGTATTCTTGGGTTCAGACCCTTGTTTGCATCACTTTATATATTTCATTCCATTTCCTTCTGGCCTGGTGTGTTACTGTTGAGAAGTCAGTTGATATTACAATAGGAGATCTCTTGTAGGTAACTTTCTGTCTCTCTCTGGCAGCCTTTAAGATTCTTACTTTGTCATTACTGTTTGCCAATTTAATTATGATGTGTCTTGGTGTTGGTTTTTTTTGGGTTCAGCTTGTTAGGGACTCTGTGGACTTCTTGGACTTCCATATTTTTTTCCTTGCCAATACCAGGGAAATTTTCTGTCATTATTTCTTCAAATAGGTTTTCTATTCCTTCATTTTCTTCCACTCCTCTGGTATCCCAATTAAGTGTATCTTGTTTTGTTTTGTGTTGTCCCAAAATTCCCTTAAACTCTCTTCTTGTTTTTTAAGTCTCTTATCTACCTCATCACTTCCTAACATTTCTGCTATAATTCCACAGTCTGTTTGATGCTTTACTGCCTCAATATCTATCCTTTTGTTCATCAGTTTACAATGTTCTTTATTATCCACAAATGAGTGAGATCATGTGGTGCTTCTCCTTCATTGACTGGCTTATTAACTTAGCATAAGGCTCTCCAGTTCCATTCAAGTTGCTGCAAATGGTAAGAATTCCTTCTTTTTAATGGCAGCATAGAATTCCATTGTGTAGATGTACCACAGTTTTCTGATCCACTCATCTGCTGACGGGCACCTAGGCTGTTTCCAAATTGTAGGTATTGTAAATTGTGCTGCTATGAACATAGGGGTGAATAAATCCTTTCTGATTGGTGTTTCCAATTTCTTAGGATAAATTCCTAAGAGTGGGATTGCTGGGTCAAATGGGAGATCCATTTTTAGTTTTTTGAGGAAACTCCATAATGTTCTCCACAGTGGCTGCACCAGTTTGCATTCCTACCAGCAGGGTTCCTTTTTCTCTGCATCTTCGCCAACACTTGTCGTTCGTTGATTTGTTGATGATTGCCATTCTGACAGGTGTGAGATGGTATTGCATTGTTGTTTTGATTTGCATCTCTCAGATAATAAATGACTTTGAGCATGTTTTCATGTGTCTCTTGGTCTTCCTTCAGTCTTCTTTAGAAAAGATTCTATTTAGGTCCATTGCCCATTTTTTTTATTGGATCATTTATCTTCCTTTTATTAAGTTGTAAAAGTTGGCTGTAGTTGTTGGACATTAAACCTTTATCAGTGCTAACATTTGCAGATATGTTCTCCCATACAGTGGGCTTTCTTGTTATTTTGTTGATGGTTTCTTTTGCTGTGCAAAAGCTTTTCATTTTGATGTAGTCCCATTTGTTTATTTTCTCTTTAGCTTCCATTGCCCTTGGAGCAGTATCAGTAAAGAAGTTCTTTCGGCATATGTCTGAGCTTGTGCTGCCTCTGGAGTCCTCTAGTATTTTTATGGTTTCCCTTCTAATGTTTAAGTCCCGTATCCATTTTGAGTTTATTTTTGTATTTGGTGTAAGTTGCTGGTCCAGTTTTATTTTTTTGCATATATCTGTCCAATTTTCCAAACACCATTTATTGAAGAGGCTCTCTTGGCTCCATTGTATGTTCATGCCTCCTTTGTCAAATATTAGTTGAGCATAGTGGTTTGGATGGATATCTGGGTTCTCTATTCTATTCCATTGGTCTATGTGTCTGTTCTTGTGCTAGTACCAGGCTGGTTTGAGAACAGTTGCTTTGTAATATAGCTTGAAATCTGTTATTGGGATCCCACCTACTTTATTCTTCTTTCTCAGAATTGCTGTGGCTATTCATGGTCTTTTTTTGTTCCAGATGAATCTATGAAGAATTCTTTCTAGGTCTGTGAAATACGTTGTTGGTATTTTAATGGGTAGTACATTGAATCTATAGATTGCTTTGGGTAGTATGGACATTTTAATGATATTGATTCTCCCAATCCATGAGCATGGTATGATCTTCCATCTGTTAACATCTTCCTCTATCTCTTTTTTCAGTGTCCTGTAGTTTTCTACATATAGGTCTTTTACCTCTTTAGTTAGGTTTATTCCTAGGTATCTTAACTTTTTTGGTGCGATGGTAAATGGGATTGCTTTTTCAGTCTCTCTTTCTGTAAGTTCACTATTAGCGTATAGAAATGCCACAGATTTCTTGGCATTAATTTTGTATCCTGTTACATTGCCAAATTCATTAATTAAGTCAATTACTTTTGGAATGGAGTCTTTTGGGTTTTTTATGTACAGTATCATGTCATCTGCAAATAAGAACAGCTTTACTTCTTCTTTTCCAATTTGGATGCCTTTTATTTCTTCTTCTTGTCTAATTGCAATGGCTAATACTTCCAGTACTATGTCGAACAGGAGAGGTGAGATTGGACATCCCTGTCTTGTTCCTGTTCTTAGGGGAAATGGTTTTAGTTTTTGCCCATTGAGTTTGATGTTAGCCGTGGGTTTATCATATATGGCTTTTATGATGTTGAGGTATGATCCTTCTATTCCCACTTTGCTGAGAGTTTTTATCAAGAAAGGATGTTGGATTTTGTCAAATGCTTTTTCTGCATCAATTGATATGACTATGTGATTTTTATCTCTCAATTTGTTTATGTGATGTATCACGTTTATTGATTTGCGGATATTGTACCATCCTTGCATTCCTGGGATGAATCCTACTTGCTCATGGTGTATGATCTTTGTGATGTACTGCGGGATCCGATTTGCTAGAATTTTGTTGAGAATTTTGGCATCTATGTTCATGAGAGATATTGGCCTATAATTCTCTTTCATTGTGTTGTCTTTATCTGGTTTTGGTATTAGGGTGATGCTGGCTTCATAGAAGGTGTTTGGAAGTGTTCCTTCTTGAATATTTTTGTACAGTCTGAGGAGGATAGGTTTTAATTCTTCCTTGAATGTTTGGTAAAACTCTCCTGTGTAGCCATCTCGTCCCGGGCTTTTATTTGCTGGAAGCTTTTTGATGACTGCTTCAATTTCTTCCATAGTTATTGGACTACTGAGATGTTTAGATTCTTCCTGACTGAGTTTTGGAAGATTATATTTTTCTAGGAATATGTCCATGTCTTGCAGGTTGTCCAATTTGTTGGAATAGAGTTGTTCATTGTATTTTTTAATAATCCTTTGTATTTAGGCGGAGTCTGTTGTTATTTCTCCTCTTTTGTTTCTGATTTTGTTTATTTGGGTCTTCTCTCTTTCCTTCTTGGGGAACCTGGCTAGAGGTCCATCAATCTTGTTTATCCTTTCAAAGAACCAGCTCTTGGTTTTGTTGATCTTTTGAATTGTTTCTTTGGTCTCCATGTTTTTTATCTCCGCTCTGATCTTTACTATTTCCTTTCTTCTGCTTACACTGGGCTTTCTTGTTGCTCTCTTTCTAGGTCTTTGAGTTGTAGGGTTAGGTAATTTATTACCATTGTTTCTTGTTTTTTGCAGTAGGCTTGTAGGGCTATGAACTTCCCTCTCAAGACTGCTTTCACTGTGTCCCATAAATTTTGTATTGTTGTGTTGTCATTTTCATTTGTTGGTATGTTTTTTATTTCTTCCTTGATCTCTTTGGTTACCCAGTCATTGTTTAATAGTATGCTGTTTAGTCTCCACGTGTTTGATTTCTTTCTATTGTTTTTATTATAGTTGATTTCCAGTTTTATGCCACTGTGGTCTGAGAAAATGCTTGATATAATTTCTATCTTCTTGAATTTGAAGAGACTTTTCTTATGACCCAACATATGATCTATCTTTGAAAATGACCCATGTGCACTGGAGAAGAATGCATATTCTGTGGCTTTGGGATGAAATGTTCTGAAGACGTCAATTAATTCCATCTGGTCTAGTGAGTCATTTAGGATTGATGTTTCTTTCCTGATTTTTTATTTAGAGGATTTGTCCAGTGGTGACAGTGGGGTATTAAAGTCTCCTACTATGATTGTATTGCTGTCAGTCTCTCCCTTAATATCCTCCAGGAGTTTTTTTTTAATGTATTTAGGTGCTCCTATATTGGGTGCATGTACGTTTACCAGAGTTATTTCTTCTTGTTGGATTGTTCCCTTTAGTATTATGAAGTGTCCTTCTTTATCTCTTGTTATGTCCTTCACTTTGAGATCTAATTTGTCAGATAGAAGTATTGCAACCTCAGCTTTATTTTCATTTCCATTTGCCTGAAATACCATGTTCCATCCCTTCACCCTCAATCTGTGTGCATCTCTTTTCCTGAGGTGGGTTTCTTGTAGACAGCAGATATATGGATCATGTTTTCTTATCCATTCGGTTACTCTAGGTCTTTTGATTGGAGCATTTAATCCATTTACACTTAAAGTTGTTATTGATAGGTACTTATCTGTCGCCATTTTTAGTCTTTACCCCAGAGTTCCTTCTTCGCTTCCTATTTCTTTTTATTACAGCAGACCCTTTAACATTTCTTGCATTGCTGGTTTGGTGGTAATATATTCCCTTAGTCCTTTTTTGTCTGTGAAGCTTCTGATTTCACCTTCAATTTTGATTGAAAGTCTTGCAGGGTTCAGTATTCTTGGATTCATACCCTTCCTTTGCATGACTTTGTATATTTCATTCCATTCCCTTCTGGCCTGATGAGTTTCTGTTGAGAAATCAGTAGCTAGTCCTATGGAGGTTCCTTTGTAGGTAACTTTCTGTTTTTCTCTGGCTGCTTTTAAGATTCTTACTTTGTCGTTGGTGTTTGCCAATTTAATTATAATGTGCCTTGGTGTTGGTTTTGTGTGGTTTATTTTGCTTGGGACTCTGTAAGCTTCTTGGATTTGTGTGGGTTTTTTCTTTCCTATATTGGGGAAATTTTCTGTCATTATTTCTTCAAACAGGTTCTCTAATCCTTGCTCAGTTTCCACTCTTTCTAGAACCCCAATTATGCAGATGTTGTTTTGTTTCGTGTTATCCCAAGGTTCCCTTAGGCCCTCCTCTTGCTTTTTAATTTTTTTTTCTAGAAGCTGCTGTACTTGGGTATTTTTTCCTACCGTGTCTTCTAGCTCACTGATGCGGTCCTCTGCTTCTTCTTGTCTACTTTTGATGCTTTCTATTGAGTTCTTTATAGCAATGATGTCATTTTTCATTTCTTCTTGATTATTCTGCATTTCTTCTAGGTTCTTCTGCATTTCTTCTTGCTTCTTCTTCATTTCCTCTTGGCTCTTACTCACATTGTTGATTCTGTCTTCTATTCTTTTCATCTACCTTATGATCATTTCTCTGAACTCTTTCTCTGGCAGGCTTATTTCTGCTTCTATTTCATTTACTTCCTTTTCTGGTGCTACCTGCCTTTCTGTCATATTCAGGCTGTTTCTTATTCTGCCCATGGTCTTTCTTCTCCAGGTGTCTGGTTATGTAGTTCTCTCTCCTACGTTGATTTAAAGGCACAGACTACAACATGTCCAGGTACAACACAGAAGGCACTGAATAGAAATGTATTCATGATGTTAATAATTACAAATAAGGTGATCACCAATGAAAGACAAATTAGGGGTCAGTAGAGAAAGAAGAAGAGGAAAATGAGGAAAAAAGAAAAGAAAGAAGTGCCAAAATCAAATTGGGAGAGGAGAAAATAAATAAATAAATAAACAAACAAATAAATAAATAAATACATAAATACACAAACAAACAAACAAACAAAATAAATAAAATAAAATAAAATAAAAAAGTAAAAAGGAGAGGAAGAAGAAGAAAAGAGGAAGAGAAGAAAGTCTGAGAGAAAAAAAAGTGTATAAGAGAGAAAAGAGGAACAAAATATAGATATCAGGAGAAAACTCCAATAGAACAGTCACTAATCCCAACAAATGCCAACAACCAGTACCTGGAGATTAATACAAACTACAAATAACAACTGGTATTGAGGGAGGCGAGGGAAAAGAGAGGTATAAAACAAACCAAAACAAAGCAAACAAAAAGCAAAATAAAACAAGTAGAATAAGCTAAAACAATCTCACAAAAAAGTACAAAAGTCGATATAATCACCGTTCAGGCAAACAGCAACCAAAGGACATAGAGAAAAACAACTTTTTGGATAGTGAAGAGAAGAAGAGAGAGGTTTGTATGGACTTGGAGTAGGGGATTTGAAATTAGTTGTATAAGTGGGGTGAAATTTTAACCAGGTAAAGAGAAAGAATAGGGAGAATCTAAAGTTGGAAAACAGAAAGAGAAACAAGACAACAAAATGGGGAAAGTTAGGAGGAAAGTGTTGGCATAACGATAGAGTTGAGATAGAGTAAAATTATGCTAAAGGAAAGATGAAAATAGAATGTAGAACTCTAATTCTGAAGTAAGATAAAAGAGAACAAAATGACCCTTTTTTTTTTCCAAAAAGGTAAAATACCAGTAGTAAAAATACTGCTTAAAAACAAAAATGTAATAATTAAAAAGGTAAAATCAATTGAGGAGGAAAGAAAAAAAATAATTTTTTAATTAAAAGATGAAAAATAAATATATAGAATGGGTAGTAGTGGAGGTTATTCACTTCCTCTATTGTTCTGTTTGGTACGCCTGTTTCCCAGTCAGGACGATATTGCAGTTCCCTTCATTCTACTTCTGCTCAGTGGAGAGTCAGCCCCTGGGTGGCAGTGTTTCAGAATTGACCTCTGAGACTATAGGTCCTCTCTAGCCTGTGCTTAGATCCTGCCTTCTCTGTGGTACTGAATACCGGTTTGTGGGAGTGGGTTTCCCCAGGGCTGATTCTCTGATCGTTATTCTGCACTCTGATCCCCAGGTTCCAGAAAAACAATTTTCCCCTGCAGTCTCTTTAGGATGTCCCCAATTGGGTGATCCTATGTATTGGGCTTAGCAATCAGAAGCCAGTGTCTGAAGAAGAAAGAGTGCAGTCTTTGCTCTCCCGCTTCCCAGCTCCTGTTCTGTAGTTCTCTTTCCTTATTCCAGGTGAAATCTGACCTTTCCATGTTGCGTGTGGAGCTCCTGTGAGTCCGAGTGTCTGTGCCGATTGGAGAGCGGTGTTTTGGGTCCCCGGGCTGTTCGGTGGGTGCTGCAGCTGTAGCTTTCAGACCACTGTAGACATCCCCCTAGCTCATGTTCAAGCAGCTGGGACACCTTAATAACTCACAGGATGTCCTTCTCCCTCAGATCAAAGTGGGTTGCTTTCTAGAGCTCCCCTCTGTTAACAGCTCTGCACGGTTCCATATTCAGGGATCACGCCCTGCCCAACATCCATGGATTTCTGTAGGTCCAGTTCCCACAATGTGCATGTCTCTCTGTTCTATGGGACCAGAGACCTCACTTTATCCCAGGTGAAATCTGACCTTTCCATGTGGCATGTGGAGCTCCTCTGAATCCAAGTGTTTGCACTGACTGGGGAGCAGTGTTCTGGGTCTCCCGGCTTTTCAATGGGTCCCGCAGCTGTAGCTTTTCAGGCTTCCGTAAATATCCACTTTCCCCTGAAATATGGTGCGGTCTCCATGTTCGTGCTGGTGGCTCCAGGGGAATAAACTCCGTGGCAGTGGAACTGCCTGGTTAGGGGAGCCCCGTCCAGCAGTCCCCACCTTCTCCTGGAGGATAACTGTCCCTTAACTTGCCAACAAACATTCCCAGTGTGACCCTAAGCTGTTCTCTCTGTCTGCTTTAGCGACAAGGCTCCGGATACGTCTTTCTATTCCACCACCATTTTTTTTCTTCCTCTGCTGTTTAGTATTCTAACCCTGCTGTTTGGATTCTGTACTTTTTGATTGCTAAAACAATAGATAAGCTATTTTGATTTTCTGAACTTATGTATGCTACTCCCGTCGATTGAATACTACATTGATGGTGGTTTGAATATCCCATTGTGATCTCACTGGTTATCGAAGCATATTCTTCAGGGAACCAGAAGCAGCTCACTTACCCTAAACTGTCTAAGTAGGTACAGATAATGAGTTTCGGTGACTCAGTGGTCTCAGAATCAGAACAGCACAATTACCCTAAATTGCCTCAGTAGCTACAGATAATGCATTCTGGTTGACCCAGTGGTCCCAGAATCTGGACAGCACAATTATTCTAAATTGCCTCGATGGCCTCAGATAATGTTTTTCTGTTGATTCAGTGATCTGTAGACCCAAAACTATAAGTAACTAACTTGCTCAATTTTGCTTCTGTAAATGCTTCATGCAAACCAGGTTCCTCATTCCAAAACCAGAGATGTAATCGATACCTTTGTGATATTCTGCATATAAGTCAGATGTGGAGAGTTTTTTGGTGCAGCAAGATCTGGAGCTTTGCCCCTTTATGCTGCTGCCTTTAATAAACGGCTCCATTTGGGGAGCTGCTCCGGGCATATGGGGGTACTAGAGACCTGAATGCAGGCTCTGGACATAGCTCTCTACTTTCTCACCCTTCAGTTTAATAAACAGAGATGTGAATGCAGAGTTTAGACATAACTAAACAGCTTGGCTGAAAAAATGTTGATGCCTATGTGCAAGATCTTGCAAGGTCTTGATTACTTAGAAGGTCAGTGACTGTGTTTGCAAATACCTGATTTCTGTAACTCCCTCCTCTGCTTGTGCTTAAATACTAGGCTGGAAATAAACTCGGGGCTGCAGACTCAAGTAGACCTCCCAACCCCATCTTTTCTTGTCTATCTTTTTCTTATCCTCACCCCCTCAATCAGGTACTATTCGATTGCCGGCAGGCTCCGGCAGCTCCATAATTTCACTATTTGAGGCATCCTTTGTGAGATTAGGGGTACAATGCAACACAACTGCAGAACCCATGCAACAGGATTCTCCTGGTGGCTGACAGTTCCTGGAGAAGTGCAACTTTGGAGATTTCTCTACCAGGTACACTGAACCACAAAGCCAATAGTGTGGACAGGATTACTTGTTTGTCATATGCTCCTTGTAGTTTTGGTTTATTGTCTCTGAAAAGCAACTTAGTATCTCATTAAAAAATAAACATTTTCAGCTGCTTCGAGTTATAAGTCCACCTCTCTTTAACTCAGAAGAGCTTTTAACAACATTGAACAACATAGTTGCCTTAGTAGTGATGTGAGTTACATGGCTTATTCATTCATTTATTTAATAACATCTATTCATTCTCTAAAATGGCTGGAAACTTTCCAGGTGCCAATAATACAAGGTAAGTAAGACCTGCTTCATCACTGGCAGAAGGTTACATTCCAGATGAGGTATCTGATCCACTAATTATGACATAATAGGAATCCAAGATGGCAGCATAGGTGAGCACCTAAACTGCTGTCTCACACAACAATTTCAAAACTACAACTAAAAGATAGAACAGACATCATCCAGAACTACAGGAAAGCTGGCTGAGTGGAAATTCTACAACTAGAAGGGAAGAGAGGTGCTCACGGAGACCCAAAGGAGCTGCAAAAAGCTGAGGTATGGAGACACACACGTGGAGAGAGCAGGTGCCAGATTGCCTGGCTGGCTTCCTCTGGCAGGAGGGAGATGGGAGACTTCCAACTGCACTGAACCCCTTATCCTACAGCACTGAACCCCAGGTCCGGTAAAAAATCATACAGAGGGAGTTTTGACTGAAAAGGGAGAAGTGCATGGAATTTAGGGGAGCTGAGAAAGGCAGAAGTCTGCGGGTGCACACACCTCTGTGTGCAGAGGATGGACTGCTGATTGTGCTGCTGGCTTGTGGGCAGGAGACAGAGCCTCCCAACTGTGCCACTTCTAACTCCACTAAACCCCAATTTGGGGCAAGACCCTGGGGACTCAGACTCATACGGTCCCGGAGCACAGGGGAGCCAGAAAGGCAGCGATCTGGAGTGACTCCGCTTGCGCACAGGGACCACTCAAGCTATTGCCCAGAGACACATGAGACCCAGGGACCAAGTAGGGTGGAGCCAACTGGAAGGCAAAGCGGTCCATTAAGCCCAGAGATTCCACCCTCCCAAGATCAACAGAGAGGCTTTTGCAGTTTTGCAAGTCTTGTATCATAAGGCTGAATCCAACACAGAAGTTCTCCCAGCATAGTGAAAATGTGGAGACAAAGGAAGAGATCACAAACAAAAGAAATAGAGGAAAACAAACAACTGGATACAGAATTCAAAACCACAGTTATAAGGTTTTTCAAGAATTTCCTGGGAAAGATGGTTAAATTTAGCAAGACCTAAGAGAAGATGAAAAAGGACCAACTAGAAATTAAACACACACTGACTGAAATAAAAAATATTATACAGAGTCCTAACAGCAGAGTAGAAAAAGGCAAGAATCAAGTAAAAAATTTGAAATATAAAGAAGCAGAAAACACTCAACTGGAAAAGCAAGAAGAAGAAAAAAAATCTAAAAAAGTGAAGATAATGTAATGTACCAACATCAGAATTGTGGGGGTGCCAGAAGAAGAGAGAGAGCAAGATACTGAAAACCTATTTAAAGAAATAATGACTGAAAACTTCACACATCTGGTGAAAGAAATGGACTTACACGTTCAGGAAGCCCACAGAAGCCCAAATAAAAGGAATCCAAAGAAGACCACACCAATACATATCATAATTAAAATACCAAGAGCATAAGAAAAAGAGAGAATATTAAAAGCAGCAAGAGAAAAACAGTTCATTACCTACAAGGGAGCACCCATACAATTGTCAGCTGATTTCTCAACAGAAACTATGCAGGCCAGATGGGAGTGGCAAGAAATATTCCACGTGATGAATAGCATTAAGTGCATTCATTGAACAGGATGTGTTCTTTAGTATGCTAATGTATTACAACCAAGTATACTCTCTCCAATAAAGCTATCATTCAGAATTGAAGGGCAGATAAAGAGCTTCACAGATAAGAAAAAGCTAAAGGAGTTCATCAACACCAAACCAGTATTATATGAAATGCTGAAAGGTACTCTTTAAGAAGAGGAAGAAAAAGGTAAAAGATAAAATATTATGAACAACAAATACATATCTATCAAAAAGTAAATCTAAAAATCAAGTGAATTAAAAATTTGATGAACAGAATAAACTGGTGAATATAATAGAATCAGGACACAGAAAGGGAGTGGACTGATAATTCTCAGGGGGAAAAGGGTGAGGGGCTTGCAGGGAGAGACTGGACAAAAATCATATACCTATGGATGAGGTCAATGTTGGGGGAGGTAAGGGTAGAGGGAGGGCTGGGAGCTGGGTAGAGGGGAGCTATGGAGGGGAAAAAAAGAGAAACACATGTAATAATCTGAACAATAAAAATTTAATTAAAAACTAAATAAATAATAATGATGACATAATATAGTTAATTCTCTCATCAAGTATTTGTTGAAAGCGCCTAACTTGAGATTTCATATAATCCTCACAATGATTATTTGAGATAAATTTTATGATTATTCTTACAGATAAGTAGATGAAGGCTCAAAGAATAAAATACTTTGTTCAAGGTCTCACAACTAGTAAGCGATAGGTCAGAATTCAAATTCAGGACTTCTAATTTAAAATCAGTGCTTTCTTGCCCGGAATGGTGTGGCTCAGTTGGTTGGAGCTTCGTCCCATAACATCAGAAGGTGGTGGTTTGATTTCCAGTCAGTGCACATACCCAATTTTTGAGTTCTATTCCCATTTGGGGAATAGGTGAGAGACAACCAATCTGTCTGTCTGTCTGTCTCTCTCTCTCTTCTCTCTCTCTCTCTCTCCCTCCCTCACTCCCTCCCTCCCTCCCTTGTTCTGTCTGAGATCAATTTAAAAAAAATAAAGAAAAGGAAAGGAAAAAGAAATTCAGTGCTGTCTCTCCTTCATCCCAGTTAGAGATAAATTCTGTAAGAACCCAGAGGATGGAAATGATTCTTCTTGGGGTTAAAGGAGAAGAATGCTGTCATGCCTTAGGACTTTGATAAAGCAAAGTGCTATTTATGATGGTTACTGTTAGTATCATCATGATTTACACTCTTACTACTTTTTAAAAATAGTTTTTAATTCATTTCAGAGAGGAAGGGAGAGGGAGAAAGAGATAGAAACATCAATGATGAGAGAGAATCATTGATCAGCTACCTCTTAAGCACCCCTCACTGGGGATCAAGCCCACATCCCAGGTATGTGCCCTATCCTGGAATCAAATCATGACCTCCTGGTTCATAGGTTTAGGCTCAACCACTAAGCCACACCAGCTGTGCCACTCTTATTACTTTTAATCAAAGTTCCAATTAATCTGTAAGCGATAATGCAAAGGTTGCATTCACAGTGAGTTCTGCTGAGCCTGTATTGCTGACACAGACGCTCAAGACAAAGGTGCAGATGACCTTCTACAGGAGGGTTTTGGAAAGTCTGACCCATTAAACACAATGACTCTCAAAAAAAACGCTGGTTCTTTAATGAAGCCATTTAAGGATCAGAGTCCTATTTGGACATAAAAGAATCCTTTTATTCCATTTCACTGGCTTGAAGGAATAAACCAAATGTGGGCGTTTCCAGAATGCTGGGTAACAATAAAGGGCACAGCATTCAGAGCCAGGAAGAGAGCAAAAGTGAACATGATATAATCGTCTCCTCCCTAAAGTATTTTCTTTCAGTGTCCATAAGTGCGAGGTTGTTGGCAAATATTTAAGATAAGTGCTCTTGTCAAGATCCAGTCATTGGTGCTCTAGAGCTGTGTGTCCAGACAGAGATGAATGGCATAGAGCCCCTTCCTGGTATATACCACTCTGAAAGGCAGCTTCTTATTTTCATGTGTTTATTCCATCCCCACTTGCCAGTCTTACTTTCCTTCCAGGTGCCTCATGAAAAACATTCCCTACAGATCCCAGAGACCCTATCCCTTGGCTTTGTATTTGCCCCCTTGATGCAAGCATTCCAGGGATCAATGGACCTGAGTGTTATGACCAACTGTGGGTTCTTAACTTAGTGCAGGAAAGAAGTCTATGATCAGTCAGCATAAAGTTTAAAGTGAAGTTTATTAGTGAAGCAGTGAGACAGAGAGTGGCTACTCCACAGAGCAGCCCCTCCCCAGTGGGATTTACTTCTTTAATGAGGCTCATTTAATGGAGAGTTAGGACATTCAATAAAAGGGAATAATATTCAGGATTTTTTCAACATGGGTGAAGACTTCTTGGAAGAGCCTCATCACCATGTTGTGTTCTTATATAGGCTTTCTGTTTCGCTACAGCACAGGAAGTGTTCTTTAGTATGCTAATGTATTACAATGAATGAATAATGAAGCTAGAAGTTACCCTAAAGTAACTTACTTGCCATATTGGATCAAACTGGTCTGCTGGTTCTGAGCCATAAATCTGTTGGCAGTTGGTCTTATTATCTCTCTAATAGATGTTGAAACCCTTACTTGTTACAGTGGTTTTGCCACATACCCTTTCTCACCCTGAAGCATTCCACTGCCACAGAGCAAATCCAATTTTTTTGTTTCAGGTCACCGTCAGATGGACCCAGTGACTGGTTACGACATTCTTTTTCCTCAGTTCCTCCTAGAAGATAGAGCTTGTAAAAAAAGGAAGACTGAATTTTAGCCAGACAGGTTTGTGACTAGCCAAATTGTAACCTCACTCAACTTCAGTTTTCCCAGATATCAAATAAGTGTATTAGAGAAGAATCCTAGAGAAATGTTGGTCTTTTTGCTACTGTGAACAGCAGAAATAATAGTTGGAATTTCCATTGATTTTCACTTTTCCTCTAAATAAGCATATATGCAGAGTTCTCTGATGGATAACCAGGATGTCCAGAAACAAACTCTGTCATTCCAGAATTTAGCATTTTCTATTAAAACAAGTAGAGTAAGGGGAGGAACGGAAGGGGTCCTTGGTGGTGTTTCACATTGGTTCTCAGCAGTATGTCAGAAAACTTAATACTTTGATTAACCAACCAGGGCTGGTGCTGACAATGACATGCCTCTTTAGACCATGGAGGAAGCAAGGTCCTGCCAAGCCCTAAGAACTTTTATTGGGCTTAATGCATGTGGTTAGATTGGTGTTTGCCAAAAGTCAACAGAGTTAATTTCAAGTCAGTTAGTGGGCACTTGGCAGCATTAAGTGCATTCATTGTTAATTTATGAAATTCAAAGGAGACTGAAATCATTGACTCTCCAGCCTTAACAGGCTGGCCTGAGCATTTTGGGGTGGAAATATTTTGTAAGGAATTGGAGGAGCCAGCCTTGTTGGGGCCAGGAAAGTAATGACTCACCCTGAGCCACTTTTGTTGGGCAAGAAACAGCTGATACTTTTGTTGCTGTTCTAGGTGGGGCTGCACTCCCCAGGTGGGCAGGGTTGCACTAGGATTTGAGCATGAATTTTTAATTGCAACTCTCTCTTTCTTGAGTGCTTCCTGGAGATTTTGGGGAAAGAGATTTGAGCAATAGAATGAGATAAATAGACACATAGGAAGGAAACTTGATGGTCTGCAAAGCCATCCCCTCAAAGTAGGTCACAACAATTTTGAACTGTGCAGCCCTTTTGGGAGGTAAGTGGAACTAGAGCTGAAGCATGCACAGATGAAAGAACTTTGATTTCTAGCTTCACCTAGAACCAAAGTCTCCTTTATCCTGTGGGAATCCCTTTCATGTCCCGCATGGTTCAGGGTTCCCATTCAGGGTTCGGGTTCTGGAGGAGGCCACACACAAACGAAAAGAGACTAGAAAAGTATTAATTTGGTAATTTTGGGGGGCCAGGCAGGAGCCCACCTCTAATAGGAAGACTACCCACTGCTCTGGCCTTGCTATCCCTTTTATTAAGACTATGGGATACACCCAGAGGCTTTAGGCAGGAATTCCAATAACAAAAATTTATGTATGACAAACAGGTGGAGGCTGCTTCAGTAACAATGTCTCAACTACACAGTGAGTGATTAGCTCTGACCTTTCAGAGCAATTAAGGTTGAAAACCAGCCTTCTGGTTTTCTGTCCACATCTTTCTATTAGTGAGATGATATTCAGTTTCCAGCATTATCCCTTTAGGAACTAAAGAACAAAGACATTATCGAAACTTGAAAAGAGGATCAATTGTCTAGGAAGATCTTGTGTTAATGCCCCTTACTATAAAAGGCCAACTTCCAAGTTCACTTAACATTTGACAAAGGAAGCAAGAACATACACTGGGTAAAGATAGTCTCTTCAATAAATGGTGTTGGGAAAAATGGACAGATACATGCAAAAAAAAAAATGAAACTAGACCACCAACTTACACTATACACAGGAATAAAATGAAAATGAATTAAAAACTTAAATATAAGTTGTAAACTCAGGCTGGGTAGCTCAGTTGGTTAGGGTATTGTCTCAATATGCCAAATTCTAAATTTGTTAGTTTAATCCCCAGTCAGGGTACATACAAGAATCAATCAATGAATACATAAATACATGGAATAACAAGTTGATGTTTCTCTCTCCCTTGCTCTCTCTCTCAAATCAATAACTAAAATTGTAAAAAGTGCAAGTCATGAAACCATAAAAAAATCCTAAAGGAAAACATAGTCAGTAAATTTTCAGACATTTCTCATAGCAATATTTTTACTGAATAATCTACTCTGACAAGGGAAACAAAGGAGAAAATTAAATGGGACTACATCAAAGTAAAAAGCTGTTGGACAGCAAAAAACAAACAAACAAACAAACAAAACAAAATAAGACAAAAACCCACACAAACCATCAACAAAATGAAGTGGGAACCCACTGAGTGGGCTAGCATACTTGCCAATTATACATCTGATAAGGGGTTAATTTCCAAAATATATAAAGAACTTATGCAACTCAACACTAAGGAGACAAACAACTCAATGAAAAATTGGGCAAAGGATTTGAATAGACACTTCTCCAAAGAGATATTTATAGATGGCCAAAAGTTATATGAAAAAATGCTCAACATCACTAATCATCAGAGAGATACAAATAAAACCACTATGATATATCACCTTACATCTTACAGAATGTATACCATCAACAAATCAATAATAACAGGTGCTGGCAAGGATGTAGAGGAAAGGGAACCCTCGTGCATTGTTGGCAGGAATGCAGACTGGTGCAACCACTAAGGAAAACAGTTTGGAATTTTCTCAAAAAATTAACAAAGAAACTACCTTTAGACCCAGCGATCTCATTTTTGGGAATATATCCAAAGAAACCTGAAATACTAAATTGAAAGAATATATGCACCCCTATGTTCATTGCAGTGTTATTTATAATAGCCAAGATTTGGAAACAATCCAAGTGTCCATCAATAGATGTGTTGATAAAAAAAGCAATGGTACATTTTACACAGTGGAATATGACTCAGCTATAAAAAAAAAGAAATCTTACCTTTTGCAACATCATGGAAGGACACAGAAATTATTATGCTATGTGAAATAAGCAGTCAATGAACAACAAATACTATATCATCTCATTTATATGTAGAATCTAATGAACAAAATGAACTGAGAAATTAGAAACAGAAGCTTTGAATACATGAACAGACTGACAACTGTCAGAGGGGATGAGGGTTTGGAAACTTGATGAAAGAAAACGAAGGGATTATATATATATTCAATTCCCAGTCAAGGGTACCTATCTGGGTTGCAGGTTTGATGCCTGACCCCATCAGGACCCTTACGGAAGGCAACCAATCGATGCATCTCTCTCACATTTCTCTCCCTCCCTCCCTCCCTTCTACTCTCTCTAACAGTCAATGGAAAAAATATCCTCAGATGAGGATTAACAAAAGCAAGCAAACAAAAAATTCCAGTTTGGCTGATGTATCTCAATGGTTGAGCATGGATTATGAATCAGAAGGTCACAGTATGATTCTCAGTCAGAGCACATGCCTGGGATTTGGCTCGATCTCCAGAAGGAGGCATGCTGAGGTAGCCCATTGATGATTCTATCTCATCATTGATGCTTCTATCTCTCACTCCCTCTTCCTTTCTCTCTGAAATCAATAAAAACATATTAAAAAAAACACACACAAACAAACCATCAAAAACCCACCCTGACTCCTGGATTGGAGAAGTGGGGCTTTTGAGCAAGAACCTTCCATTCTTTTGGTGGCACCATTAATAAGAAAATAACCAGTCTTTCCCCTCTGCAATTCTTGGTATCTAGTGTTTGGCTCTGGTAGTGCCTAATGGACAGGAGAATGAACTTTTTCTGTTCTGCAGCAAACTGACAGGTGTCAGAGTAACTAATTAAGACGACAAACCCAAATGAAATTAAGTCAAGCCTTTAATCACTACTGCCATAGTATAAGCAAGAGGCTAGATTGGAGAGCATGCAGGTGCTTCCTGTTTCATTTTCTCCAAGGAACAGCACCAAGCAAGGGTCAGATGGATCAACACAGAACAGTGAATCATTTCACTACTAAGGGAGCTCTGAGCAAAAGGCTTCTGCAGTTTTATGGACACTGGGCTGGTACAGGGATCAGGGAATAGAGAGGAGGAGGACTCAGAGTTGAGAAGTACTGAATAGTTAAGTCAGCTTATGTAAAAAGTGTCTTCAAGGTTCTGTATCCTCCTCTCCATAAGGAAGGCTTGGCAGAGTCTCCTGAGTAAAGTTCCTCACTAAAGAAGCCTTCAAATGGAGGTGCCTGGGTGAGGAATACAGATCTATGTGAGAGCAAGGCTGGCCAAAAGGTCCTGAGTCCTTGACTGCCACTTTCTGCTGAGACTGTGGTGCACTGACTCTGTGCCAAGTCTGGTGTGAGGCCTGGCAAGGTAAAGACTATGGTCAGGCCTAAAAGTCACAGTAAATGTTAGTTCAAAAGTAGAGTTTTCATCCAGTATGTTATATCTGACAGGTAAGGTAGCCGGCGGCCCAGAGACTTTAATTGCCTGTGTAAATTTAAGTGCAGGGTTTGGTTCAGAACAGAATGGTTCTACAATGATTATTTCACACTGGACCAGAAGTAGGTAAGTGAAACTTACAACTTCTCATATTACAGAAAGTTGCTTTTTTGCTTTGAGAGTTTGTTCAGCCCAGTTGTGAACTTCCAAAGTTGTTTGTAGGTGAGCTCAATGTATTCTCATGAGCATTTAGCATAAGAGCAAAGTAGAAAGCCAGAGAAATGCAGCAGAAGGAAGCTTGACAAGGAATTTATGCACAGCTGCTGGCTTTGAAGAGGAGAGGTGAGAAGCCAATAAAATGGGTGGTCTCTAGAAGCTGGAAATGACCCCTGGCTAACAGCCAACAAATACATGGGGACATTAGTCCTACAAGTGCATGAGAAAGTACTAAATTCTGCCCATAATCTCAATGAGCATGGAAGCAAATTCTCTACTAGAGCCTCCACATATAAATATGTGATTAAACACACCTGGATATGTGATGTACAAAAATGTGAGATAATATATGAATGTTGTGTTAAGCCACCAAATTTCTGATAATTTGTTATTGCAGCAGTAGTAATCGTTGTAGAACCAATTAATTCTGTTCTGAACCAAACCCTGCACTTAAACTTACACAGGCATTTTGTGGAAGAGCCACACTCAAGTGGCCAAAGAGCCAAATGTGGCTCACGAGCCGCAGTTTTGCCGACCATTGCACTAGAGCAATGGTTCTCACAGTAATGGGATGTTATATCATCCCATAAATGATAGGTCTTATCCAAAGGTTACTTGAAACCACATTGACCAAACAGCAAAATAATCTCCTTCTCCTAGACACTGCAAAGCATGAAAGTCAATGAATGTTAGCTGAGTTTGAAGAAAAGAGTTAAATCAGAAAAGGAGGGAATTGTGAGAATAAACAAGTCATCTTTTCTATCAAAGAACAGTTTAGGCAGCCACCATTTTGGCTCGTGTGACTTGCAGCTCCAATCAAGAGTGAGGACAGGTCACGTGTGTCAGGATTAAAAAGCCGAGCGGACCACCTGCTCAGTGTGCATGCACCCTCTTGCAGGAGTAGATGTTTGCCTTGCAATCAATCAATAAATTGATCAATCAATAAAATAATTTAATACATCCCAAATATATCATGGGACATACCTACACTAAAAATATGAGAGATAAATATTTTAAAATCTGCCAACCCTAAAAGGATCAAAAATTCAAAATTGGAGTTTTCTGGAGCAAATAAGATTGATCAGAAAGTAGCAAGTTGTGACCTAACTTGATCTAGCCTCCCTTTTCTGGGACTAGTGCCCTCTTATTCCTACCACAACTAAATCTGACTGATATCAGAAAGGGGCCTTATGTTAAGTGCTTACACTTCAGTGGCAGTTTTTGTCAGTAGGGGTGTGTACATCTTGGAACTTATAATGTGGAATGAAAGACCTTGCCTTCTGTTAAAAGTAAAATTGGATTTCCCTGAGCAGGTGGGGTGATAGGTCCCTAGGCTGAATTCCTTTCCAAGGCAGGAGGAAGGAGCAAGATGTGCACTTTTAGAGTTAGAATGTTCTGCAGATCCTGGCTTTGCTCTGCCCAGCTCTGTGAGTTGAAATAAATTAATATTCCTTAGCACATAGATTCTCACCTACATTTATCTTCAAGCTTTCTGTGAAGATTAAATGAGTCTATACATGTGAAGTTTCTGGCACATACTAGATGTTCAGTAAATATTTATCTTTCTCTTTCTGACTGCAGATATAATAGCCACATGCTTATTCTGTGTACCTGTGAAGATAGATCATGTCTGTCTAAGGCAATCCATACACACCTAAACATAGATCATAGGGCTACAGAAGAAAAGACTATATATAGAATTATACTAAAGGGATAGTTGTACACTACTGACACATCAATACAAACTCATTATTGGACACTCCCTATAATAATGGTAAAACACACTTATATAGGACATATTTATTATATGTTAAGGGTTGTTCTAGATGATTTACATATATTCACTCATTGAACATCAACAATTGTCCTCTGAGGAGACACTATTATCACCATTATCATTTCTATCCCCATTTCAGATGAGGAAATGGAACCTCTGAAAAGACAAATCATTTACTCTGATTCACCTGGCTAATAAGTGTTAGTACCAGGTTCAGGTAATTGGACCCAGAATTTCTACTATAAACTATCTCACTCTGCTGCTTTCTGTATGCCCAATCTCTGATCTATGCCACTCATCTCATTTAACACTCACAACAATCCCATGAGGGGAAGATTCCTATAATCATTCCTATTTGACAGTTTGACTAGTTGCTAGTAAGGGGTAGAGCCTATCTCTGAGAACAAATAAGACAATATTGAGTTATTCAAAGCATTTTGAATCTTAAGATTGTTATATTTGATGTGATTAACTTATGGACTTTTCATTCTAGAGTCAGGAAACCTCCCAGGACTGACACAATTTGGCACTCTCATGTGTCAGGACATCTGTTCAAGAATGTTCCCCTGGGGTCTTCAAAGCAGGAGCTGCCTTTCGGTGAAGCCCTCTTTCCAGCCACTCTTCTGATGTAGCACTCTGTGGGTTCTTTTGTTTGTTTGCTTGTTTCTTTTTGGTGACAAGTGAGTCAGGTTTTCATTAAAAACAGCGATGCCAAAAGGAAGAAAAAAAATAAATAAAAGCTCAGGCATCATTTTGGAGGGCATTCTTTGTCCTAATTCTGTAGCCGAGAATGGAAACTTGGCAGCTCAGCCTGAAAGATGAGAATGTATCAGGCAGTTGCATGGCTAGGGGATAAAAACCACAAAATGGAGAGCAACTAGCTTAATCTGAACTCTCTGTGTGTGTGTAAGAAATTAAGAATGAAGCCTCTGCAGTCAGACTCATGATTGGATACTGACTCAAAACTTCCGTGCTCTCCCCTGTAAGTGGCAATAATAATAGTACCCACATTACTTCATAGAATTGTGTTAGTGATCTAATATGATAAAAAAAAAGTTCCAGCACAGTGCTCTGTAGGTTCACAGCAAATGCAGGCAATTGTTATTTATGCTTGTGTTTGAACACATATAGTTCAGAACAACAACAACAAAAAAGTGCAAGTTACTGATCCTGCTGGTTATTACTTGCTATAGAGGTGGCGTTAATAATTAAACCCTGCACATGTGGGAAGTTTGAAAAAGCATGTGGATATCTGCTGCCAAGTCGTGTTACAGGAGTGCGGCTGCCTAGAAACAGCCCACCCAGCCTCCTCCTGGGATATGATGGGATCTACCATCCCAAAGGCATTTTCTTTCTCTGATACAAGTACTGAAGTACTGTGAGACTGAAGAATTAAACTTGAACTAACTAAACAAGAAATTAAACAAGAACTAACCCAGATGGCCTTCGAAATGTTTCCTTCAATGACAAAGGTTTGCATTACACCAGACCTTCCCCATTCCGTTTCTTCCCTTTCTTGTCACTTTTCTGCCTGTTTATCTATCTCAGTTCAGAATTGGCTCTTTCATTCAGCTTTGTGTTATCTGGAAATTGGTTCATAAAGCAAGAACAGTTTCCTATGGTTATCACCTTGTTTTTCTTCAACTATAAATTAAATCAGTCATGTTTATCATCTGACTAAACCTTGCTAGGTAGGGTTTCTGAATTTAAAAAGGGAATCTGAATTTTCACAAAAGTTTTTCGAAGTTCCAATAAAGTCCTTGATTCTTATCTTAAATACAACTTGAAAGCTAAATCAGTTCACCTGCTAGGACTTAAAGTAGCTTTGGCCAAAAACCATGATTGGCCAGCTCTGCTGTTTACTCTCTCATTTCTGATATCCAGTGGTACCTTGAGATACGAGTGCCCTAACAGACGTGATTTTTGAGATACGAGTCGAGTGAGCGATTTTTGCTTTGAAATACGAGCAACATTTGAGATAGGAGTAATCGCGAGGATCGGCCGGCTGCACACGACCCACCAGTTTACCACGACTCGAGCATCTCATAGTTTCCCACGCCTCAAGGTTACGGAACGAATTAAACTCATATCTCGAGGTACCACTGTATAGTCTCCTACATCTTTAATACACTGTTTTATGTTCTTTTGTGGTGTTTCTCTTCTTTTATAATCATCATTCTCTCACATCCATAATCCCTGGGACAGCTAGATGCTCTGTAGTAGATATCTAAACTATTTACCACCCAGAATCTTTTTCTTCTTCTGTCAAAAGCATTTTCTTCCCAAATCCATTGAGTGAGTGGGAAGAAAGACAGTAGGTCTTTCAGTCACAAGACCCCACCTCCTGGCCACAGGAATGGGTATGTGACCAAGGCAGACAAATCAGTGTCCTTTCATGCAGTGTAACATTTGGCTACCAGGAAGGGGACTTAGACTTCTGTGCTACTTGAATCTTGACCTCTAACTTAGTTACAACTTAGTCATGCCTCTAAAGTAGGTTTGGATACAGTAGAATAGCCAACACATAGGTAGAAGCAAAAGTAAGAGATGAAGTTACATGAGCTAATAAATTCTTGATTTGCTTAAACTAGTTGGATTCAGGTTTCTGTTTCTTGCAACCAAAAATATCCTGATTGAAATATAACCTTTTAATTGTTACAAACATGTACTACCTCTCTTTCATGTGTTATCATGATGTCCTATATTTACTTAAAACTTTTATTTTGAAATAGTTATAAATTCACAGGAAGTTGTAAAAATAGTATAGGAAAGTCTGGGTATCCTTCACCCAGTTTCTCTCAATGATTGCATCTTCTGTAGCAATAGTACAACATCAAAAACAGGAAATTTATAGATTTATGTACCTATCACTCACTGCAATTAAAATATAGAACTATTCCATCACTACAAAAGTGTGCTTTGTGCCAACCCTTTATTGTGCATAACATCACGGTCCACTATTGTTAACATTTTAACAGTTTGAGTGAAGCACAAACCTTAACTCCCTTTATATCTCTTTACTCCTTCCCCATTATCAAATAACTAGTGGCTCAGTGCACAGATTCATGCACATTGAAAGGAAATTAATTAGAAGAAATATTTTAATATCGCTATTTGCCTTTTCACTATAATAGAAGTGTCAGAGATTAAAGAAAATTAGTAAAATGTATATGAAAATAATTTATAAATTGATTAATAAATAAACAATGAGGTGATATAACAACAACAAAGACATGATTTAAAAACAAAAACATGATAAAAACATTGATAAAAACAATAACTGATAAATTAATCAAACTTATTCTATTATCTTCCTATATACCACATTAAAAGTAAAAACACTTTCAGATGCTTGACTAATTTCCCTCGTGATGAAGTGTTTACAACTTTAATTTTAATGTCACATGGTCTTCAAACTCTAGAGAAAGCAACATATAACTGACCATGTTCAAAAACAGGTTCAGGTAGGAATATTCCTACTCTGTGCAGTTTGTCCTTGTGATTTATTAATAGTCATCGCAAATGCTGGCATCACAGGAAACTGTCTTTAAATTAATTTAAGTGGGAGGCCAGTGTCAGACCAGAAAAAATAAATTCTTGGGTCAGTAGCATGATGATTTCACTTACTTTCAATTTTAATTTATGACATGGCATTCCCGAAGAAGTAATAGTATTAAGAAATTCAATGGGCCCTAACCAGTTTAGCTCAGTGGATAGACCCAGGTTTGATTCTGGTCCAGGGCATGTACCTTGGTTGCAGGCACATCCCCAGTAGGGGGTGTGCAGGAGGCACCTGATCAATGTTTCTCTTTCATCGATATTTCTAACTCTCTCTCCCTCTCCCTTCCTCTCTGTAAAAAAATCAATAAAAAATATATAAAAAAAAAGAAATTCGATGGGAAAATTTTCCTTTTTGGTATTATCCATTGAATTGATGGACTCATCATTCAAATAGGTGTGAAAATCTCCATTGAGTATATCCAAAATTTTTTCATTTAATTTATGAATGTGTGCATTTTTACGACAAACAATTGTACATTTTGATATATAATTAATATTTTCTATAGCTATACTATTTCCAAAGGTAGCTTCAATAATAGATCTGTTACAAATCATTTCATAGGGGATTTCAATAATATCCATTCTGAGAGCTTTATATGTATCACACATATGTGAGTCAACATTTATTTATTTTTCTTTTTACATTTATATCTCTCAAATAATCATAATGAGTATGAGTACAGTGGCTAATTCAACATCTCAAATGATGTGGACACAAAACTTTATTTGTGAAATATATCTAGTGGTATTATATAGAGATTACCTCTAATGCTCTAAGACAAAAGAGATCTGCTATAGAATTACTAATTTTTAAATAGGAAGGACTTTCCCCTAACTTCTATATTAAGTTTGATGCAGCCCTTATATTTTACTAATAACATTGTATCTTTTTTAGTTCTCTTCAGTTATTTTAACTGAGAACTCTTTATTATTATTTTTAAATATATCTTTATTGTTCAGATTATTACAATTATTCCTCTTTTCCCCCCCATATTTTCTCTCCACCTGGCTCCCAACCCATCCTCTGCCCTTATCTGTCCCCCCGCCATTGTCCTCATCCATAGGTGAATGATTTTTGTCCAGTCTCTCCCTACAACCTCCTCACATCTTTCCCCTGAGAATTATCAGTGTACTCCCTTTCTATGCCCCTAATTCTTATTTATTTATTTATTTATTTTTATTTTTTTATTTTTAATTTTTATTAATTTTTTATACATATCTCCCTATTGCCCCCCCTCCCTCCCAGGCATACCCCAACCCCTCAGTGTCTATGTTCATTGGTTATGCTTATATGCATGCATACAAGTCCTTTGATTGATCTCTTATATACCTCACCTAACTTTAATCTTCCTGCTGTAATTTCACAGTCTGTTTGAAGCTTCACTGTCTCTGTATCTATCCTTTTGTTCATCAGTTTATAATGTTCTTTATTATCCCCCAATGAGTGCGATCATGTGATGCTTCTCCTTCATTGACTGGCTTATTGCACTAAGCATAAGGCTCTCCAGTTCCAACCAGGTTGCTGCAAATGGTAAGAATTCCTTCTTTTTAATGGCAGCATAGAATTCCATTGTGTAGATGTACCATGGTTTTCTGATCCACTCATCTGCTGACGGGCACCTAGGCTGTTTCCAAATTGTAGCTATTGTAAATTGTGATGCTATGAACATAGGGGTGCATAAATCCTTTCTGATTGGTGTTTGTAATTTCTTAGGATAAATTCCTAAGAGTGGGATTACAGGGTCAAATGGGAGATCCATTTTTAGTTTTTTGAGGAAACTCCATACTGTTCTCCACAGTGGCTGCACCAGTCTGCATTCCCACCAACAGTGCAGAAGGGTTCCTTTTTCTCCGCATCCTCGCCAACACTTGTCGTTTGTTGATTTATTGATGATTGCCATTCTGACAGGTGTAAGATGGTATCGCATTGTCGTTTTGATTTGCATCTCTCCGATGATTAATGACTTTGAACATGTTTTCATGTGTCTCTTGGCCTTCCTTCTGTTGTCTTTTGAAAAGGTTCTATTTAGGTCCGTTGCCCATTTTTTTATTGGATCCTTCATCTTCCTTTTATTAAGTTGTATAAGTTGGCTGTAGATTTTGGAGATTAAACCTTTATCAGTGATAGCATTTGCAAATATGTTCTCCCATGCATTGATCTTTCTTGTTGTTTTGTTGATGGTTTCTTTTGCTGTGCAAAAACTTTTTATTTTGATGTAGTCCCATTTGTTTATTTTTTCTTTAGCTTCCATTGCCTTTGGAGCAGTATCAGTGAAGAAGTTCTTTCGGCATATATCTGAGATTGTGCTGCCTGTGGATTCCTCTAGTATTTTTATGGTTTCCCTTCTAATGTTTAAGTCCTGTATCCATTTTGAGTTTATTTTTGTATTTGGTGTAAGTTGGTGGTCCAGTTTCAATTTTTTGCATGTATCTGTCCAATTTTCCCAACACCATTTATTGAAGAGGCTATCTTGGCTCCATTGAATGTTCATGCCTCCTTTGTCAAATATTCATTGAGCATAGTGGTTTGGGTGGATATCTGGGTTCTCTATTCTATTCCATTGATCTATATGTCTGTTCTTGTGCCAGTACCAGGCTGTTTTGAGAACAGTTGCTTTGTAGTATAGCTAGAAGTCTGGTATTGAGATCCCACCTACTTTATTCTTTTTTCTCAGAATTGATGTAGCTATCCGTGGTCTTTTTTTGTCCCAGATGAATCTATGAAGAATTCTTTGTAGGTCTGTGAAATATGTCATTGGTATTTTAATGGGTAGTGCATTGAATCTGTAGATTGCTTTGGGTAGTATGGACACTTTAATGATGTACATTCTCCCAATCCATGAGCATGGTATGCTCTTCCATCTGTAGACATCTTCCTCTATCTCTTTTTTCAGTGTACTGTAGTTTTCTGCATAAAGGTCTTTTACCTCTTTAGTTAGGTTTATTCCTAGGTATCTTAATTTTTTTGGTGCGATGGTAAATGGGATTGCTTTTTTAGTTTCTCTTTCTATAATTTTACTGTTAGTGTATAGAAATGCCACAGACTTCTTCGCATTAATTTTGTATCCTGCTACATTGCCAAATTCATTAATTAAGTCAATTAGTTTTGGAATGGAGTCCTTTGGGTTTTTTATGTACAATATCATGTCATCTGCAAATAAGGACAGCTTTACTTCTTCTTTTCCAATTTGGATGCCTTTTATTTCTTCTTCTTGTCTAATTGCAATGGCTAATACTTCCAGTACTGTGTCGAACAGGAGAGGTGAGAGTGGGCATCCCTGTCTTGTTCCTGTTCTTAGGGGAAATGGTTTTAGTTTTTGCCCATTGAGTATGATGTTAGCTGTGGGTATATCATATATGGCTTTTATGATGTTGAGGTATGCTCCTTCTATTCCACTTTGCTGAGAGTTTTTATCAAGAAAGGATGTTGGATTTTGTCAAATGCTTTTTCTGCATCAATTGATATGACTATGTGATTTTTATCTCTCAATTTGTTTATGTGATGTATCACATTTATTGATTTGCGGATATTGAACCATCCCTGCATTCCTGGTATGAATCCTGCTTGGTCATGGTCATGGTGTATGATCTTTCTGATGTACTGCTGGATCCGGTTTGCTAGAATTTTGTTGAGGATTTTGGCATCTATGTTCATGAGAGATATTGGCCTATAATTCTCTTTCATTGTGTTGTCTTTATCTGGTTTTGGTATTAGGGTGATGCTGGCTTCATAGAAGGTGTTTGGAAGTGTTCCTTCTTCTTGAATATTTTTGAATAGTCTGAGGAGGATAGGTTTTAATTCTTCCTTGAATGTTTGGAAAAACTCTCCTGTGTAGCCATCTGGACCCAGGCTTTTATTTGCTGGAAGCTTTTTGATTACTGCTTCAATTTCTTCCATAGTTATTGGACTATTGAGATGTTTGGTTTCCTCCTCATTGAGTTTTGGGAGGTTATATTTTTCTAGGAAAATGTCCATTTCTTGCAGGTTGTCCAATTTGTTGGAATAGAGTTGTTCATAGTATTTTTAACAATCCTTTGTATTTCCACAGGGTCTGTTGTTATTTCTCCTCTTTCATTTCTGATTTTGTTTATTTGGATCTTCTCTCTTTGCTTCTTGGTGAGCCTGGCTAGGGGTCCATCAATCTTGTTTATCCTTTCAAAGAACCAGCTCTTTGTTTTGTTGATCTTTTGAATTGTTCCTTTGGTCTCCAAGTTGTTTATCTCCGCTCTGATCTTCACTATTTCCTTCCTTCTGATTACATTGGGCTTTTCTTGTTGCTCTCTTTCTAGCTCTTTGACTTGTAGGTTTAGGTAATTTATTACCATTGTTTCCTGTTTTTTGCAGTAGGCTTGTAGGGCTATGAACTTCCCTCTCAAGACTGCTTTCACTGTGTCCCATAAATTTTGTATTGTTGTGTTGTCATTGTCATTTGTTGCCATGATGTTTTTGATTTCTTCCTTGATCTCTCTGGTTACCCAGTCGTTGTTTAATAGCATGCTGTTTAGTCTCCATGTGTTTGATTTCTTTCTATTGTTTTTATTATAGTTGATTTCCAGTTTTATGCCACTGTGGTCTGAGAAAATGCTTGATATGATTTCTATCTTCTTGAATTTGAAGCGACTTTTCTTATGACCCAACATATGATCTATCTTTGAAAATGACCCATGTGCACTGGAGGAGAATGTATATTCTGTGGCTTTGGGGTGAAATATTCTGAAGATGTCAATTAATTCCATCTGGTCTAGTGAGTCATTTAGGATTGATGTTTCTTTGCTGATTTTCGTTTAGAGGATTTGTCCAATGGTGACAGTGCGGTATTAAAGTCTCCTACTATGATTGTATTTCTGTCACTCTCTCCCTCAATATCCCCCAAGAGTTTTTTTTTTTATGTATTTAGGTGCTCCTATATTGGGTGCATATATGTTTACCAGAATTATTTCTTCATGTTGGATTGTTCCCTTTAGTATTATGAAGTGTCCTTCTTTATCTCTTGTTATGTCCTTCACTTTGAGATCTAATTTGTCAGATAGAAGTATTGCAACCTCAGCTTTATTTTCATTTCCATTTGCCTGAAATACCATGTTCCATCCCTTCACCCTCAATCTGTGTGCATCTCTTTTCCTAAGGTGGGTTTCTTGCAGATAGCAGATATATGGATCATGTTTTCTTATCCAATCGGTTACCCTATGTCTTTGATTGGAGCATTTAATCTGTTTACATTTAAAGTTTTATTTATAAGTACTTATCTGTTGCCATTTTTAGTCCTTACCCCTGAGTTCCTTCTTCGCTTCCTCTTTCTTTTTATTACAGCAGACCTTTTAACATTTCTTGCATTGCTGGTTTGGTGGTAATATATTCCCTTAGTCCTTTTTTGTCTGTGAAGCTTTTGATTTCACCTTCAATTTTGATTGAGAGTCTTGCAGGGTACAGTATTCTTGGATTGATACCCTTCCTTTGCATGACTTTGTATATTTCATTCCATTCCCTTCTGGCCAGACGAGTTTCTGTTGAGAAGTCAGTAGCTATTCTTATGGGGATTCCTTTGTAGGTAACTTTCTGTTTCTCTCTGGCTGCTTTTAAGAGTCTTACTTTGTCGTCGGTGTTTGCCAATTTAATTATAATGTGCCTCGGTGTCAGTTTGTTGGGGTTCATTTTGCTTGGGACTCTGTGAGCTTCTTGGATTTGTGTGGGTTTTTTCTTTTCTATATTGGGTAAATTTTCTGTCATTATTTCTTCAAACACGTTCTCTAATCCTTGTTCAGTTTCCACTCTTTCTGGAACCCCAATTATGCAGATGTTATTTTGTTTCATGTTATCCCAAAGTTCCCTTAGACTCTCCTCTTGCTTTTTAACTTTTTTTTCTAGAAACTGCTGTACTTTGGTATTTTTTCCTACCGTGTCTTCTAGCTCACTGATGCGGTCCTCTGCTTCTTCTAGTCTACTTTTGATGCTTTCTATTGAGTTCTTTACAGCAGTGATGTCATTTTTCATTTCTTCTTGTTTATTCTGCACCTCCTCTAGGTTCTTCTGCATTTCTTCTTAATGCTTCTTCACCTCCTCTAGGTTCTTCTTCATTTCCTCTTGGCTCTTACTCATATTGTCAAATTTGTCTTCCATTCTTTTCAACCACATTATGATAATTTCTCTGAACTCTTTCTCTGGTAGGCTTATTTGTGGTTCTATTTCGTTTACTTCCTTTTCTGGTGAAACCTGCCTTTCTGTCTTTTGTGGGCTGTTTCTTTTTCTGCCCATGGTCTTTCTTCTCTGGGTGTCTGGTTATGTAGTTCTCTCTCCTACGTTGATTGAAAGGCACAAACTACAACACGACCAGGTACAGCACATAAGGCACTGAGTAGAAATGTATTCAAGATGTTAATAATCACAAATAAGGTGACCACCAATGAAGGACAAATTAGGGGTAAATAGAGAAAGAAGAAGAGGAAAATGAGGGAAAAAGAAAAGAAAGAAGTGCCAAAATCAAATTGGGAGAGTGAGAAAAAAAAAGATAAATAAATGAACAATAAAATAAAATAAAATAAGAAAATAAAAAGGAGAAAAATGAGAAGGAAAGAGGAAGAGAAAAAAGTCAGAGAGAAAATAAAGTGTATAAGAGAGAAAAGAGGAACAAAATATAGATGTCAGGGGACAACTCCAATAGAACAGTCACTAATCCCAATAAAGGCCAGCAACCAGTACCTAGAGATTAATGCAAATTGCAAATAGCAACTGGTATCGAGGGAGATGAGGGAAAAGAGAGGTAGAAAACAGAGCAAGCAAAAAACAAAATAAAACAAGTGAAATAAACTAAAACAATCTCACAAAAAATTTTCAAAAAATTGATATAATCACTTTTCAGGCAAATAGCAACAAAAGGACATAGAGAAAAAACAACTTTTTGGCTAGTGAAGACAAGAGGGGAGAGGTTTGTGTTGACTTGTAGTAGGGGATTTGAAATTAGATATATAAATGGGGTGAAATTTTAACCAGGTAAAGAGAAAAATAGGGAGAATCTAAAGTTGGAAAAGGGAAAGAGAAACAAGACAGCAAAATGGGGAAAGTTAGAAGGAAAGTGTTGGCATCAAGGTAGAGTTGAGTTGGAGTAAAATTATGCTAAAGGGAAGATGAAAATAGAATGTAGAACTCTAATCCCGAAATAAAATAAAGAGAAAACAAAATGACACTTTTTTTCCCCCAAAACGGTAAAGCACTAGTAGTAATTAATAATACTAGTTTAAAACAAAAATGTAATAATTATAAAGGTAAAATCAATTGAGGCAGAAAGAAAAAAAATATTCTTTTAATTAAAATATGTGAAAATGAAAAATAAAGAATTAAAAATTAAAAAAAAGAAAAAAGGAAAAATAAAAAAAAAGAAGAAAAATAGAATGGTCCTTCACTTCCACTATTATTCTGCTTGGCATTCCTGTTTCCCAGTAGGGGAGGTATTGCAGTTCCCTGTGTTCCCCTCTTGGTGTTTTAATCTCTTTATTCTCTTGTGGTTATGCGAGAGTCAATTTGTGTGTCATCCATTGGGTGGCAGTGTTTCGGAATTGATCTCTGAGACAAAGCACAGGACCTCTCTAGGCTTTGCTTAAATCCTGCTACTCTGTGGTTCCCAAAACCAGTTTGTGGAAGTTTTGCAGCCTGGACACTGCAATAACTCCCAGGTTGTCCCTCTGCCCCAGAGAAAAAGAAAAAAAAAAAAGAGTCGTTTTCCAGAGCTCTCCTCTGTCAACAGCTCAGAGGGTCTGCCTTCACACTCAGGGATCACGCCCTGACCACCTCTGCGGACCTCTCCAGAGGCAGCTTTCCCGCAGCCTGGCTCCAACCGTGCGCGTCTCTGCCCTGCAGGGGTAGGAGACCTCACCTTGGCCCAGGCGAAATCTGACCCTTCCGCGCACCGTGTGGATCTCTGAATCCTCTGCCTGCACGTCTGTGCTGCCTGGGAAGCTGCGCTCTGGGTCCTGGCTGCGCTGTGGGTGCCTCCATCAGCCGCAGCTTTCAGACCTCGGCAGACATCCACCTCCCCCTTAAGTCAGGCGTAATCTGACCTTTCCGTGTGCTCTGTGGATTTCTGATTCCGCCGCATGTCTGTGCCAATTGGAGAGCGGAGTTCTGGGTCCCCGGGTCCCTAGCTGCTCGATGGGTGCCCAGCCAAAGGCTTCAGACCACCGCAGACATCCACCTCCCACTGCAAGATGGCTCGGGCCCCGCGTTTGCGCTGGTGGCTCCAGCGGACAAAAACCCCGTGGTGGTGGGGCTGCCTGGCCGGGAGAGCCCCCTCCAGCAGTTCCCCGCCTTCCCCTGGAGGACAACTGACACCTAGCTTGCCAACAAACACTCCCAATGCAACTCTCAGCCGCTCTCTTTCCCTCTGCCCAGCGACAAAGCTCCAGACGCATCCATCTACTCCGCCACCATTTTTGCCCCTAATTCTATTATATATTCCAGTTTATTCTGTTCATCATATTTTCAATTCACTTGATTTTTAGATTCACTTATTGATAGATATGTATTTGTTGTTCATAATTTTTACCTTTACCGTTTTCTTCTTCCTCTTCTTAAAGAATACCTTTTAGCATTTCATATGATACTGGTTTGGTGCTGATGAGCTCCTTTAGTTTTTTTCTTATCTGTGAAGATCTTTATCTGCCCTTCAATTCTGAATGATAGCTTTGCTGGGTAGAGTAATCTTGGTTGTAGGGTCTTGCTATTCATAACTTTGAATATTTCTTGCCACTCCCTTCTGGCCTACATAGTTGCTGTTGAGAAATCAGCTGATAATCATATGGGTACTCCCTTGTAGGTAATGAACTGTTTTTCTCTTGCTGCTTTTAATATTCTCTCTTTGTCTTTTGCTCTTGGCATTTTAATTATGATGTGTCTTGGTGTAGTCCTCTTTGGATTCCTTTTGTTTGGGGTTCTGTGTGCTTCCTGGACTTGTAAGTCTATTTCTTTCACCAGGTGAGGGAAGTTTTCAGTCATTATTTCTTCAAATAGGTTTTCAGTATCTTGCTCTCTCTCTTCTTCTGGCACCCCTATAATTCTGATGTTGGTACGCTTGAAGCTGTCCCAGAGGCTCCTTACAATATCTTCCATTTTTTTTATATACTTTTTTCTTTTTGCTTTTCCAGTGGAATGTTTTTTGCTTCTTTGTATTTCAAATCTTTGACTTGATTCTTGCATTCTTCTAGTTTGCTGTTAGGTTTCTGTATAATATTTTTTATTTCAGTCAGTGTATGTTTAGTTTCTAGTTGGTCCTTTTTCATCTCCTCTTGGGTGTCACTAAATTTATCCATTTTTTTTCTAGGAAATTCTTGAAAAACCTTATACCGTGGTTTTGAACTCTATATCCAGTTTTTTGCTTTCCTCCATTTCTTTCATTTGTGACCTGTTTCTTTGTCTCCACATATTTCGCAGCTTCCCTGAGTTGGTAGAGTAGCTTTGTGTGCTAGATGTCCTATGTGGCCCAGTAGCTCTGCCTCCCCAGTTACCTGAGGTGGATATTCTTGCTTCATCCCTTTGTGTACTGTGTGTACAGTCTTTTTGTAGTTAATTCTTGATTGTTGTTGGTATCACTGAGGGGAATTGACCTCCAGGCCAATTAGTTGTGAGGATCAGCTGTGTTTGCATATGCACACTTGTCTCCAGATCTCTGCCTTTCGCACATGCGCAGGCACACATGATCTTCTGGACCTCTGCCTTTCCGGTTCCCCTGAGTTTCTGTGCTCTCTAGGAACCTGTATGAATCTAGGTCCCCAGGGTCTCACCCGAAACTGGGGTTCAGTATAGTTGGACCTGGATTTCAGTTCTGTTGTGAGGTTCTGTTTTCCTCCCATTGGAGAAAGCCAGCGGCACAATCAGCAGTCAGTGCTCTATGTGTGCATTTTCGCACGCCCCCAGACCTCTGTCTTTTGTGGCTCCCCTAAGTTTCCATGCACTCCTTCCTTTTCACAACAGTCCAGACTCCCCTTATGAGTCTCGCCTGGAGCTGGGATTTTCCATTTCCCTCCCTAGAGGAAGCCAGCCAGATCTCCTCCACCTGTCTTCTCCAGGAGTGTGTCTCCATACCTCAGCTTTTTACAGCTCCTCTGAGTCTTTGTGAGTCCCTCTCTTTACTTCTGGTTGTAGAATTTTCACTCAGTCAGCTTTCCTGTGGTTCTGAATGGTGTCTGTTCTTTTAGTTGTAATTTTGAAACTGTTGTGCAAGGCTGCAAGGCAGCAGCTTAGGTATTCACCTATGCCACCTTCTTGGTTTCTCCCAACATTTATTTTTAAATTGCTAGTGTGCGTTATATGTACCAGCTGGTCTCTCAGACAATTGGACAGATGGACGGTAGGTCAGTCACTTAGCTTTTTATATATAGACTGGAGGCCTAGGGCATGAAATACATGCACAGGGGTTGCAGTGGGGTGCCTTCAGCCCAGCCTGTACCCTCTCCATTCCAGAACCCCCTTAGGATGTCTGATGGCCAGTTAGGCCTGATCCTGCAATTTGGGTCTGCTGCCTCCCAACCAATCACTTGCTTGCCTGCTTGATCACCCATTATTGCCCTCCCCTGCTTGCCTGGTTGCTCCTAACTACCTTTGCCTTGGCCCCTGCCACCGTGGCTTTGTCTGGAAGGACATCTAGAAAGATGTCTGGAAGCTGTCTGGTCTAATTAGCATATTGCCCTTTTATTAGTATAGATTATCCTAAATATTCCTTCTACAGATATTGAGAACCATATGACATAATTTTTTCTTCAACTGTCAAGTATAATTTAGAAAATTCCAGATAAGGAAAGTATTATATTTACTCATATTTTTATTCTTTGTGTTCTTTATTTTTCTTGATGTTCAAAGATTCTTTCTTTTATCACTTTCTGTTTAGAGAATGTTCTTTAGCCATCATTTCAGATTAGATCTGCTAGTTACAAATTTTCTTAGTTTTCCTTCATCTGCAGATGTCTTGATTTCTTTTTCATCCCTGAAGGATTTTTTCACTGGATATAGTGAATATGCGAAGAACAAATTTTTAGAGAAAGGTAGTGGTTTCAGCTGAGGATATGCTGATTTTGAGGAATATGCAGAATCTCCAGGTAAAGCTTCTAGTGGGCAGTTGTATATACTAGTCAAAAGAAAATGTGGATAGCAAAAGAATATTGATGCCATTACCTGGAAGCGCATGGTTGGAACTTTAAGCTGAATGAGCCTTGAAATTACCTAGGAGAATGTGTTAAATGATAATAGAAGACAAAAGACAGAACTCTGGGAAACAGTAACATTTAAGAGAAAACTTAAAAAGAGACTGAGAAGTAATGGCCAGATAAAAATGGCCAGACCAGAGTGTCACAGAATCCAGGCAGGCTAGAATTGCAAGGAGATAATAGTTAAGATATTAATTCTGCAGAGAAGCAAAAGAAAATGTGGATAGTAAAGGAATATTGAATTTGCTCCTGGAGTGTCAGGGAGGTGGTGGAGTCATAAGGCAAGTTGCATTGGATTGCAAAGAAATTGGAAGAGGAGATGGATACAGGAGGGAAAGGCTTCTATGAAGAAGTTTATCCATAAGAAGAAAAGTGATTGAGTGATATGTAGGAACAAAGGAGAAATGTAAAAATAATTTTTTCTCATTGCTAAACTACACATATTCTTAGTATAGAAAATTTAGGGTGTGCAAATTATACACTATCTAATAGAATCTTTTCTCCCTTAGATAATCATTGTTCATATTTTGGTGTATATAATATATAATATATTTATAGTCTTTTAAAGATCAGAAATATACTTTTTAAATATTATTTTCATATCATTTTGTAGACTATATTTTTTGAATTTCTATATGTCATGAATAATTTTCCATGTTCTAACTATTTTTTCTACATCATCTTTATTATTTTTTTAAAAATATACTTTTATTGATTTCAGAGAGGAAGGGAGAGGGAGAGAGAGATAGAAACATTAATGATGATAGAGAACCATTGATTGGCTGCCTTCTATATGCCCCACACAAGAGATCAAGCCCACAATCCAGGCAAATGCCCTTGACCAGAATTGAACCCAGGACCCTTCAGTTTGCTTTATTGACTGAGCCAAACTGGCTAGGGCTCCTACATAATTTTCAAAGGCAACAACTAGTGTTTCCTTATATATCTATATCAAACTTTACTTAGGCAATTTTTCTTATTAGTGGACATTATAGCTTTACAATTTTTTAATGTTATAAACAACACTAAAGGGATTTTCTTTGTTATGATGTCTTTGAACACATCCATGATAAATTCTCTAAGTGGAATTACTAAATATCTAAGGCTTTTTGCAATGTATTGTAAAAATGATTGTTGAATTTTTATTATTGTTATTTTTATTTTAATAAACTTACATGGCCATCAACACTTTATGAAAGTGAAGAAAGTAGTATTTGTGCTAAGAAGGGAGTGATGTGAGCATTTCCTGTTAGTCTGAGGGTAAGAGACCAGTATAGAGGGAAAGGCTGAAATTATAATTGAAGACTGATGACAGCCTGAGGAGATGGGAAGAGATGGAATCCAGAACATATCAATGTAGAGAGGGAGGGACACATCTTTTGAGGTGGGAGGGAAGGAGAAAAATATGACTTCAGAAAAAGAGTAACTGCAGCTATAAGAAGGCAATAAATTGAGAGAGATATCCCTTGATACTCAGCTTTCTCTGTGAAGTAAAAGGCAAACTCAGTTGTTGAGACACAAGGCAAGATGGGGTATGATCTTGAAGAAGATGACAAAATTTTGAATCTCTAATGAACAATGCAGGTAAGGAAGCTAGCCAGCATAGATTAAAAAAAAATTCTAGAATTTTTTAAGAGCACATCCAGTGTTGGAGATCATAAATTGATATAGTATTGCCAATCTATTAAGTTGGAACTTTGACCTGGAACTGCCCTTCAGCTGAGTCCTTCCCAACATCTAGACCTTTCTCAAATACCACATACTCAGAGAGAATTTCTTCAATCGTGTTACCTAAATAAGCACTCTTTCTGTACCTCTAGTCACACTATTCCATCGTCAAAAATACTTACCACTACCTATTTATTTACATGCTTGTTTACTCTTTTTTTTTTTATTTGTCCTCCACTAAAGTGTTAGCACCATGAGCATACACCTGTTTATCTTATTAATCATTGTATTTTCAACACATAGAACAATGCCTGGCACATTATGAACTCTTTTTAAAAAATATCGTTGTCCGATCCTAGCCGGTCTGACTCAATGAATAGAGCATTGGACTGAGGACTGAAGGGACATGAGTTTGAGTTCAGTCAAGGGCACATGGCTTGGTTGCAGGCTCTAGTCTCAGTGCTGGTTGGGGTATGTGCAGGAGGCAACCAATTGATATATCTCTCTCACAGCGATGTTTCTCTCCCTCTGTCTCCCCCCTCCCCTTCCACTGTCTCTAAAAATCAATGGAAGAATATTCTTGCGTGAAAATTAATAAAGATATATATTAGAAGCCCAATGCATGAGCCTTGGGCAATGTCCACCTGATGGCTTAGGTCCGCTCCCCATGGGAAGTGGGCCTAAGTAGTCAGTTGGATATCCTTAGCACTCGGGCCACCATTGATTTGTTCACCAGCTGTGAGCCTGGCTCAGGGCTTCTGGTTGCAATGGATATCTGTTCCTTGGTGGTCAGTGTGCATCATAGTGACCAGTAGTTCTGCCATTCAGTTGATTTGCATATTAGTCTTTTATTATATAGGACATATCCTATATAATAAAGAGCTAATATGCTAATTAGACTGAACACCAAATGACCTTCCATATATCCTTCAGGACAACTTTATGGATGAAGCTGGGGCTGCTGGCCAAGGCAGCAAGGGGCTGTGAGGAGCTGCAAAAGCTGGCCTAGGCTGTGAGGGCTGGCAGAGGCTACATGGGCCAGCCTAGGCAGCCAGGGCTGTGAGGACAGGCCGAGGTGGCTGCAAGGGGCCAAGCCCCTTGCATGGATTTCATGCATTGGGCCTCTAATATATATATATATATATACTTGTCCACCTGAATAATTAGGCTAATAGTTAAGAATGTGAGAAAGTTTGTAAGGGAATAGAATTTCTAGAAGAAACAATGGAAAGGTAAGAATAATTGGGGGAAGCGGGGGAATCCAGAGCAAAAAGAGGATGAGAGGAGGCAGAGGATTGCATTTGAGGTGGTGGCCAAAGACCAGATGGGGAAAGGCATGGTAATATTGACAGGCCTCATGATTCTGCAGCAGTGGGGGTTGGATCACAGTGATGTGGGAGGCTGGAACACATTGGGAAATAGCTGCCTGGTGCTTAGCGAGGAGTGATTGACAAAATGATATCAATCCTAAGACAGGTAGTTATTGGGATGGATCCCTGGGACATACCTTTAAAATGCCAAACAAGGACCTTCTCTTTTTATACATACCCCAGGCAGAAATGTTTATGTAAAAGAGTGATGAAGCTGCCCTTTGATGACATCAAAAAGAATACAATTGAGAGCCAGTGAGAAATGTAACAGAAAAATTTGAGATGGCTATAGCACAGCAATTCCTGAATGAATATAGTACTGAGCACAAGAACTTTTGTAGTTATGAGAGGAAGGACCAGGGGATGTACAAGGTAAAGGAGATAGGCATTTCGGTCATTCCATTTTTGGCCCCTTGGACTATGTTCAGAGGGTTAGAACTGGATGGAATTATTTTTTTGTGGTATTCAGGATAAAGGGAAGTGGCCAGAAGATGATGAACTTAGACTTGATCTCTAAACAGAAACAGAGCTATTTTTGAACTAAAAAACAAACAAAAAAACAACAACAAAGGTAGCTAATGAGGTCAAGTTCTCCAGCCTTTATGATAGGGTGGGGGAGAGTGGTCAACCTTCCCTTCTAACTAGCTCAGTTCCCCATTTTCCTCACTCCAAAAAGTCTAGCCAGGATATGCCCGTCTCTCAATATTTCTGAGAATCTACTAGATGGTGTTGCTTACATTCCTTTTTGGTTCTTGCTTCCTCCCTGAAGCCCTTATTCCTGCTCCTCTGTTGCTGCCTTCTGACAACTTGTAAAATGTGGTCATCACAGGCTCAAGCATTGGACAGGCATGGTATCAAACCATAGCTAACTCCATGATGACATAACACAACTTCTCTGAAGACTTGAAACTAAAAGGCATTACAATGCCAAAAAAAAAAAAAAAAAAGCTCAAAACCAGTATCAGATACCACTGTTCCCTGAGCAATTGGTATTGGTCATGCTCACAGGAAATTTCCTATTGGCTGCTACTTTCCTTCGCCTCCAGACTCCTGGAGTCCACAGCATAACTTTTCCCAGACTTTAAGCCCCTGCTGCAGAACTGGACGTCACTCTCCATCCCTCCCAAGAATGACTTCTTTTTCCACTGCCAAGGCAATTAAAGGTGAGGAAATACCCTAACCTCAGCACAGGTTTTTAGATGCTTCATGGGGCTCAGGTAAAGCAAACATAAGAACTGATAAAATGTTTCTCCCAGTCTGAGTTATTAGTCTCAAGTAGCATTATGTGTGGGAGTCCAGCAGTCTAGTATAGGCAGCTTGGCCTTAAGTCCAGTATAGCTCTTTGCATGTTCTTTCTTTTCTTTCCTCCAATTGAGATAAAGTGAATAAAGTGAAAAATGATCCTGGTGAAGTCTTATGACTTTCTGAAAGCAAGTACTTGAGGGAAAAAAAGCATGTACACGTGCCCCCCCCAACCCTCCTGACACACACACACTAAAAAAAAAAAAAAATCCCAAAAATTTTCAGGGATAGTTCAATCAAAATACATCCTTTACAAAAAATGACAAAAATATCTGAAAAAAATTGCAGGGCTACTAAAAATACACCCAACTTCCATAATTGAAAAATATATACCATTTTTATTATTTTAGTTTTGAGAAATATTTTTAACATTTCAGTTTGATTTGCTTCCATAGAACAAAAGTGATTCTTATTCAAACAAAAGGAAGGCTTCCCTGATGCCTAAGAAAAAGCTTCTAACCTAGAAAGCAAAAACTGGTTATCCTTTCTTATACAGCAAATTTTCAGCTTCAATTATGGTAAGATACCTCCAGTTGTAAGAAGTTCTTGGTGCTTATAAACAGCAGTTGTGCCATAAAAAATGTGATACTGGATGGGGAGGAAGGCATTTACCTCATTCCTGCATGAAATCCAAGTCAAATCTAATAGTACTACCAAGGATTGCAAATTTGGCAGCACCTAAAGATAGAAAGCTGGACTTGGGGAGAAATCAAGATAGCAGCAGAGGTGAACATCTAAACTGCTGCCTCGCACAACAATTTCAAAACTACAGCTAAAAGACAGAATGGATATCATCCATATGACAGGAGAGGTGGCTGAATGGAAATTCTATAACTAGGAGGAAGGAGAGGGGCTCACGGAGACTCAGAGGAGCTGCAAAAAGCTGAGGTACGATGACGTGTGTGTGGAGAGGATGGGTGACGAAGTGTCTGGCTGACTTCCTGTAGCAGGAGGAAGACAGAAACTCCCAACTGCACTGAATCCCAGTTCTGGGCGAGACTCATACGAGGGAGTCTGGATTATTGGGAAAAGGGAGAGTACATGGAAACTCAGGGAAGCTGCAAAAGGCAGAGGTCTGAAAGCGCACGTGTGAGTGCACACAGAGAGGACTGACTGCTGATTGTGCCTCTGGCTTTCTCTAGCAAGAGGAAGATGGAACCTCCTGATTGTGCTGAACTTAAGTTCTGACTGCACTGAACCCCAGTTTCGGGTGAGACCCTAGAGACCCAGACTTAAATGAGTCCCGGGAACACATGGAAACTCAGGGGAGCCATGAAAGGCAAAGGTCTGAAGGCATGCATGCAAGTGAGCACAGAGAGGACTGCAGTGCTTACCTAGAGACACTGAGACCCAGGGGCTTCATAGGGCAGGGCTGAAGGGAAGCCACGGCAATCTGCTCAGCCCTGAAACTCCACCCCATCCAAGCCGAGCACGGAGGCTTTTGCAATTTTGAAAGTCTTGTCTCATAAGGCTGACTCAAGCACAGAAATTCTCCTGGCGTAGACATAGCTGATACTCACAACCAGTTGGCCTGGAGGTCAGTTCCCCCCAGTGATACCAACAAAAATCAAGACTTAACTACAACAAGGCTGTACACACAGTTCACAAAGGGGTGCACCAAGAGTGTCCACCTCATGTAACTGGGGAGGCAGAACTCAGGGAAGCAGCGAAATATGCAGAGACAAAGAAACAAATCACAAATGAAAGAAATGGAGAAAAACAAATGACTGGATATAGAGTTCAAAACCACAGTTATAAGATTTTTCAAGAATTTCCTAGAAAAGGCTGATAAATTTAGTGAGCCCCTCAAGGATATGAAAAGGATCAACTAGAAATTAAACATACACTGACTGAAATAAAAAATATTATACAAAGACCTATAGCAGACTAGAGGAATGCAAGAATCAAGTCAAAAATTTGAAATACAAAGAAGCAAAAAAACATTCAACTGGAAAAGCAAAAAGCAAAAAGAATCCAAAAATTTGAAGATAATATAAGGAACCTCTGGGACAACTTCAAATGCACTGACATCAGAATTATGGGGGTGCCAGAAGAAAAGAGAGAGCAAATACTGAAAACCTATTTGAAGAAATAATGACTGAAAATTTCCCCCACCTGGTGAAAGAAATAGACTTACAAATTCAGGAAGTGCACAGAACCTCAAACAAAAGGAATCCAAAGAGGATTACACCAAAACACATCATAATTAAAATACCAAGAGCAAAAGACAAAGAGAGAATATTAAAAGCAGCAAGAAAAAAACAGTTAATTACCTACAAGGGAGCACCCATATAACTGTCAGCTGATTTCTAACAGCAACTATGCAGGCCAGAAGGGAGTGGCAAGAAATATTCAAAGTGCTTAAGAGCAAGAACCTACAACCAAGAATTGAAAGTTAGATAAAGAGCTTCATAGATAAGAAAAAACTAAAGGAGTTCATCAACACCAAACCAGTATTATATGAAATGCTGAAAGGTATTCTTTAAGAGGAGGAAGAAGAAGAAAAGGTAAAGATAAAAATTATGAACAACAAATACATGTCTATCAACAAGTGAACCTAAAAATCAAGTGAATTAAAAATCTGATGAACTGAATAAACTGTTGAATATAATAGAATCAGGGGCATGGAAAGGGAGTGGACTGACAATTCTCAGGTGCAAAGTGGTGAGGGGAGTGCAGAAAGAGAATGGACAAAAATATACACGTAGGGATGAGGACAATGGCAGGGAGGTAAGGGCAGAGGGAGCGGTGGTAGCTGGGTGGAGAGGTGCTATGTATGTGTGTGGAGGGGAGGAACAATTGTAATAATCTGAACAATAAAGGTTTATTAAATTAAAATAAATAAATAAATAAATAAATAAATAAATAAATAAAGATACATGGTGGAAATGGCTCGTGGCTTTTTTAGTACAGTGGTAGGGATTAAGGCTTCTCTTGGAAGCAGTGTGGCAAGCAGCTGTGGGCCTATGTGGACCTGGAGAGGAAGGCCAGAGGAAATGCTCTGTAGTGCCTACAGCTAACAGAACATTTTGGATAGGTGGGAAGCACATTGATCCTTAAAAATTTCTGGAAAGGAAGAATAATGGATATGAGATTAAGTGATTTCCTGTGATCAAGACAGTAGGGAATTGTGATGTCTGAAGTTGAGTGTCAGGATAGAATTTGGCCCCTATTTATAGTCACAGGCTGTGGGATATAGAACAATAAAAAGAGTAATATGCAAGTTGACTATCATTTCAACACACAAGGTGGCTATCCTCATGTGGTCAAAGATGATTGTTCCTATGTGGACACAAGATGGCCAGCAGGGGAGGGCAGTTGAGAGGAATCAGGCCTGCAAGGGAGGGCAATTGTGGGTGATTAGGCCTGCAGGGGAGGGCTGTTAGGGGTGAACAGGCCTATAGGGAAGGGCAGTTAAAGGCCATCAGGTTGGTAGGAGAGCAGTTAGGCATCAATCAGGCTGGCAGGGAAATAGTTAGGGGGTGATCAGGCTCGCTGACAGAAGTGGTTAGGGGCAATCAGGAAGGCAGGTAGGCGAGCAGTTGGGAGCCAGAAGTACTGAATTGTGAAAGGGATGTCCGACTGCCTGTTTAGGCCTGATCCAGGTAGGAGTCCCAAATTGGAGAGGAAGCAGGCTGGGCTGAGGGACACACACCCCTGTGCACGAATTTTGTGCACTGAGCCTCTAGTAGACAATAAACAGAAATGGCTTCCCAAAGCCTCCACAAGTGATATTCCATAATATTTGTGTGAGATCCTGGTACTCTTTATCATGGTTGTGAGAAGAGGAAAGAGAATGATTATGTAATAGTAAGCATAGCATTTGCTATGGTTCTTAGATCTAAAAGCAGCTAAAGTTTGATGTTTGTGGCACAACTACAACTTGCTGAATCTTCTACAATTTCACCAGGCAGGTGGCAAAACCAGGGCATCCCACATACATGTTTCAGGATGGAGTCTGTAAACATGGAAAGCAGACCCAGTAAGTCTCATCATTTATTTATAGGCACACGCCATTGATGTCAGAGAGACACATATGCCCTGACCAGGGCCAGGGATTAAACTTCAACCAAAGTATGTGCTCTTGACTGGGAATCAAACCCACAACTCTTTGGTCACAGGCCAACACTCTAACTACTGAGAAAAACTGGTCATGGCAGGAATACACATTTAAAATATATATTTGTATTGATTTCAGAGAGCAAGGGAGAGGGAGAGAGAGAGAAACATCAATGATGAGAAAGAATCAGCAATTGCTGCCTTTTGCATGCCTTCATTGGAGATCAAACCGCCAACCCGGGCATGTGCCTGACTGGTAAATGAACCATGGACTCCTGGTTCACAGGTCAATGCTCAATCAGTGCTCAATCACTGGCCGATTACAGGCACACACATTTATTTTTTTAATCCTTACCCAAGGATATTTTTCCATGGGGATATTTTTCCATATTTTTAATTATATAATTCCATTTGTTTTATTTATTTATTCCTAATTCTTTATTGTTTAAAGTATTATCTATGCCTTCTTTTTCTCCCATTGACCTCTCCCAGCCCACTCCATCCTCCCAGCACAGCCCCTCATGCCCCTATTATCTGTGTCCATTTGTTATGCTTATATGCTTGAATACAAATCTTTTGGTTGATCTTCTACCAGTTCTTCCATCCTCCCCTACCTTTCCTCTGAGGTTTCACAGTCTGTTTATTACTTGTATGTTTCTGGACCTGTTTTTGTTACTCAGTTTATGAGTAAGGTCATGTGATACTTAACTTTCTCTGACTGGCTTATTTCACTTAGCATAATGCTCTACAAGTCCACTCACGCTTTTGCAAATGCTAAGAGTTCTTTCTCTTTTTACAGCACCATAGTATTCCATTGTGTAGATGTACCACAGTTTTCTAATCCATTCATCTGCTGGTAGGCACTTAGGTTCTTTCCAAATCTTAGCTATTGTAAATTTTGCTGCTATGAACATAGGGGTGCATACATTCTTTTTGACTGGTGTTCCTGATTTCTTGGGATATATTCCTAGAAGTGGGAAATTCCATTTTTCATTTTTTGAGGAAATTCCATACTGTGGAAATTCCATACTGTGGAAATTCCATACTGTGGATGTAGATGGCTGCACCATCTACATCCTTACCAGCAATGTATGAGGGTTTCTTTCTCCACATCACCACCAGCACTTATCATTTGTTGATTTTTTGATGACAGCCATTCTGACATGAGACTTAAGGAAAAAGAAGCTTTCCTGGGGCTCCAGAGTAGTAAGTGTGAGAGTAGCTGTGGGAGAGCTCTCTAATGGAGCATTTGTGGAGGGCAGGAGAACAGACCAAGTGGAGTCAGCCCTTCCAGACACCATGTTCCATGAGTTCTGGAGCTAAAAGTACTGTAATACTTGGATTATTAAAAATGTGCTGAGAAAAATGGCAGTAGTATAAGTGGAAGTTACATTGACACTCTCCCAGGACCAAACTGGACATACAACTAAAATACAGTAAAACCACCCAGAAAAATCAACTGAAGGCTAGCTGGAGAGAACCCTGATAACTAAGGACAGACAGTGGAGACTGCATAGAGACTGGTAGGAAATGCAGAGATGTGAAAGAGGTAGCTGGACTCCCACAGACAGAATCTGAAAGCCTGGAGGGATATCTCAGCTGTGGCAGGCTCCCACCCAAAACTCTAGGGTCTAAACCTGGGATCCCTAGCCCAGAGCAACAGGGTTGCTGTCTGCCAGGAAGAAATGGCCGGAAATGTAGGCACCCTCTTAAAGGGCCAACCCACAAAATTGAGTGTGCAGCCACTTACATTAGTCTCTGATAGAAGGAGGGCAGAGTAAGTAGACTGGGGTTGTGTGAGGAGAGTCCAGATTTGGGGGCTCTAGAGTTGGAGATTGGAGAGCATCCACCCTGGTTTCCTGTGCTGAGTCAATCCCTCACATTGGGAAGGACATCTATCCTAATGCATTTTTGCTGTACAGGCAGTTTTTACATGGAATACCTCTCCCCCAACTCTATGGTTGATAGTCTGAGACTTATCAAAACTGATAACAATCAGACTGCAGGCAGAGATGGATCTCTGGAGGTGTGAGTCTTTGCTTAATATCCTTCTGGGCCTGGGGCTCAGAAAAGCAGACACCTTGGTACTTTCCAAAGGCACATAGCTCCATCAGAGGGAGCCACAAGCTGTGGGATTGCTGATAGCACCAAACAGGGTTATAAGAAAGAATCAGAAATAGTGTCTGACATTGTCCTGCACTAGAGATTGGGAGTCAGAGTAGATCTACTTAATACATAGACAAAAACCCCAACAGGCAGACAAAATGGGGAGACAAAAATACAAACCCCAAATGAAAGAGCAAGATATTTCTTCAAAAGAAGAGATAAATGAAATGGAGATAAGAAATTTATCTGATTAGAGTTCAGAGTAAAGATGAAAAGATACTCAACAGCATGAGAAATGATATGGTAATTATGAACAAAGACCAGTTGGAAATAAAGAATGATAGAAGACTAATAAAGAACACAGTGGGTAGAATACACAGCAGATTAGGGGAGGTCAAAGATTAGATCAGTGAATTAGAAGACAGGTTAAAAAAAATCACTCAATCAGGGAACCAAAAAGAAAAAACAATTAAAAAAGAGGATAGGGAGACAACGACACCTTGAAGGGGAAAGTGGATATTTATGGCAGCCTGAAAAGCTACAGCTGCAGCACCCACTGGACAGCTGCAGGATCCATAACACCACTCCCCAATCAGTGCAAATACTCAGATTCAGAGGAGCTCCACATACCACATGAAAAAGTCGGATTTCGCTTGGGATAAAGTGAGATCTCTGGTCTGTAGAAGAGAGAGATGTGCACACTGTGGGAACTGGACTGGGGTAAAGCTGCACCTAGAGAAACTCGAGGATGTTGGGTAGGGTGTGATCCCTGAATGTGGAAGGGGGCCCTCAGAGCTGTTAACAGAGGGGAGCTCTAGAAAGCAACCAATTTTGATCTGAAGCTGAAGGACAGCCTGGAAGTTAATAAAGTGTGCCAGTTGCATGAACAGGAGCAGGGAAGGAGTACTGCGCAAACTTGCACCCTTTCCTCTTCAGATTCTTGCTTCTGAGCAGCAGTGGAACACAGGGAACTACAATACCCTCCCAACTGTGAAACAGGCATGCCAAACAGAACAATAGGGGAAGTGAATGACCTTCACTATTGCACATTCTATTCTTTTATTTTTTTATTTTACTTATTTATTATTTTTTAATCTTTTAATTAAAAAACTAATTTTTTCCTCAATTGATTTTACCTTTTTAATTATTACATTTTTATTTTCAACCAGTATTATTACAACTACTATTTTACATTATTGAAAAAAAGAAGTGTCATTTTATTTTCTCTTTATTTTACTTTGGGATTACGGTTCTACATTCTATTTTAATCTTTCATTCAGCATTATTTTACTCTATCTCAACTCTACCTTTATGCCAACACTCTCTTCCTAACTTTTCCCATTTTTTTGTCTTGTTTCTCTTACCCTTTCCCAACTTTAGATTTTCCTTATTCTTTCTTGTTACCCAGTTAAAATTTGACCCCACTTATATATCTAATTTCTAATCCCCTACTCCAAGTCCATACACATCTCTCTCTTCTGTCTTCACCACCCAAAAATTGTTTTTCTCTATGTCCTTCTGTTGTTGTTTGAATGTTGATTATAACAATTTTTATACTTTTTTGTGAGATTGCTTTTGCTTATTCTACTTGTTTTAGTTTGCTTTTTGTTTCTTTGTTTTTTTTTTTCTCTCTGTTTTCCCTCGCCTCCCTTAATATTAGTTATTTGTAGCTTGTATTAATCTCTAGTTACTTTTTGCCAGCACTTGTTGGGATTAGTGGGTGTTCTATTGGAGTTTTTTCCTCATATATTTAATTTGTTCCCCTTTTCTTTTTTATTCTCTTTCTTTTCTCTCTTATTATTTTTCTTCTTCTTCTTCTTCTTTTTCTTCTTCTTCTTCCTTTTTTCTTCTCTTTTTCCTCCCTTTTCCCAATTTCATTTTGGCACTGCTTTCTTTTCTTTTTTTCCTTTTTCTCTCTTCATTTTCTACTCTCCTCTAATTTTCTCTCACTGTGATCACCTTATTTGCATTTATTAACATCATGAATACTTTTCTGTTCAGTGCCTTGTGCATTGTACCTGGTTTTGTTGTATTTTCTGCCTTAAAATCAAACTAGAGAGAAAACTACATAACCAGACACCCAGGGAAGAAAGACCAAAGGCAGACAAAGAAACAACCAGCATATGAAAGAAAAGCAGACATCACCAGAAAAGGAAGTAAATGAAATAGACACAAGAAACCTGCCAGAGAAAGAATTCAGAGAAATGGTCATCAGGTGGCTGAAAAGAATGGAAGATAAATTCGACAATATGATAAGAAACAAAAGGAAATGAAGAAGAATCAAGAAGATATGAAAAATGATATAGCTGCTGTAAAGAACTCAATAGAAAGCATCAAAAGTAGACTAGAAGATGCAGAGGACCACATCAGTGAGCTATAAGACAAGGTAGGAGGTTAAATTGTGAGAATCCAAGATGGCGACATAGGTAAACACCTACACTGCTGCCTCGCACAACAATTTCAAAACTACAACTAAAAGACAGAACCAACAATATCCAGAACCACAGGAAAGCTGGCCAAGTGTAAGTTCTACAGCTAGAAGGAAAGAGAGGGGCTCACAGAAACCCAGAGGAGCTACAAAAAGCTGAGGTACGGAGACAAGCACGCGGAGAGAGCGGGTGCCGGCGTACCTGGCTGGCTTTCTCTGGAGGGAGGGAAACAGACACTCCCAACAGCATTGAACCCCTTATCTTACGACACTAAACCCCAGATCCAGCCGAAACTCATACGGGGGAGTTTGGACTGTGAAAAGGGAGAGGTGCACGGAAATTTAGGGGAGTCGCAAAAGATCAAGTCTGGTCGCGCACGCGCACGGTGCTGCGCGGGGAACAGATTGCTGATTGTGCCACTGGCTTTCGCGAGTGGGTGGAAGACAAACCCTCCCAACTGTGCCACTTCTGAGCCCACTGGGCCCCTGTTTCGGGCGAAACCCTGGGACCTAGACTCGTGTGGTCCTGGTGCGCAGGGAAGCCGGAAAGGCAGTGGTTAGAGGCACTGTGGGCACGCGCACAAGGACCGCTCCAGCCATTACCCAGTCACGTGAGACTCAGAGGCCATGGAAGGCGGGGCCGACTGGAAGGCAAGGCAGTCCCGGAAGCCCTGAAACTCCACCCCTCCCAAGCTCAACAGAGGCTTCTGTTGCTTTGCGTCTGGTATCATAAGGCTGAATTCAACACAGAAGTTTCCCCGGCATAGTGAAAATGCCGAGAGAAGGGAAGGGATCACAAACAAAAGAAATGGAGGGAAAAAAACAACTGGATATCGAGTTCAAAACCACGCTTATAAGGTTTTTCAAGAATATGCTAGAAAAGATGGATAAATTTAATGAGAGCCAAGAGGAGATGAAAAAGGACCAACTAGAGATGCAAAAGAGCCAACTAGAGATGGAAAAGGTCCTACTAAAGATGATAAAGGACCAAATAGAAATTAAACATACACTGACTGAAATAAAAAATATTATACGGAGTCCTAATGGCAGACTAGAGAAAGGCAAGAATCAAGTAAAAAATTTGAAATATAAAGAAGCAGACAACATTAAACTGGAAAAGCAAGAAGAGAAAAGAATCCAAAAATATGAGCATAATGTAAGCAGACTCTGGGACAGTTCCAAGCGTACTAACATCAGAATTGTGGGGGTGCCAGAAGAAGAGAGAGAGCAAGATACTGAAAACCTATTTAAAGAAATAATGACTGAAAACTTCCCACATCTGGTAAAAGAAATAGACTTACAAGTCCAGGAAGCACACAGAACCCCATATAAAAGGAATCCAAAGAGGACCACACTAAGACACATCATAATTAAAATACCAAGAGCAAAAGAGAAAGAGAGAATATTAAAAGCAGCAAGAGAAAAACAGTTTATTACCTACAAGGGAGCACCCATACGACTGTCAGCTGATTTCTCAACAGAAATGATGCAGGCCAGATGGGAGTGGCAAGAAATATTCAACGTGATGTATAGCAAAACCTAAAACCAAGAATAATCTATCCAGCAAAGCTAACATTCAGAATTAAAAGGCAGATAAAGAGCTTCACAGAGAAGAAAAAGCTAAAGGAGTTCATCAACTCCAAACCAGTATTATATGAAATGCTGAAAGGTACTCTTTTAGAAGAGGAAGAAGAAAAAGCTAAAAGACAAAAAAATTGTGAACAACAAATACATATCTATCAACAAGTGAATCTAAAAATTAAGTGAATTAAAAATGTGATCAACAGAATAAACTGGTGAATATAATAGAATCAGGAGCACAGAAAGGGAGTGGACTGATAATTCTCAGGGGAAAAGGGGTGAGGGGTGTACAGGGAGAGACTGGACAAAAATCATACACCTATGGATGAGATCAATGGGAGGGACCTAAGGGCAGAGGTAGGGGTGGGAGCTGGGTGGAGGGGTGCTATGGAGGGGAAAAAAGAGAAACAAATGTAATAATCTGAATAATAAAGATTTAACTAAAAAAAAAAAAAGACAAGGTAGGATAAAATACCCAAGTACAGCAGCTTCCAGAAAAAAAATTAAAAAGCAAGAGGAGAGCATAAGGGAACTTTGGGATAACACAAAACAAAACAACATCCGCATAATTGGGGTTCCAGAAAGTGTGGAAACTGAGCAAGGATTAGAGAACCTGTTTGAAGAAATAATGACAGAAAATTTCCCCAATATAGAAAAGAAAAAAACCACACAAATCCAAGAAGCTCACAGAGTCCCAAGCAAAATAAACCACACAAAACCGACACCAAGGCACATTATAATTAAATTGGCAAACATCAACGACAAAGTAAGAATCTTAAAAGCGGCCAGAAAGAAACAGAAAGTTACCTACAAAGGAACCTCCATATGACTAGCTACTGATTTCTCAACAGAAACTCATCAGGCCAGAAGGGAATGGAATGAAATATACAAAGTTATGCAAAGAAGGGTCTGAATCCAAGAATACTGTACCCTGCAAGACTTTCAATCAAAATTGAAGGTGAAATCAGAAGCTTCACAGACAAAAAAGGACTAAGGGAATATATTACCACCAAACCAGCAATGCAAGAAATGTTAAAGGATCTGCTGTTTTGTAAAAAAAAAAAAAAAAAAGAAAAGAAATGGGAAGCAAAGAAGGAACAGAGTGGTAAAGAATAAAAAGGGTGACAAATAAGTACTTATCAGTAATAACTTTAAATGTAAACGGAATAAAAGCTCCAATCAAAAGACATAGGGGAACAGATTAAATAAGAAACCCTGATCCATATATCTGCTTTCTCCAAGAAACCCACCTTGGAAAAAAAAGATGTACACAGACTAAGAGTGAAGGGATGCAAGACGATTTTTCAGGCAAATAAAAATGAAAAAAAAAAAAAGCTGGTGTTGCAATACTTCTATCTGACAAATTAGATCTCAAAGTGAAGGACATAACAAGAGATAAGAAAGGCCACTTCATAATATTAAAGGGAGCAATCCAACCAGAAGAAATAACTCTGGTAAACATATATGCACCCAATACAGGAGCACCTAAATACATAAAACAACTCCTGGAGGATATCAAGGGAGAGATTGAGCAATACAATCATAGTAGGAGACTTTAATACCCTACTGTCACCATTGGACAAATCCTCTAAACAAAAATTAAGCACAGAAACATCAATCGCAAGTGACTCACTAGACCACATGGAATTAATTGACATCTTCAGAACATTTCACCCCAAAGCCATAGACTACACATTCTTCACAAATGCACATGGATCATTTTAAAAAATAAACCATATGTTGGGTCATAGGCAAAGTCACTTCAAATTCAAGAAGATAGAAATCATATCAAGCATTTTCTCTGATCACTGTGGCATAAAACTGGAAATCAACTGCAATAAAAACAATACAAAGAAATCAAACACATGGAGTCTATACAACATGCTATTCAACAATGACTGGGTAACCAGAGAGATCAAGGGAGAAATACAAAACAACATGGCAATAAGTGATAATGAAAACACAACAATAAAAAATCTCTGGGACACAGTGAAAGCAGTCTTGAGAGGGAAGTTCATAGCTCTACAAGACTACTGCATAAAACAACTGCATAAAACAAGAAACAATGGTAATAAATTACCTAATTCTGCAACTCAAAGAGCTAGAAAGAGAGAGACAACAAAAGCCCATTGTAAGCAGAAGGAAGGAAATAGTAAAGATAAAAGCAGAGATAAATGACATAGACACCAAAGAAACAATTCAAAAGATCAACATAACCAAGAGCTGTTTCTTTGAAAGGATAAACAAGATTGATGGACCTCTATCCAGGCTCACCAACAAGCAAAGAGAGAAGACCCAAATAAACAAAATCAGAAATGAAAGAAGAGAAATAACAACAGATCCTGCCGAAATACAAAAGATTGTTTAAAAATACTATGAACAACTCTATTCCAACAGACAGGACAACTTGGAGGAAATGGACATATGCCTAGAAAAATATTATCTTCAAAAACTTAATCAGGAAGAATCTAAACATCTCAATAGGCCAATAACTATGGAAGAAATTGAAGCAATCATGAAAAAGTTTCCAACAAACAAAAACCTGAGACCAGATGGCTATACAGGAGAGTTTTATCAAACATTCAATGAAGAATTAAAACCTATCCTCCTCGGAGAATCCAAGATGGCAGCATAGGTAAACACCTACACTGCTGCCTCATACAACAATTTCAAAACTACAACTAAAAGACAGAACGGACATCATCCAGAACCACAGGAAAGCTGGCAGAGTGGAAATTCTACAACTAGAAGGAAAGAGAGGGGCTCACAGAGACCCAGAGGAGCTGTAAAAAGCTACACACATGCGTGGAGAGAGCGGGTGCTGGAGAACCTGGCTGGCTATCTCTGGTGGGAGGGAGACAGAGACTCTCAAAGGCATTGAACCCCTTATCCTACAACACTAAACCCCAGATCCAGCCGAAACTCATACGGGAGGAGTTTGGACTGTGAAAAGGGAAAAGTGCACGGAAATTTAGGGAAGTTGCAAAAGATCAACCGACTGCTGATTGTGCTGTTGGCTTTCACGAGTGGGCGGGAGACAGTCCCTCCCCAACTGTGCCACTTCTAACTCCACTAAATCCCAGTTTCAGCACAACCCTGGGGACCCAGACTCGTGTGGTCCTGAAGTGCAGGGGAGCCAGAGGCGCAGCAGTTTAGAGGCACTGCAAGAGAGCACTTGTGTGCACAGGGACCACTCCAGAGATTACCCAGTCACATGAGACTCAGGAGCCGTGGAGGGCAGGGCCAACTGGAAGGCAAGGCGGTCCCTTAAGCCCTGAGACTCCACCAATCCCAAGCTCAAAAGAGAGGCTTTTGCAGTTTTGCAAGTCTGGTATCATAAGGCTGAATCCAACACAGAAATTCTTCCTGCATAGTGAAAATGCTGAGACAAGGGAAGAGATCACAAACAAAAGAAATGGAGGAAAACAAACGACTAGATATAGAGTTCAAAACCACACTTATAAGGTTTTTCAAGAATATCCTAGAAAAGTTGGATAAAGTTAGTGAGACCCAAGAGGAGATGAAAAAGGACCAACTAGACATGGAAAAGATCCAACTAGAGATGAAAAATGCCCAACTAGAGATTAAACATAAACTGATTGAAATAAAAAATATTATACAGAGACCTAACAGCAGACTAGAGGAAGGCAAGAATCAAGTCAAAAATTTGAAATATAAAGAATCACAAAACACTCAACTGGAAAAGCAAGAAGTGAAAAGAATCCAAAATGTGAACATAATGTAAGGAGCCTCTGGGACAGCTTCAAGCGTACCAACATCAGAATTGTGGGGGTGCCAGAAGAAGAGAGAGAGCAAGATACTGAAAACCTACTTAAAGAAATAATGACTGAAAACTTCCCCCACATGGTAAAAGAAATAGACTTACAAGTCCAGGAAGCTCAGAGAACCCCATATAAAAGGAATCAAAAGAGGACTACACCAAGACACATCATCGTTAAAATACCAAGAACTAAAGAGAAAGAGAGAATATTAAAAGCAGCAAGAGAAAAACAGTTCATTACCTACAAGGGAGCACCCATACGACTGTCAGCTGATTTCTCAACAGAAACGATGCAGGCCAGATGAGAATGGCAAGAAATATTCCACGTGATGAATAACAAGAACCTACAACCAAGAATACTCTATCCAGCAAAGCTATCGTTCAGAATTGAAGGGCAGGTAAAGAGCTTCACAGATAAGAAAAAGCTAAAGGAATTCATCAACTCCAAACCAGTATTATATGAAATGCTGAAAGGTACTGTTTAAGAAGAGGAAGAAGAAAAAAGGTAAAAGCCAAAAAATTATGAACAACAAATACATATCTATCAACAAGTGAATCTAAAAATTAAGTGAATTAAAAATTTGATCTACAGAATAAATAGGTGAATATAATAAAATCAGGAGCACAGAAAGGGAGTGGACTGATAATTCTCAGGGGAAAAGGGGTGAGGGGTGTACAGGGAGAGATTGAACAAAAAATTATACACCTATGGGTGAGGTCAACGGGAGGGAGGTAAAGGTAGAGGGAGGGTTGGGAGCCAGGTGGAGGGGAGCTATGGAGGGGAAAAAAGAGAAACAAATGTAATAATCTGAATAATAAAGATTTAATTAAAGAAAAAAAAACTATCCTCCTCAGACTATTCCAAAAAATTCAAGAAGGAAAACTTCCAAACACCTTCTATTAAGCCAGCATTAACCTAATACCAAAACCAGATAAAGACAACACAATGAAAGAGAATTACAGGCTAGTATCCCTCATGAACATAGATGCCAAAATCCTCAACTAAATTCTAGCAAATTGGATCCAGCAGTATATCAGAAATATCATACATCATGACCAAGTAGGATTTATCCCAGGAATGCCAGGATGGTAAAATATATGCAAATCAAAAAACATGATTCATCACATAAACAGATTGAGAGATAAAAATCATATGGTCATAGCAATTGATGCAAAGAAAGATTTTGACAAAATCCAACACCCTTTCTTGTCAAAAGCTCTCAGCAATGTGGGAATAGAAGGATCATATCTCAACATCATAAAATCCATATATGATAAACCCACAGCTAATATCATACTCAATGGGCAAAATCTAACAACATTTCCCCTAAAACAGGAATAAGACAGGGATGCCCATTCTCACTATGCCTGTTTGAAATTGTACTGCAAATATTAGCCATTGCAATTAGACAAGAAGAAGAAATAAAAGGCATCCAAATTGGAAAAGAAGAAGTAAAGCTGTCCTTATTTGCAAATGACATGATGCTGTACATAAAAAACCCAAAAGACTCCATCAAAAGACTAACAGACGTAATAAATAAATTTGTCAATGTAGCAGGATACAAAATCAATACCAAGAAATCTATGGCATTTTTATACACTAATAGTGAACTTACAGAAAGCGAGACTGAAAAAGCAATCCCATTTACCATTGCACCAAAAAAGTAAGATACCTGGGTATATACTTAACTAAGGAGGTAAAAAACCTATATGCAGAAAACTACAAGACACTGAAAAAAGAGATAGAGGAAGACGCAAACAGATGGAAGAGCATACCATGCTCATGGATTGAGAGAATCAACATCATTAAAATGTCCATACTACCCAAAGCAATCTATAGATTCAATGAACTACCCACTAAAATACCAATGACATATTTCACAGATCTAAATAGAAGTCTTCAAAGATTCATTTGGAACAAAAAACGACTCCGAATAGCCACAACAATCCCAAGAAAGAAGATTAAAGTAGGTCGTATCTCAATACCAGATTTCAAGCTGTATTACAAAGCTACTGTTCTCAAAACAGCCTGGTACTGGCACAAGAACAGACACATAGACCAATGGAATAGAAAAGAGAATCTATATATAGACCCAAATCTCTATGCTCAATTAATATTGGACAAAGGAGGCATGAACATACAATGGAGACAAGACACTCTCTTCAATAAATGGTGTTGGGAAAATTGGACAGATACATGCAAAAAATGAAACTATACCACCAACTTACATTATACACAAAAATAAACTCAAAATGGATACAGGACTTAAACATAAGATGGGAAACCATTACAATAGTAGAGGAATCCACAGGCAGCACAATATCAGACATATGCCAACGGAACTTCTTCACTGATACTGCTCCAAGGCCAAGGGAAGTTACAGAAAAAGTAAACAAATGGGACTACAGCATAATAAAAAGCTTTTGCACAGCAATAGAAACCATCAACAAAGAATAAGAAAGTCCAATGTATGGGAGAACATATTTGCAAATGTTATCACGGATAAAGGTTTAATGTCCAACATTTACATGCAACTTATACAACTTAATAAAAGGAAGATTAAATGATCCAATAAAAAAAATGGGCAGTGGACCTAAATAGAACCTTTTTGAAAGAAGACAGAAGGAAGACCAAGCGACCCATGAAAACATGCTCAAAGTCACTAATTATCTGAGAGATGCAAATCAAAACGAACATGCGATTCCTTCTCACATTGTCAGAATGGCAATCATCCACAAATCAACAAACGACAAGTGTTGGCGAGGATGCGGAGAAAAAGGAACCCTCGTGCACTGCTGGTGGAAATGCAGACTGGTTCAGCCACTGTGGAGAATAGTATGGATTTTCCTCAGAAAACTAAAAGTGGAACTCCCATTTGACCCAGCAATCCCACTCTTAGAAATATATCCTAAGAAACTAGGAACACCAATCAGAAAGGATTTATGCATCCCTGTGTTCATAGCAGCACAATTTACAATAGTTACCATTTGGAAACTGCCTAGGTGCCCGTCAGCAGATGAGTGGATCAGAAAACTATTGTACATCTACATAATGGAATACTATCCTGCCATTAAAACGAAGGAATTCTTACCATTTGCAGCAACCTGGGTAGAACTGGAGTGCATTATGCTAAGCAAAATAAGCCAGTCAATGAAGGAGAAGCATCACATGATCGCACTCATTGGGGGATAATAAAGAACATTATAAAATGATGAACAAAAGCATAGATACAGAGGAAGTAAAGCATCAGACTGTCAAATTACAGCGGGAAAGTTAGGGAGAGGTGGGGTAGATAAGAGATAAACCAAAGGACTTGTATGCATGCATATAAGCATAATCAATGAACACAAGACACTGAGGGGTTAGGATATGCATGGGTGTGGGGTGGCAATAGGAAGATATGTATACATGTAATACATTAATAAAAAAATTAAAAACAAATAAATAAAAGAAAAAAAAAGAAATATCATCCTGAAAAAAGAGGATAGCTTACAAGAGCTGTGGAACATGAAAACAATAATATTTGTATAATAGGTGTACCAGAAGGGGAAGAAAGGGAGGAAGGGATGTAGAAAGTGTTTGAAGAAATAATGGCAGAAATCTTCCTTAACCTGGTAGAAGAAAAAGTCACACAAGTTCAGGAGGCACAGAGAATCCCAAGCAAGAAGAACCCAAATAAGTCCATGCTCAGACACTATATAATTAAAATACCAAAAATGAAAGACAAAGTGATAATCTTAAAGGCAGCAAGAGAAAAATAAACTGTTATCTACAAAGAAACTCCCATAAGGCTCACACCGAATTTTTCATCAAAAAACTCTACAGGCCAGAAGGAATGGCATGAAATACTCAAGGTAATGGATGGCGAGGATCTGAAACCAAGATTGCTATATCCAGCAAAGCTGTAATTTAAAATAGATGGTAAAATAAAGAGCTTCCCAAACAAACAAAAAAGCTAAAAGAATTTATCACTTCCAAACCTACACTACAAGAAATGCTAAGAGGACTGCTTTAGTGATAAGAAAAAGGGAAATGTAAGCATACTTAATTAAAATGGCAATAAGAAAGTACCTATCAAAAATTACCTTAAATGTAAATGGATTAAATGCTCCAACCTAAGGAAATAGCTGAATGGACATAAAAACATGACTCAATTATATGCTGTCTATGAGAGACCCACCTCAGAACTAAAGACTCACACAGGATGAGAGTGAAGGGATGGGAAAACATTATGTGTAAATGGAAACAAATAAACAAACAAAAAGCTGGATAGCAACACTCAGGGCTGACAAAATAGACTTTAAGAGACAACAAAAGTCACTACATAATACTAAAGGGATCAATCCAGCAAGAGGATATAACACTGGTAAACAAATGCAGCCAATATAGGAGCACCTAAATATATTAAAACTAGAGGCTCAAAGCACAGATTCATGCACTGATGGGATCCCTCAGCCTGGCCTGTGCCCTCTCGCAATCTGGGACCCTTCAGGGGATGTCAGACTACTGATTTTGGCCCAATCCATACAGGCCAAACCAAGGGAATCCTCTGGTCCATGCACTGGGCCTCTAGTATGCAGATAAGATCTCTGATTAATCTCTTTCTGCCCCCACCCTAACCCCATTCCCTTTGAGATTCATCAGTCTGTTCCATGTTTCCAAGCCTGGGCATTGAGCATGTCATAGCAAACTATGGAACAGTGGCTTAGGATTTTATATATATAGAATTTCTAGAGAACTTTAAGGGAGAGATTGACAATAATATAGTCATAGTAGAGAACTTTAAGAGCCCGCTGATTTCACTGGATAAATCTTCTTGACAAAAAGTTAACAAGAAAATGGTGACTCTAATTTTTGTTGCTACTTCAAAACTATAATTTTGCTACTATTAATGAATCATAATGTAAATATTTGTGTTTTCCAATGGTCTTAGGCTCTACAGCAGCAGTTCTCAACTGGTGGGTCGCAACACACAGGTTGAGAATCGCTAGCAGGGTTGCATAAGACCATCGGAAAACACAGATATTTATATTATGATTCATAACAATAGCAAAATTACAGTTATGAAGTAGCAACAAAAATAATTTTATGGTTGGAGGTCACCACAACATGAAGAACTGTATTAAAGCGTTGTGGCATTAGAAAGGTTGAGAACCATTGTCCTAGAAAATTACAATCTCCCAACACTGAATCAAGAATCAGAACACCTAAAATAGGCCAATAATAACTGAGGAAATAGAAGCAGTAATCAAAAAACTCCTAGCAAACAAAAGCCCTGATCTGGCCAGGGGAGTTTTACCAAACCTTCAAAAAAGAACTATACTCCTCAAACTATTCCAAAAAAATCCAAAAAGAATGGACATTTCCAAGCTCTTTTTTAAAAAAGATATTTTATTGATTTTTTTTTTTTACAGAGTGGAAGGGAGAGGGATAGAGAGTTAGAAACATCAGTGAGAGAGAGACATCAATCAGCCGCTCCTGCATGCTCCCTACTGGGGAGGTGCCTGCAACCAGCATACATGCCCTTGACCAGAATCAAACCTGGGACCTTTAGTAAAAAAAAAGCATATGCATGACCAAGTGGGATTTATTCTACAGATGCAAGGTTGGCATAATATTCACAAATCAAAATACATGACACATCACATAAATAAATTAAAAGACAAAAATCACATGATTATATATATATATATATATATATATATATATATATATATATATATACATACCAATAGATGCAGTAAAAGTATTTGACAAAATCCAATACCCATTTTTTTTTTTAAATTCCACATCACTTTGTTTTTAATGTCTGGATGATAAACATGATTTTTTTCTTTATATTTTATTGATTAGTTACAGAGAGGAAGGAAGAGGGACAGAGAGTTAGAAACATTGATGGGATAGAAACATTGATCAGCTGCCTTGTGCACACCCCCTACTGGGGAATGTGCCCACAACCAAGGTACATGCCCTTGACCAGAATCGAACATGGGACCCTTGAGTCTTCAGGCCAAAGCTCTATCCACTGAGCCAAACTGGTTAGGGTCTAAAACCCATTTTTGATAAAAACTCTCAGTGAAGTGGGAATAGAGCTATCCTAGCTTAACATAATAAAGGTCATATATGACAAACCTATAGTGAACACCATACTCAATAGACAAAAACTGAAAACATTTCTCCTAAGAATAGGAACAGGACAGGATGTCTGCTTTCTTTGCTCTTACTCAACATAGTACTGGAAGTCCTTGCCACAGTGATCAGACAAGAAGAAGTAAAAGGCATCCAAATTGGAAAAGAGGAATTAAAATTCTCATTAGTTGCAGATGACATCATATTATACATAGAAAACCCTAAAGGCTTCGCCAAAAAACTACTATATTTAATAAATGAATTTGGCAATGTAACAGGACACAACATTAACATCCAAAAATTGATGGCTTTTTTATACACCAATAATGAATTCCCAAAAAGAGAACTAAACAAAAAATCCCATTTACCATTGCAACAAATTAAGAGACTTGAGAATAAACTTAATCAAGGAGGTAAAGACCTGTACTCAGAAAACTACAGGATGTTGAAAAAAGAGGTAGAGGAAAATATAAACAAGTGGAAGACTATACCATGTTCATGAATTGGTAGAATTAACATCATTAAAATGTAGACTCAATGCCACCCCTATTAAAATACCAACTAGCTATTTCACAGATCTAGAAGAAATACTCTGAATATTTCTATGGAACCAAAAAAAGACACCTATTATCTGCAGCAATCCTGAGAAAGAAGCATAAAGTGAGAGGGATCACATTACCAGATAGCAAGTTATACTACAAAGTCATTGTAATCAAAATAGCCTGGTACTGGCACAAGAACAGACATAAAAATCAATGGAACAGAACAAAGATCCCACAAATCAATCCAAGCCATTAACCTCAATTAATATTTGACAAAGGAGGAAAGAGTATACCATGGAGTCAAGACAGTCTCTTCAATAAATGGTCTTAGGAAAATTGGATATATACATGCAAAAAAATGAAACTAGACCACCAACTTATACCATACACAAGAATTAACTCAAAATGGATAAAAGACTTAAATGTAAGTCATGAAACCATAAAAATTCTAAAAGAAACCATAGGCAGCAAAATCTTCCATAGCTATATGTTTACCAATACATCTCCTGACTTAGGGCAAATTAAGGAGAAAATAAACCAATAGGACTACATCAAAATAAAAAGCTTCTGCACAGCAAAAACAAAAAACCATCACCAAAATGAAAATGGAGCACACTATATGGGAGAACATATTTGGCAATGATATATCTGATAAAAAGTTAACATCCAAAATATGTAAAGAACTCATACAACTTAACAAAAGGAAGACGCTGTCAGAATGGCTACCATCAACAAATCAACAAGTGACAAGTGCTGGTGAGGATGTGGAGAAAAGAGAACCCTAGTATACTACTGATGAGAATGGATATTGGGGTAGCCATTATGGAAAACAATATGGAGTTTCCTCAAAAAATTAAATATGGGACTGTCACTTGACACAGTAATCCCACTTCTAGGAATATATCCTAAGAAACCCAAAATACCAATCAGAAAGAATGTAGGCACCTCTATGTTCATAGCAGCACAATTTACAATAGCTATTATCTGGAAACAATCCAAATGCCCATTAGTAGATGAATAGATAAAAAAGCTGTGGTACATTTATACCATGGAATACTATGCAGCGGTAAAAAAGAAGGATCTCTTACCATTTGAGACAGTACAGGGGACATGGAGAGCATCATGCTAAGCGAAATAAGTCAGAAAAAGACAAGTATCTCATGCTCTCACTCATATGTGGAATCTAATGAACAAAATGAACTCATGAATAAAATATATCCAGAGACATAGTAGCATAAAACAGAGGGAAGGCAGGGAACATGAGTGGGAAGAGATTAACCCAAGAACTTGTATGTATATATATGCGTAACCCATGGACACAGACAATAGGTGCTGAAGGGGTCATTGGGGGATAAAGGGCAACATATACAATAATGTCAACAATAAAGATTTATTTTTTTTTAGATGTGCTGACTTTGTCACATTATTGTAACCAATCTATGTAGGTTTTTTCCTTCTAATTCACAAATTTTGACAGATTTTTGGTTTCCTATTAAATAGAATTTAGAATATCTAAGCAGATATTTCCTACAGTAAATTGTTTGCAAGAATGGCCAGCATAATTCCCATACCCTTATTTATGGTCTTGGGAAGAAAAAAATCTTTTCCTGTCTTCCCTTCCAGATTCTCGGCTGGGGTATGACAAGAGACTGATTAACACAAAAAGAACCAAAAAATCAAAAATAAAACTGAAGTTTATTAACATGGATAGCTCATATACACATGATCAAATCAGGTATGAATGACTATTTTTGAAATTTTGTTTCAGTTTCTGCATAGATGACCATGCACAGGCAGCTTCACTTTCTTCACTTTCCCTTCCAATAGTTCAAGGAGCCAGTGTTGCAGTATGGGTTTAGTTTTTTGGGAATAGGAGTGAGAGGGTAGCTAGAATTTAGGCCTATATAGCATCTTTAATTTTTTTTTTTTTTTAGCTCTTGTTGGTGTGGCTCCATTGGTTGGACATCATCCAGTATACCAGGAGGTTGTTGGTACTGTTCCCTGTCAAGGGTGCATGCTTTGTGCAGGCTTCATCCCTCTTGGGTGCATGAAGGAAGCAGCCAATCAATGTTACACTTTCACATTGACGTTTCTCTTTCCTTCTCCCTTTCTCTTTCTAAAAATAAAAATCAATAAAAATTATTCTTAAAAAATATTATTTCAGAAGAGTGACAGGACAAAGGAAAGGGGCTGTGCACAGCAAATTATAGGAAGATAAATCTGTAGTGGATTAATGGAAGATAAAGGCTAATCAGTAAAATCCATTATTCAGAGTCTTCTGAGGCCCTCTCTGGGCTAAAGATCTAGGGCTGTCAGTTTTTAACTTCTGGACAAATTTATGTTCTGCTTTTAGGCAAATAGGGGAGAGGGCAGCAAACTTTTCTTATGTCTGCCTTTATTTGCCTTGAGCTCAAAATCATTCTTATGTTAAAGTAGTAAATTCTGCTCCCCTTCAGTAGTCATTTCTCATACTGACTCTGTGTTTGGCCATGTGGCTTTCCTTAGCCAGTAGGATAAAAGCAAACATAACACAAGCAGAGACACAGAAAGGGCCTGAATATTGGGCCTTGCTACTCTTTGGAACCCTGAGAACACCATTTGAAAAAGCCAGGGACAGTCTACTGCAGAGCAGGGATAAGACATCCCAATTGAGATGCTCTTGCCATCTGGCTAACTAGCCTGCCAACCCTAGACCTGGGAGTAAGGCCATCCAGCTGTCAGACAGACTGTCAGCTGACCAAAAACATAGGTAGCCCAGTAGAACTCAGACGAGTCAGTCCAGGGTAGGAAAACCACCCAGCTAACTTGGTTTGAAATCAAACGATTATTGGTTGAAGCCACTAAATTTTGGAGTGGCTTATAATACAACGAAATCTGATGCTCCACATCCAAATACCACAGTTTAGTCTAAAATATTATAAACTCTTTGAGGACAAGTCATATCGCTTTCAGCACTGTTTGTGGTGGGAAAATACTAGAAACAGAGTGAATGCTCCTGTTGTATGATATCATTGTGAGAAATGCTCACCTGTAGTGATTTAAATAATAGACTCAGAGACAGAATTATGGCGAAAATGAGACTTTTACTATGTTCTTGAGAATGAGAATCCATATAGTTGTACAGGCACAAATAGAGTAGCAATAATAGCCTATATATCCCCCGAGGATGTGCCTGATGTGTCACCTACGTCTTATTGTCTCCCATTGAGCCATTTTAAAAAATTGGGCTGAAATTTATTCTAGTTGTCTCCACCTTCCACTGTTTAGTTGAGGTGGGCACCTCGGGGGTTTCCACCATGATGCTGTCTCACATCCACAGTTATTTATCCTTATATCCTCTTCCCTCCTCACTATATTCTGATTGCCCTGTGGAAATTTAGTAACCACTTCCATTAAAAGTTGGCTATGCTGAAAATGGATCACAGAGGCTTACTTCCTAAACCATGGAATATCATTCAGTCCATAAAGGAATTATTTGATCTGTACCCATCATCAGATATTTTATGTACATAAAACATAAACAAAACCCACATTTTTGTCAAACAATAACAAAATCCCATGCACATATTCTTGTATGATTATGCAAGCAGGGAGAAAAATATGAAAGAACACATACCTATAAGTGATGGAGATGCTGACAACAATGGAGAAGAATGAAAGCAGAAGTGGGGGGGAAAGGCAACCAGAGAAAAATAAAGAAAAGAGTGTACTTAAGAACCCCAAATATATATTGCTAGAGGCCCAGTGAATGAAATTTGTGCATGGGGGAAGGGGGTATTCTTCAGCCCAGCCTGCTCCCTTTCCAATCTGGGACCCCTTGAGGGATGTCAGACTGGATTGGGCCTAAATGGGCAGTCAGACATCCCTCTCACAATCCAGGACTGCTGGCTCCCAACTGCTTACCTTCCTTCCTTCCTGATTGCCCCTAACTGCTTCTGTCAGCCAGCCTGATCACTCCCTAACCACTCCCCTGCCAGTCTGATTGATGCCTAACTGCATCCCTGCAGTCCTGAGTCCCCCCCAACTGCCCTTCCCTACAGGCCCAGTCATCCCCAACTTCTCTCCTCTGTCAACCTGGTCACGGCCAACTGCCCTCCCTTGCAGGCCTGGTCACTGCCAACTGCTGTCCCCTGCTGGTCATCTTGTGGTGGCCTTCTTGTGTCTACATGGGGGCAGGATCTTTTGACCACATGGGGACAGTCATCTTGTGTGTTGGAGTGATGGTCAATCTGCATATTACTCTTTTATTAGATAGGATAGAGGCCTGGAGCATGGGTGGGGGCCAGCAGGTTTGCCCTGAAGGATGTCCTGGATCAGGGTGGGTGTTCCTTTGGGGCTTGGAGTGGCCTGGGCGAGGGGCCTGTCGTGTTTTGCAGGCCAGCCACACCCCTCATGTCCCAAGCAGAGGCCCTGGTATCTGGGATTTATTTATCTTCTATAATTGAAACTTTGTAGCCTGGAGCAGAGCCAAGACTTCTGCTTGCACAGCCATTGAAACTTTGTTGCCTTAAGCAGAGGCCTGGGCCTGCCCTGGTGTGGGGAAAGCTTGGCAACCCAAGCCTCTCTTCTGCTCTCTCTATGGCTGTAGCCATCTTGTGTGGGTTAATTTGCATACTCACTCTGATTGGCTGGTGGGCTTGGCTGGTGGGTGTAGCAGAGGTACAGTCAATTTGCATATTACTCTTTTATTAGATAGGATTTCACTTATACAAATGTATACACAGGGATTTATGCCTAAACATTTCCTGAAGTCATAGTTTATAAAATGTTAATAAGATAAATCAAATATCTCAGGTGGTAAAATTTCATCTGGATATTTTTTCTTTACATTCATGAGTTATTCAAATTTATATTGAGTATATGATATTTGAATAACTAATAAAACTTTTCCTTGTGATCAGAAAAAAAAAGTACACTAGCCCTAACCAGTTTGGCTCAATGGATAGATTACTGGCCTGCGGACTCAAGTGTTCCAGGTTCGATTCTGGTCAAGGGCATGTACTTTGGCTGTGGGCACATACCCAGTAGGGAGTGTGCATGAGGCAGCTGATCAATGTTTCTAGCTCTCTAACCCTCTCCCCTCCTCTCTCTCTCTCTCTCTCTCTCTCTCTCTATATATATATATATATATATATTTCCATATATATATTAAATTGTACACTAAACTTAGAGCAGCCTTACATATGGGTCAATGTGAGATAGAATTGCCCAGGTACTTTGTAAAAATACAAATTTCTGGATCCCACCCCAAACCTCAGAAAGAGAATCTTTCGACATGGGACCCTGGAATCTGCATTATGAATAAGTACTCTAGGCCAATGGTCGGCAAATTCATTAGTCAACAGAGCCAAATATCAACAGAATAATGACTGAAATTTCTTTTGAGAGCCAAATTTTTAAAACTTAAACTTCTTCTAACGCCACTTCTAAATAGACTCGCCCAGGCCGTGTTATTTTGTGGAATAGCCACACTCAAGAGGCCAAAGAGCTGCATGTGACTGGCAAGCCGCAGTTTGTTGACCACTGCACTATGCGATTCTAACTGAACTAAAGTATGAGAACCACTGCCCCAGGCCCTCCAGAATGAATAGCCACCACTTAAAGTGGCTAATTTGAAAAGCCATGAATAACAAAGGCAGCTAATGGAAACCAAAACTGTATATATGTTCCAGGTCTCCAATAGTCAATGCTATCGCTATTATGCACTGCTTCCTGATTTCTGTTTCCACAGTTCCTCCCACAACCAGAGGTCCAGCCTCCTTTTTTCATTCATGAATCCTCCAAGACCAGGACTGTCTCCTCCTGGGCATCTTTTTCATGGCCATCTTCCAAGACCCTTCTCTACAGTACCTTTCTTTGAGCTATTTGCAGTAAATGCTCAAGGTCCCAAGCTCTTCCTTTTAAGAGACCTCTAGTTATCTATATCTTAGTGTATAGGGATATTCCCAGATGCTTTGGTTCCAACAAAAGAATAAGCTTGGAGACTTGTTAAGTAAGCAGACTGAAGGATTGGGGTCAGTCAGGTAACCAGCTACATTATTGGGCACAGGACTAAGCCCAGCTGTGATTATCATTCTATGATTGGTGGCTAGTTTTTTAAAATTGGTGACTAAGTGTAATCAGTCCCATTTTTTTCTGACTTGGATAACACATATACACAAAGGGATTGGAAGGGCTAGAAGCTGTTGTAGTGTCTATAATTTGCTTTTTTTATTGTTTAAAGTATTAAATATGTCTCCTTTTCTTCTTTGATGCACCCCTGCCACTCCTATCCCCAGAACAAACTCCCACATCCCCAGTATCTATGCTCATAGGTTATGCTAATATGTATGTATACAAATCCTTTGGATGATCTCTAACTCCTCTCCCCGGCCTTCTCTCTAAGGTTGGACAGTCTGCTCAGTGTTACCTTGTCTCTGGATCTATTTTTGTCCATCAATTTATGTTCATTATATCTCTCATATGAATGAGATCATGTGATATCTATCTCCACTGGCTTATTTGACTTAGCATAATGCTCTCCAATTCCATCCATGCTATTGCAAATGGTAAAAGTTCCTTCTTTTTTATAGCAGTATAGTATGCTATTGTGTAGATTACCATAGTTTTTTAATCCACTCATTTGCTGATGGGCATTTAGGCTGTTTCCAAGTCTTAGCTATCATAAAGTCTAGTGCTATGAACAGAGGGGTGCATATATCTTTTCTGATTGGTATTTCTGGTTTCTTGGAATATAGTCTAAAGTGGGATTACTGGGTCAAATGGGATTTGATTCTTAACTTTTTTTTTGTTTGTTTGAGGGTTTTCTTTTTCTTTTTATTAATTTTTATTAATTTTTATACATATCTCCCCATTGCCCCCCTCCCTCCCAGACATACCCCAACCCCCAAGTGTCTGTGACCATTGGTTATGCTTATATGCATGCATACAAGTCCTTTGATTGATCACTTATCTACCTCACCTAACTTTAATCTTTCTGCTGTAATTTCACAGTCTGTTTGATGCTTTATGATTTTTGTCCCCCTGAGATTTATCAGTCCACTCCCTTTCTGTGCTCCTGATTCTATTATAATCACCAGTTTATTCTGTTGATCAACTTTTTAATTCACTTAATTTTTAGATTCACTTGTTGATAGATATGTATTTGTTGTTCATAATTTATTGGCTTTTACCTTTTTCTTCTTCCTCTTCTAAAAGAGTACCTTTCAGCATTTCATATAATACTGGTTTGGAGTTGATGAACTCCTTTAGCTTTTTCTTCTCTGTGAAGCTCTTTATCTGCCCTTCAATTCTGAATGATAGCTTTGCTGGATAGATTATTCTTGGTTGTAGGTTCTTGCTATTCATCACTTTGAATATTTCTTGCCACTCCCATCTGGCCTGCATCATTTCTGTTGAGAAAACAGCTGGAAGTCATATGGGTGCTTCCTTGTAGGTAATTAATTGTTTTTCTCTTGCCGTTTTTAATATTCTCTTTTTGTATTTTGCGCTTGGTATTTTAATTATGATGTGTCTTGGTGTGGTCTTCTTTGGATTCCTTTTATTTTGGGTTCTGTGTGCTTCCTGGACTCGTAAGTCTATTTCTTTTACCAGATGTGGGAAGTTTTCAGTCATTATTTCTTTAAATAGGTTTTCAATATCTTGCTCTCTCTCTTCTTCTGGCACCGCCACAATTCTGATGTTGGTACACTTGAAGCTGTCCCACAGGCTCCTTACATCATCTTCACATTTTTGGATTCTTTTCTCTTCTTGCTTTTCCAGTTGAATGTTTTTCGCTTCTTTATATTTCAAATTTTTGACTTGATTCTTGCCATCCTCTAGTCTGCTGTTAGGACTCTGTATAATATTTTTTATTTCAGTCATTGTCTCTAGTATGTCCTTTTTTATCTCCTCTTGGGTCTCACTAAATTTATCCAACTTTTCTAGCATATTCTTGAAAAACCTTATAAGCGTGGTTTTGAACTCTATATCCAGTCGTTTTTTTCCCTCCATTTCTTTTGTTTGTAATCCCTTCCCTTGTCTCGGCATTTTCACTATGCCAGGAGAACTTCTGTGTTGAATTCAGCCTTATGATACCAGACTTGAAAAACCGAAGAAGCCTCTGTTGAGCTTGGGAGAAGTGGAGTCTCAGGGCTTAAGGGACCGCCTTGCCTTTCAGTCAGCCCCGCCCTCCATGGCCCCTGAGTCTCACGTGACTGGGTAATCCTGGAGCGATCCTTGTGCCCAAGCGCCCACAGTGCCTCTAGACCGCTGCCCCTCCAACTCCCCTGCGCACCAGGACCACACAAGACTAGGTCCCCAGGGTTTCGCCCAAAACAGGGGCTTAGTGGAGTCAGAAGTGGCACAGTTGGGAGAGACTGTCTCCCGCCCACTCGCGAAAGCCAGTGGCACAATCAGCAATCTGTCCTGTGCGCAGGGCCATGCGCGCCACCAGGCCTTTGATCTTTTGCAACTCCCCTAAATTTCCGTGTACTTCTCCCTTTTCACAGTCCAAACTCCCCCCGTATGAGTTTCGGCTGAATCTGGGGTTTAGTGTCGTAAGATAAGGGGTTCAATGCCTTTGGGAGTCTCCGTTTCCCTCCAGCCAGAGAAAGCCAGCCAGGTACTCTGGCGCCCGCTCTCTCAGTGCTCGCGTCTCCGTACCTCAGCCTTTTGCAGCTCCTCTGAGTCTCCGGGAGCCCCTCTCTTTCCCTCTAGTTGTAGAACTTCCACTCAACCAGCTTTCCTGTGGTTCTGGATGATGTCCGTTCTGTCTTTTAGTTGTAGTTTTGAAATTGTTGTGTGAGGCAGCAGTGTAGGTGTTTACCTATGCCGCCATCTTGGATTCCTCCATTTTTAACTTTTTGAGGATATAATTTGCTTTTAAATACTTCAGTAAAAGTGATAAATGTGTAAATGTGAGAATTTTTATCTTCACTATTCTTAATTGGGAAAACAATTTAGAAGTTTTTAGTTACTATTTGAAAGACTAAACAGAAGCCCATATTCCAGAAAGCTCTTTAGTTAGCTTTATCTCTGATCACTATTTGGTAATCAGCATAATGGGTTTTATAACTGACTTTTTATTAGTGAAAATGATTGGGGGTTAGGCTATTCTCTTGCCTCTGCAAGCCCAGTTGTCTGTGCATTTTAGAACTTTGCTGAAGGCATAATCCTGTGTCTGGGCTTGTCTCTCACCCATCCCTAACAATGTCTGTTGAACCCTGCTGCTAGGTATTGTTGAGTCTGCCTTAGGCAAATCTTTTATGTAAGGTCCTTGATGATATGCCTGAGAGAACAGAGAACTGCTATTTCATGAAACTTACAGAACAGGCTCTAAAACTTGCTAGTAAATATTTGTAGATATGACAGAGTTCCCTGAGAATTGCTTTTATTATAGCAAATTACCCGATAAAGAAGTGGTTTCATGTAACTCACCTACCTATGTCTTTTTGTGGTGAATCATATCCATTAATTCTTAAAAGGGACTAATAATGTGAATGACCAAATTGGCTTAGGTAGACCATATCATAAACAGTCTCAAAATGTTTCTTCAAGACCTGTCCATACTCCAACAGAGACCCTGAGGGAACCTTCTGGAAAAGAGAAGAATGCTGCAGAAAGCACCAGGCCCTCCACTCTCTATCCACACCCTCTCACTCCTACCCCAAAGAACCTAACCCATAACTGCAACACTAGCTCCACAGCCTGTTGGTAGAGAAAGTGAAACAGCCTGTGCATGGTCATCTATGCAGAAACTGGAACAAAATTTCAGAAACAGTTCCATATCACACTTCTGGATATGCCAGGAGGTCAAAGAAACTTAGTTGAGCTTGAAAGCAATTCCGGAATTTTTGTGGTGGGGCCAGAGGCTTGGGTGGGTAGACAGGTGGTACAACGAATACATGAAATTTAAAGAGAAAAATGTGCATCAACCTATTTAACTAAATAATGTAATTACCAAGATATTTTGTATGCTTACTATGTGCTAGGAATTGTGCCAAGTAGTGTAAATGGATTATTGACTTAATCTGCCCAACAAATGAATGTGCTATGTATTGTTTTTGACTCTTTTTGTAGGCAGATAAGCAATGGGTCAGAGATTTTTAAAAAGTCTAGATGGGCTTTTTCTGGGTGAAGAATTCTCTGTTTAGGTCTAAACCCTGGGAAGGTCCAGAGGTAAGAGATAATGGTCTTAGCAAGTGGAGTCTGGTCTAAGTGAAAAGGAAATGTCCACTGTGAAGTAGTTTAAAGGTCAGTTTCCAAGGGAGGGGCATCAATTCAATTATTTGATCAAACCTAACATTCTAACTTTTTTGTTTTATGTAATAGGCACAAAGACCATATCTTCCATAGTTACTGCCTGCTGAAGGGGTATGTAAGATCACAGGGGGCTGGACTTTGATTGTAGTCAAACACTGTATACATTCCTCATGGTTTGAGTGAGGGGTCGCAGCAACATAATTTCCCTGAGAAACTGGTTGGTGAAGGCTTGATAGTGGTCCTATCAAGTGACTTGGGAGGTAAAAGTTGGTCCTAAGGCTATCACAGTGTCACTTGTCTGGTTTTGCTGATTCTCTGAACTTGGAGCTGAAATAAAACTGAGGCCTAGATGTTATCTTTAGGAAAGAAAAGATCAAAGGTCTAAGTTGCCTGACTAATGATATGAAAGGGGAGGATAGGTTACACTGGGGAGTTCTTGTTTTTCCAGTTTTGCCCCTGGTGAAGCATCCGGAGCTTTCTTGTAGGTCCTGAGACAGGATTTTAAAATATGATGGAGTCCCTAGACCCATTCTAACCCCTGCTGTGATGCCAAAGGTTATAAGAAAAGGGATTATCTGGACTACCCTTTTATGACAGATATGATGGATTACAGGATCAGGTACTCCCTTGTAATAATGAACTGTTTTTCTCTTGCTGGTTTTAATATTCTCTCTTCGTCTTTTGCTCTTGGTATTTTAATTATGATGTGTCTTGGTGTAGTCCTCTTTGGATTCCTTTTATATGGGGTTCTGTGTGCTTCCTGGGCTTGTAAGTCTATTTCTTTTACCAGATGTGGGAAGTTTTCAGTCATTATTTCTTTAAATAGGTGTTCAGTATCTTGCTCTCTCTCTTCTTCTGGCACCCCCACAATTTTGATGTTGGTACGCTTGAAGCTGTCCCAGAGGCTCCATAATTATCTTCACATTTTTGGATTCTTTTCTCTTCTTGCTTTTCCAGTTGAGTGTTTTCTGCTTCTTTATATTTCAAATTTTTGACTTGATTCTTGCCTTCCTCTAGTCTGCTGTTAGGACTCTGTATAATATTTTTTATTTCAGTCATTGTATGTTTAATTTCTAGTTGGTCCTTTTTAATCTCCTCTTGGGACTCGCTAAATTTATCCATCATCTCTAGTTGGATCTTTTGTGTCTCTAGTTGGTCCTTTTGCATCTCCTCTTGGGACTTGATAAATTTATCCATATTTTCTAGCATATTCTTGAAAAACCTTATAAGCATGGTTTTGAACTCTATATCCAGTTGTTTTTTTCCCTCCATTTCTTTTGTTTGTGATCCCTTCCCTTGTCTCGGCATTTTCACTATGCCAGGAGAACTTCTGTGTTGAATTCAGCCTTATGATACCAGATTTGCAAAACTGAAGAAGCCTCTGTTGAGCTTAGGATGGGGGGAGTCTCAAGTCTTAAGGGACCCCCTTGCCTTCCAGTCGGCCCCGCCCACCATGGCCCCTGAGTCTCACGTGACTGGGTAATCACTGGAGTGGTCCTTGTGTACGTGCTCCCTCAGTGCCTCTAGTCTGCTGCCTTTCCATCTCCCCTGCGCACCAGGACCACACGAGTCTAGGTCCCCAGGGTTTCGCCTAAAACAGGGGCTTAGTGGAGTCAGAAGTGGCACAGTTGGGAGGGTCTGTCTTCCACCCACTCGCGAAAGCCAGTGGCACAATCAGCAATCTGTCCTCTGCGCAGTGCCATGCGCGCCATCAGACCTCTGATCTCTTGCGACTCCCCTAAATTTCCGTGCACCTCTCCCTTTTCACAGTCCAAACTCCCCCCGTATGAGTTTTGGCTGGATCTGGGGTTTAGTGTCGTGGGATAAGGGGTTCAATGCCGTTGGGAGTCTCCGTTTCCCTCCCGCCAGAGAAAGCCAGCCAGGTACTCCAGCACCCACTCTCTCAGCACGTGCGTCTCAGCTTTTTACAGCTCCTCTGGGTCTCCACCAGCCCCTCTCTTTCCTTCTAGCTGTAGAACTTACACTCAGCCAGTTTTCCTGTGGTTCTAGATTATGTCCGTTCTGTCTTTTAGTTGTAGTTTTGAAATTGTTGTGCAAGGCAGCAGTGTAGGTGTTTACCTATGCCGCCATCTTGGATTCCCTCGAGTCCCTCTCTTTCCTTCTAGTTGTATAATTTCCATTCAGCCAGCTTTCCTGTGGTTCTGGATGATGTCTGTTCTGTCTTTTAGTTGTTTCAGTAGTTTTGATATTGTTGTGTGAGGCAGCAGTGTATTTATCTATGCCGCCATCTTGCTGGATAGAGTATTCTTGGTTGTAGGTTCTTGCTATCCAACACGCGGAATATTTCTTGCCACTCCCATCTGGCCGACATAGTTTCTGTTGAGAAATCAGCTGAGAATCGTATGGGTGCTCCTTGTAGGTAATTAATTGTTTTTCTCTTGCTGCTTTTAATATTCTCTCTTAATTTCTTGCTCTTGGTATTTTAATTATCATGTATCTTGGTGTGGTCCTCTTTGGATTCCTTTTATATGGGGTTCTGTATGCTTCCTGGACTTGTAAGTCTATTTCTTTCACCAGATGGGGGAAGTTTTCAGTCACTGCTCTCTCTCTTCTTCTGGCACCCCCACAATTCTGTATGTTGGTACACTTGAAGCTGTCCCAGAGGCTCCTTACATTATCTTCACATTTTTGGATTTTTTTTTGGATTCTTTTTTCTTCTTGCTTTTCCAGTTGAGTGTTTTCTGATTGTTTATATTTCAAAATTTTGACTTGATTCTTGCTTTCTTCTAGTCTGCTATTAGGTCTCTGTATAATATTTTTCATTTTAGTCACTGTATATTTAATTTCTAGTTTTCCCTTTTTCATCATCTAGTTGGTCCTTTTTTCATCTCCCCTTGGGTCTTGCTAAACTTATCCATGTTTTTAGGATATTCTTGAAAAACCTTATAACTGTGGTTTTGAACTCTATATCCAGTTGTTTGTTTTTCTCCATTTCTTTTGTTTGTGATCTCTTTCTTTGTCTCTGCATTTTCACTATGCTGGGAGAACTTCTGTGTTGGATTCAGCCTTATAATCCAAGACTTGCAAAACTGCAAAAGCCTCTATGTGGAACTTGGGATGGGTGGAGTGTCAGGGCTTAATGGACTGCCTTGCCTTCCAGTTGGCCCTGCCCTCCACGACTATGTGATACCATCTCACACCTGTCAGAATGGCAATCATCCACAAATCAACAAACGAGAAGTGCTGGAAAGATGCGGCAAAACAAACAACAAAAACAACCCGATACTCTGCTGGTGGGAATGCAGACTGGTGCAGCCGCTGTGGAGAACAGTATAGAGTTTCTTCAAAAAACAAAAAATGGACTCCCATTTGACCCAGTGATCCCACTTCAAGGAATATATCCCAAGAATGTAGAAACACCAATCAGAAAGGATATATATATGCAGCTCTATGTTCATATCAGCAGAATTCACCATAGCTAAGATTTGGAAACAGCCTAACTGCCCATCCACAGATGAGTGGATTAGAAAATTATGGTACATCTATGCAATTGAACACTATGCTCCTATAAAATTAAAGGAATTCCTACCATTTGCAGCAGCATGGATGGAACTGGAGAGTATTATGCTAAGTGAAATAAACCAGGCAATAAAAGAAAAATACCACATGTTCTCACTCATTTATGGAAAATAATGAGCATATTACAACCTGAGGAACTAAAAGATAGATGCAGAGGCAATAAAGCATCAAACAGACTGTCAAATTACAGCAGGAAGGTTGTGGAGTGTTGGGGAGGAGGGAAAGAGATCAACTGAAGGATTTGTATGTATGCATATAAGCACAACCAATGGACACAAGTCACTGGGGGGTGGGGTGGGATGAGGGCATGCCACAGGGGTAGGGGAGGCTGGGAGAAGGTCAATGGGGAAAAAAAGGAGATATATGTATTACTATATGTAATACTTTAAACAATAAATAAATGAAAATAAAATAAAATGGGGGCATTGTCTTCTGGAGGGGTCTCTGTGAAAGGGAAGGGTCTTCCATACATGAGTTTAAAGAGACTAAGAAAGAAGAAGGTGTGGGGCATTTCCCTGATGTGCAGAAGGGCTAGAGGTAGGAGAGTAATCCAAGGTCCTTTAATATCAAAAATTAATTTAGTTGAGAGATATGTACTACTATTTGTAATACTATAAACAATAAAAAATTAAAAAAATAGTTAATTTAGTTAAGTGACACTTAATGAAGAAATTCACCTTTTCTTTTTCTTTTTTTTCTCTTTTTTTAAATATATTTTATCGATTTTTTACAGAGAAGAAGGGAGAGAGATAGAGTTAGAAACACTGATGAGAGAGACATCGATCAACCACCTCCTGCACACCCCATACTGGGGATGTGCCCACAACCAAGATACATGCCCCTGACCGGAATCGAACCTGGGACCCTTGAGTCCACAGGCCAACACTCTATCCACTGAGCCAAACCAGTTTTGGCAGAATTCACCTTTTCTATATTGCCTGAAGATTGGGGCTGGTAGGGTGGTATAAGTTCCACTGATATTCAGAGTGGAGGAGACCTATTGAGTCATTTGAGATATGAAAGCAGGTCAATTATTTGATTGTAATGAAATGGGTAGGCCAAATTTGGAAATGATACACTGAATGAGAGTTTAAGTGACCTCAGAGGTAGTGGGGAATGCTTCTACTCAGCCTAAGAAGGCATCTCTGAGAGTTAAGAGATATTTGGTTCTTTTAATAAGGGGCATGTGAGTGAAGTCAATTTGCCAATCTTGTCCAAGGATGTGGCTCTTGACTGATGAATGGAGAAAGAAGAAGGTCTAATTTATCCTGTCCTTGGGGATATATTGAGTAACAAGTAGAATAGGTTTTGGTGATATTTTGCAGTAGGGAGGCTAGGCTAGGACATGTGATGAAGGATTTTAGACGTTATAAAAGCAGTGTGTATTTTTTTTTTTGTCATTCTTGCACAGGGGTTATGCAAATCTTCTCTTATTGTTCCAATTTGAGTTTATGTGCTGCTGAAGTGAGTACCAGTCTGTATCTTATATGTAGGGAATTGTGAATAGCCCATAAGATATCATGGGCCTGTTCAGAGGAAGAATATAATTTCCCTGAAATTCTAACCATAGATCTTCTAAGAGCTAAGAAATTCTAAAGTTCCTATGAGTGTATTAGGGTGTTAGATGAGGTATAGCTAAGACTTGGAGAAACGGAGGCTTTCTCTGAGCCACTGCCTTTGTCTCCTGGTCTGCTTTGTTATTTCCCTGTGTTACAGGATTATTCCCTACTTGGTGTTCTTTGCAGTGTATGACTTTTAAGAAGACTAGAAAAGAGCAGAGAAGGTCCTAAATGCCAAGTAGAAAGACCTGCTGAGGCTTTCAATGATAGTCAAGGACTTTTCCATGGAACCCTCCCACATTTTGGCACTAAATATTAGGGTCACTGAAGGAAAAATGTTAGGTGGGAAAAGGCTGTTTTGGAACTCTACTTCTTGGGATTTGGGCTTTCAGGGCCAGGGGAGAAAGTCGTCCCTTCAGATGACATTGGTGATCAGGTCCTGACTCACTGGATAAACTTTCCTATAATTTTTACAAAATTTCTACCCATTCACAAATAACTAGCTTTAGTCAAAAAGTAAACAACCAGTATTTACATTTATGAACACACTTTAAACACACTTTTACTGTCAAGAAAGTTTACCTTCAACAAAGTACAAGATACCTTCTATAATAAAAGGTAAGAGCAGGTGAATTAAAACTTGTCTATCAAACAATGTTTCAGAATTTTATGTAATTTAAATATATTTTTTAAAAATAAATCTTTATTGTTCAGTTTATTATAGATGTTCCTCTTTTTTTCCCCATAGCTCCCCTTCACCTGATTCCCCTCCCTCCACCCCATGCCCTTAACCCCCCACCCCCCGCCACTTTCCTCATCCATAGGTGTAAGATTTTTGTCCAATCTCTTCACATCCCTTCCCCCAGAGAAATGTCAGTCAACTCCCTTTCTATACCCCTGATTATACTATATTCACCAGTTTATTCTTTTCATCAGATTTTTTTATTCACTTGATTTAGATTCACTTGTTGATAGGTATATATTTGTTATCACTTTGTTATTCATAATTTTTTTCTTTACCTTTTTCTTCTTTCTCCTCTTCTTAAATAATACCTTTCAGCATTTCATATAATACCAGTTTGGTGTTGATGAACTCCTTTAGCTTTTTCTTGTCTGTGAAGCTCTTTATCTGACCTTCAATTCTGAATGATAGCTTTGCTGGGTAGAGCACTCTTAGTTGTAGGTTCTTGCTATTCATCACTTTGAATATTTCTTGCCACTCCCATCTGGCTTGCATAGTTTCTGTTGAGAAATCAGCTGACAGTCGTATGGGCACTCCCTTGGAGGTAACTAACTGTTTTTCTCTTGTTGCTTTCAAGATTCTCTCTTTGTCTTTTGCACTTGGCATTTTAATTATGGTGTGTCTTGGTGTGGTCGTCTTTGTATTTCTTTTATATGGGGTTTTGTGCACTTTCTGGACTTGTAAGTCTATTTCTTTCACCAGGTGGAGAAAGTTTTCAATCATTATTTCTTCAAATAGGTTTTCAGTATCTTGCTCTCTCTCTTCTTCTGGCACCCTGATGTTGGTATGCTTGAAGTTGTCCCAGAAGCTCCTTATACTATCTTCACTTTTTGGGTTCTTCTTTCTTTTTCTTTTTCTTGTTGGGTGTTTTTTCCTTCCTCATATTTCAGATCTTTGGTTTTATTCCTAGGGTCCTCTAGTTTGCTGCTGGATTTTTGTATATTATTCTTTATTTCAGACAGTGTATGCTTAATATGTGACTGGTCCTTTTCCGTTTTGGGGCCTTTTCATTAAGATCTTGAAGGTCTCAGTAAATTTTTCAGAGGTCTCACAAAATTTCTCAGCTGTTTTTTTTCCCCCTTTTTTAAAAAATTAAATCTTTATTATTCAGATTATTACATTTGTTTCTCTTTTATCCCCTCCATAGCACCCCTCCACCCATCTCCCACCCTTCCCTCTGCCCTTACCTCCCTCCCATTGACCTCGTCCATAGGCATATGATTTTTGTCCAGTCTCTCCCTGTACAACCCTCACCCCTTTTCCCCTGAGAATTATCAGTCCACTCCCTTTCTGTGCTCCTGATTCTATTATATTCACCAGTTTATTCTGTTGATCAACTTTTTAATTCACTTAATTTTTAGATTCACTTGTTGATAGATATGTATTTGTTCATAATTTTTTGTCTTTTACCTTTTTCTTCTTCCTCTTCTAAAAGAGTACCTTTTAGCATTTCATATAATACTGTTTTGGAGTTGATGAACTCCTTTAGCTTTTTCTTATCTGTGAAGCTCTTTATCTGCCCTTCAATTCTGAATGATAACTTTGCTGGATAGATTATTCTTGGTTGTAGGCTCTTGCTACTCATCACTTTGAATATTTCTTGCCACTCCCATCTGGCCTGCATCATTTCTGTTGAGAAATCATCTGACAGTCGTATGGGTGCTCCCTTGTAGGTAATGAACTGTTTTTCTCTTGCTGCTTTTAATATTCTCTCTTCGTCTTTTGCTCTTGGTATTTTAATGATGATGTGTCTTGGTGTGGTCCTCTTTGGATTCCTTTTATTTGGGGTTCTGTGTGCTTCCTGGGCTTGTAAGTCTATTTCTTTTTCCAGATGTGGGAAGTTTTCAGTCATCTTGCTCTCTCTCTTCTTCTGGCACCCCCACAATTCTGATGTTGGTACGCTTGAAGCTGTCCCAGAGGCTCCTTACATTATCTTCACATTTTTGGAGTCTTTTCTCTTCTTGCTTTTCCAGTTGAGTGTTTTCTGCTTCTTTATATTTCAAATTTTTGACTTGATTCTTGCCTTTCTCTGGTCTGCTGTTAGGACTCTGTATAATATTTTTTATTTCAGTCAGTGTATGTTTAATTTCTAGTTGGTCCTTTTTCATCTTTGGTTGGACCTTTTCCATCTCTAGTTGGATCTCTTGCATCTCTAGTTGGTCCATTTTCATCTCCTCTTGGCTCTCACTAACTTTATCCAACTTTTCTAGGAGATTCTTGTAAAACCTTATAAGCGTGGTTTTGAACTCTATATCTAGTCATTTGTTTTCCTCCATTTCTTTTGTTTGTGACCCCTTCCCTTGTCTCGACATTTTCACTATGCTGGGAGAACTTCTGTGTTGGATTCAGCCTTATGATAGCAGATTTGCAAAACCGCAGAAGCCTCTATGTTGAGCTTGGGATGGGTGGAGTCTCAGGGCTTAAGGGACCACCTTGCCTTCCAGTCGGCCCTGCCCACCACGGCCCCTGAGTCTCATGTGACTGGGTAATCGCTGGAGCAGTCCCTGTGCGCGCACACAGTGCCTCTAGACCACTGCCTTTCCAGCTCCCATGCGCTCCAGGACCACAGGAGTCTGGGTCCTCAGGGTTTCACTGGAAACAGTGGCTTAGTGGAGTCAGAAGTGGCAGAGTTGGGAGGCTCTGTCTTCCGCCACTTGGGAAAGCCAGTGGCACAATCAGCAGTCTGTCCTCTGCACCCAGTGCCGTGTGTGCCACCAGGCCTCTGATCTTTTGTGACTCCCCTAAATTTCTGTGCACCTTCCCTTTTCACAGTTCAAACTCTCCCCGTATGAGTTTTGGCTGGATCTTGGGTTTAGTGTGGTAGGATAAGGGTTTCAATGCCTTTGAGGGTCTCTGTTTCTCTCCTGCCAGAGAAAACCAGCCAGGTACTCAGGCACCCACTCTCTCCACACGCGTGTCTCCGTACCTCAGCTTTTTGCAGCTCCTCTGGGTCTCCGTGAGCCCCCCTCTTTTCCTCTAGTTGTAGAATTCCCAATCAGCCAGTTTTCTTGTGATTCTGGATGATGTTCGTTCTGTCTTTTAGTTGTAGTTTTCAAATTATTGTGTGAGGCAGCAGTGTAGGTGTTTACCTATGCCAGCATCTTGGATTCTCAGGCATCCCCACTTTTAAACAAATCACTATGAGAAACAAAGGGATGACCCTCCAGAATCGGTGTTCCCAATGCAGAAGAACCCAAAGCTGAATGGCTGAGAAGTCTTCTGGCCTACCACTAGGGCTATTGTGACAAGAGACTTCTGAGAAGTCAATGAAGGAGAGTGGGCAGAAGACTCAAGATGAGGGGAATTGTGGAATATTACTCACCTAGAGAAGACTGGCCAATATGGGATTAAGGGTCAGCTATGGAGAAGGAGAGATTTGTGATCTGGCATCCTTCTTGATTGGTTCAGGAGCGTCTAAAAGGGAGGGAGGCCTAATTGAGGCTGGCCATCATGTCACCTGAGTTGGATTCACAGGTAAGCCCAGGGCAAGCTGCTGCTGCCTACTGCACTCTGAGTAGCAAACTGGGGTGACCAAAATTGGGAAGATGACTCCCTTTCCCTATGGAACCCTCCTGGGTTTTGGCACTAACTGTTGGGGCCACCAAAGGAGGAATGCATGAGGCCAAAGTGATAAGGGATTATAAATGTATTATGTCATCTGGAAACCAGATGGGATGAGCCCTCCAAGTGGTGCCAGCACCCAGAGATGGGGAGTCAGAGATTTTAAAGGACTCTAGGTGGGATTTTTCTGGGCAGAAAATTCTCTATGCAGGTCCAGATCCTGGGAAGGTTTGATGGGGAAAGGTAATGTCTTAGCAAGTGGAATATGTTCTAAATGAAAGGGAATGTTTGTTGGGAAGTGGCCTAAAGGTCAGTTCCCAGGGAAGGGATATAAACTCAATTATTTGATCAGACCTAACACAGAGGAAGAGGAAAATCAGAGGGAAAGGTATTGAAGGAAAGGCACAACAGTAGAAGAAATGTTGAAAATCAGAGGAAAAGGTATTGAGGAAAAGACACAACAGTAGAAGAAATGTTAAGGAAGGGAAGGTCCCTCTTGTCCTGCTTTAATTGTCATGAGTTGATTCTTGGTATTATTTTGGTGCTTCTCAAACCAAACTTTGAATCACTTCATCCTGAATCTTTTGCTTATTCAATTATATCCTTGCTAAACACATCCAGGAAACACTACAGCCAGATGCTGCTTTTGACAAGATTGGCAAAGATTTGATCAGGTACCCAGACGCCTTGCCCATTCCTTGTCTGTGTTACAGAACAGAAAGAGTTGGTCCACCTGGCATTAGCAGAGCCAAACACCAGACATGAAGAACTTCAGTGAAGAAAGACTGGCTATTTTATTATGAATGGTGTCACCCAGGAGAACAGGAAGCTAATGCTCAAAAGGTTGGCATGTAGGTTACAGATTACATAGGGCAAAATCACAACTCATTGTGTATTATGAGTTCAGGGTCACACTGGGTGTGACTGGCCTGAGGTAAGGCAAGAACAATAAATCATTTCTTCAGGTTTTAAGCACAGCACTGAGGTCTTTGCTGGTGCTCTTCTGTCCAGTCTCATGGGAAAGTAGCCAGTGGATCATTCCACCTTTGGGCTCAAGAGTTGAAACATAACATCAATCAAAATGTTACCTTTAGTCTTCCAGCGGTGCAAATAGTGTGACCATAGTCATAAGAACCCTTGGTTTCATCATTAGCAATGTAGTATTTATTTTAACATGTGGCTTGGATAGTTTTGCTGATATTTTAAATGTCATCTCCAGTTATGTAATGAAATGCCTTAAGCTTCCATTGTCAGTAAAATGGATGAAGGAGAGACATGTGGGGAGAGGAAAAGGGCTCTTTCCCAGGTTAGAGATAATCTGGATCAGTGGTTGGCAAACTCGTTAGTCAACAGAGCCAAATATCAACAGTACAAAAATTTAAATTTCTTTTGCGAGCCAAATTTTTAAACTTAAACTTTTTCTAACACCACTTATTCAAAATAGATTCACCCAGGCCATGGTATTTTGTGAAAGAGCCACACTCAAGGGGCCAAAGAGCCACATGTGGCTCTCGAGCTACAGTTTGTTGACCACTGATTCTAGATTCTAGATCATGAAGAAGAGTCAAATCTCTGTAGTGAGAAGGGATATATTCTTCATCTATACTCTTGTGCCTGGTGAGTACACAAGAGCCAGAGAGGAAAGCTGCAGGCAACATCTCCGTAGGAGCTCCATCTTGAACTTCAAGCCCCAGGGCTTCTCCAAAAGATACAAGCAAATTGAGCATTGCCTAGCTATATCACTGGGAACCTTCCACTCTACTTAAGGAACTTCTTTCTCTCAAGAGTCCAAATGTTCTTGTATTTTTTTTTTAACCCTCAACTGAGGATATTTTTCATTGATTTTTAGAGAAAGTGTAAGAGAAACAAAAAGACAGAGAGAAATATCGATGTGAGAGAAACACATTGATTTGTTACCTCCTGCACATGCCCTGACCAGGGTTTAGGAGAAGCCTGCAACCCAGGTACATGCCCTTGACCAGAATCGAACCCCAGACTCCGATGCTATATTCACTGAGCCAAACCAGTTAGGGCACCTTGTTTTGTTTTGTGTGTGTTTTTTTTAATTTAACAAATCCCATTGTTCAGACCTCATTGTTTTCCCTTTTTCCCCCATATCTCCCTTCCACCTGGTTCCCACCCGACCCTCTGCCCTTACTTTCCCCACACTGTCCTCATCCATAGGTATATGAATTTTGTCCAGTCTCTTTCCACACCCCCACACCCCTTTCCCCTTGAGAATTATCAGTCACCCCTTTCTCTGCCCTGATTCTATCATATTCACCAGTTTATTCTGTTCATCAGATTTTTTATTCACTTGATTTTTGGATTCACTTATTGATAGATATGTATTTGTTGTTCATAATTTTTATCTTTACCCTTTTCTTCTTCTTCCTCTTCTTAAAGAGTACCTTTTAGCATTTCGTATATTACTGGTTTGGTATTGATGAACTTCTTTAGCTTTTTCTTATCTGTGAAGCTCTTTTTCTGCCCTTCAATTCTGAATGATAGCTTTGCTGGGTGGAGTAATCTTGGTTGTAGGTTCTTGCTATTCATCACTTTGAATATTTCTTGCCACTCCCATCTAGCCTGCATAGTTTTTGTTGAGAAATCAGCTGACAATCATATGGGTGCTCCCTTGTGGGTAATTAATTGTTTTTCTCTTGCTGCTTTTAATATTCTCTCTTTGTCTTTTGCTCTTGGTATTTTAATTATGATGTGTCTTGGTGTGGTCCTCTTTAAATTCTTTTTGTTTGGGGTTCTGTGCACTTCCTGGACTTGTAAGTCTATTTCTTTCACCAGGTGGGGGAAGTTTTCTGTCATTATTTCTTCAGATAGGTTTTCAGTATCTTGTTCTCTCTCCTCTTCTGGCACCCCCATAATTCTGATGTTGGTACACTTGAAGTTGTCACAGAAACTCCTTACACCATCTTCAAATTTTTGGATTCTGGTTTTTGTTGTTTTATTTTTTATTTATTTATTTTTTTGCTTTTCTGGTTGAGTGGGGTTTTTTTTTTGTTTGTTTGTTTATTTGTTTTGTTTGTGTTTGATTTTAAATGCATTTTATTTTTAGACAACCTACATGACATTTTTTTTCTTAAAAAACAATGCCTCCACTCCAAATGAATCAAGGTAAAAATAAATGAAGAGCTTAAGATAACCTCAGTCCCATTTGTCCTAGTCTTGGTGTGTGGATGAAAAGCAACAGCCAGTTACGATGACAGGTGATAGAGCCAAACTACCCAATTTGTTAACATTTTTCCATTAAAGAAAATCATATATGGGGTCACACCATCCTGAAGGTAGTCCAGCAGAGCAACCATGCCATCTGGAGTCATGTTTTTACCAATAAAGAACTGGTAGTTTTTAAAATTGGCAAGGATGTGCTTGATTTGTTCTGCAGCTCCTGTCATAAAAGGCTTTACTTTTTCTGGTCTCTGTTCTTCAAGCTTCCCTTTGATTGATTTCATGTAATCTTTGATGTACTTCTTGTAGGCTTCTTTTGTGAAGCTAGTTTCCTGCAAGTGATGGTTCATGACAATGTCAACACCAGTGATTACTGTGCTTTTGATACCTTCACCCTCAGGGCCTTCAGAGGAGGCATTTCCATCAATAAGTGAGTCATCAATGTTACCCTCTGTCCTACTGACCATCTCCCCCTCTTCTTCCAGGCACAGCCCATCTGCGAACTCCCGGATCTTGTGGATATCAAAGAATATCTCATCATGGCTGATGAGGTCCTGGTAGATGATCATGTTGGCGGTTGGAAGGAGATGGCGGCACTACCTTAGCAGCAGCATGGAGCTTGGTGCAGGGTGGTGCAGCTGAAGTGACATTCATGGGGAGGAGAGAGTGGGCAAAAAAGCTGGTTGAGTATTTTTTGTTTCTTTGTATTTCAATATTTGACTTAATTCTTGCGTTCCTCCAATCTGCTGTTAGGTCTCTGTATAATATTTTTTATTTCAGTCAGTGTATGTTTAATTTCTAGTTGGTCCTTTTTCATCTCCTCTTGGGTCTTGCTAAATTTATCCATCTTTTCTAGGAAATTCTTGAAAAACCTTATAACCGTGGTTTTGAACTCTATATCCAGTCATTTGTTTTCCTCCATTTCTTTCATTTATGATCTTTTTTTTAAATTAATTTTTATTAATTTTTTATACATATCTCCCCATTGCCCCCCCTCCCTCCCAGGCATACCCCGACCCCCCAGTGTCTGTGATCATTGGTTATGTTTATAAGCATGCATACAAGTCCTTTGATTGATCACTTATTTACCTCACCTAACTTTAATCTTTCTGCTATAATTTCACAGTCTGTTTGATGCTTTATGATTTTTGTCCTCCTGAGAATTATCAGTCTACTCCCTTTCTGTGCTCCTGATTCTATTATATTCACCAGTTTATTCTGTTGATCAGATTTTTAATTCACTTAATTTTTAGATTCACTTGTTGACAGATGTGTATTTGTTGTTCATAATTTTTTGTCTTTTACCTTTTTCTTCTTCCTCTTCTAAAAGGGTACCTTTCAGCATTTCATATAATACTGGTTTGGAGTTGATGAACTCCTTTAGCTTTTTCTTCTCTGTGAAGGTCTTTATCTGCCCTTCAATTCTGAATGATAGCTTTGCTGGATAGATTATTCTTGGTTGTAGGTTCTTGTTGTTCATCACGTTGAATATTTCTTGCCACTCCCGTCTGGCCTGCATCGTTTCTGTTGAGAAATCAGCTGACAGTCGTATGGGTGCTCCCTTGTAGGTAATAAACTGTTTTTCTCTTGCTGCTTTTAATATTCTCTCTTTGTCTTTTGCTCTTGGCATTTTAATTATGACGTGTCTTGGTGTAGTCCTCTTTGGGTTCCTTTTCTTTGGGGTTCTGTGTGCTTCCTCGACTTGTAAGTCTATTTCTTTTACCAGATGTGGGAAGTTTTCAGTCATTATTTCTTTAAACAGGTTTTCAGTATCTTGCTCTCTCTCTTCTTCTGGCACCCCCACAATTCTGATGTTGGTATGCTTGAAGCTGTCCCAGAGGCTCCTTACATTATGTTCACATTTTTGGATTCTTTTCTCTTCTTGCTTTTCCAGTTGAATGTTTTCTGCTTCTTTATATTTCAAATTTTTGACTTGATCCTTGCCTTTCTCTAGTCTGCTGTTAGTACTCTGCGTAATAGTATTCATTGCAGTCAGTGTATTTATTATCTTCTTTTGGGTCTCACTAAATTTATCCATCTTTTCTAGCATATTCTTGCAAAACCTTATAAGCGTGGTTTTGAACTCTATATCCAGTCGTTTTTTTTCCTCCATTTCTTTTGTTTGTAATCCCTTCCCTTGTCTCGGCATTTTCACTGTGCCGGGGAAACTTCTGTGCTGGATTCAGCCGAAGAAGCCTCTGCTGAGCTTGGGAGGGTGGAGTCTCAGGGCTTAAGGGACCGTCTTGCCTTCCAGTCGGCCCTGCCCTCCACGGCCCCTGAGTCTCACGTGACTGGGTAATGGCTGGAGCGGTCCTTGTGTGCGCGCGCACCCGTAGCGCCTCTGACCGCTGCCTTTCCGGCTCCCCTGCGAACCAGGACCACACGAGTCTAGGTCCCCAGGGTTTCGCCCAAAACAGGGGCCCAGTGGACTCAGAAGTGGCACAGATCGGAGGGTCTGTCTCCCGCCCACTCGCGAAAGCCAGCGGCACAATCAGCAATCCGTCCTCCGCGTGGTGCCGTGCGCGACCGGACCTCCGATCCTTTGCAACTCCCCTAAATTTCCGTGCACTTCTCCCTTTTCACAGTCCAAACTCCCCCCGTATGAGTTTCGGCTGGATCTGGGGTTTAGTGTCGTAAGAGAAGGGGTTCAATGCCGTTGGGAGTCTCCGTTTCCCTCCCGCCAGAGAAAGCCAGCCAGGTACTCCAGCACCCGCTCTCTCAGCGCACGTCTCCGTACCTCAGCTTTTTGCAGCTCCTCTGGGTCTCCGTGAGCCCCTCTCTTTCCTTCTAGTTATAGAACTTCCACTCAGCCAGCTTTCCTGTGGTTCTGGATGATGTCCGTTCTGTCTTTTAGTTGTAGTTTTGAAATTGTTGTGCGAGGCAGCAGTATAGGTGTTTACCTATGCCGCCATCTTGGATTCTCCTGGTCTGTTTCTTTGTCTCTGCATTTTGGCTGCTTCCCTGAGTTGGTAGAGTAGCTTTGCGTGCTATGTGTCCTATAGGACCCAGTGGTTCAACCTCCCAGTTACCTGAGGTGGACACTCTTGGTGCACCCCTTTGTGGACTATGTGCACAGCCTTGTTGTAGTTAAGCCTTGATTGTTGTTGGTATATCTGGGAGAATTGACCCCCAGGCCAATTGGCTGTGAGGATCAGCTGTGTCTATGCTGGGAGAACTTCTGTGCTGGAGACAGCCCTATGAGACAATACTTGCAAAATTGCAAAAGCCTCTGTACTCAGCTTGGATGGGGCATAGTCTCAAGGCAGAGCAGACAGTCTTGGCTTCCCATCTGCCCTGCCCTATGAGGCCCCTGGGTCTCAGTGTCCCTTGGTAATTGCTGTAGTCCTCTCTGTGCGCACTCATGTGCACACCTCCTTTTGCGGCTCCCCAGAGTTTTCGTGTGCTCCTCTCTTTTCCCAACAATCCAGACTCCCCCATATGAATCCAAGTCCCCAGGGTGTGTCTCCCCCAAAACTGGAGTTCAGCACAGTCAGGAGGTTCCGTCTTCCTTCTGCTAGAGAAAGCCAATGGCACACTCAACAGTCAGTCCTTTCTGCGCATACTCACACATGCGCCCCTAGACCTCTGCCTTTCACAGCTCCCCTGAGTTTCCGTGTGCTCCTCTCTTTTTCCAACAGTACAGACTCCCCCTGTATGAATCTGGGACCCCAGGATCTCACCCAGAACTGGGATTCAGTGGGATTCAGTGCAGTCAGAAGTTTCCATCTTTCTCCTGCTAGAGAAAGCCAGATAGGCACTCAGCTGCCCATCCTCTCTGTGCGAGTGTCTCCGTACCTCAGCTTTTTGCAGCTCCTCTGAGTCTCCGTGTGCCCATTTTTTTCCTTCTAGTTGTAGAATTTCCACTCAGCCAGCTTTCCTGTGGTTCTGGATGATGTCCATTCTGTCTTTTAGCTGTAGTTTTGAAATTGTTGTACAAGCAGCATTTTAGGTGTTTACCTATGCCCCCATCTTGGTTTCTCCTTCCAACACCCTGTATTTTTAACAGACTTTATTTTTTAAAGAATTTTTAGGTTCATAGGAAAATTGAGTGGAAAATACAGTTCTCACAAACACCTTGCCCCCACTTTTACAGTTTTCCCCACCACCAACATAACCCACGAGAGTGGCATGTTTGTTATAATCAGTGAACCTACATACCCCCATCATAATTACCCAAAGTTCATGCTTTATATTAGGTTTCACTCTCAGTGTTGTACATTCTGTAAGTGTGGACAAATGCATTCACCATTATAAAGTCATAGGGAATATTGTCATTACTTTTTATCCATGCTGACCGTAAGTCATAGCTCTTTACCACACTATAGCTCACTGCCTGCCCTCCTGTAGCTCTCTGCCCCAGCCTCCTGATGATTGGTCATTACCATTTGCATATTACCTCTTTATTATATCGGATGATCTGTCCTCAAGAAGTTTATAATATAATCATCGTCATTATTTTATGTCCCATACAGTGTTTATATCTGTTGGTTCATTTAATAATGTATATGATCATGGAAAAAGGTGTTCACATATGTGAGTGTTTGCATTCCCTAACTCTCCTTTTTTCCCCCTATTCTGCAGCATGTAACTTTAGGCGATATTTCTCTTTTGTTTTCCATCCTATTTGTGACAAAGTAGACTTGATTGAACTGAAAGATGTAAAGAAATAAAGTACCTATTGCAATGCTTGGCACATAGTAGGTCTCTAATAAATATTAGCACCCTTTCTTTTTTTCCTTACAAGCTGGTTGACTATGTCTGCACTAATCATTCATGCCACAAGATGGCAGACTTTAGCCTAAAAACTACTCAGACAAATCCATACATTAAAAGTAACTTTCTGGCCTGGCCAGCATTACTCAGTGGTTGAGGGTCCACTATGAATGAACTAGGAAGTCATATCTAGATTCCTGATCAGAGCATATGCGTGGGTTTCAGGCTCAATCCCCAGTGTGGGGTGTGTAGGAGGCAGCCTCTATCTCTTCTCCATTCCTCTCAGAAATCAATAAAAATATATTTCAAAATAAATAAGTAACTCTCTGGCTGTTGCTCAGTGGTTACAATGTTAGCTTGTGCACCAAAGGGTCCTGTGTTTGATTCCTAGTCAAGGATGCATACTTGGATTGCAGGTTTGATCCTGGGGTGGGGTCAGGGTAGGGTTAGGGCAGAGTCTGGATGTTTCTTTTTCCCTCCCTCTCTTTCTCTCTCTCCCCCTCACCCACCCATCCCCATTCCACTCTACCTAAAATCAATGGAAAAATATCCTTGGGTAACGATTAATGGAAAAAGTAACTTTCTGCACTAAGAGAATAAGAGAGGAAAATTATATAATTTTATAATATAGGCACAGAAAAGTTTTTGACAAATTCAGTACCCATTCAAAGGACAAACTGCCAGATGCAGATGATTAGTGAGCTGAGAGTGACAAAGAGTGTATGACAGAGTGTATTTCCCAAAGATACCCACAACAGTTTCTCCATCCCATATGTTCCTCTGCAATGTGATCTTGTCATATCCCCTCCTTAAAGAGATAAAATGTATGTCCCCTCCGCTTGAACCTGGCTGAACTATGACTCCTTTGAATGATACAGTATGCACAAGTGATAATCTGTGACTTCCAAAGTTGGGCCAGAAAAGGTGATTCAATCCTTGTGCTTGGATCCCTGAGCCATCATGTAAGAAGACTGACTACTCTGAGGTCCCACATTGTAAGGAAGCCCAAGCCATGAGTAGGCACTCCAGTCAGCAGTCTTAATCTGCCAGGTGTCCCAGCTCAGGCACCACAGATTTGAATAGAGGAGCCTTTGATGATTCCAGCTCCAAGCTGAGACCCCAGATCCTATAGAGCAGAGGCCACCAATCCTACTACGCTTCATAAAATCCATGAGCATAATCAAATCTGTTTGGTTTGGGGTAATTTGTTGAACAGCTGGAACAAGTGAGAGTGGAAAATGAGAAAACAGGTATAGACTGAAATAGATCTCAGCTGTCTGGAGGGAAACCAGAAAGCTAAATTTACCAATGTGTCTAAAGAAAAAGAGAGGAACTTTTCACACACACACACACACACACTGATTTAATCAGTTTTTGTCTCTCCCCTTCAATACCTGCCAGAAGCAAATATGCTCCTGAATATAGAAACTGTGGTATTCCATACAAATTAATGATAAAACTACTAATGGGTGGATTGGTGATATACTTCACTTCTCAAAGCCCAACCCTTAGAATGTTCAACATCCAAGAGGCAGGTTAGGTGACAACTCTTTTTTTCTCTGGCATTGTCTCTTTGGACTGCCATGGCATGTGAGACCAGAAGGTCCAAGGATGCAGTTACACATTGCAACTGACAATACTTTGAGAGAGCCTTGAGTAGCACAAGAATTCTCTTTCCAACGTGGAAAGCATTATGCTAAGCAAAAATAAGCCAGTTGGAGAAAGGTAAGTATCACATGATCTCACTCATTTGTGGAATACAATGAACAACATAAACTGGTGAACAAAAATAGATCCAGAGACATAGAAGTATCAAACAGACTGTCAAACCTCAGAGGGAAGGGAAGGAGGAGGGGAATAAAAGATCAACCAAAAGACTTGCATGCATGCATATAAGCATAACCAATGGACACAGTGGGCGTGTGCTGAGGGGTGGGAACAGGCTGAGAGAGGTAAATGTGGAGAGTTGGGGGAAAGGAGACATATGTAACACCTTCAACAATAAAGAATTTTTCAAAAATAATTCTCTCTTTTTTTTCCCTTTTCTAATGCTCTTTGGCTCAACATTTTTTTACCTTCATGGTGGGAAGATCAAAGATGTAGGCAAAGAATAGAGGATACCCTTTAACTTTCTGTAATTCTAGACTTGATTTAATCTAGACACAAGGCATTCTTTCCATGGTTCATTTTCTTTCACCATGTTTGGATAGAAGTCAAATCTCAATAACAACAAGTGCCAATTTACTTATCATAGCCCTCTGGACATATATTTCTTTTTATGAGACCATCTAGAGAGGGATGGCTTGTCAAGGACATGATTAGATAGATGTTTAGGTTCCTGGGGTTCCCAGACAAATAGCATCATAATGTCAGCCCTCCCCCACACTCTTGTGCTAGGCTAGCATTTCTCAAGCTCAGGCTCTGCCAAACACTATCCCATGAAGAAGCATTCCATGGTCCAAAAATTTAAGAAAATTTTTAAAAGGCTGCATTCTATATTGCCAATTCTCAAACAACATGGTCTTGTTAAAGATTGTGGAAAGGCCTGCGTAAGGAGATTTGGTTAACATGATTTGACCCAGTTAATAAAAAACATTTTTACCTATCTTTGAGTACAAAGATTCTTCCTTCTGATTGATCAAGTCTGTTGTTAATGCCATTTCTATCACATTTTTTAAATTTGTGGGTGAAAACCACATACTAAACCTGACAAGCACAGGGGAGGCCTGCATTTGTAAGGGGAGGCCTTACAAATCCAGAGACATAAGATGGTCTGAACATAAAAATTCCTAATTAAAAGTGGGTCATGGTAGGTAGTCATGTCCTAGGCCTGTAGCTTCCATGACAAAGATCAATCTTTACCTTAAGTGAGTATGTTTATTTATTGTTTTGGGGCCTCTAGGATAACATTTCTTTGAAATGTCAGAGTAATTTTCTTTTCCAGATACCTCAAAGGCACAACTGAGAAACCACATTATTATCTTGTTGCCCACATATTGTTAACTATCCTGTACTTACCAGTGTAAAAGAATGAGTCTCTTCATTTTGCTTTTTATTCAACCTCAGAGATTTCCCTGCTTTGCTTTCTCCTGCATCCCTAATCTACCACCAATGGACTTCAAGTGGCCTTCTTACATATCCCCCTTTGATTCTAATATATAAAATAGGTTGCAAAACTGCCATTCTCTGAAACATTTTCTCAATCTGTTAATATTTTGCTTCCCAGCAATTGTTGTCAGGCACAAACTCTTAGGAGATTTTTTCTTAGGCTTGATGTTCTTTTGTTGACATTTCATTAATTTTATTTTTTAGCTCCGGAATTTCTCTGGCTCTTTTTTATAATTATATTAGAGGCCTAGTGCATGAAATTTATGCACGGGGGTGGGGGTAGGGGATAGGGGGCGTCCCTCAGCCCAGCCTGCACTCTTTCTCTGGGACTCCTTGCGGGATGTCTAACTGCCCAGTGGTATTGGGACTAAATGAGCAGTTAGACATCCCTCTTACAACTCAGGACTGCTGACTTCCAGCTGCTCACCTGCTTGTTTGCCTGATTGCCCCTACCTGCTTCTGCCTGCCAGCCTGATCACCCCTAACCACTCCCTTGCCAACCTGATCAATGCCTAACTGCTCTCCTGCTGGCCTAATTGCCTCAAACTGCCCACACTTACCAGCCTGGTCGCCCCTAACTGCCCTCTCCTGCTGGCCTGATCACCAACTGCCCTCTTCTGCCAGCCCAGTCATCCCTAACTGCCCTTCCCTGCAGGCCTGATTGCCCTCAATTGCCCTCCCTTGCAGGCCTGGGTCACCCCAACTGCCCTCCCCTGCAGGCCTGGTCCCTCTAACTGCCTTCTTCCACTGGCCTGGTCACCCCCAACTGCCCTCCCCTGCAGGCCTGATTGCCCATAACTATCCTCTCCTCCCAGCCATCTTGTGGTGGCCATCTTGTGTCCACATGGGGGCAGCCATCTTGTGTGTTGGAGTGATGGTCAATTTGCATATTACTCTTTTATTAGATAGGATAGAATATGACATACTTCCATAACCATAACATATCTACTAGTATTACTATGAGAATATGTACTTCATGCGATAAAAAGGCATCTAATATATTACATTGTATATGTTGTAAGTAGTAGGAAATACTGTATTCATAGCAATATACACCCTGTGACTTCCCTTCCTGATTTGGGAATGGTTCCCCAGTTCTTTAAACATTTACTGGCCCCTAATGCATTTTCTTTGTCATTCAGTGTAACTTTTTTTGTTTGTTTGTTTCCATTTCTTTCTTACTTTTCTTTTTTTTTAATTAATTAATTATTTATTTATTTTTATTTTAATAAATTTTTATTGTTCAGATTATTACAATTGTTCCTCTTTTCCCCCCCATATCTCCCCTCCACCTGGTTTCCACCCCACCCTCTGCCCTTACCTTCCCCGCATTGTCCTCATCCATAGGTGTATGATTTTTGTCCAGTCTCTCCCTGAACCCCTCTCACCTCTTTCCCACTGAGAGTTATCAGTCCACTCACTTTCTATGCCCCTAATTCTATTATATTCACCAGTTTATTCTGTTCATCAGATTTTCAACTCACTTGATTTTTAGATTTACTGTTGATAGATATGTATTTGTTGTTCATAATATTTACCTTTATCATTTTCTTCTTCCACTTCTTAAAGAATACCTTTCAGCATTTCGTATAATACTGGTTTGGTGTTGATGATCTCCTTTAGTTTTTTCTTATCTGTGAAGCTCTTTATCTAACCTTCAATTTTGAATGATAGCTTTGCTAGGTAAAGTAATCTTGGTTGTAGGTTCTTATTCATCATGTTGAATATTTCTTGCCACTCCCATCTCCTCTGCATAGTTTTTGTTGAAAAATCAGCTGACAGTTGAATGGGTGCTCCCCTGTAGGTAATTAACTGTTTTTCTCTTGCTGCTTTTAATATTCTCTCTTTGTCTTTTGCTCTTGGTATTTTAATTATGATGTGTCTTGGTGTGGTCCTCTTTGGATTCCTTTTGTTTGGGGTTCTGTGCACTTCCTGGACTTGTAAGTCTATTTCACCAGGTGGGGGAAGTTTTCAGTCATTATTTCTTCAAATAGGTTTTCAGTATCCTGCTCTCTCTCTTCTTCTGGCACCCCCATAATTCTGATGTTGGTATGCTTGAAATTGTCCCAGAGGCTCCTTACACTATCTTCACATTTTTTTTTCTTTTCCAGTGGAGTGTTTTTTGCTTCTTTGTATTTCAAATCTTTGACTTGATTCTTGCATTCTTCTAGTCTGCTATTAGGTTTTAGTATAATATTTTTTATTTCAGTCAGTGTATGTTTAATGTCTAGTTGGTCCTTTTTCATCTCCTCTTGGGTCTTACTCAATTTTTCCATTTTTTCTAGGAAATTCTTAAAAAAAAAAACCTTATAACCATGGTTTTGAACTCTATATCCAGTCATGTTTTCCTCCATTTCTTTCATTTCTGATCTCTTCTTTAGTCTCCACATTTTCGCTGATTCCCTGAGTTGGTAGAGTAGCTTTGTGTGCTAGCTGTCCTATGTGGCCCAGTAGCTCTGCCTCCCAAGTTACCTGAGGTAGACACTCTTGGTGCACCCCTTTGTGAACTGTGTGTACAGTCTTGTTGGGGGGATTGACCTCCAAGCCAATTGGTTATGGGGATCAGCTGTGTCTGCACATGCACACTTGCCTCCAGACTTCTATCTTTCATGCCCACGTGCGAGTTTCTGGAACTCTGCCTTTTGGTTCCCCTGAGTTTCTGTGCTCTCTAGGGACCCGTATGAGTCTGGGTCCCCAGGGTCTCACCCGAAACTGGGGTTTCGTGCAGTTGGACCTGAATTTCAGTGCTGTTGTGAGGTTCTGTTTTCCTCCCACTAAAGGAAGCCAGGAACAATCAGCAGTCAGTGCTCTGTGTGTGCACTTTTGCACGCATTTTCGCATGCACTTTTGTGAGCCTCCAGACTTCTGTCTTTCGTGGCTCCCCATAAGTTTCCGTGTACTCCTTCCTTTTCACAACAGTCCAGATTCCCCCTATGAGTATCTCCTGAAGCTGAGGTTCAGTACAGTTGGGATTTTCTGTCTCCCTCCCTCTAGAGCAGTGGTTCTCAAGACCATCAGAAAATACCTATTTCCTATGGTCTTAGGAACCAACAGACTGCTCCTCGGTGTAGCAAAGTGTAGCAATGTAGTTTACTGTTGTCATATGAAGACTGTTACCCACACTACACCATGATTCAAGACAAAAATTTCATTTATTTATAATTAGAAATAAATATTTCACAATATATAATTACATATTGTTTTTGTGATTAATCACTATGCTTTAATTTTGTTCAATTTGTAACAATGAAAATACATCCTGCATATCAGATATTTACATTACAGTTCATAACAGTCGCAAGATTACAGTTATGAAATAGCAATGAAAATAATTTTATGGTTGGGGGTCATCACAACGTGAGCAACTGTATTAAAGGGTCGCGGCATTAGAAAGGTTGAGAACCACTGCTCTTGAGGAAGCCAGCCAGGCACTCCAGCGCCCGCTCTCCCCACATGCGCGTTTCTGTACCTCAGCTTTTTACAGCTCCTCTGAGTGTCCATGAGCCCCTCTCTTTACTTCTAGTTGTAGAATTTCCACTCAGCCAGCTTTCCTGTGGTTCTGGATGATGTCCGTTCTGTCTTTTAGTTGTAGTTTTGAAATTGTGTGAGGGAGCAGCTTAGGTGTTCACCTATGCCGTCATCTTGGTTTCTCCTCTCAGTGTAACTTTATTTACTGTTTATTGCACATGATTTGAGGTCTTTAATTTCAAACCACCAAAGATTCAAAGAACTATATTTTCCATGCAGTTTAACATAACATCAGTGAACTCATGTATTCATGTGCTTTTATTGTAAACATCTGAATTATCCACATTGTTATAGATCCTGAACTCATAAGCATAGATCATGCACAGGCTGGCGGCAAGCCAGGAAACCACTCTGCAAGCAAACTGATACTCTGCATAAGGAGAAAAGTCATAGCACAACAGTTAATGTCCAAACTGAGTCACCTCAGAATGTTATATATATTGACTTCTTAGTTCATATAATATTGAGAACTCAACTGCTTTGTTGGTGATAGGGTTGACTGGTTTTGGGAGGATTATTCCTGAAATAATTAACGAAAGAGGGGGGGGGCACAATCTTTCTTCTTGGTTGCTTGGTCCTCCCCAGCACCTCCATCTTCCTTCTCATCCTCAGCTTATTGGGTATCTTCTCCTTCATCTTCACCTCCTTCTTCCTCTTTTGCACCCTCAAATTCTTTCTTGGCACCTTCTTCCTCTTCCTCTTCCTCTCCTCCCTCTTCCTCAGCCTCTTCCTTTTCCTTCTCCTCCTCTTCAATCTCTCCTTCAGAAAGGGGTTCATCCTTAGCTTCCTTGGCTTTTGCAGTCTCAATGATCTCTTCTATATCGATCTGCTCCTCCTGGACATGGCTGTTGTATTAAGAAGGGAAGGAATGAAGATGAAGAATGACATAGCTGCTATAAAGGGAAGGAATGAGTGGACATCAAGTAGGAGTTGGTCTGTAAACCACCGTAGGCAGATGGACCAAAAACCTGGAAACTCTGGGAGTAGTCACTGGCCATGCTTCCCACACTGGTGAAAATGAGCTGGGTCTCCTCAACTTCCAAGAGTTTCCTGTAAGCTGCACTGTCAATGTCCAAAGCCATCTTCACATTGAGGAGGTCCTGGTATTCTTTTAAATATCATGTAATTTCACTCATTGTAGTTCTCAACTCATTTTCTAATTTGTGCAGTCAGTGGCTCTCAAACACCTCCTCCTTGAGAGAATGCACCACATAGGTGTTCTTGGCAGCGCTCTTGGTCAGCAAGGTAAAGAGACTCTTGTACCATTCTTCGGCATTCTGCATATTCTTGGCAGCCAGCTTCTTTACTGGGCATGGATGTCCTTGAGCATAGCAGAGAGATCGGGTCTCTACGGAGATCTGAGCATTCTGGATCTTCTCCTGCAGCTCAGTGATCTCCTCTTCATATACCTTCTTCAAAAGGCGATTTCATCCATCAGGCTGTCGATGCACTTTTCCAGCTCAACGCCACGAGAGCCACCTCATCTACACCTCTGCCCGCCTCCATCAGGCAGCCCTCTGCATCCTCATGGTTCAGCACCTCTTCCTGGTAGCAGGCCTGTAGATGTCTCCCAGCTACTTCAGAGCCCCTGTGCCTCCTAACTGCCCATTTCCCTCTCCTCTCCAGGATGGAGCCTGGTGGGGCGGGGCAAAGGCATCCCATTCTCATTAAAATGTTCAACCCGGAATTACTCCACAGTGTCCGCAGGGGACAGCCCTGGGGCAGACAGTGATCCCAGAGACCCTGGCCACCCCCGCTGCCCCTCCCCGATTGCTGCCTGGACCCCACGGGCAGCGTCAGGCACTGCCTGCTGAAACTGCCCTTTCCAATCTCCACTTGGACTCCACAGTGATGCTACCTTTCCCCTCACGATCCTGCCTAGTCCCTATCGCCACCTGGACACCGCAGGCAGTCTCAGGCCCTATCCATGCCACCTGCCCGATCCAAATCACTACCTGAACCCCACTGGTAGCGTCACGCACTGCCCGCCGGACCTGCCTGGCCCAATCGCTCCCTGGACTCTGGGTGGGAGGGCGTCAGGCGCTGCCTGCCAGGCTGCCCGGTCCCAATTGACACCTGGACCCTGCGGACAGCATCAGGCACTATCCATGCTGCCTGCCTGGTACCCAGCAGTCAGGCGCTATCCATGTTGCCTGCCTGGACCCGATTGCCTCCTGGACCTCTCAGGCAGTGTCAGGTGTTGTCCATGCCGCCTGCCCAGTCCCAATCAGAGCCTGGATCCCGAGGGAGGTCAGGTGCTGTCCATGTTGCCTGCCCCTCCCGATCATCTGGACTGGACAGGGGTGTCAGGTGCTGCCTGCTGGAACTGCCAGATCCTGATCAAAGCCTGGACTCCACCTGCATATGCAAATTTATTCGCCATCTTTGTTGGATTTATTTGCATATCATTCCTGATTGGTTGTGGGCATAGTAGAGGTATGTTCAATTATCATCTTTCTCTTTTATTAGTATAGACTAGAAGTCTGGTGCATGAAATTCATACATGAGGGGGGAAGAGGAACCCTTCACCCCAGCATGCACCTTCTCCGATCCAGGACTCCTCATGTCTGACTGATGGTTCAGGCCAGATCCCGGGGATCAGGCAAAAACTGGCAGTTGGACATCCCTCTCACAATCCTGGACTACTGGCTCCTAACTGCTCACCTGCTCCCTCCGCTGCTGCCAGCTTGATCACCCCTAACCACCTCTGCCTACTGCCTGATCACCTCCAACTGCCCCCCACTGCCAGTCTGGTTGCCTTCAACTGCCCCCCACCCTTGCCGGCCTGCTTGCCCAACACAGACAACTATTTGGTCATTTGGTCATCCCTCACTGCCCCCTCCCCCACCAGCCAGCCTGGTCACCCCACGCAGCCTGCTGTGCTGGAAACCAAACATTGTCTCACTAATAGAAAATGTGGACAGGATACCAGAAGGCTGTTCTTGTAATTTTCTGCCTAAAAGTCATGGGTGTATCCCATAGTCTTAATAAAAGGGAAAAAAGGCCAGAACAAGGGATAGTCTTTCCACTAAAGGAAGGCTCCCGCCTGGCCCCCCAATATTGCCAAATTAATACTTTTCGAGTGTCTTTCCATTTGCGTGCGGCCTCCTCCAGAACCCGAACCCTGAACTGGGAACCTTGAACCACTCGGGATGTGAAAGAGGTTCCCACATCTGGCGCCCAACAGGGACGTGGAAAGGGTTTCCTGCCCACATCTGGCACCTGACGGTGAGACATCTGGAGGAGAAGGTATTTTTTGCCTTAAGAGCAAAGGAAGGAAAATTCACCAAGGAAAATGGTGAGGGAAAATTCACCTAGGAAAAGGTGAGAGAAATTCAATGCACACAAAGCTCACGGACTAACTGCAGAGGCGAGATCTGTAAGTAGGGTGGGAACATCTTTTTCAGCCAAGCTAATGGGGAAGAATTAGGTTATAAATGTAAAGTAAACTTTATTATAAACTTTTGGTTTGAATGCTTAAATAATGAGGTTTCTTGTTCAAATTAAAATCTTAGCTTGTATTTGGAATCTAAAATCTGTAATAAGTGAAACTCCACTGCTGAAACCGCCTATGGTGTGGAGAAATTCAAAGGGGCAGGAGAGGGCAGGGCTATCTGCTCTCCTGCAATGAGATTACTTAAGGTTTCATTTAAAAATTATAGAAGAACTCGCAGGGAAATGCAAATCTTGGCCAAATTAGGTGCTAGTTATTACTTCGGAAAGCAAAAGAGAAAGAAAAAATTTAAGATTTGTCTTTATTTTTAAGCATGAAAAGAAATTCAGCCAGATCTGTTACTGATGCTTTCCCCGAAGTAAGCAGGATGTGGGGGAAGGGAGAGACACATGGCGATCCAATATGAAAGCCCACTCTCCCAGAATGCTAAATTTAAAGTCTCCTTTCTCACCATGAAAGAGTATGTCTTCTATTTTGTGTTATTAATCTAGGAACTGCTAAATATTTGACTTGATAGCTTTAGAAGTTCAAGATTCAAATTAAATTGGGAGAATATAAAATAAAATTTTTCTAACAATTAGGAATTCAAAATATGTTGTTTATTGGTCTAATTAAAAGAGGATTAATTCTGTGATCCAATTAAAATTTTTCTATGCAAAAACCAGTTTAAAATATAATTGATATCTTAAGATAATTATAAAAAGTATTATAATCTTTAAATCATATATGAATATATATATATATATTTGATGGTCTTTTCCATGTTAAAAAATTTCAAGGCTTTAACAGAGATGATTCTTGGAAAGCTTCATGGGCCCGAAGTAATACAAGAAATTTGTTCTCTCTTCTTAAAGGAAATCCTTTTAAATTTAACCAATCTAATATACTTGAAATTGCATGGAAAACTACATAAAAAAATTAATAATTATATTTTAAATGTTATGAAGGTTTTGGCCTCTAAGAAGGGCAAAAGGAAGTAACCAAATATTTCTAAAAATTCCAACAGCAGAATTTAAAATGACAAAAAGCCCATAGCCGCCTGTATTCTTAAACTAGAGGTGGGACAACATTTGCTGCTTGTAAATCAGAGCTAAACATTTACTAAATTTGCTTTGCTTTTTAAATGAAGATACCTACTTTAATTACTTAAATCAAGGTTTTCAGCTAAATAAAAAGTCAGTGTCTTTGTAAGCAATTTGATTAAGTATTCTAATAAAGTAACTAAGACCTTGTCTATACAAAAAGAAATTGACAGCCAATTTCAAATTGAATTGCCATAGCCCAAAGCAAATAATATCCTTACATGATATTATTTTACAATGTCATTATAATTTTTGATATTTTACAACAGTATATTGTACAAATATCCCAAACAAACATACAATCTAATTCTTTGAATGTTTGGCAACAATTTTAAAAAGATCATGAAAGGAATTAAAGCAGTGAGAAGGCACTTGAGCATTCTATATTGGCTTTTTTTGCTCTTTTTGCCAAGAGGGACCCTCCCACAGCTGTTGCCTGAGCTTTCTGTTCATGCTGAGGTTGAAGCCTCGTGGTGGCTGGTACCACAGATCTGTCTCTCGCCCAATAGTGTGAGCTGGGCCCTCCCTGGAGAAGAAGCCTGGGTTCCCCAAGATATGTGATCAGTGCTGGGACCCTGCCAGAAGGCAAGGGAATCCCAAGGCAGGTGCTGGGTATGGAGGCCATGGGGGCATAGGCTACCAAGGAGACGAAACTAAACCTCACATCACCCTGCTTGGCCCCGGAGGATGGCTGGTTAGCCAGAGACTGGTATGATTCCTCAGGGAAGGAACAACCTGAGACAGGCACAGTCGCAGAGGGGCCATCGGGAGAGAACTTGGAGATCAACAGAAGGGAGGCACAGACCCTCACCCCCCAACATTGCAGGGGCTTGAACCCTTGACCTTTCTGAAAGAGGTCTCCTGCCTCACGGCTGCTTCGTTTCCCACGCCCAGCTCAGTTCAGGACCCAGGTAACAGACAGAGATTTGGCCTAGCTCAGATCGGGACACAGGTGACAAAGATTTGGCCCAGCTCAGTTCGAGACACAGGTGACAAAGATTTGGTACAGCTCAGATTGGGACCCTGCAACAGACAGAGACTTGGCCAACAGCTGCCCTATATCTAAATCCAGCCTAACACCAGGAATGCTCAGGGCCTTTTCAAGAATGCAAATAATTCTTTCCACTAATATTTACAGGGTAAAACTAAGACTGTTGTTAGAATATTAAATTTGACAATAAAATAGTAGTCAAGTTTTCAGATTAATTTAAATTGGCTAATTGAAATAAGTGAATATTCAAGAAAATTTAATTGTATTGGGAAAAAGCTGTTCCTAAAGTATTTTAACTAAAATTTCTATTGGTAGTTCATCGCATGGTAAAATTGCTTAACATGAAATAAATCTAAAGTAGTCATATTTTTGTGCAAAAAAATTAAATTTTAAAGTCATCAAGACTACATTATAAAAATTTTTCAAAAGCCTCCTAATAATTAAATAAAAAAAGGGGGCATAGTGGGGTAAGATTATGTAAGGAAAAGTATTCTGTAAGCAAATGACATCTAGAATTTTTTTTTTTTTACTTAGCAGCAAGACACCTATGAAAAACATACATAGTATCACAATAAGCCAAAAGAAAATCATTTGGGCAAAAATAAAAAGGATCCCAAGTCAAATTTATAGAAAAAAATTCCTTTACTAACTTTTGGTTGAGAATATGTTTGTATATTTTCAGAAAACAACTCCAAGACCATGTTAATTCCTGCAACAGAGAAGAATGCTCCAGCTATTGTGGGAACCTCTTTTCACGTCCCACGTGGTTCAGGGGAATCAGTACACCTAACGGTTCTTACCCATGAAGGGTCAGGAATATAAGTCAAAAATACTTTCCCATGTGCCCCAGGTAGTATTACCGTACAGCTGGTAACTGTTGGCATTGCAAGAAGTACGTTCTTAGGTGTCTGTACCGTCCTCTTTACCATGTTCCTGGTAACACAGGACCCCAAATTCCTGTAGGAATAGCTTGCAGAGCAATATCAGGAGACAAAGTGAGTGCAATGGTGCTGTTAAGATCCAGGCCTGCGCTTCCTGGAGTTGCTCGGATGAGGGAATCCACTGTGGGCCTTGCAGGGCAGGTTTCTCCTATTAATAACGGGGCTGGGGGACACCCCTCTGGCCATTTCCTGGTGGTTGACTATACCCTGTATCGTGATTTAGAGGCTGCCCATTTCTATGAAATTTTGATTTACACTGTCTGGCCCAATGGTTACCTCTCTGACATCTAGGACACCGAGAGACTGGATCTCTTAGAGGCTGAGTGTTTATGCCTCTCCCTAGAGTGCTACCTTGTTTCCTTCTTAGAGGCCAAAACCTTCACAACATTTAAAATATAGTTATTAATTCTTATTTGATAAAGCTTTCCATGAAATTTCAAGTATATTAGATCGGTTAAATTTAAGAAGATGTCCTTTAAAAAGAGAGAACAAATTTCTTGTATTACTCTGGGCCCATGGAGCTTTACAAGAATCATCTCTGTTAAAGCCTTGAAATTTTAACATGGGAAAAAACCATCAAATATATATATTCATATATGATTTAAAGATTATAATATTTTTATAATTATCTTAATATATCAATTATATTTTTAAACTGTCAGTTGGGAATCACAGAATTAATCCTTTTTTATTAGACCAATCAACAATGTATTTTGAATTCCTAATTATTAGAGAAATTTTATTTTCTCCCAATTTAATTTGCATTTAGCTGAAAACCTTGATTAATAACACAAAATCATCTCCTTTTGGTTCCTTTACGCCATTTTTCTTAAAAAATAAAGACTAGTTCTGGTTTTTCTTTTTCTGCAGCTTTTGCGGAGAGATTCCAGCTTAAAACCCTGTCTAATATGTCCAAAAAGGTGGACAATTGCGCGCATTTCTTTTTAAGCCGGGCTTCTCTCCTCACGAGTACAGAAACTCCAGACACATCTCTAAATGTTTAGAACTTTTTCATGGTGAGAAAGGAGACTTTGGATTAGTATACTGGGAGAGTGGACTTTCATTACTGGATTGCCACAGTGTCTCTCTCCCTCCACATCCTGCTTACTTCAGGGGAAAGCATCAGTAACAGATCTGGCCTAATTTCTTTTCATACTTAAAAGATAAAGACAGATCTTAAATTTTTTTCTTTCTTTTTCGCTCTCCGAAGTAATAACTAGCACCTAATTTGGCCAAGATTAGCATTTCCCTTCGATTTCTCTTATAATTTTTAAGTGAAACCTTAAGTAATCTCATTGCAGGAGAGTAGAGAGCCTTGCCCTCTCCTGCGACCTTTGAATTTCTCCACACCAGAGGCGGTTTCAGCAGTGGAGTTTCACTTATTACAGATTTCAGATTCCAAATGCAAACTAAGATTTTAATTTGAACAAGAAACCACATTATTTAAGCTTGCAAACCAAAAGTCTATAATACAGTTTACTTTATATTTATAACCTAATTCTTCCCCATTAGCCTGGCTGCAAAAGACGTCCCCACCCTACTTACAGATTGCGACTCTGTAGTTAATCCGTGGGCTTTGCGAACGTTGAATTCCCCTCACCTTTTCCTAGGTGAATCTGCCCTCACCATTTTTCTTGGTGAATTTTCCTTCCTTCGCTCTTAGGCGAATTATACCTTCTCCTCCAGACGTCCTGCGGTCAGGCGCCAGATGTGAGCACCTTTTTCCGCATCTCTGTTCGGGCGCCAGATGTGGGAACCTCTTTCCACGTCCCACGTGGTTCAGGGTTCCCGGGTCAGGGTTCGGGTTCTGAAGGAGGCCGCACGCAAACGAAATGAGAGACTAGAAAGCACAAATTTGGCGATATTGGGGGGCCAGGCGGGAGCCTTCCTCTTGTGGAAAGGACTGCCACTTGCTCTGGCCTTTTTCTCCCTTTTATTAAGGCTTTGGGACACACCCCTAGCCTTTAGGCAGGAAATAACAAAAAACAGAAATTAACATGAAACAAACAGATAGAGGTTGCTTTAACCAATAATGTTTCAACTAAACAGTGAATAATTAGCTCTGACCTTTCAGAGCAATTAAGGTTGACCAGCCTTCTGGCTTCCTGTTTACATCCATTTAGTGAGAACAATATTTGGTTTCCGACAAGCTATGAAGACAAGAGGAGAAACAACCAGAGATGGAAGATGCTGACAACGCCCTGCCATACTAGCAGTCAGCAGCTGTGCATCGATGCAGGTTGCCCAGGAAAAAACCAGAGAGGGTCGGACCTACATTGCACCATTTGTCCACCATCCAGAACTGAAATATTATTGCCAACATATACACTCAAAAAACTGTTGGACATTGAAACTAGTACTCAAAGGACTGTTGGCTCAGTAAGATACTTAATACAGACTGGTTCATTTACCTCTTAGCATAGCCATTGTTGCTTATTTTTTGTTCTTATATGTTTATTTCTAGTTTGCAAATGCAGGAATTTTTAGAGGAAAGAAAATGGGGGAGATGCCAGAAACCAAACATTGTCTCACTAATAGAAAGATGTGGATAAGAGACCAGAATTGCTCTGAAAGGTCAGAGCTAATCACTCACTGTTTAGTTGAAACATTGTTAGCTGAAGCAGACTCTACCTGTTTGTTTCATGTAAATTTCTGTTCTTATAATTTCCTGCCTAAAAGTCATGGGTGTATCCCATAGTCTTAATAAAAGAGAGAAAAAAGGCCAGAGCAAGGGGTAGTCTTTCCACTAGAGGAAGGCTCCTGCCTAGCCCTCCAATATCACCAAATTAGTACTTTTCTAGTCTCTCTTTTCATTTGTGTGTGGAAAATTCTTAAGATTGTATGCCTTCTCTCAATCCCATAAAGTCAGGTCAGTGCTGAGAGCTTTCTGTTTGTTTTCCTTGAGGCAGTGCCACAAAATGTTCAAGTTCATGTGCCTTTCCCATCCTTTGATTTGAGCTGGCTTTCTACATGTGCTTGTGAGCAGTCTACAAAGACTCACTCTTGCAGTCAATGAAGACACGTAGAGATGGCTATGGGGGAAGGAGCGGTAAATGTGGCATGCAAAGCATTAGGAGCACCTGTGGCCCAGAAAGAGGGACCCATAGGCTAGGCATCCTAAGCAATTCATGGTTGGGCTTCTTGATAGGGTCTGTGAAGTTTCCATGGCCCTTTGATGAGTTCTGAACTCTTATTGCTATGCTTCTAGCCTATCTCAAGTTCTTAGCTATGTTGATCACCTCAGTTTTCTGGGTGGGGCAAGAAAAGTGAGCCTTTGGGGTAGTGTCCCACACAGTTGGGGAAGCTAGGCACTCACTATACTCTCCCTCTTCCCTGTGAGAGAAAGCATGGGCTGAGGGAGTTCTCTCAAAACACTTGCTGCCTTAGGGGAGGAGCAATGCAGATAAAGTGGAACTGTGATTTTTATCTTCTTCAGTGCAACAATTCTTGGATTTTTTGCTCCAGTGATGTACTAGAACAGTGGTCGACAAATTCATTAGTCAACAGAGCCAAATATCAACAGTACAATGATTGAAATTTCTTTTGAGAGCCACATCTTTTAAACTTAAACTTCTAAATGCCACTTCTTCAAAATAGACTTGCCCAGGCTGTGGTATTTTGTGGAAGAGCCACACTCAAGTGGACCAAGAGCCACATGTGGCTCGTAAGCCGCAGTTTGCCAACCATTGTACTAGAACTTTACTGTTGGACTCCTGGATTCCCATAAAGGTACTCTTGACTGAGGATCAATATCCATTTTCTTGGGGAGATGATGACAAAAACTCCTATTCCTCCATCTTGCTGATATCACTCCCCTTTATTGTTTTAAATACATTTTTATTACTTTCAGAGAGGAAGGGAGAGGGACATAGAAACATCAATGATAAGAGAGAATCACTGGCTGCCTTTTACACACACCCCTACCAGAATTGAATTGGGAACCCTTCAATCCACAGGACAATGCCCTATCCATTGAGTCAAAACACATAGGGCTCACTCCCTTTTAATTCCTGTATGGTGGAGGTACAGGGCTACTACTGAGTAGGTCCATCTCCCAGACAGGATTTCTATGCTTTGAATTTGCCTGTCCTCACTCTTGTATTATAAAATACTTCAGTGTTCTAATTTGAACTTTTGTGATTGAAAATGTTTAACCCCCTTTGAGATTATTTGCATTTTAACAGAACACAACACTGTATCTTACAAAATGTAACTGCAAACCCTGATGTAAGGAGGTGGAAATAAACTGATTAGTTGGTAAGGAAAGGAAGGAGGACTATCATGAGTTCTTGGAGTCACACTGTGCTGTTGGTTATGGGTAACCTGAGACATTACACTCTTCAAGCAGAAGCTAAGATGCTCTTGGTCCCCTTAGAAATATTATCAATGCTCTTGCATCACTGGAATTTTCCTAGCCTTCTTCATGGCAAACCAGTAGACCTGCCTTATGGATTATGGAGGTAAAAGCAAGAGGTAGGTTCCTTAGCAGGAAGACTGTTTGCCTGGGAAACAAGACTGAAATCCAGAGACTAAACGTCTCCCTTGGCGGGTTTGGGCTGTCAAGTCACATCTTAGTCCGTACTTGTTCAACAGACAGTTTAAAATGAACTTCTAAATGAGGAACAAAATCCAAAAAAAGCTGACTAATGTCTACAGAAATTCCCAAGCCTGCCACAACAATTTTAAAGACTTTGCAGGAATGGATAGCAATGCATTAAGATGCTTTGGAACATCTTAATGGTGTTCAAAATGTGGTCTCCAATTAGCAGCATCAGCATTACCTGGGAACATAGTAGATATGCAAATTCTCATGGCCCACCTCATACTTACTGAATCAGATACTTTGAGGGTGAAGCCCAGCAAACTGTGTTTTAAGAAGCCCCTTGGGGGATTCTGATGCCCTGCAAAGTTTGAGAACTGTTGTGTTAGATTTGTAGAACAGTTAAATTATAATTGAAGATATAGGTCAAGGCTCTAGTTGCTGCTCTAGGATTCTGCTGTTTCCATCCCTGGAAGACATCTTCTCTGCCATCTCCCTGGCTTAGTCTTTGAGATCAATAAGATGCTGGGAAATTCAAATGTGGATTGGTAGGGTTCTATTAGCATAAAAGGCAGAAATGGAGCCAAGCTTTAACTTATTGTTCCACACTTGCCCTTGTAGAGAGGAACAATTGCAAAGATGAACTGATGAAGTCCCACATGAGGCTTCTGTCCACCAAAATCCAATCTGGCCCTGCCCATAGATAAATCAACTCCCTTTTTCCCTGTGAGACAGGGGGTAGGGGTGAAGGCTGTTGATGTTGTTTGGTTTTCCAGACAGACAGATTTCAAGACTTAAATCTTAATTTAAAATGTGACCTCTGTGGCAAACACTCTTTAAAAAGCAGCTGTTCTCTGTTTCTGTTTGATTAATCCTGAACAGAATTTATCATCTTATCCCATAGAAATGCAAGAGGGTTAAAACTACTGCTCTATATTGGCCTTAAAAAGTGCTAGCACTAAGAATGAGCTGAACAGCTGTGGAGTTAGCTAGGTAGTCATTCTATGCAGTCTACTCCTGTCTTGCCTTCCACATTTATTTTCCACTAGTTTTAAGATAAAAGTGAAAATGGACAATAGCCATAGGAAAACAGAGAACAACAGAGTGGAAACAATAAAGACAACAAATGAGTGACTGAGGTCTGGCACTTGAAAATGCCAAGCCATCATCAATAAAAAGGCAGGAGAGATCTGTATGCCCCAGCAGCACTTCTTAAACTTCAATGTGCATACCAGTCACTAGGGAATTTGTTAAAATACAGATTCTGATTATGTGGGTCTCAGAGAGAACAAGAGTATGCATTTGTAATAAGCATGTTGCTGATCTAAGGACCCCTTCTAGTAGTCAGGGTCTAAAGATGTCAAGTGAATATGATTAGGCTGTCCTCTATTGATAATTCCTTGAAAATTCTAGGTCTTTCTATTTTAACAGAGAACCAGGCCAATTAAGACTTTTTAAAAATTAAGATTAATAATACTAAATTAATTGAAATTTATACAACTTTATAGGAAATATCAATATTAAGCTCTTTATTATTTTTATCACTTCAAACTTTCCTTTATCATGTATAAATAGAGACTTCTTTACTCCTAATCTTCTGCCAGCTTTCAAAACTGAGGATACTGGAGTCAGTATCCCACATTAACCTTTATCCAAATAGTCACAACTACTTTCAATAAATACTCTTTTCATTATGTTGCTTTTTGGAAAATATTTTATAGAGTTCCTTTGCTAGGGTAAAGTTCAACTATTAGTTTATAGAAACACTCCAAGGTATTGACATACTCCTTTGTGCAACTATGTATAGTGCTAGAAAATTTTTTATGTTATTAACATGCTGTTATATACACATCTATGTTTGGAGGAAAATGAGGGGACATTTCTTTTCCTGGGTTATATACCTAATACGTATAGAATCACTGAATTAAATTGTAGTGAGTTTCATAGCTTGTTATATATTGGCAGATTTTGTTTCAGAGACTGAAAATATTTCCAGATTACCTGCAAAGTACTGATACTAGTTTTTATGTAGTATCTATTTCACTGGGTTTTGTACTTTTAAAATATTTTTGTTATTTTGACACATACATTACTAGCCTCTCAGTGCCTTTGTGCAAGTTAGAAGACAGCAGCCACGCAGGCTGCTTTAGTAAAGAAAAAGATGCACTTCTAGATACCATGACAGAGCAGATGGTTTTGTGGATGGAGCACAGGCTAGATTTCAGCTCCCTGGTCCCATCTGGATCTTCATCTGTGGGACTCTGTATTTATTTAACAAACATGGAAGCATGGAATAGAGTGGGAATCTTAGAGGGAAGGCGGGGGAGGATGGGTGGGTGGGAAGGAATCAAACAGACCTTGTATGCATATATGCATAACTCATGGACAGAGACAATAGGGTGCTGAAGGCCTGGAATAAGGAGTGGGGGTGGGGGTAGGTTGAAGGGGGCCATTGGGAAAAAGGGGGACATATGTAATACTTTCAACAATAAAGAAATATATATGTGTGTGTGTATGTGTGTGTGTGTGTGTGTGTGTGTGTGTGTATGTGTGTGTGTGTCTTCTATCTAATAAAAGAGTAATATGCAAATTGACTATCACTCCAATACACAAGATAACTGCCACAGATGGCCAGCAAGGAAGGGCAGTTGGGGGGGGAGGGGCAGGCCTTCAGGGGAGGGTAGTTGGGGGCAACCAGACCTGCAGAGAAGGGCAGTTGGGGGAGAGTCAGGCCTTCACGGTCTCCCCTAAGTTGGAGGGGACCAGGCCTACAGGGGAGGGCATTTGCGGGGGAGGGGAATCAGGCCTGCAGGAGAGGGAAATTGAGAGTAACCAGGCCTTCAGGGGAGGAAAGTTGGGGGTGACTGGGCCTGCAGAGAAGGGCAGTTATGGAGTGGGACCAGGCCTGCAATGGAGGGCAGTTAGGGGTGACCAGGCTGGCAGAGGAGGGAAGTTGGGAGCAACCAGGCCTGTATGGAAAGGCAGTTGTGGAGGGGACCTCAGACCTGCAGGGGAGAACAGTTGGGGAGGGACCAGGCCTGCAGGGGAGGGCAGTTAGAGTAACCAGGCTGGCAGGGGAGGGCAGTTAGAAACAATCAGGCTGGCAGGGGAGCAGTTAAGTATCAGACTGGCCAGGAAGTGGTTAGGGGGTAATCAGGCTGGCAGGCAGAAGCGGTTAGGGGCAATCAGGAAGGCAGGCAGATGAATAGTTGAGAACCAGCAGTCCTGCATTGTGAGAGGGATGTCCGACTGCCTATTTAGGTCCCTTGGTTGCATGAAATTTGTGTATGTCTGACACTCCCCGCCCACCCAATACACGAATTTTGTGCAATTATAAGCTGTCTATAAGAGACACATCTGAGTTGCAACGACAAAGATAGATTCAAAGTAAAAAGGTGGGAAAGGATTCTCTAAGCAAATAACATTCACAAAAAAGCAGTTTTAGCATACTTAGAGCTGACAAAATAGATTTAAAGATAACAAGAGACAAAGATAGATATTTTAGGATGATAAAGTGGGCACTATATCAAGAACACATAACAGTTCATAATATATATCTACCCAACTAGGGAGCACTGAAATATATAAAACAACTACTCAGAATTAAAGGGAGAAACAGATAAAAACACAACCATAGTTTGGGACCTTAATACTATACTTAAACAAATCAAACAAACAGAAAATCAATAAAGAAATATCGGTCTTAAATGAAACACTATATGGAAATAATTGACATTTACAGAACCTTTCATCCCAGAATATCAGATTATACATTCTTTTCCAGTGCACATGGAACATATAATCCACCATATGATGGGTAACAAAAGTAGCATCAACAAATTCAAGAAGATTGAAATTAAACCAAGCATATTCTCTGACCACAATTTCTTGAAATTAGAAATTGCAAAAAGGAAGTAAAGAAACCCAAACATGTGGAGATTAAACAACATACTACTCAAAAAGAACTGGGTCAGAGAACAAAAAAAAAGATGAGGTCAAAAGCTACAAAGAGAGAGAATCTAGATGGCGGCATAGGTAAACACCTACACTGTTGCCTCACACAATTTCAAAACTACAACTAAAAGACAGAATGGACATTATCCAGAACCACAGGAAAGCTGGCTGAGTGGAAATTCTACAACTAGAAGGAAAGAGGGGGAGGCTCGGCTCACAGAGACCCAGAGGAGCCGCAAAAGGCTGAGGTATGGAGACCCACGCATGGAGAGAGCAGGTGCCAGAGAACCTGGCTGGCTTTCTCTGGCAGGAGGAAGATGGAGACTCTCAACAGCATTGAACCCCTTATCATACAACACTAAACCCCAGATCCAGCCAAAACTCATACGGGGGGCAGTTTGGACTGTGAAGGGGGAGAAGTGCACGGAAATTTAGGGGAGTCGCAAAAGATCAGAAGTCTGGTGGCAAGCACGGCACTGCAAGCAGAGGACTGACAGCTGTTTGTGCCACTGGCTTTCATGAGTGGGTGGGAGACAGACCATCCCCACTCTGTCACTTCTAACTCCACTAAACCCTGGTTTCGGGCGAAACCCTGGGAACCCAGACTCATATGGTCCTGGAGTACAGGGGAGCCGGAAAGGCAGCAGTCTAGAGGCACTGCGAGGATGCGCGCACACACACAGGGACCGCTCCAGCGATTACCCAGTCACTTGAGACTCAGGGGCCATGGAGGGCGGGGCCGACTGGAAGGCAAGGTGGTCCCTTAAGCCCTGAGACTTCAGTTTTGCAAGTCTGGTATGATAAGGCTGAATCCAACACAGAAGTTCTCCCGGCATAGTGAAAATGCCGAGACAAGGGAAGGGATCACAAACAAAAGAAATGGAGGAAAACAAACGACTGGATATAGAGTTCAAAACTACGCTTATAAGGTTTTTCAAGAATATCCTAGAAAAGTTGGATAAAGTTAGCGAGACCCAAGAGGAGATGAAAAAGAACCAACTAGAGATGAAAAGGACCATCTAGAAATTAAACATACACTGACTGAAATAAAAAGTATTATACAGAGACCTAACAGCAGACTAGAAAAAGGCAAGAATCATGTCAAAAATTTGAAATATAAAGAATCAGAAAACACTCAATTGGAAAAGCAAGAAAAAAAAGAATCCAAAAATGTGAAGATAATGTAAGGAGCCTCTGGGACAGCTTCAAGTGTACCAACATCAGAATTGTGGGGGTGCCAGAAGAAGAGAGAGAGCAAGATACTGAAAACCTATTTAAAGAAATAATGACTGAAAACTTCCCACATCTGGTAAAAGAAATAGACCTAGAAGTCCAGGAAGCACACAGAACCTCATATAAAAGGAATCCAAAGAGGACCACACCAAGACACATCATAATTAAAATACCAAGAGCAAAAGACAAAGAGAGAATATTAAAAGCAGCAAGAGAAAAACATTTAATTACCTACAAGGGAGCACCCATAGAATTGTCAGATGATTTCTCAACAGAAACGATGCAGAAATCCTGGGTAGGTAGATAGGAGATTCAGTAGAATCCCCCCTTTTTTTTCATTAGCCAGAAAATAGAGATTTAGAAAGCTTAGAAATTTGACCCAACTGAAAAGAAGAAATGGTGGAACTTGAAAATGACTTCAGGTTTTCACAGTGCACAGAATATAGTCAAACACTGCTATAGTTAAATGTGTTACCCTTTGTTCTCCCTGTGTGAGCTACAATAATAATCTGCTTTGTGTTGATATTTACTTTTGTATTGCTGACAATCACCTGAAAGAGAAGTTAGGGTACTTCACTGGGCTGGGAAAAGTTTACTAAATCAGGAAAGCATGTCTAATTAAGCAAGTTTATTCTATATCTATAAAAGGCTAAGTTGACTCGCACATGCATGATACATATAAAGCTCTTGCTGGCACTAATCACCCACATGTGTTTCCATCTGTCATTGTTGGTTGTGAATTTGGTTGGCACTTCTAATATAGAGAAAGAGTGAATAGCAATATTAAAATATTTCTCCTAATTAATTTCCTTTCAATGTGCATGAATCCGTGCACTGGGACACTATTATGTCATAATCATTTGGGGTTTATCCTGGGGGTACAAGTATAGTGCAACATATGCAAATCCACATAATACACCACATTAACAAAAGAAAGGATAAAAATCATATGATCTTATAATAGATGCAGAAAAGGCATTTGGTAAGATACAACATCTATTTATGATTAAAATACTCAAAAAAAAAACTAAAAGAAGGAAAGTACCTCAACATAATAAAGGGCATATATGATAAACTCTCAACTGATATCATATTCAATGGTGAAAAACTGAAAGCCTTTCCTCTAAGATCAGGAACAAGATAAGAATGTCCACTATTATCCAACATAATGCTAGAAGTCCTAGCCAGAGCAATAAGACAAGAGAAAGCAATAAAAGGCATTCAAATAGTGAAGGAAGGAGTCAAACTGTCATTTTTTATGAATAAAATGATTCTGTATTTAGAAAACCCTAGAAACTCCATCAAGCTTGGCTGCTGTGGCTCAGTGGTTGAACATTAGCCTATGAACTAGAAGGTCATAGTTCAATTAACAGGTTGTGGGCTTGATCCCCACAGTGGGTTATGCAGGAGTCTGCTTATAAATAATTCTCTCTCACAATTGATGTTTCTATCTCTCTTTACCTTCCTCTCTGAAATCAATAAAAATATCTTTTTAAAAATACTCCATCAAAAATATATTAGAAACAATAAACAAATATAGTCAAGTTGCAGGATATAAAGTCAGTGTGCAAAAATATATTGCTTTCCTGTATACTAACAACAAAACTTCAAAAAATATATTTAAAAAAAAACATTTCTTTTTCAATTGTAACCAAAAGAATAAAATACCTAGGGATAAACTTAACAAAGAACGAGAAAGACATATATACTGAAAATTACAAAATATTATTAAAAGAAATTGAAAAAGATACAACAAAATGGAAATATATCCCATATTTATGGATTGGAAGTACCAACATAGTTAAAATGGCCATATTACTCAAAGCAATGTACAGATTTAATGCAATCCCATAAAAATACCAATGTCACTTTACAAAAGAAATTGAATGAGAAATCATCAGATGTATATGGAAACACAAAAGACCATAGATAGCCAAAGCAATACTGAGGAAAAAAAGAACAAAGCTGAAGGTATCAAGCTCCCTGACTTCAAATGATACTATAAAGCTATGACAACCAAAACAGCATGGCATTGGCAGAAAAATAGACACACAGTTCAATGTAATAGAATAGAGAGCCCAACTATAAAACCACATGTACATAGATGGATAATTTTTTAAAATATATTTTTATTGATTTTTTACAGAGAGAAAGGGAGAGGAATAGAGAGTTAAAAACATCAATGAGAGAAAGACATCAATCAGCTGCCTCTTGCACGTCCCCTACTGGGGATGTGCTCGCAACCAAGGTACATGCCCTTAACCGGAATCAAACCTGGGACCTTTCTGTCCGCAGACTGATGCTCTATCCACTGAGCCAAACCAGTTTCGGCGAGATGGATAATTTTTAACAAAGGAGCCAGAAACATACAATGGATTAAAATAGTGTCTTCAGATTCCACGGTGTGGGCGCTGGCTGTGTGCATCATTTCTGGCGGCACGGTTGCAGAGTGGCCAACAGAGTGCTAATGGCCTGCAGAACAACATGCTGAAGTTTTATTGTGACTACTGCGATACATATCTCACCCATGACTCTCCATCTGTGAGAAAGACACACTGCAGTGGTAGGAAACACAAAGAGAATGTGAAAGACTACTATCAGAAATGGATGGAAGAGCAGGCTCAGAGCCTGATTGACAAAACAACTGCAGCATTTCAGCAAGGAAAAATACCTCCTACTCCATTCTCAGCTCCACCTCCTGCAGGGGTGATGATCCCACCTCCCCCTAGTCTTCCGGGTCCACCTTGCCCTGATATGATGCCAGCACCCCATATGGGGGGCTCTCCCATGATGCCAATGATGGGTCCTCCTCCAGGGATGATGCCAGTGGGACCTGCTCCTGAAATGAGGCCGCCTGTGGGAGGGCAAATGCCAATGATGCCTGGGCCCTCAATGATGAGACCTCTGGTCCATCCTATGATGGTGCCCACTCGGTCTGGAATGACTCGACCAGACAGATACGGAGAAAGGGGAGCCTCTTTCTAACAGGCTTCTATTACTTGTTCTACTTCATAGGAAATTGAGGTGCTGTGACTCTGGGTGTTTTCTAACAACAGACAAGAAAGACTCACTCTCTCTTCCTATCTAAGAGAGAATAGTGTTTGAGGGGAGTAGTGAAACAAAAAAAAAAGGAATTTTCATTTGTATTGTGAAATGTGAAAATAAAATTGTCAACTCTTTTCATTAAAAAAAAATAGTGTCTTCAATAAATGGTGCTGAGAAAACTGGAAAGCCACATGCAAACAAATGAAACTGGATTAGTTTGTCCCCATGTACAAAAACTATTTCAAAATGAATCAAAGACCTAAATATAAGACTCAAAACAATAAGTTACCTAGAAGAAAATATAGGTACCAAACTTATAGATGTTGGTCATGGAGAACATTTTGTTAACTTAATCCCAAAGGCAAGGGACATAAAGGCAAAAATAAATGAATGGTACTGTGTCAAACTGAAAAGCTTCTCAAAGCCAAAGAAATTGACAACAAAACAAAGAGGGAACCTACCAGATGGGAGATGATATTTGCAAACAGTAGCTCTGACAAAGGTTTAACTTCCAAAATATATAGAGATCTTATAACACTCAACACCAAACAATTAAACAACCCAATCAGAAAGTGAGGAGAAGACCTAAAAATACACCTCTTCCAAGAAGACATATGAATAGTCAATAGGTATATGAAAAGATATTCAACCTCATTAGCAATTAGGGAAATGCAAATCAAAACTATGAGATACCAACTCACATCTGTAGAGTGGCCTTTATCAATAAGACAAGCAATAACAAGTGTTGGAGAGCTTGTGGAAAAAGGAATCCTCATTTACTGTTGGTGAGAATGTACAACCACTATGGAAAGCAGTCTGGCAATTCCTCAAAAAATTAAGAATAAACCTATCATATGACCCAGCAATTCGTCTTGTAGTTATATACCCCAAAAAACTAGAAATCACGTATTTGCAAAGATGTTCATTGCAGCATTACTCACGGTGGCCAAGACATAGTAACAACCAAAGTGTCCTGTGATAGAGGACTAAATAAAGAATATGTGGTACAAATACACAATGGAGTACTACTCAGCCATAAGAAAGGATGAAATAGTGCCATTTGCAACAACATGGATGGATGTTAAAAATATTATGCTAAGTAAAATAAGTCTGTCAGAAAAAGCTAAGAACCATATGATTTTACTCATATGTGGGGTATTAAACAGAAACTTGTAAAAACAAACAGCAGTGTGGCAGTTGCCAGAGGGAAGGAGGTGTGGGGAGAAGAGGGTCCTAATATATGGTGACAGGAAAATATTTGACTTGGGTGATGGGTACATGGTACAAGATATTGTTCTTATAACATAGAAATCCACACCTGAAACCTATATGTTCATGCTGACCTATGTCACCCCAATAAATTTAATTTTAAAAAATTACACACAAAAAAGGAAGTAAATAAAAATAAAGTAAATATAATTCTATATATAATAAAGAGGTGATATGCAAATTGACCATCACTATAACACACAAGATGGCTGCCCCCATGTAGTCAAAGACAGCCACCTCCATGTGGACAAAAGATGGCCACCACAAGATGGCCTGCAGGGGAGGGCAGTTAGGGGCAATCGAGCCTGCAGGGGAGCAGTTCGGTATCAATCAGGCTGGTAAGGGAGTGGTTAGGGAGTGATCATGCTGACAGGCAGAAGTGATTAGGGAAAATCAGGAAGGCAGGCAGGCAAGCAGTTGGGAACCGGTAGTCCTGGATTGTGAGAGGGAGATCCAACTGCCTGTTTAGGTCTGATTGCACTGGGCCTAAACGGGCAGTTGGATATCCCTCAAGGGGTCCCAGATTGGAGAGAGTGCAGGTTGGGGTGAGGGACACACACCCCTGTGTATGAATTTCATGCACCAGGCCTCTTGTTCTTTAGAAGAATTTAACTGAAATTGGGTGTAGAAAGTATTTTTTGAAGAAATATCATGACATTTATCTCCTTAAAGAGCTGGGCAGCTCAGAACAGTCAAGATATAGATCAGTGGGAGTTATTAAAATCCTCAACTGTCATCAGCCATACCAATCCTGAGTTGCAGAATGCCCAGACTATGATAATGTTGGGCTTTGGAACCAGGGCAAATGGGGGCTCACAAGCCTCATGTGGCTCTTTGGCCCCTTGAGTGTGGCTCTTCCACAAAATACCACAGCCTAGGTGAGTCTATTTTGAAGAAGTGGCATTAGAAGAAGTTTAAGTTTAAAAAATTTGGCTCTCAAAAGAAATTTCAATTGTTGTACTGTTGATATTTGGCTCTGTTGACTAATGAATTTGCCGACCACTGGGCTAGGGGAAGGAGGAGAGGGGTAAAAGGGCAAGGAAGATGGGGTTGGTCATTTAATTGGTATAATTTTTTTTGTTTTTAGTTTCCCCAAAATTGGCCTCTTTCCTATGAGGACTTGGTACCAAGTCTGATACATGTAGCCAAGTTAGGGAAAATTAAAGTAGGCTGTGCATAATTCTGGCTAATTTAATGGCTATTCTGTAGTAAAAATGTATTCTTTTAGTATTTTGAAATAGCAATAAATGTTTCCAAATAAAAAACAGAGTGAGGTTGAAGAAAGAGAAAAGGTAGATATGACAGAAAAAAAATGTATTATTTCCCCCCACCCCCCTTAGGATTTAAGAAATGTGAGCATGTTTATTTAAGGGGAGCCAATGAAATGAGAAAGATTGATATATATATTTTAAAAGCCACATGTCTGAGGGAAGAAAGAGAAATGGAGCCTAAGTACATGAGATGAGATTAACACTAGATGGAGGAGGGACATCTTTTCTTTTGGGGAGAAGCAGGAGTAAGGAAGGTATGTGTATGTGCAGATATAAACCATTCTGTAGGTCATGGACAGAAAACTAGTGTTCATGTTTGAGAGATTCCATTTTCTCTGTGAATGAGAACAACATTATAGATGAGAGAGCAGATAGCAAAGGTGGTCAGGAGACTTGTGAAGAGTCATGAGGGTAGAGGTAGAAGGAGCTAGTATAAACAGAAAGTAGGATTGCTGCCCTAGCTAGTTTGGCTCAGTAGATAGAGAGTCGTTCTGTGCACCAAAGGGTCCCAGGTTCCATTTCCATTAAGCGCACATTCCTTGGCTGTAGACTCCTCCCTGGTCCAGGCCCTGGTCAGGGCTCTTGCAAGAGAAAACCAATTGATATGTTTCTCTCACATCGATGTTTCTCTCTGTCTTTCCCTCTCTCTTACACTCTCCTTAAAAATCACTGGAGAGCATTATGCTAAGTGAAATAAGCCAGTCAAAGAAGATAAATATCACATGATCTCACTCATTTATGAAATATAATGAACAACATAAACTAATGAAAAAATAGATCCAGCGACAGAGAAACTTCGATCAGACTGTCAAATCTCAGAGGGAAGGGAAGGGATGGTTGTGGGTAAGGAGGAAAGATCAACCAAAGGACTTGTATGCATGCATGTAAGCCCAACCAATGGACACAGACAACAGGGAGGTGAGGACATGTGTGGGGTGGATGGGGGTAATGGAGGGATAAGGACACATATGTAATACCTTAATCAATAAAAAATTTAAAAAAATCGATGGAAAAATATCCTCAGGTGAGATTTAACAATAAATAAATAAATAAACAAACAAACCGATTTTCTAAAAAAAAAAAAAAAAGGTAAGATTGCTGAGTTAGGCTCAGCATTCCAACTAGAATGAATTGGAAACCATAGCTTTGAAATGTGTGTACATCATCAGGACAAGAATTTGAGCTCCTAAAACAACCTCCCACTTCTGAGGAGAATGACAGTTGGTCTACACAGAGCACTTTAACAGGTCTACTGAACCCCTTCCTGTGGACTTGGCCTGGGAACCTTTGGTCCCGCCTGCCATGAATGTAGCCTATAGCCATGGGTCTCTTGAAGTTGGCTGCCTGTTCTGGCCTGCTATCAGGAATTGATGCCCAGATGCCTTCTGCTCTGGGATGCATTCCCCATTCTCTCATTTCATCAACCTGGGGAAATACTATTCTTGGATTAAGATTTCTTTTGACTTGCAGATCTCCAGCCATGCAATCTGTCCATGATCTCCAACACTCTTCCCAGCCTCAGGCTTTTGAAACAAAAGCAGGGGAGGAATTTTACGAAAGTTAGTTTTCTTAGGCCTAGAATTTTCTTTATGGAAAGTTTGTTAGTCATGCATTCAATTTCTTAATAGTCATAGGGCTATTCAGGTTATCTATTTCCTGCAGAATAAGCTTTGGTAATTTGTGTCTTTCAAGGATGCTCTTCATTTTATTTGTCAAATTTATTGGCAAAAATTTTGTTTACCTACCCTCTTGTTATTCTTGAAATTCTGTAAAATTTTTAGAGATTCCATTTTAGAGAGAACAGAATTTCACTCTCTCTCTCTCTCCCCCCCCTTCGTCTCTCTTTCATTCCTAATAGTAGTAATTTTTATCTTTTCTTTTTTACATGATCATTCTGCTTAGATGTTTATAAATTTTATTGATCATAAAAAGTAAGCTTTTTATTATTTTTCCTGTTCTTTTCCAATTTTATGGGTACTGATTTTCACTGTTACCTTCATTATTTCTTTCTTTTTTGCTTACTTTGGGTTTATTTGCTCTGCTTTTTCTAGTTTCTTTTTAAAAATATGTTTTTATTGATTTTTTTTACAGAGAGGAAGGGTGAGGAATAGAGAATTAGAAACATCGATTAAAGAGAAACATCGATCAGCTGCCCCCTGCACTCCCTCTACTGGAGATGTGCCTGCAATCAAGGTATATGCCTTTGACTGGAATCGAACCTGGGCCCCTTCAGTCCTCAGGCTGACGCTCTATCCACTAAGGCAGTGGTTCTCAACCTTTCTAATGCCACGACCCTTTAATGCAATCCTTCATGTTGTGGTGACCCGCAACTATAAAATTATCTTCGTTGATACTTCACAACTGCAATTTTGCTACTGTTAATGAATTGTAATGTAAATATCTGTGTTTTCATATGTTCTCAGGCAATCCTGCTAGTGGTTCTCAACCTATGGGTCCAATGGTCTTAGGTTACCCACAGATTGAAAACCACTGCTATGGAACCTAAGACCATTGGAAAACACAGATATTTACATTATGATTCATTAATAGTAGCAAAATTACAGTTATGAAGTAGTAACAAAAATAATTTTATGGTTGGGGGTCACCACAACATGAGGAACTGTATTAAAGGGTTGCGGCATTAGAAAGGTTGAGAACCACTGCACTAAGGCAAACAAACTGGCCAGAGCTTTTTTAGTTTCTTAATGTGGGAGCTTAGATGACTGATTTTAGATCTTTCTTGTTTTCCAATATAAACATTTAATGTTATAAAGTTCCATGTGTGTATTGTTTTATTCACATACCACAAATTTTGACATGTTGTATTTTAATTTTAACTCAATTCAAGATATTTCTGATATCACTTGTAATTTTTTTCTTTCACTCATGTGTTATTTAGAAGCCTGTTATTTAACTCCCAAATACTTGAGGGATTTCCAGATATCTTTCTGTTATTAATTTCTAATATAATTCCATTGTGATCAGAAAACATAAATTTCTTTCTTTAAAATTTATTGAAACTTATAATATGGCCTATAATATAGTCTTAATGTAGCTTTAATGTGCATTTGAATATGAATTCTGTTTGGTGGTGGAGTGTTATGTAAATATCAATTAGGGCATATTGGTTAACATTACTGTTCATGTCTTCAACATCCTTACTGATTTTTTATTTGTTTGTTTACAATTTTGTAGAGAAAAATATTGAAAACTCCAACTATTAAGGAGAATATGCCCTTTTATCCTTTAGTTCTATCAGTTTTGCTTCAAGAATTTTGAAACTCTATTATTAGGTGCCTACTGTTTAAGACTATTGTGTTTTATTGATGAACTAGAGGCCCAATGAACAAAATTCATGCAAGGGGCTTGGCCCTCAAAGCCCTGCCCACTGGTCATTCTGGAAGATCATTCTGGAAGGTCATTCTGCCCTCCAGTCTAATTAGCATATTAGCTCTTTATTATATAGGATTATGCCTTTTATCATTATGAAATGTGCCACTTTATCCATAGTAACAGTTCTTTAAAAAATATATATATTTTTATTGATTTCAGAGAGAAAGGGGGAGAGAGGGAGTGATGTGGGGGTGATATCAATGATGAGAGAGAACCATCAATCAGCCGCCTCCCGAACACCCCATACTAGGGATCAAGCCCCCAACCTGGGCATGTGCCCTGATAGGGAATCAAACCATGACCTCCTGGTTCATAGTTCAATTCTCAACCACTGAGCCATGCCAGCCAGGCCATAGTAACAATTCTTATTCTCTCTTCTACTTTGTGTGATGTTAATGTAGCCATTCTGACTTTTTTTCAATTGGTTTTTGCTTGATATATCTTTATCTTTTTACATTTAATTATCTGTGCCTTTATATTTAACATCAGTTTCTTATAGACACAATATTGTTGGGTTTTGATTTTTTTAAAAATCTAATGTGTTAATCTCTGCTTTTGTAATAAGCTCATCATGGAGGGTTAAGGGCCAATCAGTGAACAGCATAGAGGATAGACTAGAGATGTTAAACACACTTCAAAAAAAGAATAAAATTCTCTCTGTATGATTCTGCCAGGGTCAGTCCTGGGTTGAGGGCATGTGATGGAGCCTTGGAATCAGGTGTTAACGTGCCCATGGCTCAAAAGCCTAAGGAACATCTGGAAGTTTCTCAAAAGATTAAATATAGAAGTATCATTTGACCCAGCAATTTCACTTCTGGGTATATAAGATAACGAAATAGGGACTCAAACAGACACCTGTACACCAATGTTCACAAAAGCATTATTCACAATAGCCAAAAGGTAGAGAAAAATAATTCATCAATGGATGAATAAATAAACAAAATATGGTTTATTCATACAATGGAATGTTATTTGGGCTTAAAAAGAAATGAAATTTTGATATATGCTGTAACAGGAATGAAATTTGAGGATGTTATACTAAGTGAAATAAGCCAGACACTAAAGGATAAATATAGGATTCCTCTTGTATAATGTTGTGGACTGAATTGTTGAAGTTCCAATTCACAAAGTGACTATATTTAGAGGTAGGACTTTTATGAAGGTAATTAAGGTCATATGGGTGAGGCTTTGATCCAATAGGACTAGAGTCCTCATAAGAAGACTCACCAGAGAGTGATCTCTCCCCACCCTCTCAGTTCCCCCTGTCTCCTTCATTCTCTTTCTTTGCTCTCCTGCCATGTGAAGACACAGTGAAAAGGTAGCCATCTACAAGCCAGAAAGAAGCTCTCACCAGGATCATGCTGGGATCCTTATCGCAAATTTCAGCCTCAAGAACTGTGAGAAAGTAAACATCTTGTGTAAGCCACCAGCCTGTGGTATTTTGTTATAGCAGCCTGAGCTAAGATGTGAGGGACCTAGATTAGTCAAATTCATAGATAGAGAAAGTAGAACTGGTTATCAGGGGCTGTGAGGAAGGGGGAATGAGTTGTTGTTTGATGAGTACAGAGTGTCCATTTAGAATTGTTGAAAAACTGCTAGAGCTGGATAGTGGTGATGTTACACAACAATGTGAATGTACTTAATGCTGCTAAACTGTACATTTAAAATTGCCTAAAATGGTAAATTTTATGTTATTTAAAATTTTTTAAAATGTTTTATTATTATTATTATTATTATTATTATTATTATTATTATTATTTTACCCTGGCTGGAGTAGTTCGGTCTGTCATCTTCCTGCACCAAAAAGTGGTGGGTTCAATTTCCAGTCAGGGCACATATCTGGGTTGCAGGTTTGATTTCCCATTGCGAGTGTGCAGGAGGCAACTGATTGATGTTTCTCTCTCTCTCTCTCTCTCTCTCTGTCTCTTTCTCTCCCCCCCCCTTCGTCTCTCTAAAATCAACTAAAAAATAAAATATTTTTTAAGAAGGAGGAAAAACTCCAATAATAACAAAATTTAAGAGACATCTTATGGCCATTCTGAAATCCTGATTTTGCATGATCATCCCAGGCCAAATTGCCACTTCTCCCATGACATCATCACCTGATGATGTCTTTCCACTAGAGCCTTGGGAACACATACAATTCAACATTTCCCTCTAAATGAGTTCCGGAGCTCTGCTGTCACTTAATCTACTAGTAAGTCTTTTTTCCCAAGAGGAAAAGAAAAATTGAGAAGAAAAAAAAGCATTTGCAGCTGGAGCCTGAATTAGATTTGTCTCTAAAGACCAGAAAACGCCCGGTCCCAGCAGACTTCCTGTTGCATTTTATATGACTCTCAAAACTAGACTGATTCTTAGCTGAGTGGCAATATTTAGTTATTTTCGGTTGTGTAACACAATTTTATCTAAGCTCAAGCAGTCACACAATATTTTATTTATCTTTTAGCAGGGGGAAGGATATACAAAATTACAGCCATACATTTCCTAAATTGAGTTGTAGTTTTGTTACTCAGAAAGATTAAAACAGAGCAAAGCACATATTATTAGAGAACACCAGAATCAAGGCGTACTAGAAAAAAACTCCACACTATAGAGCTCAGCTGATCTGAGCTGATTCTCCAATTAGCAACATTAGCATATTCTCAGAACTTGTTAGAAATGTAAGATGTTGAATTCCCATGTCAGATCTACTGATGTCAGAACCTACATTTTGACAAAATCCCTAGGAATGCAGATGAAATTTGAGAAGTACTGCTATAGGATCCATTTCTCAGGAAGTGGTCTTAAGACCATCCTCAGCCAAATTGCCTAAGACTATTACAATTACATATTCCTGTGTCCTGCCCAAGACCTACCAAAGTCACCCCATTTGACTTTTAGGCAAACTATCTGTGAGAATTATTGTTCCAAAAAAGTATGTCATTTGAAAAGCTAATTTGATGATTCAGATACTCTCCCCCACCCAACGAGTTGTGGGGTCAGGATAAAAGTGACCAGAAGTTAATTGAACTGGATCCTGGAGCTGGAAGAGATTGTGTAAGGTGTCTGTACTTCCCATTTATTTGTTGACATAAGAAACATCCAAACCTGTAGAGACATTTTATAAATTTCTCTGTCAAGCACAAAATGATGACATATGCTCTTTTTTGCATTTGAAATAGAGGAGGAAATTGTAAGAAAAATAACATGAAAGTGGGAGAAAGCAAGATGGTGCTCACATTACAGGATAGCTAAGATTTTTGTGCTCTCTTGCTTGCTTTAGATAGGGTCTACAAGGGTGGTATTGGAAATAGAAGTTTGAAGGGGGACATTTCAAAGCTGCATTAACCTAGATGCACAGAAACAAGGAACAGGGCTTACTTAAGCCAAAGAGAAGCCTTTTAGTAAAGAAGTTATATGCCTGGGGCATGACTCTACCATGACATGCCTGGCTAGGAATTTATGATCTGATCACTCTGTGAGGTTGCTTTTCATAGAACCTCTTTTTTTCTTTTAAATTCTTTATTGTTGACAGTATTACATGTCTCCTTTTTCTCCCATTGTCCTCTGCCTGCTTGTTCCCCACCCCATCAGCACATGGCTCCCCACCCCCTACTATCTCTGTCCATTAGTTAATGCTTATATGCATGCATACAAGTCCTTTGCTTGTTCTTTTAACTCCCTCCCAATCCTTCCCTCCGAGGCTCAACTATCTGTTCAATGCTTCTATGTCTCTGAATATAATTTAGTTCACCAGTTGATATTGTTCATTAGATTCCACAAATGAGTGAGATCATGTGATATTTATTTATCTTTCTCTGATGGGCTTATTTCGCTTAGCATAATGCTTTCCAGTTCCATCCATGCTGTTGAAAATGGTAACAGTTGCATAGTATTCCATTGTGTAGATATATCACAGTTTTTTAATCCATTCATCTGCTGAGGGCCACTTAGGCTGTTTCCAAATCTTAGCTATGGTAAATTGTGCTGCTATGAACATAGGGTTTGCATATATTCTTTCTGATTGGTGTTTCTAATTTTTTGGGATATATTCCTAGAAAAGGGATCATTGGGTCCAATGGGAGTTCCATTTTTAACTTTTTGAGGAAACTCCATACTGTTTTCCATAGTAGCTGTACCAGTTTGCATTCCCACCCACAATGTACGAGGGTTTTTTTTTTCCACATCCTTGCTAGCACTTGTCATTTGTTGATTTGTTGATGGTATGCATTCTAATAGGTGTGAGATGCATCTCATTGTCATTTTGATTTGCATCTTTCAGATGATTAGTGACTTTGAGCATTTTTTTATGTAACTTGGCCATTTGCATGTCTTCCTTGGAAAAATAACTATTTAGGTCCTTGCCCATTTTGTTATTGGATTGTTTATCTTCCCTTTGTTAAGTTATATAAGTTCCCTATAAATTTTGGAGATTAGGCCCTTATCAGATATAACATTGGCAATATGTTTTCCCATGCAATGGGCTTTCTTGTTGTTTTGTTGTGCAGAAGGTTTTTATTTTGATGTAGTCTCATTTAATTATTTTCTCCTTAGTTTCCATTGTCCTAGGAGCTGTATTGGTAAAGATATTGCTATAACATATATTTGATATTTTGGTGCCTATGGATTCTTCTAAAATTTTTATGGTTGCCCATCTTACATTTAAGTCCTTTATCTATTTTGAGCTTATTTTTATATGGTGTAAATTGGTCTAGTTTTTTTTTTTTTTTTGCAAGTATGTCCAATTTTCCTAACACCATTTATTGAAGAGACTGTCTTAGCCCCATTGTATGCTCTTTCCTCTTTTGTCAAATATTAATTGAAGGTAAGGGCTTGGGTCAATTTCTGTGTTCTCTGCTCTGTTCCATTGATCTATATGTCTGCTCACGTGCCAATACCAAGCAGTTTTTAGACATTGGCTTTAAAGTATAGCTTGATACCTAGTATTGTGATCGCTCCAATGTAGGGAGCAGTTATAGGGTTAAGCCTTGGACTGACCTGCTGGCAAAGCCGCAAACAAGTCCCAGCTTAGAGGGCATAGTCCTCTTAGCATAATTAAGCTTGATTTTGTGACTGCTCCCTAGATCTTTCCTGCGTAGCTAATGGGTTGTGGGAGGTGCAGCAAGTACTGCCCAAACAAGTGAAACTTACAAGAACATTGTAAATTACCTTGTTTATCTCTGACTATAAAATAAAGCATCAGCTTGCAGTCTGGATCTGTTCTGTAGTCTCAGTCACGCACAAAAGATCCACCTAAATCCAGTTTATTCTCTTTTTCTGTCTTTTCTTCATCCTTTGCTGGCCCTCCCTCAGGCTCACCGAACCCTTGGCTGTGCTGGCGTGGCACATTCCAACTTTGTTCTTTCTTGGGAATGCTTTTATTCTATATAAATTTTTAGAGTTTGTTCTAGGTCTGTGAAATAGCGGTACGCCATTGGTATTTTAATGGGGATTGCATTGATTCTATAGATTGCTTTGGGTAGTATTGACATTTTAATGATGTTGATTCTATCAGTCCATGAACATGGTATGTTCTTCTGAAAGTTTATGTCTTCCTCTATCTCTTTTTTCAAAGTCTTATAGTTTTCTGAATACAGTTTTTTTCCTCCTTAGTTAAGTTTATTCCTAGGTATCATATATTTTTGCTGTTGCAATGGTAGATGTGTTTTTTGTTTGTTTGTTTACTTCTCTTTCTGTGAATTCATTATTGGTTTAGAAAAAATCCATAGATTTCTGGATGTTAACTTTGTATCGTGCTACATTGCCAAATTCATTTATTAAATCTAATAGTTTGTTGTTTTTAAATATATTTTTATTGATTTCAGAGAAGTAAGGGAAAGGGAGAGAAAGACAGAAACATCAATGATGATAGAGAATCATTGATTGACTGCCTCTTGCACACACACACACTCCTCCCCCGCCCCCCTCTACTGTGGACTGAGCCCATAACCTGGGCATGTACCTTTGACCAGAATCAAACTGGGGACCCTTCAGACCGAAGACAGTCACTTTATCTACTGAGCTAAACCAGCTAGACTAGATAGGGCTAGTAGTTTTTTGATGGATCTTTAGGGTGTTTTATGTGCAATATCATGTCATCTGTAAATAATGACAGTTTTACTTCTTCTTTTCCAATTTGGACACTTTTATTTTTTCTTCTTCCTGTCCGATCACTATGGCTAGCACTTCTAATACCATGTTGAACAGGAGTGGTGAAAGTGGACATTCATGTCTTATTCTTGTCCTTAGGAAAAAATAGTATTTGCACATTGAATATAATGTTGGCTATAGGTTTGTCATATAAGGCTTTTATTAAAGTGAGGTATGATCCCTTTATTCCTACTTTGTTGAGAGTTTCTATCAAAAAAGGGTACTGGATTTTGTCAAATGCTTTTTCTGTATCTATTGATATGACCATGTGGTTTTTGTCTTTCAGTTTGTTTATGTGATGTATCATATTTATTGAATTGCAGATATTGTACCAGCCTTGCATCTGGGAATAAATCCCACTTGGTCATGGTGTATGATCTTTTTAATGCATTGATGGATGTGATTTGCTAATATTTTGCTGAGAACTTTAGCATCTATATTCATCAGGGATATTGGCCTGTAATTCTTTCTTTGTAGTGTCTTTATCTGGTTTGGAGATTAGGATAATGCTAGCTTTATAGAAAGGGCTTGGAAGTGTTCCTTCCCCTTGAATTTTTTGGAATAGTCTGAGGAGGGTCAGTGTTAATTCTTCTTTGGATGTTTGTTAAAACTCCCCATGTAGGCATCCATATCAGAGCTTTTGCTTACTGGAAATCATTATTTTTTTTATTACTACATCAATTTCATTGGTAGTTATTGACTTATTCAGGTTTTTTATTCTTTCTGATTGAATTTTGGGAGATTGCATTTTTCTAGAAATATGTCCATTTCAGCTAGTTGTCCAATTTATTGGAATAAAGTTGCTTCTAGTATTCTTTAAAACATATTTTTATTGATTTCATAGAGGAAGGGAGAGGGAGAGAGATATAAACATCAATGATGAGAGAG
>JAAGEH010000032.1:13387649-13624610 GCA_011751065.1 Lasiurus cinereus
TTTTTTTGTTTTTTAGATAGGCCTATAGTGCTATAAACTTACCCCTCAGGACTGCTTTCACTGTGTCCCATAGATTTTGGATTGTTGTGTTTTCATTGTCATTTGTTTCAGGAAAGTTTTTTATTTCTTCTTTGATCTCTTTGGTAACCCATCCATTGTTTAATAGCATGCTATTTAGTATCCATGTATTTGATTGTTGATTTTATTGTATTTGATTTCTAATTTTATGCCATTGTTATCTGAAAAGATGCTTGATATAATTTCAGTCTTCTTGAATTTGTAGAGACTCAGCCTGCATTCTAATATGTGGTCTATCTTTTAAAATGTCCCATGAACAATGAGAAGAATGTATATTTCATAGCTTTGGGGTGAAATGTCCTGAATATGTTAATTAGCTCCATCTGATTTAGTGAGTCGTTTAGGATTGCTGTTTCTCTGCTGAATTTTTTATCTAGAGGATTTATCCAGAAATGTCAATGGGGTATTAAAATCCCCTACTATGATTTTATTGCTATCAACTTCTCCCTTGATATCATCCAAAAGTTTTTTTAAATTTTGTTTTGTTTTTATGTATTTGGGTGTTCCTATATTGGATTGCATATATGTTTACTTGAGTTATATCCTATCGTTGAATCGATCCCTTTAGTATTATGAAGTGGCTTTCCTTATCTCTTGTATGGCCTTCATTTTGAAGTCAATTTTGTCAGATATAAGTATTGCTACCCCAGCTTTTTTTTATTTCTATTTACCTGAAAAAGTTTTTTCCATCCCTTCACTTTCAGTCTGTGTAAGTTCTTTGTTCTGAGGTGGGTCTCATGTTTTCTTATCCATTTAGCTATCCTATGTCTTTTAATTGGAGTATTTAATCCATTTATGTTTAAGATTATTATTGATTGGTACTTGTTTGTTGCCATTTTTATTCTTTTTTTTAAAAATATATTTTATTGATTTTTTACAAAGAGGAAGGGAGAGAGAGAGAAAGTCAGAAACATCGATGAGAGAGAGACATCGACCAGCCGCCTCCTGCACGCCCCACAGTGGATATGTGCCCACAAGCAAGATATATGCCCCCAACCGGAATCGAACCTGGGACCTTTCAGTCTGCAAGCTGACGCTCTATCCACTGAGTCAAACCAGTCTCGGCCATTTTTATTCTTTATGCCTGTGTTTTCTCTTCCCTTTTTATTTCTTCTTTTTACAACAGTCCCTTTAGCATTTCTTGGAGGTAGGAGCAGAGAACAGGAAATTAGATATATGAATAAACCAACATAGACTAGAATAAAAATACATCAATAAAGTAAATAAAGAAGATCCATTTTTAAAAAGGTGAAAAAAGAAAGTAGAAAAACTAAAATAGGAAAAAAACCTGAGGAAAGAAAGGGAAGTGAGAAAGAAAAAAAGTGCAGGAAAGTAAAAATTGAAAATAAAATAACATGAAAAATAAAAATAATAAAATTTAAGTAATAAAAATAACAAAGTGAAGTGTTGTTTCCTTCAGCTGAGTTTTGATGCCCCAAGGATGCTGATTTAGTACCCCACTCTTGTGTTCTGTCTGCTAATTTTGAGCTTCCAGCTAGGTACTTACATGCTGACCACTGTCAGGTACTGGCTTTTCACTTTTAGCATCCTTCTTGATGCTCCAAGTGATCCCACAGGTTCTCTGCTTGTGTCTGCCACCACAGACCTTGACTGTTAGCTGCTGGGGCCAATCTGCCCTCTTTGCCTGTCTGCCACCTGTCAATCTTAATCACATAAGCATCTGTTTTTGACAGGACTTTAGGTGGGGATGGTACCATTTCACTTTCAGGGAGTAAAATAGGCGTTGTTGTTTTTTTCTGACCTGATCTACTTCTCCATGGGTGGCCCAAAATATTATTCTGGCCGTGGTTGGTCAGAGATCCTTGTATAGAGACCAATGGGGTCATTCTGGAAACCTGGAGTTGTTATCAGTCTGGTTCCTAGAATAGTGGGGTGGACTGGCCACTTTTCCAAGCCAGTCATTGAAAGTTCTTTGGGCCTATTCAGACTCCTAAATTTGTCCTGTGCCTTTGTTTCCTTTGTATAGCTCAAAATGCAGGTAGAGTATGGCAAACTGTCTTACCTGTCTTGAGGCTACTGGGAGGAGCTAGCTCTTCAGGGGAGAAATGGCCACTAAGGTTTGGAAGTTTAAAAATGTCCCAGTGCAGGAGTCCTGGCCACATCGCCCAACCCATGTTCCCTCCCCAGCTTCTTCTCAGGCTTCTCAAGTTGTTGCTTCTCTCCACGCATCAAAGTTTCAGGTGAGTTTTGTAATTGAAAAGTTCTATGTTCTGGGTTTAGCGAATAAAATCAAAGACAAAACAAAAACAAAATAACTATGAAACTGTGGGTTTCTCTCCCCACTCCCACCCCCACAGCACTGCACTGCTCAGTCCACCTTTTAGGCTACCTTTCCCAGGACAGCCTTTTGAAGCTGTAGTTTTAAGTCCAGATTTCCCTGTCACCAGCAGCCCTGTTGTTTTCATTTCCACAGTTGGATGGTATGTTTGTTGACAAGGGATGCGGGTTTGGTGTAACAGAGCTTCCTCCTTACCCTCTCAGACCACTGGCCAGCTGTCTTTCTCAAAACCAGATCTCTGTTCCTACCATTCTCCAGGAAACCGCTGCTCTTCCTTGTTATAAATTGTCTCCTCAGCTTTTTCTAATTTGTTAATTATGGGTGGAGGTTCTCTGATTTAGTTGCTTTCCAGCCTGGCCCTGGGATGAGGTGCACGACACATCAGCCTATTTGGCCACCATTTTCTATAATCTCTCCAATGGATCCTTTTTTATTGTTTTAAGCTCCCTTTTATGGTGCTTTAGCTCTCATTAAAACTCTTATTATTCTCATGAGGTTGCTTGTAGTTTTCACTGAATTGTTTGAACACACTTATTACCTTAACTCTGAATTCTTTAACTGAAAAATTACTTACCTCCATTTTATTCTGTTAATTTTCTGGTGATTCAGCTTTTTCATTTGGAGGGTTGTTTTTTTGCTCCCATTTTTGCTGTCCCTTTGTTTTTGTTTCTATATATTAAACTGTTCTGCCTTCCAGATCTTTTGGAGTGGTCTTATATAGTAGGTGTTTTGTGAGACCCAGCTGTGCAGTCTCTTAGATCTCTTAGATGGCCTGGGTGCTCTAAGAAAGCCCCTTGCTTGAATTATTTAGGTTTTCCTGTTGTATGAATGTTATTACAGTGGTACCTCGAGATACGAGTGCCCTAACATACGAGATTTTTGAGATACAAGCCGTCGAGCGAGCGATTTTTGCTTTGAAATACGAGCAACATTTGAGATAGGAGTAATTGCAGGGATCGGCCGGCTTCACACGACCCACCAGTTTACCGAGACTTGAGCTTTCCCATGCCTCAAGGTTACGGAACAAATTAAACTCATATCTCGAGGTACCACTGTCTCTTGTTCATGGATGGAGTTTCCTCTCACCCTGGCTATGTGGCTCACACCCAACCATGTCATGTGAGCTGTTGTAGAAGTGCTGACTGAACAGAACAAAATGCAACACAACAAAGCATGAAACAGAAAAAGGACAAAATGGTGGGGAAATAGATATGTCCTAAGCCTTGTCTTGGAACAGATAAAATGAGCAGCTGAAACAAATAACACCCACACCAAATTGGCGAAGGAGACTCAACTGGTGAGACAGTTTTCAGCCAGGAAGGGTAGAGGACCCATGGAGAAAAGTAAAATCAAGGATCTTGGCAGGAGGGATCTCCTGGACATTTGAGCCCTGAGATCTGAGGGAAACTGTATGGCACCGAGCTGCATCCCTTGGGACAGGCACAGTGACTGACTGTGGAAAAGAGGGACTGTTGGTGGCAGAGGATTCTAGATCCAGGTCACAGTCATGAAAAACTGATCCCAGAGGGAGCAGCCTGAAGGGCTGACCAGAATGTGCAGTGCCGGCAGGAGAAGAGGTTGCAGAGGCACAATCTTTACCCCCTCTTGTGCTTTGCTTCATAGGACCTTTTAGATACAGTAATCTGTGGCTAAGGTTCAGAAGAAGGTGCAGATTTGTGCAGTCTGGGGAGAGGCTGGGATGAAGAGGGAGTCCAGGAGAAGTGGCAGTGAGTCTGGCGCTGAGTCATGTCTGAGCCCAGGAACTGGGCAGCCATTTTCTCCTGAAGAGAAAGACCCTCCCTCCAGTCTCCAGGCAACCAATACAGCCACATCCAGAATACACCCTGAATGGTACAAAGGATTAAAAAAAAAATCTGAATAGTTCCTGAGAGTTCAAAGAGACTGGCCTAAAGAGAGGCCTTCAGTCCCTGCAGTAACAGGAAACAGAAACTGCAGACAGTACAGAAGACTGGGACCTTAAGCCAGCCAAAGGAACGACACTTCACTTTTCCATTTTTATTTTTATTTTACTACACGCCCAGAGCATTAAAATTCATGCACTGGAGTGTATATGTGTGGGATCGCTCAGCCTGGCCTCTCACAGTCTGGAAGCCTCCAGGGGCAGGAGGCGACCCAGCAATCAGGGGAAGGTAATGTCCCCATCATACCTCTGATGCTGCCACTGCCGGCAGTGCAAGCCTCAGACGGTCCTGTGTGGCTGGGCAGCCTCCATCTGAGACTTGCCTGCACCTCAGGCTAACCATAGGCAGCTGGGCAGCTGACATCGGAGGCTTGCTTGCACCTCAGGTCAACCCTGAGTGACTGGGGGGCTGATGGGACTGGGGGACTCTGGAGGCAGGCATGTGGAGTGGCCAGATCCACCTGGGGGCAGGCCTGGCCATGCTGCATGCCTGCTGTCCTGGCAGTGCTGAGGGGACTGGGCTCCAACATCTTATGGCTGTGGGCACTGCCATCTTTGAGGATGTGGCAGTCAATTAACATATTCCCTTCTTATTGGCTGTGGGTGCTGCCATCTTTGTGATGGCATGATGGTCAATTACCATATTCCCTCTTTATTAGATAGCATTTTATTATTATTTTGTTACCTCTTTTTTTTCTTTAAAGTCCTTTTTTTGTTTGTTTCTTCATTTTCTATTTCTTTTCACATTATTTTCCATCATTCTATTTTATTTTTTATTATTTGCTATTTTTATTTTTATACCATTTTAAAATCATTTTTTAAATAAATTTATGATGATTACTATTATTTTTCTTCTTATTCTCTTTCTTCTTATCTGCTCATCCCCTTTCTACTTCCACTGTACTGAACTGAAGTACTCCTCATATTCATCCAATTCTTAACCTTATTTTCTGTATATAAGCTCAGCCTCTAAAGCTTCTGTCCCCACCCTCTTTGCTGGGTGTTTGGTGTTTGCATTTTTTTGGTTTATCTATTGTTTCTGAGGTTTTTCTCCATATATATATTCTCGTTTTCCTTTTCTCTCTTATCTTTTTTTTTCTTTCTTCAATATCATTTATGCTCTTTTCTCTCCCCTAATTCTCTTTTCTCAGGTGGTCACTTATATTGGGGTTATTGGTATTATGAGTGCATTCATGTTTTGTTCCCTTTGTGATGTGTCTTTTCAAGGATAATTTTATCCAGTGTGGCCAATGTGTTAGAGAGCAAGTCACATAACCAGACACCTGGAGAGGAAACTCCATTCACAAATGGGTCAATAACACCCCAGACGCAACTACATAGGCAAGAAGAAGGCAGCAGTGAGGGAGAGAGTGTGAGGGAGGGAGCAAAAGAGGAGTGTGTAGTCATGGTGTGTGTGTGTGTGTGTGTGTGTGTGTGTGTGGCAGTTAGATCCCATAGGACCTTCAGGAGCAGACTAACTGGACTTGCCTAACTAGGCAGCCTCTGCTACCATTGCAAACAGTACTGGGAGGCTGGCTGTTCCTCAGAGACCTCGCCTTTTTGAAGGGGAGAGCTGGGCTGGTGTGACTGGGAGCCCAGCCTCACCTTCACCCAGGGTGCCCTCAGATAACATCTGGGACTCTACAGACACCACTGCCAGGGACCTGCTCCTGTGGCTGTGGTTCCATAGCTAACAAGTCTCCAGCCACCCCAGGTGCAGGCTCCTCTGAGTTCAGAAGTGAGCTCCCCTCTGACCTTCCCAATACGTTAGCCCAGGGCACTGCAACCATGAGAAGCATCCCAGGATAGCCCACCTCTGTCTGAGGAACAGCAGCCACATGAACACCCCCCTTCAACTGTGGAATGGCAACCGTGCATATCCTGCCCCCATCTGAGAAGAAGCAGATGCATGCTGAATGCACTCTGCACTTGTCCAAGGACAAGCAGCTACATGAACAGCCTACCCCCATCTGAAGAGCAGCAGCTGTGTGAGCAGCTTTCACCCGTCCAAGGAGCAGCAGCTCTGTGAGCAGCCTGCCCCCATTCGAGGAGTAGCATCCACCCAAGCAGCCCATCCCAGTCCAAGGAGTAGCAGCCACACAAGTAGACCACCTACATCTGAGGATCAGCAGCCTTGTGCAGCCCACACCAGTCTGAGAACACAGCTCAGACTCATATAATAAACAGCAGCCAGGTGAGTGGCCTGTCCCTGACCAAGAAGCAGCAGCCACATGTGCAGCTGACTCCCATCTGAGGAGCAGCAGGCATACAAGTAGTCCATCCCCATAAAGGAGCAGCATCTATGCAAACAGCCTGCCCCCATAAGAGGAGCAGTAGCCCTGAGAGCAAGCTGCCCCTGTCCAAGGATAAACAGCCTCATGAAAAGCCTGCCCTATCTGAAAAACAGCAGCTGCATGCAGCCAGTCCCCATCCAAGTAGCATCAGCCATGTCAGCAGTTCACCTCCATCGAGGAGCAGCAGCCACACAAGCAGCACACCCCCATCCAAGGAGCAGCAGCTGTGTGAGTAGCCTCCCCCCAACAGCCTAAGGATCCACCAGTGCACTGAACAGCACCCACCAGAGGATCCACTGCCAACTGAAGAGCAAATGCAGCCTGAGGAGCCACTGCTACCCAAGAAGAGCCCCTTCATAACTCAACATCTAGATCAGTTGGTGAGATTAAAAAAAAATGGGTAGACAAAGAAACCCCCAAAGGAAAGAAAAGGAGGAATCTCCAGATAGGCAGCTAAGTGAAACAGAAGGATGCAATATGTCAGAAAAGAATTCAGAATAAAGGTCATACAGTTCATAAACCACATGAATGAAAAAATCAACAACTTATGTAAGAATCAAGAAAAAATGAAGAGTGATATAGCTGCAATAAAAAACATCATGGAAAGTTTCAAGAGTAGATTAGCAAAATCAGAGAGCTGAATTAGCGAATTAGAAGACAGGAAAGCAAAACACACCCAAACTTAACTGCAATCAGAGAAAAAAAAAATTAAAAGACAGGAGGAGAGCCTAAGGGAACTATTGGACAACATGAAATGAAGCAACATACAATAATGATGCCAGAAGAACAGGAAGAAGATCAAGGTTTAAAAAACCTATTTGAAGAAATAATGTCAGAAAACTTCCCTGGTGTGCAGAAGAAACAAGTCACACAAGCCCAGAAAGTCCCAAACAAGACGAACCGAAAAAGACCCACACAAAGACACATCATAATTATGATGGCAAATGTTGAAGACAAAGAGAGAACCTTACAGGCTGCAAGAGAGACACAGAAAGTTATCTATTGGGAGATTACCAAATGATTTATCGACAGAAACACATCAGGCCAGAGAAGAGTGGAAAAAAATTTACAAAGTGATGCAAAGCAAGGGACTGAATCCAAGAATACTCTATTCAGCAAGGCTATCATTCAAAATTGAATGGGAAATAAGGAGCTTCACAGACAAAAAAAGGCTAAGGGAGTTTATCACTATGAAGCCAGCAATGCAAGAAATGCTAAAGGGACTGGTGTAAAAAGAAGAAATAAAAAGGTAGAAAGGAACTCGGGCAAAAAAAAATAAAAATGGCTACAAACAAGTATCAATCAATAATAACTTTAAATGTAAATGGACTAAATGCTTCAATCAAAATACATCGAGTGGCTGAATGGATAAGAAAACATGACTTATACATATGCTGCCTACAAGAGACCCACTGCAGAACAAGATACTCACACAGACTGAAAGTAAAGAAATGGAAAAATATCTTTCAGGCAAATGGAAATAAAAAAAAAAAGCTGGAGTAGCAATACTTATATCTGACAAAATAGACCTCAAAGTGAAGGTCATAACAAGAGCTAAGGAAGGACACTTCATAATATTGAAGGGATCAATACAACAAAAGGATATACCTCAGGTAAACATATATGCATGCAATGCAGGAGCACCCAAATACATAAAAAAACTCCTGGAAGATATCTAAGGAGAGATTGACAATAATACAATCATAGTAGGGAACTTTAATACACCACTGACATTATTGGATAAATCCTCTAGACAAAAACAATCCGCAAAGAAACATCAATCTTAAATGACTCACTAGATCAGATAGACTTAATTGACATCTTTATAACATTTAACCCCAAAGCCACAGAATATACATTCTTCTCAAGTGCACATTAGACATTTTCAAAAATATACCACATATTGGCTCACAAAGTCTCCACAAATTCAAGAAGACTGAAATCATATAAGCATTTCCATAGACCATAATAGCATAATATTAGAAATAAACTATCATAAAAAATTCCAAATAATCTAAACACTTGGAAGTTGAATAGCATGCTATTAAACAATGATTGGATTACCAAAGAGATCAAACAAGAAATTAAAAACATCCTGGAAACTAATGACAATAAAAACACAACAATCCAAAATCTATGGGACACAATGAAAGCAGTCCTGAGAGGCAAGTTTATAGCTTTACAGCAGTGGTTCTCAACCTTCCTAAGGCCGCGACCCTTGCATACAGTTCCTCATGTGGTAGTTACCCCCAACCATGAAATTTTGCTACTGTTACGCATCGTGATGTAAATATCTGCATTTTCCGATGATCTTAGGCGACCTCTGTGAAAGGGGGCTAACTCCCTTAGCCTTTTTTTGTCTGCTCTACAGGCTTACCTCAAAAAACAAGAAAAAATGGTAATAAATCATCTAACTCCACAATTTAAAGAATTAGAAAGAGAGCAATAAGAAAAGCCCAGAGTGAGCAGAGGGAAGGAGATAAAAAAGATCAGAGCAGAAATAAATGACATAGAGAAAACAACAACAACAACAACAACAAAAGATCAATGAAACCAAGAACTGGTTCTTTGAAAGAATAAACAAGATTGATAATCCTTTAAGCCAGGCTCACCAAGAAGCAAAGAGAGAAGACCCAAATAAACAAACTCAAAAATGAAGGAGGTGGAATAACAACAGACCCCACAGAAATACAAAGGATTGTTTAAAAAATACTATGAACAACTCTATTCCAAAAAACTAGACAAAATGGAGGAAATAAATATATTCCTAAAAAAATACAACCTCTTAAAACTCAATCAGGAAGAATCTAAAAATCTCAATAGGCCAAAATAACTATGGGAGAAATTGAAACAGTCATCAAAAATCTTTCAGCAAACAAAAGCCCGGGACCAGATGGCTACACAGGGGAATTTTGCCAAACATTCAGGGAAGAATTAAAACATATTTTCCTCAGACTATTACAAAACATTCAAGAGGAAGAATACTTCCAAACTCATTTTATGAAGCCAGCATCACCCTAATACCAAAACCAGAAAAAGACAACACAATGAAAGAGAATAACAAGCCAATATCCCTCATGAACATATATGCCAGAATTCTCAACAAAATTCTAGCAAATTGGATCCAGCAGTACATCAGAAAGATCATACACTATGACCAAGTATGGTTTATCCTGGGGATGCAAGAATGGTACAATATCCACAAATCAATAAACATGACATATCATATAAACAAATTGAGTGATAAAAATCACATAGTCATATCAATTGATGCAGAAAAAGCATTTGACAAAATTCAACACCCTTTCTTGATAAAAACTCTCAGCAAGGTTGAAATAGAAGAATCATACCTCAACATAATAAAAGCTTTATATGACAAACTCACAGCCAACATCATACTCAATGGCCAAAAACTAAAACCATTTCCCCTAAGCATAGGAACAAGTCAGGGATGCCCACTCTTACCACTTCTGTTTGACTTAGTTCTGGAGGTACTAGCCATTTCAATTAGATAGGAAGAAGAAATAAAAGGCATCCAAATTGGAAAATAAGAAGTAAAACAGTCTTTATTCACAGATGACATGATACTGTACATAGAAAACCTTAAAGGCTCCATCAAAAAATTATTAGACTTAATAAATGAATTTGGCAATGTAGCAAGATATAAAATTAATACCAAGAAATCTATGGCATTTCTATACACCAATAGTGAACTTATAGAAAGAGAAACTAAAAAAGCAATCCCATTTACCATTGCACCAAAAAAATTAAGATACCTATGAATAAACTTAATTAAGGCAATAAAAGAACTATATGTGAAAAACTACAGGACACTGATAAAAGAGATAGAGGAAAACAAACACATGGAAGAACATAACGTGATCATGGATTGGTAGAATCAACATCATGACAATGTCCATACTACCCAAAGCAATCTATCAATTCGATGCAATCCCTATTAAAATACCAAGGGCATATTTCACAGAGCTATAACAAACTCTCCAAAAATTCATCTGGAATTAAAGAAAGACCTCTAAGAGCTGCAGCAATCCTGAGAAAGAACAATAAAGTAGGTGGGATCTCAATACTAGATATCAAGCTGTATTACAAAGCCACTGTTCTCAAAACACCCTGGTACTGGCACAAGAACAGATAGATAGACCAGTGGAATAGAATAGAGAATCCAGATATTGACCCAAACCACTATGCTCAATTAATATTTGACATGAATGGAGTCAAGACAGTCTCTTTGATAAATGGTGTTAGGAAAATTGGACAGATACTTGCAAAAAAATGAAACTAGACCACCAACTTACACCATATATACACGCACAAAAAATTTCAAAATGGATAAAGGACTTAAACATAAGATAGGAAACCATAAAAATACTAGATGAATCCACAGGCAGCGAAAACTCAGATATATGCCAAAGCAATTTCTTCACAGATACCGCTCCTAAGGCAATGGAAACTAAAAGATTAAATAAACAAATGGGACTACAAAAGAAACCATCAACAAAACAACAAGAAAACCCACTGCATGGGAGAACATATTTGCCAATGTTATCACTTATAAGGATTTCATCCCCAACATTTACAGGGATCTCATACAACTTAACAAAAGGAAGATAAGCATCCCAATAAAAAAAAAGGGGGGGCAATGGATCTAAATAAATACTTTTCAAAAGAAGACATAAGGAAGGTCAAGAGACATATGAAAATGTGCTCAAAATCACTAATTATTCAAGAGATGCAAATCAAAATGACAATTCATTACCATCTCACACCTATCAGAATGGCTATCATCAACAAATCAACAAATGACAAGTGTTGGTGAGGATGCAGGGAAAAAGGAACCCTCGTGCACTGTTGGTAGGAAGGCAGATTGGTGCAGCCACTGTGGAAGACAGTATGTAGTTTTCTCACAAAGTTAAAAATGGAACTCCCATTTGACCCAGTGATTCCATTCTAGGAATATATCCTAAGAAACTAGAAACACCAATCAGAAAAAGTATATGCCCCCCTATGATCATAATGCCACAATTCACTATAGCTAAGCTTTGGAAACAGCCTAAGTGTCCCTCAGCAGATGAGTGGATTAAAAACCTGTGGTACATCTACACAACGGAATACTATGCTGTGGTAAAAAGAAGGAATTCTTACCATTTACAATAGCATGGATGGAACTGGAGACCATTATGCTAAGTGAAATAAGCCACTCAGAGAAAGATAAATATCACATGATCTCACTCATTTATGGAATATAATGAACAACATAAACTGATGAACAAAAATAGATCCAGAGACAGGGAAGCATCAATCAGACCATTAAACCTCAGAGGGAATGTAGGGGAGGTTGGAGGTAGGGGAAGAGATCAACCAAAGGACTTGTATGCATGCATATAAGCCTAACCAATAGACACAGTCAACAGGGGGTGTGAGAGCATGAGTAGTAATGGAGGGATAGGGACAAATATGTAATATCTTAATCAATAAAGAAATTAAAAAAAAACAGGAGAAGCAAAACAAAAAGGTACACAGACAACTACTGCACCAACAAAAGCAACCATCAGAGAAGACAGAATTAGGAAAGAGAAAAGAGTGCAAGAATGATAGGAAAAAAGAAAGAAAAAATAAGAGTAGAAAATAATTTTTTGGACACTAGACCAGCCAGTGGGAGGACAAACAGGCTGTGAGCCAGCAGGTGGATTGGACTGGGGCTGGGCAAGTTTGCATGGTGGCTTGTGAGCACAGGGTACGGGGCCTGGTGGCTTCTGCTGTCATGGCTTTCTGCTGGAGGACAAAATGTTACCCTTCTTCAGCTAGGAGTTTGTCACCCACAACTATGCAGACATTGGCTTCTGCCTCATGCTCTGCATCCTCGTAGGGCTTATGTTTGAGATTAATAGAGTAAATCTAGTATCTGAAATCTGACCTGTGACCTGCCATCCCCAAGCCCCACCTGCCAACAGTGCTCTGAAGGCTTTGCCTGGACGACTAATACTGTTGGTTCTACAAAATCCCACTTCATCTGGAAGGCTTCTTTAACTACTCTGACCAAATAGCATGCTTTCTTCCTCAAAATTATGAGAATGAATTAAAAACAGTACAGGGTGGATAAGATGCTGAGAGGAAATACATCAGTATTTAATTATATTCTTCTGAAGCCTAGTTTCAAATGGGAATTATCCATTATATTTAATGTTTAATGCATCAGTTTTTGACTCACCCAAATTAGTCTTCACTTGTGCCATCTAATAGGTAGCTACTAGCCACAATTGACTATTTCAATGTAAATGCATTAAAATAAAATGGAAGTAGGAAAAAATATGAAAAGAAAACAAAATAAACACAAAAAGCACAAGTTAAAAAAAAACAATAAAGGAGGGGTAGAATATGTAGATGGATAACTGAAATAAAGAAAATAAGAATCAAGAATTAGAGGAGTAGGGAAGGAAAATGCTTGAAAATAAAGGAGGGAGCAAAGAAATGAAATGATAAGTAAAAATTTAAAAAGGAAAATAGAGGAGAGAGCTGATAGACCTAAAATAAGAAAAGGGGAAACAATGAGAAAGCAGTAGAAAAAGAAAAGAGAGGAGGGGAAAATAGAGTAGGAAAAAACAAGGAAAAAAAATTGAGTAGGAAAAGGAAAGAGGAAAATTTGATATATGAATGAAACAACTGACTAGAATAATAAATCAATATATTTTAAAAGGAAAGAGAAAAAAATTAAAAAAATAACAGAGAGGAAAAAAAGTGAGGTGGCATTTGTTTCAGCAGAATTTAGGGCCCCATGGGAGATCACTTTGGATCCCACTCTTCTGTTTGCTAGTTCTGATCTTCCTGTTGGGTACTTAGGTACTAACCACTCTCAGGAACCATCCTTTGGTTTTCAGTGGCCTGCTTGAATCTCCAAGCAATTTGATCTACTATTTGGTTTGCATCTGTCTCCACAGGCCTTTGCTATAAGCAGGAAGGGCCAATCTGCCCTCTAACATAGGTTTGTTAGCAGTATAATGTCCTGCTCAGTGTGTGTGTGTGCTCCCAAACCATGTGTGTGTGTGCACCCTTCTGCAGAAGTAAAGTATTTGCTTTGTTGCCTGGCTTCCAAGTATGCTTTGTGTTCTACTAGGACCCCTGAATTTGGGGGCTCACCTTATTTTTTACAATTTAGGGGTGTGTTCAGGATATCATTTGTCATCACAGGGGGAAATTGGACCTCCCTCCTGAGGAGGTGTGCCCTGCTGTCAAGTTTCAGCAGTCTCAGTGAGAAGGGACAGCAATTATTCCCTGGGCCGACTATGAACTCGGGATCAAGAGTCAGCCATCAATGCATGAAGGGCTCAAGCAAGAACCACAGCAATCAGGTAACGTCATGCATGAGCCAAGGTGAGAAATTGGATTGAGTACACTTTGGTGATAGGGTATCCTCAGAGGTCAGGTATATGTGATTGGAATGCGTCTTGGACATAAAATGAGTGTAGACTTCTGATCTGCGGTTCTTTTCTCCTGTGAGAAAAGTGGCCAGAAAGGGATGAAGCAGATCTTGGAGAGTACAAGAAACTTCCAATATGGGGGGTTGAGTACATAGTCATAAAGGACCTGCCAACGATGAGAAACAGAAATTTTAGGCCTAGGGACTACATTCCCCCAAAATAGTTCTTTGAGGAGAATGCTGAGATTCTGGGGAGGGGCAGTTCTCAAACCAGGGAAACCATTGCTCTGCTTTGGTGTTTTGTTTTGTTTTTATTTTTTTTTAATTAAATCTTTATTATTCAGATTACTACATTTGTTTCTCTTTTCTCCCCTCCATATCACCCCTCCACCCAACTCCCACCCTTCCCTCTGTCCTTACCTCCACCCCATTGATGAGTCCATAGGTGTGATTTTTGTCCAGTCACTCCCTGTATACCCTTCCCTCTTTTCCCCCTGAGAATTATCAGTTCACTCCCTTTCTGTGCTCCTGATTTTATTATATTCACCAGTTTATTCTGTTCATCAAATTTTTAATTCACTTAATTTTTAGATTCACTTGTTGATAGATATGTATTTGTTCATAATTTTTTATCTTTTACCTTTTTCTTGTTCCTCTTCTAAAAGAGTACCTTTCAGCATTTTATATAATACTGGTTTGGAGTTGACGAACTCCTTTAGCTTTTTCTTATCTGTGAAGCTCTTTATCTGCCCTTCAATTCTGAATGATAGCTTTGCTGGATAGAATATTCTTGGTTGTAGGTTCTTGCTATTCATAATGTTGAATATTTCTTGCCACTCCCGTCTGGCCTGCATAGTTTCTGTTGAGAAATCAGCTGACAGTCGTATGGGTGCGCCCTTGTAGGTAATTAATTATTTTTCTCTTGCTGCTTTTAATATTCTCTCTTTGTCTTTTGCTCTTGGTATTTTAATTGTGATGTGTCTTGGTGTAGTCCTCTTTGGATTCCTTTTATATGGGGTTCTGTGTGTTTCCTGGACTTGTAAGTCTATTTCTTTCACCAGATGTGGGAAGTTTTCAGTCACTATTTCTTTAAATAGGTTTTCAGTATCTTGCTCTCTCTCTTCTTCTGGCACTCCCACAATTCTGATGTTGGTATGCTTGAGGTTGTCCCAGAGGCTCCTTACATTATCTTCACATTTTTGGATTCTTTTACCTTCTTGCTTTTCCAATTGAGTGTTTTCTGAGTCTTTATATTTCAAGTTTTTGAGTTTATTCTTGCCTTTCCCTAGTCTGCTGTTAGGTCTCTGTATAATATTTTTTATTTTAGTCAGTGTATGTTTAATTTCTATTTGGTCCTTTGTCATCTCTAGTTGGTCCTTTTCCATCTCTAGTTGGATCTTTTGCATCTCTAGTTGGTCCTTTTTCATCTCCTCTTGGGACTCGCTAAATTTATCCATCTTTTCTAGGATATTCTTGAAAAACCTTATAAGCATGGTTTTGAATTCTATATCCAGTCTTTTGTTTTCCTCCATTTCTTTTGTTTGTGACCCCTTCCCTTGTCTCAGCATTTTCACTATGCTGGGAAAACTTCTGTGTTGGATTCAGCCTTATGATACCAGATTTGAAAAACCACAGAAGCCTCTCTGTTGAGCTTGGGATGGGTGGAGTCTCAGGGCTTAAAGGACCACCTTGCCTTCCAGTCGGCCCCGCCCTCCACGGCCCCCGAGTTTCACGTGACTAGGTAATCACTGGAATGGTCCCTGTGTGCACACACTCACTCTCGCAGTGCCTTCAGACCTCTGCCTTTCTGGCTCCCCTGTGCTCCGGGGTTTTGCCAGAAACTGAGGTTTAGTGGAGTCAGAAGTGGCACAGTGGGAGGGTCTGTCTCCCGCCCAGTCCCGAAAGCCAGCGGCACAATCAGCAGTCAGTCCTCTGCACGCAATGCAGTGCACACCACCAGACTTCTGATCTTTTGCAACTCCCCTAAATTTCTGTGTACTTCTCCCCCTTCACAGTCCAAACTTCCCCCGTATGAGTTTCAGCTGGATCTGGGGTTTAGTACCGTAGGATAAGGGGTTCAATGCCTTTGAGAGTCTCAGTCTCCCTCCTGCCAGAGAAAGCCAGCCAGGTTCGCTGTCACCCGCTCTCTCCATGAGCGCACGTCTCCGTACCTCAGCTTTTTGCAGCTCCTCTGAGTTTCTGTGAACCCCTCTCTTTTTCTCTAGTTGTAGAATTTCCACTCAGCCAGCTTTCCTGTGGTTCTGGATCATGTCCGTTCTGTCTTTTAGTTGTAGTTTTGAAGTTGTTGTGCAAGGCAGCAGTGTAGGTGTTTACCTATGCCACCATCTTGGATTCTCCCTTGTTTTGTTTTTAATGCAGGGCATTTGGTGGTGTAAACTTTTAGTGTATTGCACCTGTATAAGAGTTTTTTCTCTTGATGTTTTATGTCTCTTTGTTGTTTGTTTAACTTGTTTAAAGATGGGGAAAGTCCTACTTTGGGAAGCCCAGTTATGTGTGATGAGGCTAAACATGTGACAGAGACTGCAGTAAAGTCCCAGCAATTGCCAAGAATTGTTGATCTTAGAGATTCTTCCTGCTCTCCCTCTCAGGGTGTCGTGTCAGCCACCAGAAACTCTTAGCTAGTGAGATTTCTGTTTGTGTGTCTATAATGTAAGTTTGACTTTCTATCTTTTAGCGACTTTAATTTACTTGACCCTGGCTTATGAATATAGGCACAAAGATTACATGGGAAAGTAAGCTATACAACCTGTATTGGGCTACAAAGTTAATGCTTCCATGAAAATGGGCAGTTCTTGAATGAGCATGGAGCACATTCCATGGTTGACTCCCAGATTCCAGTGGTATACAACTCCCAGCCATGTTGGTAGGTCCTTTCTTTGAACAGAAAGGGTAATCATGGGAGAACCAAGATGGTGGCATATGTAGACACCTGTATTTGTTGCCTCTCACAACCACATAAAAATTACAACTAAAATACAGAATAATTATCATCCAGAACCAAGGGAAAGCTGGCTGAGTAGAGTACCACAACTAGAGAGGTAAAGAAGAAAGCACATTGAGACTGGTAGGAGGTGCAGAGGCGGGGAACTGGCTGGTACCTGAGTGTATGGCTTTTTTAAATTGGGAGGGAGATACAAGTTCCCGCTTGTTCTGACCTCCAGTGCTGAGTAAGACTCCGGGGGACCCAGATACAGACGGGGAGAAACTGGGCTATCTGGCATCAGGGTAGGAACTCATGGATGGCTTTCTTCCAGATGGAGGTGCTCCCAATGGTCATTATTCCTGTGAAGGGACCTCCCTGATATAGGGTTGATTGGCAGCCATTTCCGTTTGCTCTGCCCTAGAGATTCCCTGAGACCTCGCCCCACCCAATTTATAACCCCACCAAAGTTGTGCACAGCGGCTTTGGCATATGAACGGCCTTCCTTTTCTCAGCCTTAAACCTGTCAAACAAGCTGAAGCTGGGTCAAGAAGCCTCAAAGCTATCAAAAGAAGGCCCAAGGCTGGCACCAGCAGCAGCCTGCCTTGTTTTGTCTGAGCACTTCCAAATCCAATAGAAATAGGAGGAATCTGCAGATCTCTCTGTAGCTCCTGCTGGGTGGCCCCAGGCAATGGCTGACTTTGCACCTCCTTGGAGATCCAAGAGTCAGTGTACCCAGTGATCAGTGTGAGATCATATCAGATTACAACTTTTCACATCCATAAGTGACACATTCAAGGGGAAGACTCAGCACTAAAGCCCCACTGAAGCAAGTCCTGCTCCATAATGGAGTCTCCTGCACAGCAGCTCTTCCATTGTAGACACAGCAGGTCCCCACAGTCAATTGGCCTGGAGGTCAATTTCTCCCAGTGATACCAACAACAATCAAGGCTCACTTGCAACAAGACTGTGCACATAGCCTACAAAGGGGTGCACCTAGAGTGCCCAGCTCAGGTGACTTGGGAGGCTAAGCCACTGGGCCCTATAGAAAACACCTACTATACAAGGCCACTCTACCAACTCAAGGAGACATAGCAGGTACCCAATACATAGAAACAAACACAGGAAACAGCCCAAATGGGGAGACAAATAAACATGTCACAAATGAAAGAAATGGAAGAAAGCAAGCTACTGGATATAGAGCTCAAAACCATAGTTATGAGGTTACTCAAGAATCTTCTATAAACCTTTGAGGAACTTAGTCAGACCTTCAAGGAACTTAGTGATAATGCCAAAAAAAAAAAAGAGCCTAACCAGTTTGGCTCAGTGGATAGAGCATTGGCCTGCAGACTGAAAGGTCCCAAGTTAGTTCAATTCTGGTAAAGGGCATGTACCTTGGTTGTGGGCCCATCCCCAGTAATGGGATGTAGGAGGCAACTGATCGATGTTTCTCTCTTATCGATGTTTCAACTCTCTATCCCTGTTCCTTCCTCTCTGTAAAAAAATCAATAAAATATATTTTTTAAAAAGGAAAAGGACTAGTCAGAAAATTAAGCATATACTGATGAAATAAAGAATAATATGCAGAGATTCAACAATAGACTAGATGATCCCAAGAATCAAGTCAAAGATTTGAAATATGAGGAAGCAAAAAATACCCAACCAGAAGAGAAAAAAAAAAAAGAATCCAAAAATATGAAGATAGTGTAAGAAGCTTCTGGGACAACTTCAAGCGTACTAACATCCAACACCTCCTGTCTCTCCAGTGGGGAACAGTATTTGGAATTCATGAGAAATGTATCCGGATGCATAAACGGCTGAGTATTCTCAGAAGCTCATCATGCTGCACTGTCAATGATACCTGGTGGTGATTTGGGGGACCCTGAGTTGAGGCCTTGCCCAGCACTTGGAGTAGAACTTGTGCTCTGATACAATTGGCTATCCCTTTCACTTTGGCATATTGTAACCCTTGTTCAATGAGCAGACAAATGAGGAAGAGGAGAGAGCATCCGGGAGGCTCCTTTGATCCCCATATTTACACAGATCCCCTTGAGATTCCAAGAGGGGTGCCAAATGAGTTTATGGCTAGAAATCATATTGCTGCATTGCTTGAATCTGTCCTGTTCTGTTGGCCCACTGTAAACAAGAATGTGGATTGGATTCATTATATTTACTATAACTAGAAAAGTTTAACTATACTTGAGATACATTTAAAGGTATAGCTGAATAGCTAGATGCCACTAGCAGGATGACCTAGGAGAACAGGTTGGCCTTGGATATGATTCTGGCAGAAAAAGAAGGAATATGTGTAATATTGGGGCCAGTGTTGTACATTCATCCCTGACAACACAGCCAGCCAGACCATCACGGAGGCCCCACAGGCATTGGCAGCTTTAGTTGATGAGTGAGCTGGAACCTGGGATCAAGGGTCCTCTCTCTGATTCACTAGAGCAATGGTTTGAAAAGTGGAAGGGAATGATGGTGTCCATATTCACCCCTTTAATTAGAAGTTACAGTGATAGGATGTTACATCATGCCATGTATTGGGGGGAAAGGGGGAGTCTTATCCAAAGGTTAATTGAAACTACATTGACCAAACAGCAAAATAGTCTCCTCCTAGACACTGCAGAGCATGAAGTCAATGAGTGTTAGCCAAGTTTAAAGAAAAAAGTTTAGATTAAGAAAAGAGGGGAATTGTGATAATAAACAAGTCACTTTTCTGTCAAAGAACAGCTTAGACAGCTGCCATTTTTTATGTAACTTTGCAGCCGCAATGATTGCCACATGGATTGCAACTCCCCTGGGGACTGCCATCTTGAAGCAGGAAAGGCCAAACTCTCCGTTTGAATTAGCCAATCACGAAAGACTGTGGCCCTGAGCTCCAGTCAAGAGGGATAGGTCGTGTGCATCAGGCATTATAAAGCCGAGTGGACCTCTGCTCAGTGTCCATGTGTTCCCAGACAATGTCCTGTGCACTCTCCTGCAGGAGTAAAGATATTTGCCTTGCTGCCTGGCTCTCAGATATGCTTTGTGTTCTACCAGGACCCCTGAATTTTGGGGCTTGCCCTATTTCTTAAAGGTGCAAGGAGTGGGGAGCCCTGGGAATGTTGCCACGTGGAGTGGGGGTGGTTGCAAGGTCCGCTGGATGGCCTCTCTCTCTCCTCCTCCTCCCACCCATTTCTGCGTGGAGTCTGGGCTGCAGGGAGGAGCTTCATCAAGCAAGATGGGAGTGCTTCCACACTCTACTCACCCCTGCAAAGCAGTTTCTATTCTTGTTCTGTCCCTGCTGAATAAAGAACCTCTTACACTGGATCTGGGGTCTGGACCACGGAGACAGTGGTCTGTGTGGGGCACAGAGGAGCAAGGGTAAGCACCGAGGGACCCCTGGGGGAATTGTGGAATACAGAGTAGGGAAACAAAAGATGCATATCCAAATTAAACATGACTGAAAACTGAGCCAGGGTTGGATTTTGTGTTGTGGGCCATAGTGTGCTGGTTTCACAAGCTAGTACAGTAGTACCTCGAGATACGAGTGCCCTAACATACGAGATTTTTGAGATATGAGCCATCGAGCAAGCGATTTTTTGCTTTGAAATACGAGCAACATTTGAGATACGAGTAATCGCGTGGATCGGCCAGCTGCACACGACCCACCAGTTTACCAAGACTCAAGCGTCTCATAGATTCCCACGCCTCAGTCAGTGTGCTTGTTTACCTCCTTGTCGAAGCATCTTTTGTGCATTTACATACTTTATCACATTTCTTTTTATAACCATGGGTCCAAAGAAAGCGAGTGGAAAGGTCAGTGCTCAGAAGAGGATGATGTCTATTGAATTAAAGTGTGAAATCATAGAAAAATATGAGCAAGGTGTGCGAGTGGCTGATTTGGCGAGGCAATAAGGGCGTAGTACTTCAACGATATGCACTGTGCTTAAACAGAAGGAGTCAATAAAGGGTATAACACCAGCTAAGAGTTTTACAATAATTTCTTTTTAATGGTAAAAATGAGACTTTTAATAACATTCTCGAGAGTGCCCCTTTTACAGGACCACACGTGAGGCAAGGAACATCACCTATTTATTTAGACCTCCTCCAGTTCCTCATTGGATGAGGACTATAAGGTCTTGCTGTCTCCCATTGGGTTATTTAAAAAAAAGGGGGGGGGAAGAGGGGGCCTGGGGCCTTCTCTAATTGCCTCCACCTCCCTTTGTCTAGGGCAGTGGTCGGCAAATTCATTAGTCAACAGAGCCAAATATCAATAGTACAATGATTGACATTTCTTTTGAGAGCCAAATTTTTATTTTTTATTAATTTTTTATACATATCTCCCCATTGCTCCCTCCCTCCTAGGAATACCCCAACCCCCCAGTGTCTATGTTCATTGGTTATGCTTATATGCATGCATACAAGTCCTTTGATTGATCTCTTATCTACCTCACCTAACTTTAATCTTCCTGCTGTGATTTCACAGTCTGTTTGAAGCATTACTGCCTCTGTATCTATCCTTTTCTTCATCAGTTGATAATGTTCTTTATTATTATCCACAAATGAGTGAGATCATGTGATGCTTCTCCTTCATTGACTGGCTTATTTCACCAAGCATAAGGCTCTCCAGTTCCAACCAGGTTGCTGAAAATGGTAAGAATTCCTTCTTTTTAATGGCAGCATAGAATTCCATTGTGTAGATGTACCATGGTTTTCTGATCCACTCATCTGCTGACGGGCACCTAGGCTGTTTCCAAATTGTAGCTATTGTAAATTGTGATGCTATGAACATAGGGGTGCATAAATCCTTTCTGATTGGTGTTTGTAATTTCTTAGGATAAATTCCTAAGAGTGGGATTACAGGGTCAAATGGGAGATCCATTTTTAGTTTTTTGATGAAACTCCATACTGTTCTCCACAGTGGCTGCACCAGTCTGCATTCCCACCAACAGTGTACAAGGGTTCCTTTTTCTCGGCATCCTCGCCAACACTTGTCTTTTGTTGATTTGTTGATGATTGTCATTTTGACCAGTATAAGATGGTATCGCATTGTCATTTTCATTTGCATCTCTCGGATGATTAATGACTTTGAACATGTTTTCATGTGTCTCTTGGCCTTCCTTCTGTCGTCTTTCGAACAGGTTCTATTTAGGTCCGTTGCCCATTTTTTTTTATTGGATCATTTATCTCCCTTTTATTAAGTTGTATAAGTTGGCTGTAGATTTTGGACATTAAACATTTATCAGTGATAACATTTGCAAATATGTTCTCCCATACAGTGATCTTTCTTGTTGTTTTGTTGATGGTTTCTTTTGCTGTGCAAAAGCTTTTTATTTTGATGTAGTCCCATTTGTTTATTTTTTCTTTAGTTTCCATTGCCTTTGGAGCAGTATCAGTGAAGAAGTTCTTTAAGCAGATATCTGAGATTGTGCTGCCTGTGGATTCCCCTAGTATGTTTATGGTTTCCCTTCTAATGTTTAAGTCCTGTATCCATTTTGAGTTTATTTTTGAATTTAGTGTAAGTTGGTGGTCCAGTTTCATTTTTTTGCATGTATCTGTCCAATTTTCCCAACACCATTTATTGAAGAGGCTCTCTTGGCTCCATTGAATGTTCATGCCTCCTTTGTCAAATATTAGTTGAGCATAGTGGTTTGGGTGGATATCTGGGTTCTCTATTTTATTCCATTGGTCTATATGTCTGTTCTTGTGCCAGTACCAGGCTGTTTTGAGAACAGTTGCTTTGTAGTATAGCTTGAAATCTGGTATTGAGATCTCACCAACTTTATTCTTCTGTCTCAGAATTGCTGTAGCTATTCGTGGTCTTTTTTTATTCCAGATGAATCTATGAAGAATTCTTTCTAGGTCTGTGAAATATATCCTTGGTATTTTAATGGGTAGTGCATTGAATCTGTAGATTGCTTTGGGTAGTATGGACATTTTAATGATGTTGATTCTCCCAATCCATGAGCATGGTATGCTCTTGCATCGGTTAACATCTTCCTCTATCTCTTTTTTCAGTGTCCTGTAGTTTTCTGCATATAGGTCTTTTACCTCTTTAGTTAGGTTTATTTCTAGGTATCTTAATTTTTGGGGGGCGATGGTAAATGGGATTACTTTTTGAGTCTCTCTTTCTGTAAATTCACTATTAGTGTACAGAAATGCCACAGATTTCTTGGCATTAACTTTGTATCCTGCTACATTGCCAAATTCATTTATTAAGTCAATTAATTTTGGGATGGAATCCTTCAGGTTTTTTATGTACAGTATCATGTCATCTGCAAATAAGGACACCTTTACTTCTTCTTTTCCAACTTGGATGCCTTTTATTTCTTCTCCTTGTCTAATTGCAATAGCTAATACTTCCATTACTATGTCGAACAGGAGAGGTGAGAGTGGGCATCCCTTTCTTGTTCCTGTTCTTTGGGGAAATGGTTTTAGTTTTTGCCCATTGAGTATGATGTTAGCTGTGGGTTTATAATATATGGCTTTTATGATGTTGAGATATGCTCCTTCTATTCCCACTTTGCTGAGAGTTTTTATCAAGAAAGGGTGTTGGATTTTGTCAAATGCTTTTTCTGCATCAATTGATATGACTATGGAATTTTTATCTTTCAATTTGTTTATGTGATGTATCACATTTATTGATTGGCGGATATTGTACCATCCGTGCATTCCTGGGATGAATCCTGCTTGGTCCTGGTGTATGATCTTTCTGATATACTGCTGGATCCGATTTGCTAGAATTTTGTTGAGGATTTTGGCATCTATGTTCATGAGAGATATTGGCCTATAATTCTCTTTCATTGTGTTGTCTTTATCTGGTTTTGGTATTAGGGTGATGCTGGCTTCATAGAAGGTGTTTGGAAGTGTTCCTTCTTCTTGAATGTTTTTGAATAGTCTGAGGAGGATAGGTTTTAATTCTTCCTTGAATGTTTCGTAAAACTCTCCTGTGTAGCCATCTGGTCCCGGGCTTTTATTTGCCTGTAGCTTTTTGATGACTGCTTCAATTTCTTCCATAGTTATTGGACTATTGAGATGTTTGGCTTCTCCTCATTGAGTTTTGGAAGGTTATATTTTTCTAGGAAAATGTCCATTTCTTGGAGGTTGTCCAATCTGTTGGAATAGAGTTGTTCATAGTATTTTTTTACAATCCTTTGTATTTCCACAGGGTCTGTTGTTATTTCTCCTCTTTCATTTCTGATTTTTTTTATTTGGGTCCTCTCTTTGCTTCTTGGTGAGCCTGGCTAGAGGTCCATCAATCTTATTTATCCTTTCAAAAAACCAGCTCTTTGTTTTGTTGATCTTTTGAATTGTTTCTTTGGTCTCCAAGTTGTTTATCTCCGCTCTGATCTTCACTATTTCCTTTCTTCTGAGTACACTGGGCTTTTCTTGTTGCTCTAGTTCTAGCTCTTTGAGTTGTAGATTTAGGTAATTTATTACCATTTTTTCCTGTTTTTTGTTGTAGACTTGTAGGGCTATGAACTTCCCTCTCAAGACTGCTTTCACTGTGTCCCATAAATTTTTTATTGTGTTGTCATTGTCATTTGTTGCCATGATATTTTTTATTTCTTCCTTTATCTCTCTGGTTACCCAGTCATTGTTTAATAGCAGGCTGTTTAGTCTCCATGTGTTTGATTTCTTTCTATTGTTTTTATTGTAGTTGATTTCCAGTTTTATGCCACTGTGGTCTGAGAAAATGCTTGATATAATTTCTATCTTCTTGAATTTGAAGAGACTTTTCTTATGACCCAACATATGATCTATCTTTGAAAATGACCCATGTGCACTAGAGAAGAATGTATATTCTGTGGCTTTGGGGTGAAATGTTCTGAAGATGTCAATTAATTCCATCTGGTCTAGTGAGTCGTTTAGGATTGATGTTTGTTTGCTGATTTTTTGTTTAGAAGATTTGTCCAATGGTGACAGTGGGGTATTAAAGTCTCCTACTATGATTGTATTGCTGTCAATCTATCCCTTAATATCCTCCAAGAGTTTTTTTTATGTATTTAGGTGCTCCTGTAGTGGGTGCATATATGTTTACCAGAGTTATTTCTTCTTGTTGGATTGTTCCCTTTAGTATTATGAAGTGGCCTTCTTTATCTCTTATTATGTCCTTCACTTTGACATCTAATTTGTCAGATATAAGTATTGCAACTCCAGCTTTTTTTTCATTTCCATTTGCCTGAAATACCATCTTCCATCCCTTTACCCTCAATCTATGTGCATCTCTTTTCCTGAGGTGGGTTTCTTGCAGACAGCAGATATATGGATCATGTTTTCTTATCCAATAGGTTACCCTATGTCTTTTGATTGGAGCATTTAATCCATTTACATTTAAAGTTATTATTGATAAGTACTTATCTCTTTCCATTTTTAGTCCTTACCCCAGAGTTCCTTCTTCGCTTCCTCTTTCTTTTTATTTCAGCAGACCCTTTAACATTTCTTGCATTGCTGGTTTGGTGGTAATATATTCCCTTAGTCCTTTTTTGTCTGTGAATCTTTTGATTTCACCTTCAGTTTTGATTGAGAGTCTTGCAGGGTACAGTATTCTTGGATTCAGACCCTTCTTTTGCATGACTTTGTATATTTCATTTCATTCCCTTCTGGCCTGACGAGTTTCTGTTGAGAAGTCAGTAGCTAGTCTTATGGGGGTTCCTTTGTAGGTAACTTTCTGTTTCTCTCTGGCTGCTTTTAAGATTCTTACTTTGTCGTCGGTGTTTGTCAATTTAATTATAATATGCCTTGGTATCGGTTTGTTGGGGTTCATTTTGCTTGGGACTCTGTGAGCTTCTTGGATTTGTGTGGGTTTTTCCTTTACTATATTGAGGAAATTTTATTTCATTATTTCTTCCAAAACATTCTCTAATCCTTGTTCAGTTTCCACTCTTTCTGGAACCCCAATTATGCGGATGTTGTTTTGTTTCATGTTATCCCAAAGTTCCCTTAGGCTCTCCTCTTGCTTTTTAACTTTTTTTTCTAGAAGCTGCTGTACTTGTGTATGTTTTTCCTACCGTGTCTTCTAGCTCACTGATGCATTCCTCTGCTTCTTCTAGTCTACTTTTGATGCTTTCTATTGAGTTCTTTAAAGCAGTGATGTCATTTTTTTATTTCTTCTTGCATTTCTTCTTGCTGCTTCTTCATCTCCTCTTGGGTCTTCTTCATTTCCTCTTGGCTGTTACTCAGATTGTCAATTTTGTCATCCATTCTTTTCATCCACCTTATGATCATTTCTCTGAACTCTTTCTCTGGCAGGCTTATTTCTGCTTCTATTTCATTTACTTCCTTTTCTGGTGAAACCTGCCTTTCTGTCTTATGTGGGCTGTTTCCTTTTCTGCCCATGGTCTTTCTTCTCCGGATGTCTGGTTATGTAGTTCTCTCTCCTACGTTGATTGAAAGGCACAAACTACTACACGACCAGGTACAGCACACAAGGCACAGAGTAGAAATGTATTCAAGATGTTAATAATCACAGATAAGGTGACCACCAATGAAATACAAATTAGGCTTAAATAGAGAAAGAAGGAGAGGAAAATGAGGAAAAAAGGAAAGAAAGAAATGCCAAAATCAAATTGGGAGAGTGAGAAAGGAAAAAAATAAATAAATAAATGAACAAAAAAATAAAATAAAATAAGAAAATAAAAAGGAGAAGAAGGAGAAGAAAAGAGGAAGAGAAAAAGGTCAGAGAGAAAAGAAAGTGTATAAGAGAGAAAAGGGGAACAAACTATAGATGTCAGGAGAAAAATCCAATAGAACAGTCACTAATCCCAGTAAAGGCCAGCAACCAGTACCTAGAGATTAATACAAACTGCAAATAGCAAGTGGTATCGAGGTAGGTGAGGGAAAAGAGAGGTAAAAAACAAAGCAGGCAAAAAGCAAAATAAAACCAGTAGATTAAACTAAAACAATCTCACAAAAAATTTCAAAAAATCGATATAATCACTTTTCAGGCAAATTAGCCACAAAAGGACATCGAGAAAAAACAACTTTTCAGCTAGTAAAGACAAGAAGAGAGAGGTTTGTATGGACTTGTAGTAGGGGATTTGAAATTAGATATATAAATGGGGTGAAATTTTAACTAGGTAAAGAGAAAGAATAGGGGGAATCTAAAGTTGGAAAAGGAAAAGAGAAACAAGACAACAAAATGGGGAAAGTTAGGAGGAAAGTGTTGGCATAAAGGTAGAGTTGAGTTGGAGTAAAATTATGCTAAAGGAAAGATGAAAATAGAATGTAGAACTCTAATCCCGAAATAAAATAAAGAGAAAACAAAATGACACTTGTTTTTTCCAAAAAGGTAAAGTATTAGTACTAATTAATAATACTAGTTTAAAACAAAAATGTAATAATTATAAAGGTAAAATCAATTGAGGCGGAAAGAAAAAAAATAGTTTTTTAATTAAAATATGTAAAAATGAAAAATAAAAAATTTAAAAAAGAAAGAAAAAAGAAAGAACAAAGGAAAAAGAAAAAAAATAGGATGGTCATTCACTTCCACTATTATTCTGCTGGGCACTCCTGTTTCCCATTAGGGAAGGTATTGCAGTTCCCTGTGTTCCCCTTTTGGTGTTTTAATCTATTCTTTTTTGGTTATGTGAGAGTCAATTTGTGTGTCATCCACAGGGTGGCAGTGTTTCGGAATTGATCTCTGAAACAAAGCACAGGACCTCTCTAGGCTATACTCAGATCCTGCTACTCTGTGGTTCTCAAAGCCAATTTGTGGGGATTTTGTAGCCGGGACACAGTAATAACTCCCAGGCTGTCCCTCTGTCCCAGAAAAAAACGAGTTGTTTTCCAGAGCTCCCCTCTGTCAACGGCTCGGAGAGTCTGCCTCCACACTTAGGGATCACGCCCTGCCCACCTCCGCGGACCTCTCCAGAGGCAGCTTTCCCGCAGCCCGTCTCCCAGGTGAAATTCAACCTTTCCGTGCGCCCTGTGGATCTCCAAATCCGCCGCCCGGGCGTCCGTGCCACCTGGAGAGCTGTGCTCTGGGTCCCCTCCTGTTCAGTGGGTGTCTCCACCTGCCGCAGCTTTCAGACCTCCGCAGACATCCACCTCCCTCTTATCTCAGGTGAAATCTGACCTTTCCGTGTGCTCTGTGGATCTCTGATTCCGCCGCGTGTCTGCGCCGATTGGAGAGCGGAGTTCTGGGTCCCCGGGTCCCCGGCTCCTTGATGGGTGCCCCAGCCACAGGCTTCAGACCACCGCAGACATCCACCTCCCCTGCAAGATGGCACGGTCTCCGTGTTCGCGCTGGTAGCTCTGGCAGACAAAATCCTTGGTGTTACAATAATTTCTAAGCTCCGTAGCTCTCTCCATGAAAAGATGGAGAATCTACTGATGGTGTGGGTGACGGAGAAGCAGCTTAAAGGAGATACATTAACACAGGGCATCATATGCGAGAAGGCGCGAGCGATTTACGGTGATTTGCTGGAGCAGACCCCCCGCACACTTCCACGGACGAAGCATTGAAAGACTCATTTAAATCAGTAGAGAATGGTTTGATAACTTCAGGAAAAGGTCCTGCATTCACTCCATCGTCAGGCATGGTGAGGCAGCAAGTTTGGATGTGAAGGCAGCTGAGGATTACCTCAAAACTTTTCCCGAACTGATAGAAGCCAAAGGATATATCCCCCAGCAAGTCTTCAACTGTGATGAGACAGGGCTTTTCTGGAAGAAGATGCCGAATACGACTTATATAACGGCAGAGGAGAAGGCGATGCCAGGCCACAAACCCATGAAGGATAGGCTAACTCTCGCACTGTGAGCCAATGCGAGTGGCGACTGCAAGTTCAAGCCTCTGCTCGTATACCATTCGGAAAACCCCAGAGTCTTTAAGTCACATAAGATTTTAAAAGATAAACTGCAAGTTATGTGGAGGGTAAACCCAAAGGCATGGGTCACCAGGCAGTTCTTTGTGGAGTGGGTAAACCTGGTTTTCGGCCCTTCTGTTAAGAAATATCTACAGGAAAACAACCTAACCACGCTAGCCCTCCTCGTCCTCAAAAATGCTCCTGCTCACCCACCGAACCTCAAGGATGAACTCCTTGAAGAGTTCAAGTTTATAAAGGTTGTCTACCTACCTCCCAACACCACTCCTATCCTGCAGCCCATGGATCAGGAGGTGATTTCTAATTTTTAAAAGCTGTACATCAAGCACCTGTTCCGGCGCTGCCTTGAGGTGATGGAGAACACAAACCTCACTCTTGGAGAGTTCTGGAAGAACCACTTTAACATCGTGAATGACTCAGAATTATTGATCAGGCCTGGCTGGGTGTTCCAACAAGGACTTTGACCTCTGCATGAAAGAAGCTGTGGCCTAAGGCCATAGCCGAAAGGACCTTCGAAGGATTTGAACCCGAGGTGCCCATGGAGGAGGAGATAGTGTCTCTGGGAAAATCCATGGGCCTGGAGGTGGATGAGAGAGATGTGAATGAGCTCGTCGAGGAGCACACTCTGGAACTCACCACAGAGGAGTTATAACAGTTGCAGTCTCAGCAACATGCGGAGGTTCTCCAAGAAATTGGTTTCAAGGAGGAGCCAGAGGTGGAGGAGATCTCTACAAGTGAGATAAAGGAGATCTTAGGAATGTGGGAGAGGGTGTCACACTTCGTGGAAAAGAAACACCCCGAAAAAGTTGCTACTGGTCGTAACATCGGAGCTGTTCAATGAAACTTGCCTCACCCATTTCAGAAACATCCTGAAAGGGAGGAAGAGGCAAACCTCATTGGACACGTTTTTTTTGAAATCGGCCAAAAATGCAAAGACCAGTAGCAATTAAGTTCAGTGAAGATTAGTTAAGTTACAATCAGTTTAGGGATAAAGTGTAGCATTAAGAGTGTAACGAGTAGGCAAATACACTTTATACAACCAGTTTATTCCTTTTCATTCCTTTATTATGTTTTTATACAATATTTGTCATTTATAAATACATTTTTCTTATTCAAAAACACATAACAAGAACAACTGGGGTGGCATTTTGGGGGCTGGAACAGATTAATGGCATTTCAATTGATTTCAATGGGGGAAATTTGCTTTGAGATACAAGCAACTTGATATATGAGCAAGGTTACAGAACGAATTAACTTCCTATCTCGAGGTACCACTGTATATCTCTCGGTTTTCTTCCTGATTGACCCAGAGTACTGAGTGACCAGCCATTATATGTACTCCCCTAATGGGTCAGTTTTAATTACATTTGTGCTGGAGCCCCTATAAGGCCACCTGCTTGCCTTAGGGATTGACCCTAGGCCCCTATTCATGTAGGGATATCCAAGAGTGTCAGACCGGAAGGAGGAATTGCCTTAGTTCTTCCGAGCTGGGCAGGAACCCAAGCACTCATTTTGTTGTTGGTCAGACTTTGTCTTCTGACTGGCAGGGATTCTATTTGCTCTCTCTAACCCAGTCCTCGTATGGGAGTCTTTTTATGTGGCAGTCATCCTTATGGCTCTTACAAATGGCCTGTAAATGCATTTGGGAAAATGGAGAGTGAGAGAGAAATGGCAACCAAGTTAAGTAGCTTGGTGGATACACAATAACGTCTCCAAAATTATAAGGGATAATGAAAAGGTGACAGAATCTACTGTACTCTCCATTTGATGTGGAGAGATGACTGCAGAAATGTGCCTCCTAGCAGCCACCAAACCTGAAACATGGGGTTTGGGGAGCAGATTTCTCCTTTGTGGGCTCTTGCATCATAAACTTTGAAGAATAAAATCTGTGGACTAAAAGGACTTGTTAGTAAAAGGATGAACATTTATTGGAAGCAAATACAGACTCTTTCCCCATTTTACCAGCTTCAAAGTAAAAAACCCCGCTCCCTTTCTCTCTCCCTTAACTTACAGCATTCCTCTATCTCCTGTGATTATATGTTTCCCTCTTTCCAGCATCTGTCCACATTTCTCTATCCTGTGTGAAAGTATGTTTCCTTTTTCTACATACTCTGACTTTGCTTGATCCTCTGTGAATGTATACCTTCCTCTCCGTTTATTCTGTGGCACTTTTCTCTGTGAATGTATGCCTTCTGGCAGCTCCAAGCCTTCACCTATGCATTCCTTCCCCACGATCCCTCTTTATTCCTAAGACTCCCTAAATCTGCCCATTTTCCTTAGTTTCTTTATTCCTAAGACTCCCTAAATCTGCCCATTTTCCTCCCTAAATCTGTCCTTAGTTTTCCTTTCACTTGTCTCTTTCCTTGCACCAGAAACTCAGGTGAGTACCTGCAAATGAGAATTTCTGTGCTTTGGGTTAAAAACAAAACAAAAAAGATACAAAACTTCAGCTTTTTCTCCAACAGACTGTCTCTAGTCCAGATTTGACCAAGGCCTGTGGCCCTGCCAGCTTTCACAGCTGGATGTTACACAAGCCTCAGGTTTCGGCGCTGGTGCTCCGGGCTGTGCAGCCTGCCTGTGGCCTGGACCTCTATCTTCTGAGAGAACAGACACTCCCATAGTCCAACGCTCCTTCCTCTCTCCAACTGCTGTCACTGGGAACTGGGTCAGCTCCTCTCATGACCTCACCTAGGTGTTTTCTGTTCTTCCTTGATATAAGTATTCTCCTCAGCTGGACCTCAGTTGGTAATTCTTGGTGAATGTTCTCCTACTTAGTTGTATTTTCTGTTTGACTCTGGGACAAGGTGCACAACAGATCTTCCGATTCGGCTGCCATTTTTTCTTCTAGAAATTTTTATTTTATTATTTTATTATTTTTTTTAAAGCAGGCTTAAATCACTTTATTTTTCTTTTATAAAATTATGTGGTGGCCACAGCTGGAGCTTGGGTCCTCTGCACAGAAACTCTGGTGTGGGTCTTTACAAGATGGTCAGTGAATTCCTGATAGGGAGACTTGGTGAACACAGTCTCTTTCCAGAGATCCGGGGTGAGATAGCTGTAGGTCTTAGAGATGGCATCAAAGGTGGCCTTGGCAAAGTTGCTCAGGGTGGCAGTGCAGCCCCTGGCCGAGGTGTAGCAGTCATCAATACCAGCCATCATCAGCAACTTCTTAGGCACAGGGGCTGAGACAATGCCCGTACCCCTGGGGGCAGGGATGAGACGCATCACTACAGAGCCACAGCGGCCAGTCATCTTGCAAGGAACCGTGTGGGGCTTGCCCATCTTGTTTCCCCAGTAGCTTTACCGCTCGGGCACAATAGAGAGCTTGGCCAGAATAATGGCTCCACGGATGGCAGTGGCTACTTCCTTTGAGCACTTAACACCCAGACCAACATGTCCATTGTAGTCCCCATTGGCGACAAATGCCTTGAACCGGGTCCTCTGGCCAGCTTGTGTCTGCTTTTGCACAGGCATGATCTTTAACACTTCATCCTTGAGGGATGCCCCCAAGAAAAAGTCAATGATGTCAGATTCCTTGATGGGCAAGGAGAATAGATAGATTTCTTCTAGGGATTTGATCTTCATGTCCTTGACTAGGCGGCCCAGCTTGGTGACAGGGATCCACTCCTTGTCCTCGGCCTTGCCTCCACGAGCTCCATGGCCTCCCCGGCCGAGACCCTGGCCCCGACCCCGGCCCCGGATGCCTCTACCAAATCCTCCACTGCCACGACCTCCTATTCCGGGGCCCCCAGAGCCCCCGGGCCTCCGGGCCCTCTCACAGCACTGGCGTCATCCGTTATTAGGTGTTTCGTCAGAAAAGAAGCGAAATTTTTAGTTTTGATGTAGTTCAGTATATCTATTTTTTACTTTTGTTGTCTATGCTTTAGGTGTCATATTTAATAAATCATTGCTAAATCCAATATCATGAAGCTTTTCTCTTATTTTTTTTTCTAAGAATTTTATAGATTTAAGTGTTACATTTAGTTCTTTGATCCATTTTGAGTTAGTTTTTAGATATGGTGTAAGGTCCCAACAGCAGTTGTTGAAGAGATTGTTCTCTCTCAAATGTTTTTAGCAATTTTATCAAAGATCATTTAGCCATATAAACAAGTGTTTATTTCTGGATTATCTATTCTATTCCACTAGAGGTGTGGTGCATGAAATTTGTGTATTGATTTTAAATCCTGCATATTTGCTGAATTTAATATTTCTAACGATTCTTTTGAGGAACCTTTAGGATTTTCTACATATAAGGTCATGTTATCTGTTAATAGAGATAATTTCACCATTTTCTTTCCAATTTGCATGCCTTTTATTTCTTTTTTTTCTTGCACAATTACTCTATTACTTTCAATACTAAGTTGAGTGAAACTGGTGAAAGTGGGCATCCTTATTTTGTTTCTGATCTTTAGAACAAAAGCTTTCAGTCTTGCATTGTGTTAAGATGTTAGTTGTGAGATAGTCATACAGGCCTTTATTATGTTGAGATAGTTTCCTTCTATTTCTAGTTTGTTGAGTGTTTTCTCTTAATCATGAAAAGGTGTTTACATTTTGTCAAATGCTCTTTCTACATCAATTGAAATGAATATGTGGTTTCCCCCATCATTCTGTTAATGTAGTATATTATATTGATTATTTTTTTGTGTTGAATCACCATTGCTTTCCAGAAATAAATCCCACTTGACCATGGTAATTCTTTTAATATGCAGTTGAATTTTGTTTGCTAGTATTTTGTTGAAGACTTTGTGTTAACATTCATCAGAGATAGTTTTCTTTTTTAGATTTCTTTGTTGTTACATAATTTATTTACTTCTATGTTTATGTAATTTTACTTTTTTTTTTTTAAATCCTAAATGAAGGATATTTTCTCATTGATTTTTAGAGAGTGGAAGAAAGAGACAGAGAAAAACAATGATGTCCGACTGTAGGGATCCAGCTTGCAACCAAGGTACATGACCTTGACTAAATTGAACCTGGGACCCTTCAGTCTGCAGACTGACACTCTATCCACTAAGCCAAACCAACTAGGGCATGTAATTTACTTCTTAATATTGACTCTTTAACAAACAGTTCAGACAATTCCTGAAAATTTAACAATTGATTCTCATGATTCAATGTGAACTGGCTCCAGCATATTACTGGTCAGATTTTTCATTTGTCTTTTCCCTTTGCAATTTGGGCCACAGTGAATGAAAGACTTGCTTGTTTCTCATAATAACAGGAAGAGCAAGAAAAGAGTATGTCCACCTATTTGACAAACAAAAAACCAGAACATTATTTTCCTAGTCCCCACTTGACTGCATCATCTCTACAGTATGAAATTCAGACCTTTTTCAGGAAGACACTATAAGGTAATCTTTCTATTTTTTATTTTTTAACATTGGCCTGAGTGAATACTGTACTTGGATGATCTTATTTAATTCTGCCAACAATGTAGATCTATTATTTTCCTCGCTTTAGAGATTAAGACACTAAAGTTTAGAGAGATTAAGTAATTCATTTAAAAAGCAAAAAAGCTAATTAATAGTATAGGCAGAATTTGAACCAGAGCTTCCTGGCCTTCAATTGTCATCTAATCACACATTGGCACATACTAGAGTATATACTGCCCAATTTGATACTTGGTATTTATACATTATCGTGTTCCTCATCTAATGCAGTTTCTACAGCTATGGCTCAATCTGAGCTCTGTTCATACCCTTTTAGAAGCATGGGATACATTTCAGGTGCCCTACAGTGTCACTAAGGCACTAGTCACCTACATATGCCATAGTTATTTTGGGGGTGATTTCTACTTGGTCATATGTAGGATCTTTATTTAATTCCAATCGATTTGCTAAAAAAAACTTTAAAAAGTTTTTAAAATTTATTGATGTTCATCAATGAGGCACACTGCTCAGTAGTCTTTTGTTGTAGTTTGAAAGTATTTTTTTTGCTTTTTTAATTAATGTATTGCATGTGTACATTTCTTCCCATTGCTCCTGCCCTCCAATGCATGCCCTAATCCCCCATGTCTTGTGTCTATTGGTTATGTTTATATCCATGCATACAGGTCCTTCAGTTGATCTCTTATCTACCCCACCTCTCCCTAACTTTCTTTTTTTTTTAAATTAAATCTTTATTATTCAGATTATTACATTTGTTTCTCTTTTTTTCCCTCCATAGCTCCCCTCCACCCGGCTCCCACCCCTCCCTCTACCATTACCTCCCTCCCATTGACCTTATCCATAGGTGTATGATTTGTGTCCAGTCTCTCCCTGTACATCCCTCACCCCATTCCCCCTGAGAATTATCAGTCCATTCCCTTTCTGTGCTCCTGATTCTATTATATTCACCAGTTTATTCTATTCATCAAATTTTTAATTCACTTAATTTTTAGATTCACTTGTTGATAGTTATGTATTTGTTGTTCATAATTTTTTATCTTTTAACTTTTTCTTCTTCCTCTTATAAAAGAGTACCTTTTAGCATTTCATATAATACTGGTTTGGAGTTGATGAACTCTTTCAGCTTTTTCTTATCTGTGAAGCTCTTTATCTGCCCTTCAATTCTGAATGATAGCTTTGCTGCATAGAGTACTCTTGGTTGTAGGTTCTTGCTATTCATCACGTTGAATATTTCTTGCCACTCCCATCTGGACTGCATAGTTTCTGTTGAGAAATCAACTGACAGTCGTATGGGTGCTCCCTTGTAGGTAATTAACTTTTTCTCTTGCTGCTTTTAATATTCTCTCTTTGTCTTTTGCTCTTGGTATTTTAATTATGATGTGTCTTGGTGTAGTCCTCTTTGGATTCCTTTTATATGGGGTTCTGTGTGCTTCCTGGACTTGCAAGTCTATTTCTTTCACCAGATGTGGGAAGTTTTCAGTCATTATTTCTTGAATAGATTTTCAGTATCTTGCTCTCTCTCTTCTTCTGGCACCCCCACAATTCTGATGTTGGTACACTTGAAGCTGTCCCAGAGGCTCCTTACATTATCTTCACATTTTTGGATTCTTTTCTCTTCTTGCTTTTCCAGTTGAGTGTTTTCTGATTCTATATTTCAAATTTTTTACTTGATTCTTGCCTTCCTCTAGTCTGCTGTTAGGTTTCTGTATAATATATTTTATTTCAGGAAGTGTATGTTTAATTTCTAGTTGGTCCTTTTCCATCTCTAGTTGGTTCTTTTTCATCTCCTCTTGGGTCTCGCTAACTTTATCCAACTTTTCTAGGATATTCTTGAAAAACCTTATAAGCGTGGTTTTGAACTTTATATCCAGTTGTTCATTTTCCTCCATTTGTTTTGTTTGTGATCCCTTCCCTTGTCTCAGCATTTTCACTATGCTGGGAGAACTTCTGTTTTGAATTCAGCCTTATGGTGCCAGACTTGCAAAACCACAAAAGCCTCTCTGTTGAGCTTGAGATGGGTGGAGTCTCAGGGCTTAAGGGACCACCTTGCCTTCCAGTCGGCCCCACTCTCAATGGCCCCTGAGTCTCACGTGACTGGGTAATCACTTAAGCAGTAGTCTCTGTGCACTCTCTCGGAGTGCCTCAAGACTGCTGCCTTTCCGGGTCCCCTGTGCTCTGGGACCATATGAGTCTGGGTCCCCAGGGTTTTGCCTGAAACCGGGGTTTAGTGGATTTAGAAGTGACACAGTTGGGAGGGTCTGACTCCTGCCCACTCGTGAAAGCCAGCGGCACAATCATTAGTCGGTCCTTTGTGTGCAGTGTCGTGCATGCCACCAGACTTCTGATCTTTTGTGACTCCCCTAAATTTCCGTGCACTTCTCCCTTTTCACAGTCCAAACTCCTCCCATATGAGTTTCGGCTGGATCTGGGGTTTAGTGTTGCAGGATAAGGGGTTCAATGCCTTTGAGAGTCTCTGTCTCCCTCCCGCCAGAGAAAGCCAGCCAAGTATTCTGGCACCTGCTCTCTCCACGTGTGGGTCTCCATACCTCAGCTTTTTGCAGCTCCTCTGGGTCTCTGTGAGCCCCTCTTTCCTTCTAGTTGTAGAATATCCACTCAGCCATCTTTCCTGTGGTTCTGGATAATGTCCATTCTGTCTTTTAGTTGTAGTTTTGAAATTGTTGTGGGAGGCAGCAGTGTAGGTGTTTACCTATGCCGCCATCTTGAATTCTCCTCTCTCCCTAACTTTCACAACTGTAATTTGGCAGTCTGTTTGATGCTTTACTGCTTCTGCATCTATCTTTTTGTTCACCAGTTTATAATGCTCTTATTATCCATAAATGAGTGAGATCATGTGGTATTTTTCTTTCATTAACTGGCTTATTTCACTTAGCATAATGCTCTCCAGTTCCATCCAGGTTGCTACAAATGGTAAGAATTCCTTCATTTTAATGCAGCATAGTATTCCATTGTATAGATATACCATAGTTTTCTTATCCAGTCATCTGCTGACAGGCACTTAGCCTGTTTCCAGATCTTAGCTATTGTAAATTGTGATGCTATGAACATAGGGGTGCATATATCTTTTCTGATTGGTATTTCTATTCCTAGGAGTGGGATTACTGGGTCAAATGGGAGTTCCATTTTTAGTTTTTTGAGGAAAATCCATACTGTTCTCCACAGTGGCTGCACCAGACTGCATTCACACCAGCAGTGCAGGAGGGTTCCTTTTTCTATGCCTCCTAGCCAACACTTGTTGTTTATTGATTTGTTGATGATTGCCATTCTGACAGGTGTTAGATGGTATCGCATTGTCGTTTTGATTTGTATCTCTCAGATAATTAGTGACTTTGAGCATGTTTTCATGTGTCTCTTGACCTTCCTTCTGTCTTCTTTAGAAAAGATTCTATTTAGGTCCATCGCCCATTTTTTTTAATTGGATAATATATATTTCTTTTATTAAGGTGTATAAGTTCCTGTAGATGTGAGAGATTAAACCTTTATCAGTGGTAACATTTGCAAATATGTTCTCCCATACAGTGGGTTTTCTTGTTGTTTTGTTGATGGTTTCTTTTGCCATGCAAAAGCCTATAATTTTGATGTAGTCCCATTTGTTTATTTTCTCTTTAGTTTCCATTGCCCTAGAAGCAGTATCAGTGAAGAAGTTCTTTTGGCATATGTCTGAGCTTGTGCTACCTGTGGATTCCTCTAGTATGCTTATAGTTTCCTGTCTTATGTTTAAATCCTGTATCCATTTTGAGTTTTTTTTTGTGTGTGGTATAATGTGGTGGTCTAGTTTCATTTTTTTTTCATATATCTGTCCAAATTTCCCAACACCATTTATTGAAGAGAGTGTCTTAATTCCATTGTATGTTCATCCCTCCTTTGTCAAATATTAATTGAGCATAGTGGTTTGGGTTGATATTTGGATTCTCTATTCTATTCCATTGGTCTCTATGTCTGTTCTTGTGAACAGTGGCTTTGTAATATAGCTTGAAATCTGGTACCAAGCTGTTTTGAGAACAGTGGCTTTGTATCACAGCTTGAAATCTGGTATTGAGATCCCACCTACTTTATTCTTCTTTCTCAGGATTGCTGTGGCTATTCAAAGTCTATTTTTGTTCCAGATGAATCTTTGGAGAGTTCTTTCTAGGTCTGTAAAATACACTGTTGCTATTTTAATGGGGGACTGCATTGAATCTATAGATGGTTTTGGATAGTATAGACATTTTAATATCTATTCTCCCAATCCATGAGGATGGTATGCTCTTCCATCTGTTTATGTCTTCCTCTATTTTTTCAGTATCCTGTAGTTTTCCATATATAGGTCTTTTACCTCCTTATTTAAGTTTATTCCTAGGTATCTTAATGTTTTTGGTCCGATGGTAAATGGGATTGCTTTTTTAGTCTCTCTTTCCATAAGTTCACTATTAGTGTATAGAAATGCTTTAGATTTCTTGGCATTAATTTTGTATCCTGCTACAATGCCGAATTCATTTATTAAGTCTATAAGTTTTTAGTAGAGTCTTTCGGTTTGTTTATGTACAGTATCATGTCATCTGCAAATAAGGACAGCATTACTTCTTTTCCAATTTGGGTGCCTTTTATTTCTTATTAATTGCAATGGCTAATATTAACAGTACTATGTCAAACAGGAGTGGTGAGAGTGGGCATCCCTGTCTTGTTCCTATTCTTAGAGAAAATGGTTTTAGTTTTTGCTCATTGAGTATGATGTTAGCTGTGGCTTTATCATATATGGCTTTTATTATGTTGAGGTATGATCCTTCTATTCTCGCCTTATTGAGAGTTTTTATCAATAAAGGGTATTGGATTTTGTCAAATGCTTTTTCTGCATCAATTGATATGACTATGAAATTTTTATCTCTCAATTTGTTTATGTGATGTATCACGTTTATTGATTTGTATATATTGTACCATCCTTGTATTTCTGGGATAAATCCTAGTTGGTCATGGTGTATGATCTTTCTGATGTACTGCTGGATCTGATTTGTTAGAATTTTGTTGAAGATTTTGGCATCAATGCTCATGAAGGATATTTGCCTGTAATTCTCTTTCATTGTGTTGTCTTTTTTTCTGATTTTGGTATTAAGGTGATACTGGCTTCATAGAAGGTGCTTGAAAGTGTTCCTTCTTTTTGAGGAGGGTATGTTTTAATTGTTCCTTGAATGTTTGGTAAAACTCCCCTGTGAAGCCATCTGGCCCCAGGCTTCTGTTTGCTGGAAGCTTTTTGATGACCGCTTCAATTTCTTCTATAGTTATTGGCCTATTGATAAGTTTAGATTCTTCCTGATTGAATTTTCGAAGGTTATATTTTTCTAGGAATATGTTCATTTCCTCTAGGTTGTCCAGTTTGTTGGAATAGAATTGTTCATAGTATTTTTTTAAACAATCCTTTGTGTTTCAGTGGAGTGTGTTGTTATTTCTCCTCTTTCAGTTCTGATTTTATTTGGATCCTCTCTCTTTGCTTCTTGGTGAGCCTAGCTAGAGGTACATCAATCTTGAATATCCTTTCAAAGAACAAGCTCTTGGTTTTGTTGATCTTTTGAATTGTTTCTTTGGTCTCTCTGTTGTTTATCTCTGCTCTGATCTTTACTATTTCCTTCTTTCTGTTTACACTGGGATTTTCTTTTTGCTCTCTTTCTAGCTCTTTGAGTTGTAGGGTTAAGTAATTTATTACCATTGTTTCCTTTTTTTTTTTTTCAGTAGGCTTGTAGAGCTATGAACTTTCCTCTAAAGACTACATTTGCTGTGTCCTATAGAATTTGGATTGTTGTGTTTTCATTGTCATTTGTTGCCATGATATTCTTTATTTCTTTCTTGATCTCTCTGGTTACCCAGTCATTCTTTAATAACATGCTGTTTAGTCTCCATGTGTGTGATTTATTTGGATTGGTTTTATCATAGTTGATTTCTAGTTTTATGACACTATGATGTAATAAAATGCTTGATATAATATTTATCTTCTTGAATTTGAAGAGACTTTGCCTATGACCTAAAATATGGTCTATCTTTGAAAATGACACATGTGCACTTGAGAAGAATGTATATTCTGTGGCTTTGGAGTGAAATGTTCTTAAGATGTCAATTAATTCCATCTGATCTAGTGAGTCATGTATGATTGATGCTTCTTTGCTCATTTTTGTTTAGAGAATTTGTCCAGTGATGATAGTGAGGTATTCAAGTCTCCTATTATGATGGTATTGCTGTCAATCTCTCCTTTGATATCCTCCAGGAGTTTTTTTTTTTTATCTATTTGGGTGCTTCTGTATTGGGTGCATATATGTTTACCAGAATTATATCCTCTTGTTGTATTGATCCCTTTAGTATTATGAAGTGTACTTCCTTATCTCTTGTTATGTCCTTCACTTTGAGATTTAATTTGGCAGATAGAAGTATTGATACCCCAGCTTTTTATTTCATTTCCATTTGTCTGAAAAACTGTTTTCCATCCCTGCACCCTCAGTCTGTGTGCATCATTTTTTTTCTGAGATGGTTTTCTTGTAGTCAGCAGATATATGGGTCATGTTTTCTTATCTAATCTATTACCCCACGTCTTTTGATTGGAGCATTTAATCCATTACATTTAAAGTTATTATTGATAGGTACTTATTTGTTGCCATTTTTATTCTTTACCCCTGTGTTCCTTCTTTGTTTCCTCTTTTTTCCTCCTTTCTTTCTTTCTCTTTCTTTCTTTCTTTCTTTCTTTCTTTCTTTCTTTCTTTCTTTCTTTTTTTCTTTTTTACAGCAGACCTTTTACCATTTCTTGCATTGCTGGTTTGGTGGTAATAAATTCCCTTAGTCCTTTTTTTGTTTCTAAAGCTCCTGAACACACCTTCAATTTTGATTGATAGCTTTGCTGGGTACAGTATTCTTGGATTCAGAACCTTCCTTTGCATGACTTTGTATATTTCATTCAAATCCCTTCTGGCCTGATTAGTTTCCGTTGAGAAATCAGTTGCTAGTGTGTTGGAGGTTCCTTTTTAGGTAACTTTTTGTCTCTCTTTGGCTGCTTATAAGATTCTTACTTTATTGTTGGTGTTCGCCAATTTAATTATAATGTACCTTGGTGTCGGTCTTTTGGGGTTCATTTTACTCGGGAGTCTATGAGCTTCTTGGATTTGTGTGGGTTTTTTCCTTCCTATATCAGGGAAGTTTTCTGTCATTATTTCTTCAAACAGGATTTCTATTCCTTGCTCAGTTTTCTCTCCCTTCTGGAACCCCAATTATGTAGATGTTGTTTTGTTTCATGTTGTCCCAACGTTCCCTTAGGCTTTCCTCCTGCTTTTTAATGTTTTTTTTTTCTAGAAGCTGCTCTACTTGGATATTTTTTTCCTATCTTGTCTTCTAGGTCACCAATGTGGTCTTCTGCTTCTTCTAGTCTACTTTTGATGCTTTCTATTGAGTTCTTTATGGCAGCGATGTCATTTTTTATTTCTTCTTGGTTCTTCTTTATTTCCTCTTGGTTCTTACTCATATTGTTGAATTTGTCTTTCATTCTTTTCAGCCACCTTATAACCATTTTTCTAAATTCTTTCTCTGGCACGTTGCTTGCCTCCATTTCGTTTAGTTCCTTTTCTGGTGATGCCAGCTTGTCTTTTACATGTGGGCTGTTTCTTTATCGACCTATGGCCTCTCTTTACCAGGTGTCTGGTTATGTAGTTCTCTCTCTCCTGCATTGATTTAAAGTCACAAAATACAATACAACCAGGTACAACACACAAGGCACTGAACAGAAATGTATTCATGATATTAATAGCCACAAATAAAGGTAAGCACCAGAGAGAGGCTGAAAAAGAGAGAAAAGAACAAAAAGAAAAGAAAAAAGTGCCAAAATGAAACTGTAAGAAGGGATCAAAAAGAAAAAAAAAGAGAAAAGAAGAAAAAATAAGAGAGAAAAGAAAAAGAATAAGAAAGAGAAGGGGGAAAATTACATATATGGGGAGAAAACATCAATAAAATATCCACTAATCCCAACAAATGCCAGCAACAAGTACCTGGAGATTAATACAAACTACATACAACAACTAATATCATGTGATAGGAGGGAAAATAGAAGTTAAAAGCAAATAGAAAAAAAGCAAACATAAAGCAAAACAAAACAAGAATAAGTAAAACAATATCACAAAAAAGTATAAAAAATTGATATAATCAATAGTCAAGCAAACAACAGCTAAAGGACAGAGAGGAAAACAATTTTTGGATAGTGAAGACAGAGAAGAGAGATGTGTATGGACTTGGAGCAAGGGATTGCAAATTAGATACAGTGGTACCTCGAGATACGAGTTCCCTAACATACGAGATTTTTTGAGATATCAGCCATCGGGTGAGTGATTTTTGCTTTGAAATACGAGCAACAGTTGAGATACGAGTAATTGCGCGGATCGGCTGGCTGCACATGACCCACCAGTTTACTGCGACTCAAGCGTCTCATAGTTTCCCATGCCTCAAGGGGAACGAATTAAACTCGTATCTCGAGATACCACTGTATACAAGTGGGGTGAAATTTTAACAGGGGAAAAAAAGAAAGAATAGGGATAATCTAAATTAGGAAAAAGGTAAAATAAACAGGACAACAAAAAGGGGAAAAGTTAGGAAGAGAGTGATGGCATAAAAGTAGAGTTGAGATAGAATAAAATGATACTAAAGGAAAGATGAAAATAGAATGTAGAACTCTAATCCTAAAGTAAAATAAAGAGAAAATAAAATGACATTTTTTTTCCAAAAAGGTATAACAGTAGTAGTAATAATACTGATTGAAAATAAAAATGTAATAAAAAGGTACCATCAAGGGAGGAAAAAAAGAAAAAAAATGAGTTTCTTAGGTAAAAGATGAAAAGAATAAAAATAAAAAGAGCCGAGACCAGTTTGGCTCAGTGGATAGAGCGTCGGCTTGTGGACTGAAAGGTCCCAGGTTCGATTCCGGTTGGGGGCATGTACCTTGCTTTTGGGCACATCTCCACTGGGTTATTAGCTATTACTATTTTGTTATTTTAGTGTTTGTCTTAAGATTTTAAGTATACTTCTTTAACACAGTATAGTCTAATTTCAAGTATAGAATAAGGTCCTTAGGGTCCCTCCTTCCCCTGACCTTCATACTACTGTGGAAACAGATTTACTTTCTTCTTATGTTATAATGCCATAGGACACTGTCATTATTTTCTGCTTCAAAAACTCAGTTTTCTTCTAAAAAACTAAAAAATAAGGAAAAAGTTTTTTATATATACATACATATTTACTATTTCTGATGTTGTTTGTATACACCCAAAATTCATAATAACCAAACTGTTAAAAGAGTCACTTATGCCTAAACCATCAAGTTTCCTGAAATAGCCAAGTCACAGAGATATATTGCTTCATTTTATAAAAGGGAAAACAGTTGGGAGAAATTTCTTCCCCCTTCCAATCTTATGAAGAGGGAATATTTCTTCCAGAAGCAAAGTCTCTTTGTTTTTTATAACTCTTAGCTCTGAATACACAATCTTCTACATATGTTTTGTATTATCAGCACATACACAATACTCTGCACTTGTCCTCAGTGAAGCTAACCTGCTGGACATATGGGCTTAATTTACCTATGTGGACTCAGGAGTTAAAATAATTTATTTACCTCCCATCTGGGTAGGTTGCTTTTTTTTCTAATTTCTCATCAGTAAAATTTTGTTTGGTCATTTACATGGGACCATCCTATATAATAAAGAGGTAATATGCAAATTGATGATCATTCCAACACACAAAATGGCCGCCACAAGATGGCCAGCAGGAGAAGGCAGTTGTAGGTGATCAGGCCTACAGGGAAGGGCAGTTGGGAGGGATCAAGCCTGCAAGGGAGAGCATTTGGGGGTGATCAGTTCTGCAGGGGAGGGCAGTCAGGGATGACTGGGCCAGCACAGGGCAGTTGGGGTGACCAGGCCTCCAGGGGAGGGCGTTTGGGGGGAATCAGGCCTGCAGGGGAGGGCAGTTGGGGGAACCAGACCGGCAGAGGACAGCAGTTAAAGGTGACCAGGATGGCAGGGGAGGGAGGTTAGGGGTGACCGGGTCAGCAGGGGAGGGCAGTTAGGGGTGACCAGGCTGGCAAGGGAGGGAGGTGAAGGGTGGCCAGGCCAATAGGGGAGGGCAGTTGGGGGTGACCAGGCCTACAGGTGAGGGCAGTTGGAAGCAACCAGATAGGTAGGGGAGGGCAGTTAAGGGTGACTGGATCAGCAGAGGAGGGCAGTTGGGGGGACCAGGCCTCCAGGGAAGGGCAGTACAGGGGGACCCAAGCCTGCAGGAGAGGGCAGTTGAGAGAACCAGGCCTGCAGGGGAGGACAGTTAGGGAGGACCAAGCCAGCAAGGGAGAGCAGTTAGTGGCAACCAGGCCTGCAGGGGAGGGAAGTTGCAAGGGGCAGGGGGAGGGACCAGGCCTGCAGAGGGCAGTTGGGAGGGACAAGGCCTGCAGGGGAGGGCAATTGGGGACAACCAGGCTGGCAAGGAAGGGCAGTTAGGGGTGACCAGGCCGGCAAGGGAGGACTGTTGGGGAAGCCAGGCCTGCAATGGAGGGCAGTTAGGGACAATCGGGCTGGCAGGGGAGCAGTTAGGTTTTGATCAGGCTTGCAGGGGAGTGATTAGGGGGTGATCAGGCTGGCAGGCAGAAGCGGTTAGGGGCAATCAGGCAGGCGAGCAGTTGGGAGCCAGCATTCCTAGATTGCAAGAGGGATGTCCAACTGTCCATTTGGATCTCGCCTAAATAGGCAGTCAGACATCCCTCAAGGGGTCCCAGATTGGAAAGGGTGCAGGCTGGGCTGAGGGACACCCCCACACTGTGCATGAATTTCATGCACTGTACCTCTAGTCTATATATATATATATATAAAACTCTTAATATGCAAATAGATTGAATGATGGAACAACCAAACAACCAATTGCTATGATGTGTGCTGACGACCAGGGGTCAGCAATTTGGGTTAAGAAATTTGGAATTCATCCAAGAACATTAAACAGATTTGAGTTTTAGAAAGGATGCTCTAATAGCAGAATTACTGAAGAAAGTTTTGGAGTTAAAATTGGAAGCAGGAAAGCAGGGTACTGTAGTAGTAGTCTGGAGGAAAGATTATGGTGGCCTGAGCAAATGTGGCAGCAGTGGAGATGGAAAGAAGCATACCAACTACACACCATCAGAAAGTTAAAAAAATAATTTTTGCCTGATGGATGTGGGAGGTTAGGTGGAAGAAAAAATGACTTGGGTTTCTGGCATTTAAGATGGGTAAATTGTGATGCCATTTATTTAGAGAACACAAGAGAAGAACCAAACCACACATGTGGGTTCTTATTAGGGGTGAGGTGTTGACCTTTGTGTGGAACATATTGAAGTTTTAAAGACATCCAAATGAAATGATCAATAAACAAATCATTATATATATAATGATCACACACACACACACGTGTGTGTGTGTGTGTGTGTGTGTGTGTGTTTTGTATTTGGCTTTGGAACACCACTGTTTTATAGAACTTTCTGCAGTGATGTAAATGTCCTATATTTGTCCTGTCCAATATGATGGTCACTAAGCATTTGAAATGTGGCTACTAGTGTCCCCAGGGAGCTGAATCTTTATTTGTATTTAAGTTAATTTGCATTTAAGTATTCATGCAGTTAGTAGCTAGCATATTGAACAGCACAGGCTTTGGAAGTCTAGAGTCAAGAGTGCAAATAATAAAACAAAATTTGATTGAGTCAAGTCAGGTGAGTCCACCAATTTTCAATCCTTTACATCCATGGCAGATATATATATATATATATACTAGTGGCCTGCTGCACAAATTTGTGCACATTGGAAGGATATTAGAAGAAATATTTTAATATCACTATTCACCCTTTCTCTATAATAGAAGTGTCAACCAAATTCATGACTGAAAATGACAGATGGAAACACTAGTGCAACAGGCGCCAGTGAAAGCTTTATATGCATCACACCTGTGTGAGTCAACTTAGCCTTTTATAGATACAAAGTAAAGTTGCTTAATTAGACCTGCTCTCTGATTTAGCTAAACTTTTTCCAGCCCAGTGAAGCACCCCAACTTCTCTCAGCAAAACAACAGTAAATATCAACACGAAGCAATTATTGTAGATCACGCAGGGAGAATAAAGGGTAAAATATTTAACTGCAGCAGTATTTGACAATGTTATATGTCAATTAGGTCAAATTAATTGATAACATTGTTCTAGTCAAGTCTTTACTGACTTTTCTATTTTTTTCTATCAAGTATTGACAAGGGGGTGTCATTGAAGACTCATGCTCTACAATACTGATAATCTACAGACCAACCCTTTTGTTTTATAAATTACAAAAGGAGAACAATGGCAGGGGAGGGAAGATCATTTTCTAAGACTGGATTCTCTTGCAATATGCATGGTTTTACATTTTGCCTACATGAATTTTTTTTTTGAGACTTTTGTACCTAGTTTGTTCATGATATATCGTGTGAAAATACTGAAATCGTCATCTGGCTCTTGCAATAATGTATTTCACAGTTAATTTCCAAAGCTGGAAATTACATTTAAGTCTCAAGATGACTGCATTAGACTTTTAATATTAATTTAGTTTAATGTTTCTGCTGTCTCCAACATCTATAATAGTGCCTGCATAGTTATATATATTTTGAATTAGTGTGATTTGTCTAATTCCTTTTGCTGTTTTCAAACATTAAAATAGCACTTTTTGAAATAATTCGTGTAGAGCATCAATTACATAAAATAGACAAAAGCAGATCTGCTCTAGTAAGTATATTATTGAAGAATGTGAAATCCTGCTTATCCTTCTATAACTTATTACACATTAATATTGCACCATATTCTACATTCTTATAATACTCGTGGAGTTTAGAAAACTGTCCTTTTGGGAAAACAAAATTTACCTAGAGTAAAATTCAGTTTGGTTAGTTTTGGGGCTTCTACTTTTGAAATGAACAAAAGCTTAATAATGGCAGAATAAGCAAATCAACAGTACCAATTTCTTTAGGAACAAAGGTTACTAAGAAGTTATATTAGAAATCTGTTTCACAGTTTACTTACCTTACCCCCTAAGTAGGGGATACAAATGGCTGCAGCTTTGTAATCTGGCTGATGAATTCAAATCCTGGACTGTCAACCACTGTGTAACTAATCTTGAGTGAATCTCAACTGCAATATGGTGGTAATCCTAGTATCTCCTTAAAAGGGTTATTGTGAGATTAAACAAGATAATTACTATGCATATGATATTACGCTATAAATAGTAAGTAGTAGTTATTAACTAGATGAGATTTCAAAGGTCCCTTGATAACCTTTGTCCCTTTCCCTAATATCTTCATGTTTAAATTGCATATTTGCGTTAAGTCCTTCACTTCAGGCTATTACAACATTGGTAGCAGAATATAATGAAAAATAGCAAAGGATTTAGAAGCCAAAGATGCAGTTTTGAGTATATTTCCTTATTTTAAAATGTGAAAGATGCTTATTTGTATTTTCTCTGCATCTTGGAGTTGGTATAGTCAAATAAGAGAGTAAGGGGTACATGGATGTTGATCACTTGCCTATCTGCCACTTCTCTATCCCTACCTATACAACTCTGCAAATTCCTGACTAGGTATACTTGATGAAGACTCACGTTTTTGTTCCACAGTCCATAGGCATATAGCACTTTGTGGGCCTACGCCTCAATTCTATCTGCTAGGTTTCATTTAGAAATTTTAATTCTAATTATTTAAATACTTTTAAACCAGCAGTTTAAATTTTTAGTCACACTGACAGGTCACTATGTTCTCCTTAAAGAACACAACAGAATAAGCAAAAGTAGTTATCCAAATTGTAAGTCTGTCCCTTTGAGACAGGGAATTCCCAATCAATGACAGCTGTATTTATTATACCAAGATTTAATCCCACTCTCGATCTCACCCAGATTCATGAGTTAATATTATCTATGGAGATGACTCAAGTTTTGAATTCCAGCTCAGACCTCTCCCTTTAAATATCAGACTTATATTCAACTGCCTACATGACATCTCTAGTTGGGTATCTAATGGAGACCTCAGATAGCCCAAAACTGAGTTTCCCCCAAACCCACTCCTCCCACAGTGCTTTCCAACTATGACCAGCTGCTCAGGCCAAATACCATGGAATCATCCTTAAATCTTCTTTTCCTCATGTTCCTCACACCTATTCAGTTTCTTGGAAAAGTTTACTTGGGTCAATATAAACAAAATCCAACTACTTTTCACTACTATCCTTGTCACTGTTCTCTCTCACTTGGATTATTAAAATTTGCTTCCTAACTACTCTTCCCTGCAGTCTATTCTGTATACCAGGCCAGAATGAGCCTGTTCACATCACCCCACTGCTCCCAACTCCTTTCTAAAGTGGAGAAAAAGTCAGAGTCCTTAAAATCCCCGACGCCCTCCACTGCAGGCTCCCGATTATTCCCTGACCTATCTGTGACCTATCTACTCTTTCTTGCTGCACCAGACACACCGCTTCGATCCCTTTAACAAACCATGCACTCCCACCTCAGGATCTTTGTACTTACTTTCTCTGCCTAGAATGCTTTTCTCCCAACTTCACGTCTCTGATCAAATGGAACCACCTTCCTTACCCATCCTCCACACCATCCTGGCACGGCTTCTCTACCTTCCTTGCATTACTTTCCCTCTAATACTTACCATACCACCATTTAAATCTTACTTATTGTTTTTAATCACCTAATGAGATTATAAAGTACTCCATGAGAGCAAGAATTTTTCACTGTTGTTAAACTGAAAATAATCCTAGAGAAATCACTCAGTATACATTGTTGTACAATGAACTTAAGTCATTACTCCCATTCCCATGTCCTCCTTTACTGAATGATTTTAATTAAAGTCACACAGAAGTTCTTGGGGTGAAAATAAAAGCAAAAGACCACTACACATTAGTTTGTCAACATGTAATGCCCTGGGTTTATTTTGTGAGAATTCTATCACAATTTTTCCAGGTGGGATTAAAAACCTTAAAGATAATATATGCCATTGGACTGGGCATTCAGACTTCGGTACTGACAAAGCACTGGTAGTAGTCTGTTAAGTACCATTCTCTTCACAGAAGAGAGGTCAAATATTTCCAAAGGAAGGCACCCGATATTTGTGGTTCTGGCCTTGCAGCCTTCTGGAGAATCTTGAAAGGAAAAAAGCTGGCTGGCTGTTTTTAGAAACTGGAATGATGATACATGTATAGTAATTACTGCATTCTTCTCCCTTATATCCTTTTTGTAAGAACAAGTAAAGAATGAAGTCTTTTAAACAATCTGACAATAAAAAAAAAGTACAATTTCTTTTGTGCTAAAAATAGGGCAAGACAACATAAACTCCAGTTGTAAGGACTCCATTTGCATACTTGATTTAACATTTTTTGGTGTGGAAGGAAATGGAACTACTGGGCTGTTTGTAGAGCAGCAACATAACGTTAGTGCTTTAAGTACCAGAAACTACCCACAGCTTTGTGGGCAAGAGGGGGTGGGAAGATTCAAGAGACTTCATTTTTAGCTTGTTACTTATCCTAATGATAGACCAGGAAGATCCCCCATTTAACAGTACACCCTCCCCCCTTTTTCAAACTGATGCGTTTTTTATTTTTGTAAAATTCTGTATGTATGTCACCATTTTTTTTTTTCACATGATACAGAGAAAACTCAGGGATCCAGAGGGGAACCAAGTTATGTTATACCATTTACAAAATACCAAGGAGTCCACAGCTACCTAACACATTTACTACAGCACAGGAACCAATGAAGGTACAGTGTACAAAAAAACTGTAAACACAGCACAATAAATAGATAAAACAGCAGGTTCCGCACCATGCACATGATGTGATGACACTTCATCTCTATACAATCTCACATCTCACACTCTTTGTTGCAATTTATTTCCCTCCCACCCTCCCACCCCAAGTGCAAAGCATCACAAATGAACATTTCTGTATTCAAGTAACATATATACAAGGGTATTACAAATATGCAGTACTGTACAGATAATTGCTGTATTCTTAATTTACAGATGTTGATTTTTCCTATTAACAGTAAGGAAAGGAAAATTGAAGCATGAGAGATGAGCATTGCTGTAAAGTTCCCACAGCTGCCAAAGAAATGCATGTGTGGCATTCCATCATCCCTTGCATTCAAAATGCTACTGATGCATAGCACCTAATCAAGTCCCCAGGTTGCAGTCCCACTCCTGAGAAAGCTACGTCACCTCCATTGCTACTGTATTGTCTGCTATGCTGTTTAGCGCTGGCTTTTCTGATTCATGATTTTCCCTGTTGAAATAAAGTTCAATAAATTACTTTTCTGCAACAAATTTAACAAATATAAATTGAACAAACCAAAACTATTTCCCAATAAAAAGTTCAAATATTTTTAATAATAAGAATTTGACTCTTGGGAAAGATAGCAAGTAGAGAATAGAAACCTTTATAGCTTATTATCAGAAATACATATTTAAATCTTATTAATTGTAACCCAGGCTTATAAATTCCATGATATTACCAACAGAATATAGTAGCCAATCTAGATTTAAAAACACAAAGAATTGCCAAGTTTTAGTTTTTTGATTCAATTTCCTCCTTTACTGAGCCTTTTGTAATTTTAATATAAGGAACATATATATGTGGCTGAGGTTCATTCATTTCAGGACTTTATGTAAGACTTTACATATGGAATAGAGCAAGATAGCTACTAAAAACTGGGTATCAGAAGAGCAGGGCCATAGTTGTTCTAGTACTTAGAGTGTTGAGTGAGCCTAGAGTAGTCTCTGTATCTCAGTTTCCTCATCCTCAAAACAAAGAGACTAAAATAAGTTAGAGAAAAAGTTTATCGAGGGAATCCAAGATGGCGGCATAGGTAAACACCTACACTGCTGCCTCGCACAATTTCAAAACTACAACTAAAAGATAGAACGGACGTCATCCAGAACCACAGGAAAGCTGGCGGAGTGGAAATTCTACAACTAGAAGGAAAGAGAGGGGCTCACAGCTGCACAGAGGAGCTGCAAAAAGCTGAGGTACAGAGACGTGGGCGTGGAGAGAGTGGGTACCAGAGAACCTGGCTGGCTTTCTCTGGTGAGAGGGAGACGGAGACTCCCAATGGCATTGAACCCCTTATCCTATGACGCTAAACCCCAGGTCCAGCTGAAACTCATATAGGGGGAATTTGGACTGTGAAAAGGGAGAAGTGCAAGGAAATTTAGGGGAGTCGCAAAAGATCAGAAATCTGGTGGTGCGCACAGCAGTGCACAGAAGACTGACTGCTGATTGTGCCGCTGGCTTTCGCAAGTGGGCGAGAGACAGAGCCTCCGAACTGCACCACTTCTACCTCCACTAAACTCCAGTTTCGGGCGAATCCCTGGGGACCCAGATTCATATGGTCCTGGAGCGCAGGGGAGCCGGAAAGGCAGCAGTCTAGAGGCACTGCGAGAGCGCGCACGCACACAGAGACCGCTCCAGTGATTACCCAGTCACGTGAGACTCAGGGGCCGTGGAGGGCGGGGCTGACTGGAAGGCAAGGTGGTCCCTTAAGCCCTGAGTCTCCACCGATCCCAAGCTCAACAGAGATGCTTTTGCAGTTTTGCAAGTCTTGTATCATAACTTCTTGTATCAATATAGAAGTTCTCTCAGCATAGTGAAAATGCAGAGACAAAGGAAGAGATCACATACAAAAGAAATGGAGGAAAACAAACGATTGGATATAGAGTTCAAAACCACCGTTATAAGGTTTTTCAAGAATATCCTAGAAAAGTTGGATAAAGTTAGTGAGACCCAAGAGGAGATGAAAAAGGAGCAACTAGAAATAGAAAAGGTCTAACTAGAGATGGAAAAGGACCAACTAGAAATTAAACATACACTGACTAAAATAAAAAATATTATACAGAGACCTAACAGTAGACTAGAGGAAGGCAAGAATCAAGTCAAAAATTTGAAATATAAAGAATCAGAAAACACTCAACTGGAAAAGCAATAAGAAAAAAGAATCCAAAAATGCGAAGATAATGTAATGAGCCCCTGGGACAGCTTCAAATGGACCAACACCAGAATTGTGGGGGTGCCAGAAGAAAATCGAGAGCAAGATACTAAAAACCTATTTAAAGAAATAATGACTGAAAACTTCCCACACCTGGTAAAACAAATAGACTTACAAGTCCAGGAAGCACACAGAACCCCATATAAAAGGAATCCAAAGAGGACTACACCAAGACATATCATAATTAAAATACCAAGAGCAAAAGACAAAGAGAGGATATTAAAAGCAGCAAGAGAAAAACAGTTCATTACCTACAATGGAGCACCCATACGACTGTCAGCTGATTTCTCAACAGAAACGATGCAGGCCTGACGGGAGTGGCAAGAAATATTCAACGTTATGAATAGCAAGAACCTACAACCAAGAATAATCTATCCAGCAAAGCTATCATTCAGAATTGAAGGGCAGATAAAGAGCTTCACAGATAAGAAAACACTGAAGGAGTTCATCAACTCCAAACCAGTATTATATGAAATGCTGAAAGGTACTGTTTTATTTTTTTTACTTTCATTTTTTAATATATTTTATTGATTTCCCACAGAGAGGAAAGGAGAGGGACAGAAAGTCAGACACATCGATGAGAGAGACACTGATCAGCCGCCTCATGCACGCCCCACACTGGAGATGTGCCCGCAAGCAAGGCACACGCTCCCGACCGGAATCGAACCTGGGACCCCTCAATCCGCAGGCTGATGCTCTATCCACTGAGCCAAACCACTCTCAGCGGCTGAAAGGTAATCTTTTAGAAGAGGAAGAAGAAAAAGGTAAAAGACAAAAAATTATGAACAACACATACATATCTATCAATAAGTGAATCTAAAAATTAAGTGAATTAAAAATTTGATCAACAGAATAAACTGGTGAATATAATAGAATCAGGAGAACAGAAAGGGAGTGGACTGATAACTCTCAGGGGGAACGGGGTGAGGGGTGTACAGGACAAAAATCATACACCTATTGGTGAGGTCTACGGGAGGGAGGTAAGGGTAGAGGAAGGGGTGGGAGCCGGGTGGAAGGGAGCTATGGAAAGAAAAAAAGAAACAAATGTAATAATCTGAATAATAAAGATTTAATTTTTTTTTTTTTTTTAAAGAAGAAGTTAATCAAGTACTTTAAAAGAAAAGAAAAAAGAAAATGTTTATCAGCTCTGACCGAGTGGATTAGTTGGTTGGAGTGTTGTCTTGTACAACAAAAGGTTGTGGGTTTAATTCCTGGTCAGGGCATTCACCTAGTCTTTAGGTGTGATTCCTGATTGGGCACCTATGGGGGGAGGCGACTGATTAATATTTCTCGCCTTTCCTCTCTCTCTAAAATCAATAAAAACTTATCTCCGGTGAGGATTAAAAAAAAAGTTTTTCATTTACTTTGAGTATTCCATTTTTATACAATTCTATACTGATGAAAACCATGTATTACATATTTAAGAATTAACTGTGACTAGACCTAGAATACTAGTAATAGATTAGTATCAAGCAGATAAGGACTATTAAATTCAGACACACACAGGGATGCATGGATTTGAGAACTCAAGGCTACAGTTTGTTGCTTCAAATCCTGATCCTCCTCCTAGGCCACTGACAGTTGAGAAAGTCTACAACCAGTCTGGACTTTTCCTACCATTCCAACTTCAACTATTAACCTTCCCAAACCCACAAACTAGTTTACTTGTAACCTCTCAACACATTTATATTTCCCCAACTCTCTTGTCTTCCTTTTCTCTGATCAAATCTAAAGTTATTTTGTTGAACATTCCCAGAACGCTCCTAGTATGAAAAGATGTCTCCTAATATTGAAATTATAGCCATAATCTATCTATACATTTAATTCTATAAGCATATAATGCTTTGTGATATCTCTAGAATGATTTTCATCTTATTATTTACAATCAACACTGTTTAACTTTTCAAACTTTTACGCTTGTTTTCCACCTAAACTGAAAACTTCCTGTCTTTTTCTTTTCCCACAATACACTGTAAAAGGCAGAACTTTATCATTAATATTTAAAGCAGAATAGATCTTGAGCAAACAATCTAAATGTCTATTGAAACCCAAGAAGACAAGTTAGCATACAAAATGATGGTTTCAGTAAAAGTTGACCTGGCATGAATACTGTAAGTTTATTTACATTACTAAGAGCAGTTTAGCACTCTAGCCATGTGAGTTCTATCAGTTCTGTCTACACAAAAAACTGTGGGAGAAATCATAGACAAAGAAGCATTCAAAAGAGAACCCCATCCATCCAGAGGTAGAAGAGTGAGAACATTATAAGCCGTTATCATACTAAGAAAATGATGCCCAAATCCCAAATGCAATATTCACTGTACCATTTAGCACTAATTTTCAATAATACTGAATTACATTTATCTGTTTAGTTCTAGAATAAATAAGGAATTCTCATCCACATATTTTTAATGTATATAAAGAAAAGAGCAAAAGCCACAAATAAGTAGAGAGCAATGCCTAAGAATTTAAGTTAGATTGCTTTAGTCTTAAAATAACTACTCACCTTGGGGCTGAATCTACAGAGGATGAAGATGGGACCTTGGAAACCTGACAGTTTGCTGTGGCAGCCAGCTTTAAGGCAGACGATGGAACAGCACTTAAAGTCCTAGGTATGTGTCGTGCATTTATGGGGGCGATAGAGTTTACAGTGGCAACTGATGAAGGTACAGTTAATCGAATGTTGTTCCCAATCAGAACCTGAGTTGTTGCAGAATTGGCAGCAGTTACTGGATGACTCAGTGCACTGTGGGAACTTGAAGTCTGTGTAATGTTTGAAGGCTGTAACAAAGTTGAACCTGCTGCTGACGAACTTATATGTACTGGTGCTGTCGGTGTAGTACTACTGAGGTGTAAGCCCTTGTATACTCCTAGAGAAAAAGAGAGAAGCATTTAAACAATTTGGCTATTTATTATAGGTATATGTTACAAATCTTATCAAAACCATTTACATGTTACTATCCTTACCTGAGGCTGGAAGGACGCCATTCACCCCAATCCCAAGCACCACATCATCCTTCATCTTGAATCCCATCAGTTGTTCTGATGTCACCAAAGCAGAAGCAGCAAATTGAGCACTAGCAGAATCCAAAGTCTTGGAAACAAAACCCTAAAAAAAACAAACAATAAAAAACAGATCTAATCAGCATCGCTTAGTTACAAATTAAATTAAAGCTACATAGGTATAGCAAAGTCAGTATGAATATAATCAAAAGTGGCAAACCACCGAATATCTTTCTCTCCCTTGACAGTCAAATTTGAGGAATGTTCTAGTAATTCTATAACTCAAGGATTATGAATTTTGATCTTTATATGTGACAATATATAACATGAACATGTCAATTACCAAAATCATCCTCCTATAATGTGAAAATAATAAACCTCCAACACAAAGTGTTGGACAAGAAATAAGCTAGTAAATCATTTCAGTGATTTGCAAGTACATACAATGAATAAATGTATAGGTAAACTTCTTTCACCTAACTTTCCATATATACATACATACACACACATACTTTTGGGATAGTAAGATAACTATCTCTTTAGAATGAAAGTAACAAAATATTGTATCAGAACTTAGCCTAGAAATTAAAAGGCCCTTGAATTTTTCTTCCAAGATGCACAGAGACTCAAATCTCAGCTTTTAAGCCTTAAATGTGTTTAAATGGCTTTAGGTGTAAAAGTGATTTCTTCTAAAAGAAGTATAATAATTTTTAATAAATTGTAATAATTAAAATAACAAGATAATGTTAAGTGTCAGTGGGGTTACATATTAGAGACATATATTAGACTAAAGGTCAGACATAAAGACAGGGTCTCCATCTCATATAACTATGTTTTTTAAAATAGGGAGCAGAGACAACAGCTTCTATACTCACCTGTAATGTTCTTTCTAAACCCTGTATAGAATGGCTATGATGTAGATTCAGGCGAAAGCCACTTTTCTGCTGGTTAGATGCAAGGTTCTATGACAACAGTTGGTAATTAGAGATGAACTCTGGTGGGAAACAATGAGGGATAATCATAAGACAGACAAATCCCTCACCTGTGAAGTGTTGGTGGAGGAATTACTATTTGCTTGCTGTTGCTGAATTTGTGCAAGCTGCTGTTTCTGCATTAGTGCCAGTTGCTGCTGATGTTGCTGGTATTGTTCGGCTGTAAATGCTGAACATAAAATGAGGAAATACTTTATAAAAATGCACAATATCATACACTTTTGACAATAGTAAATTTCAGCATTAAAAAAGTTTGTGCAAAATTAAAACATTTGACAAAAGCTCATGGTACTGCTAAAGATCACTTTCAAATGAAAATTTAAGCTTACAACCACATTTCACAAGAGTGGGTTGAATCTAAAGAAAAACAAAATTAAACTTCCTGAGTTAAACATAGGAAAGAGATCTGCTCACTTCCCAAGTTGCAGAACCATTATTTTTGTAAGCTGTCACACATGTGTAAAAAAGTAATACCAGCTTTTTTGAAAATCCACATATTTGAAATTCAATTTTGCCCTGAGCTTGAGAAGAAAGTCTGATAATTACCATTTGGTTTCTAGTTTACTCATATTACTGTCCCAATGCACAGATAGTAATCCCTAACGTATCTGTTCTACATATTTTCTAATTTTAGTTATTACAAATATTTCCTCTATATAAAACATAAAGTTGTTGTTGGTTTATTACCTTTCTTTTTTATTTTAAAGAACCCATCCTTTAAGTTTAACACAGGAAATAAAAGAGGCTCCATATGTTAATTAATTTTCCCCACTCAATTAACCCACCTGGAAAAAATCCAGTCAATAAGAACGGAGTTGTTTATGTTGATTTACTGTACAGAATGATGTCTGAGGAAAGACACTGTGTTATGCTACTTATGTTTGTCTATGGAGAGCTCAGTTCTAAAAAAAACAAACAAAAAAATGTTCATTTATTACCCCCCAAAAAGTGTGTTCAGTTTTTAAAAAGGAAACCTTTTTTCTTTTTTTGACTTCGCCAATTAAAAAAGGAAAAAAAAAAAAAAAAAAAGCACATACAATCACAACATCTGACCTTAAAGGCTTCTTTAAGAAGCCTGCAATGTTTAGGAAAGAATTATTTCAAAACAAAACAAAAGAAGGGTTATCATGCATCCCTGGGTACCAGGGAATCTATAAATAAATCATGCAAATTTCCTCAATCTCAAGTTGAATGCTTTCAAAATACTGCCACCTAATTTGTTGTTGTTTTGATGATTTATTTAGATTATCACTTCATCAAGTTTTGCAGTTTTCACATAACTCATGAAGAATCTTTATCTACCAGTATACAGCATCCACCTTGTACAACTACAAAATGTTTAGGTAGAAATTCTACCATATTTTGAATGGATCAGAAAATCGTGAAAGAATATTTACACCAGCTACTTAAACTTGAGTTGAACTAAATTTTTGGGCAACAAGAGCAAAACATTTTTTTTGATGTTTAAATTCTGTGTTATATATATATAAGTCTATTTAATTGATATCTGTTCTTTGATGAGTTTTTCTGTGTTTGAAATCTTCAGATCTGATTCCTAACAAGGAAGATTTTTCATTACTAATAAATAATCCCTGAATATTGACATAAAAAAGTAACTTTCTGTCAACATGACCATTTCCATATAACAGAAATGTGTTGAATCCAGAACTTGAAAAAAATCTACTAACATTTATTCTGGATTATAATTAATATAATGTTAGTTTTGCTGATATGTTCTTGAAATTTACACTTTAATTTCCTAAATTTGAGTAAATTAAGTCTTGAATTTCTTAGTAGGGAATGCTCAGTACATTTTTTAAAAAAGGGACCATTCTGGAAGGTCAGGTCATTATGGACCTAGAAAATCAATACTTTAGCATTCACTAAAAACTTTTATGTACAAAACTCCATTTATATAAATGGAAATTTTCTGTTGTTGATCTTTGCTAATATTTGTGTATGTGTTTTTCCTTTGTTCAATCTCTATTTTTTTCTCATCTTTATTAATTTCAAGTGTTCAGTATAGTAGATAGACATATATGTTTGTGTGTGGTTTAATAAAAAATTTAGCAATAATTGGAAGTTGATTTGAATAAAGGTTCCAAATATTTTTGCCCTATTTAAATCAACATTTTAATGTTTGGTCTCTGAGGGTTTCGTGACTTTCAGTTTTCAACAACTGTTAACTTTCTCCTAATAATAGATTTAGAAATAATAATCACCTGACATTTAAGATCTAGCCCATTTTTTAGATATCTCTATATTCTAGAGTTTAGTTCTAAAATTTCCTCTGGATATTTTTAATAAATGATCTTGAAGAACTGTACAGATAATGTATGAGCTGGAAGCAATGGTAGTAAAAACCATGAGTAGTTTTTACTACCTATGAGTCTGGGGGCTAAGACATTTTGATTGTTATTTTAGTTCTAAGGTCTATCATAACTAGTAGAGTATACCTGGACAAGTTACTTAACCTTTTGGGACACAGTATGTTCATCTAAAATATGGAAATTAAATAAATAGGTGATGACTGTAGTCCTTTTCAGGCATGAGATGCTAAGATTTTAAATTTCTTCTGGGACATTAAATTCCAATCCAAAAGGCTGTGTAAATGAAAGGAAAGCTTGGGTAAGGTAGTAAACTGGTGGGCCAAGTACAATCTGAACTGGGTTTTACATTATTATTTATACAGGAAACCGAGAACACAACCTGGATGTCATTATAATTCAAAGTGCAAGCAAATGCTAAGTGGAAATAAATAAAAATGACCATATTTCCTTAACTTTCTATCAAGGTATTAAGTTTTTAGGTTGTATGTCTAATCTCCAAATATTATGGTGTGGTAAAATTTGCAATTCACACAAAGATGAACAAGATGGTTTTGTAGACAGCATCAAAATCATTTCACAGAACCAAAAATTTTAAAATCAGGAGGCATCCTTAGTGATTTACTCCTACAACCTCCTAATGGAGACAGATTTTCATCCAAGGTCACAAAGATATTTACAAGATGAAGGGGAAAAAACCCACTCCCAAAGCAATGACATTTTAAATATGAAAAGATATAGGCAAGTTTGTTTTAGATTTAGTATTATTTATATGAGAGAATCAAATTTTTATGTACCGATAATGTGAATCAAGTATTTAAAAAACCTTGTATATTCAGCACTTAATAAACAGGAGTCTCAGCAGTGAAGAATGATATGAGGGACACGATTAAAATCTGAGAATTACAAAAAGGAGCACAAAAGGACTTTAAATATTTGAAGGACATTTTGATGTTGGAGATGAAGAAAACATATTTAGAACCAAGATAGCGGCATAGGTAAACACCTGAACTTGCTGTCTTGCATAACCACATCAAAACTACAACTAAAAGAAAAAAATGAATATCATCCAGAACCATGGGAAGGCTGGCTGACTGGAATTTCTACAACAAGAAGGAAAGAGACTGGTAGGAGGTGCAGAAAAGCGAAGATATGGAGGTATACAAGGAAATAGGATGGCAAATGGGTATTCTGTAGTCTTTTTCAATTGGGGAGGAGATACAAACTCCTGACTGCTCTGAATCCCAGGACTGGCGAGACTCTGGGGACCCAGACTCATACAGGGAAAAACTGGACTGTCTGTCATTGGGCTGGAACACAAGGGCAGCTTTCTCTCAGAGGTGGTTGCAGCATTCATTGTTCCTACATGGGGCCACGGGACATAGAGATCCAGGGACCTATCTGGGGCAAGCCAACAGGCAACCATTGCTGTTTACACTGCCCAGTGATTCCCTGAGACCACTCTCAACCCAATTTACAACCCCACCCAAGCTGTGCGAAGATACATTTGCATATGAATGGTCTGGCCTTTTGCAACCTAACCTAACAAACTGCAGCTGGGTCAAAGAACCCCAGAGCTTCCAAAAGAAGGCCTAAGGCTCTTCAGCAGCCTGCTTTGCTTCACTGCTGTACCTTATCTGGGCACCTCGAAACTGCAAACTTAGAGGAGGAATCTGGAGATCTCTCTGTAGCTCCTCCTAGGTGACCTCAGGCAGGGGTTGACTTTGCACCTCCTTGGCAATCCAAGAGCCAGTACACCCTTGGTCAAAGAGAGCCCACACCAGATTACAACTCTTCAGATCCATAAGAGACACACTCATGGTAGACTCAGTGATCACCAAAGCCCCACTGAAGCAAGTTCAGCCCCATAAGGGTGTCTCCAGCACAGCAGTCCTCCCACTATAGACACAACTGGTATTCATAGTCAACTGTCTGAAGATCAATTCCACCCAGTGATACCAACAACAATCAAGGCTTAACTACAACAAGACTGTGCACACAGCCCACAAAGGGGTGCACCAAGAGTGTCTACCTCAGGTTTCTGGGGAGGCTGAGACACTGGGCCCCATAGGACACATAGCACACAAAGTCACTGTATCAATACAGGGAAGCAGCCAAAATGCAGAGACAAAGAAACATGTCACAAATGAAAGAAATGGAGGAAAGCAAACTATTGGATATAGAGTTCAAAACCATGGTTATAAGGTTACTCAAGAATCTTCTAGGAACCTTCAAGAAATTTAGTGAGACCCTCAAGGATATGAAAAAGGACCAATTAGAAATTAAACATACAATGACTGAAACAAAGAATAATACATAGAGATCCAACAGCAGACTAAAGAATCCCAAGAATCAAAGATTTGAAATATAAAGAAGCAAAAAACACCCAACTGGAAAAGCAGAAAGCAAAAAAAATCCAAAAATATGAAGATAGTGTAAGGAGCCTCTGGGACAACTTAAAGCATACCAACATCAGAATTATGGGGGTACCAGAAGAAGAAAGAGAGCAAGATACTGAAAACCTATTTGAAGACATAATGTCTGAAAACTTTCCCTATCTGGTGAAAGAAATCAACTCACAAGTCCAGGAAGCACAGAGAACTCCAAACGAAAGGAATTCAAAGAAGACTACACCAAGATACATCATAATTAAAATGCCAAGGGCAAAAGACAAAAAGAGAATCTTGAAAGCAGCAAGAAAAGAACAGTTACCTACAAAGGAGTACCCATATGACTGTCAGCTGATTTCTCAACAGAAACTATACAGGCCAGAAGGGAGTAGCAAGAAATAGTCAAAGTAATGAATAGCAAGAAACTACAACCAAGATTATGCAACAAAGCTATCATTTAGAATTGAAGGGCAGATAAAGAGTTTCACAGATAAGAACAAGCTAAAGAAATTCATCACCATTATATAAATGCTGAAGGGTATTCTTTAAGAAGAAGAAAAAGATAAAGATAAAAATTATGAACACAGTGATGACAAATACATATCTATGAATCTAAAAATCGAGTGAATAAAAATATGATGAACAGAATAAACTGGTGAATATAGAATTAGGGGCATAGAAAGGGAGTGGACTAACAATTCTCAGGGGGAAAGGAATGTGGGAGGTGTGGGGAAAGACTGGACAAAAATCGAGTACCTATGGACAAGGACAATGGGGGAATTAAGGGTATGGGTTGGGTTGGGAACTAGGTGGAGGAGAGCTGTGGGGGTAAAAAAAAAAAAAAGAGGAACAATTGTAATAATCTGAATATAAATACTTATTCAAAAAAATAAATAAAGTACTCCAACCTGAAAAGAACAACAAAAACATATTCATGTGCTTCCAAAGGCAAAACAGGAACCAGAATATTTAAATTTAAGGAGGTAGCTTTTGTTCAATAAATAGACAAACTTCTAAGCAAGACACCCAAGTGTACAAAATAACCTGATTAAGTAAGCTGCTGAATTTGCCCTCACTAGAGGGAGAGGTCAGAAACTATCTGGGGGTAGAAATTTAGATGAAATAATCTAAGATTTTATGAGTTCAATTCTTATACAAGGAAAACTATCATGTAGTACACCAGCAATAGTAATAACTGGTAGCTCAAGGTGCTGGTCTTTAGGTCACATTCCTGTAGCAGGAGCAGATCACCTAAAATGAACAAAGTGCAGGTGGGGAGCATGACAGGCACTTAGGAAAAAAATGAACAATTTAAAAATTCAGTTTGAGAAGATGGAGTCTAAATTACCAAAGTGTATTTTGTTAAAAACAACAACAAAAATCCTTAAAAAACACAAACACCTATTTTAAAAGACAGCCCTCACTCTAACTGGCTTGGCTCAGTGGATAGAGCGTCGGCCTGTGGACTGAAAGGTTCAAGGTTTGATTCCGGTCAAGGGAATGAATGTACCTTGGTTGCGGGCACATCCCCAGTGGGAGGTGTGTTGAAGGTAGCTGATTGATGTTTCTCTCTCATCATTGTTTCTAATCCTCTATCCTTCTCCCTTCCTCTCTGTAAAAAATCAGTAAAATATATTTTAAAAAGATACCCTTCAATTATAATTTATTTGAGCAGCATACAGGCAAGAAGTTTAATACAAGAAAAAAGTTAACTTTGAAGAAATAAATATAAAATTAAATGATTCCTAACAGTATTAAAGTATGACCATCTAATCAGTAAGCTTAGATTGAGGTTTATGAACATTTATCAGCCACACAGAAATCCAATTTGAAAACAGAAGTTTGGTAACTCATTTAATGGCAAACCATGACTGAATCTCAATTCATTTGGCTGTAAATGACTTGAACATGAGATTATTTATGGTCAAATCTTCTGCTAGGTACGACTACTCTTGTATGTACCTGTAAAACTGTAGCTCTGTTAATGTATTTTACTAAGGGTTCTAATTGAGATTGTTGAAAATGCAATTCTGAATTTTGAAACACATTTAGATAAGGATTAAAGTCTTGTGAATTTACAAAATCCAATAAGAAAATATTCAGTGCTCAAATCTAGAGTTCCTTTTCCATAGTAAAATTAAAATTTTATGTTACAAACTCAAGTAAATTGCATTAAGTTAGTTATAGATATTGAGATTTAGAATATAATATTCTAGTTACAAATTTCCTTTTCACTTATGAAAATAAAGTCTTTAGGGTAGAAATGTGAGCTTAGAAAACTGATTTAGTTTGCTGATGAAATTTCACTGGGAGCTAGGAATTTAAATTCTGAACATATAATGGTGATTTAAAAATCACTTTCCTGTTTTAGTCTTCTTGAATTATATAGAGTCCTTTCTAATTATGATAAAAGGTGTTAACTGACATGTGGTATGTCCCAAACTCAAATACATGCAAATAATACTTAGTCACTGAACAAAGACTACATTTCAAAGGCGCTTTTATTAGTTAAAAAAATAGAATTTGAGAACTGTTCAAATCACATATTATTAAAAATGCAATTTATCTGTAAGTGTGAAAATCTAGTCTTGAGAATTATAAATACACATAGAGTAAGCCTTTCCAAGTCCCTCAACATTATGTCATTCTGCTGTATAGTATCCAAAGGACAAAGCAATGTAGCATCTGACTAACCAGATTATCCATTTGGCCACACAACTATGCAAGAAGGTCAAGATTGGGAAGCAAAAAAGATTCTGAGCAATTGAAATAAAGACTATAAAAATTAATGTGCTAAACCTCATTCCCTTTACTAAAAATAATGGGCTTCTGATATCATCATTTAGAATTTCCTATTTGAAAATGAGAATAATTAAGCCCTTATAGATGGTTATTTAGAAAAGGGGAAACTCAGTCCAGAGGCCATCACTATGCCACAACACACATTAATTAACATTTAAAACAATGATAGAATAAAAAATGTCTAAATCAAAATCCACCAAATTGGCTTGATCAGCAGGCCAAGTACATCAAATCACTCATCCTGTCTAATAAAAGAGTAAAATGCAAATTAACCATCATTCCACTATAACCACAAGCCATGCCCACCAGCCAATCAGGAGTGAGCATGCAAATTAACCCCAACCAAGATGGCTACGGCCATGGAGTGAGCAGGAAGGAGGCTTGGGTTTTCCCGGCGATGGAGGAAGCCAAGTTTTCCACACACTCTGGCAAGACCAGGCCTCCACTCAATGCTACGGAGTTTCAATTATAGAAGATAAATAAATCCCAACAGAAATGGCTGTGGCCACAGAGAGAGCAGGTTTGGCTTTGCTCCAGGCTACAAAGTTTCAATTGTAAAAGATAAATAAATCCCAGATACCAGGGCCTCTGCTTGGGTCACGGGGGGCATGGTGGCCTGCAAGCAATCACAGACCCTTTGCCCAGGCCACCCCACACCCCAAAGGAACCCCCACCCTGATCCAGGACACCCTTCAGGGCAAATCGGCTGGCCCTCACCCATGTACCAGGCCTCTATCCTATCTAATAAAAGAGTAATATGCAGATTGACCATCACTCCAATACACAAGATGGCTGCCTCCATGTGGCCCCAAATCCTGCCCCCATGTGGACACAAGATGGCCACCACAAGATGACCAGCAGGGGAGGGACCAGGCCTGTAAGGAAGGGCAGTTGGGAGGGACCAGGCCTGTAAGGGAAGGCAGTTGGGGGCAATCAAACCTGCAGGGGAGGGCAGCTAGGGGTGACCAGACTGGAAGAGGAGGGAAGTTGGGGGCGACTGGGCCTGCAGGCAAGGGCAGTTGGGGAGAGGGGGCAGGAGAGCAGTTGGGGGGGACCAGGCCTGCAGGGTAGGGCAATTAGGGGCAAACAGGCTGGCAGGGGAACAGTTAGGCATCAATCAGGTTGGCAGTGAAGTAGTTAGGGGGTGATCAGGCTGGCAGGCAGAAGTGGTTAGCGGCAATCAGGCAGGCAGGTAGGTGAGCAGTTGGGAGCCAGCAGTCCTGGATTGTGAGAGGGATGTCCGACTGCCTATTTAGACCCGGTGGGATCGGACATCCCTTTAGGGGTCCTAGATTGGAGAGGGAGTAGGCTGAGCTGAGGGACACCACTCCCCTCCATGTACAAATTTTGTGCACTGGGCCTCTAGTATCTTATATAACGGTAAGTTCAAATGCTGGTAAAGTAAGAGTTAACTCATAAAAAATCCTTTATCCATTTCTTTCAATAAGTCCAATACAGCCAGTTATTCTTCTGACATCAGATTAGATCCAAGTTTGTGTGGTTGAATACAGATGAAGTAGCATTTGTGGGCCACGTTATATGAAAACCTCCCCCCCCGCCAGAAGTTTAAAACTATAATTACACTGCTTGAGGTGAGATGACTAACCCATGAATGAAACATCAATGTAGGTACTCATGCTATCAGGAGAAAAATCAAGATTCACTTCTCCTATTCCCATAGTAGCCACTCCAGTAAATACATTCTTTTAGAATTATATTCAGAATCCTGTATAACATTTGAACTGCTAAATCTTTATTTTTTCTCCAGGGGCCTAGAGTTGAATTCACTTAAATTTAAGTTTGATGGAACTCCAATTAATGCACTTTACAGAGCATAAAAAGAAAAGTGTTAGGTTTCCAGAATATTCACATATATGAAAGAACAAAGCAATATTCTATAGCAATCTGTAGGCATCTATTCTCCAAGCATGAGGAAGCTCTAGGAAAACTGAAGGGAAAACTAAAAAGAATTATGCACAACAGGAAAAACTGATAAACCCATTATAAAAAAGATATCTCACATATATAAAGGAAGGAAGTAAATAAAAAGAAAATCAGAATTTACTAAAGATTTTTTTCACCTAAACTTTTGGTCATACTTCTGCTCAATGTTCACCTTTTAATATTCTTTGGGCAACTCAAATTTTGCAGTACTAATGCTTAAGTTGTATAGCAAAACAATTTACATAAAAAAGAATCAAAGGATGATTACACAATTCAACTTCTCTATTCTAAGAGGTGGAAAAGATGGGGATTGATGGAATATGCCAATTTTCAATAAGAACTGTCAAAGAATTTTATATAGCTTAAAATCTTTATCAGGGAAAACATGTTACAAGTTTATACATTTAAAATCTCTATACCCACACTATAAGCAAGTCCTCCATTTTGATTAAGACTATAAAAGCAGCAACTGACTCTTCATAATATAGAAATGAATGGGATTATAGATAATCCGTTAAACCTCAGAAAATTTTGATTATCTCCTAATTTCTGAAAAGATTATTTTTCTTATGAGCTGAAAAAACTTCCACTTCATAGAACTACTTTTTTTCCAACCACAAAATAAATTATTTATCAAATCTTTTCTGGAGGTCTTTAAGAATAAACACATTTTCGTATTTATTAGAAGGTTTTATGATATCCTTACCACATGATTAGGAGAATCAGGATTATAAAGAATAAGTATCTATAATCCTTTCTGAAACTGTATTTAAATTGTTTTCACAAAAATCTGTAGCAATGTAATTTTAACCAGTTAACTACCAAGCATCCAAAACGGAAACCATCCCCACACGCTACAATATTTTGAATTTAATTTAAAATAATCAATTTGCAATGAATATTATAAAAATAAATATATTACTCACAATTCTGGTGTTCTTGAATATTTTCAGCTGAAAATTCTCATGAAAAATGATTTTAAAGTTGGTCAGGGCTGCCACTTAGGGAAAACATTTTTTTTATAGACACGCCCAGTGTGTGGGGTAGGTTCCCCCCATTTTCGTCAACAGACGCTTATGGTGTACGATGGGTTAACAGTGGATTTCTATAATCTACATGCCTCAAAAAACACATTTATTGCTTTCAAATAGCTAAAATTTTAGAAATATTTTAAGTAGACAGCATTTATTTTAGACACATTTCACAAAGTAGCCATAATGCTACAGTAGATATTATTTTAAAATGTTTCTAAAATTATTAAAATCTTTTAAATATTGTTCTGTGAAAAATTATTTTCTTATAAATTACTCTGAATTACTGTGACAGATAAAACTTTGCATATGTATCAATTGCTGGTCTACTTTAAAGCAGTCTAAGTGAAAGACTAAAGAAATGAGCCATAATTTATGGTCTATTTTTTTCATATTACTGTGAAAATATAATTGCTCAATCTTGTGGTTCCCAGGAAAACTAATTTTATACATTAAATACAGGATAGGGAAAAAGTAGATGTACAGTTGTGGGTATGCAAAACACTGTAGTTTATCCATGTATTATTATTTAATTATTATATTATTTTCCATATGAACAACTGTAAACCTACTTTTGTCCAACCTATAGTAATAAACCACCACTTTGGATGTGGTTTTATTTAAATGAAGTCATATGTATAAACAGAATTCAAATAAATACTTAAACCTAGGTCTTTCTTTTTCTGTTTTGAGAAAAGGACTTTTAGTCATTAATATAATAAGCCGCATATTCAAAAAATTGATAAGCCTGACATTGCCATAGAAATGACATTATAACAAATAAACATACCAAAGTGTGCTGAACCACTGCTACTTTTACTTTGTGTAGAGGTACTGCATGTCTGGGTCCCAGGTTGTGCTGTTCCTGTTCGAGTTATACTCCTATATAATTTTCTACAGGAGAGTTCATCATTGTCACTGTCATGTAGGAATGGTGTCCGAGGCCTAAAATGCCGCCATCTACATGACTTGATATTGACTAGCATCTGACTGAGGTCTTTAGAGAAAGATTTGTCCGAGGTATTTATTTCTGAGGTAATGGCAGACTGATTGACTGGTGAATGTTGTGGTGAGGAAAGCATTTCCAAATCCAGATGGCGAAACATACTGTCATAGTCTGAGTGAGCTCTGTCCAGTAAGACCCTATTAAAAATAAGGCAGGAAACATGTATGTAAAATAGCTATTCAAAATTTATTTAAAAATTGTTTTTCTTTCTTTTCCAACTCCAAAAAGCCATCTCCTACTGAATATTCAAATTTGATTATTACAATATTTGGCTATAATTTCAATATCTAATAAAGGTTCTTTCTGTATTTTTTAAAATATATTTTATTGATTTTTTACAGAGAGGAAGGGAGAGGGATAGAGTTAGAAACATCGATGAGAGAGAAACATCGATCAGCCGCCTCCTATATGCCTCCAACTGGGGATGAGCCTACAACCAAGATACATGCCCTTGACCGGAATCGAACCCGGGACCCTTCAGTCCGCAGGCCGATGCTCTATCCACTGAGCCAAACCGGTTTCGACAGGTTCTTTCTTTTATGTTATAATGATCTGATTAAGTAAAGGAGTACTACACCTCAAAGAATAAGGTAAATATTTCATAAGAGTAAGTGTTGTAACAGTTTTAAGGGTTGGTTGATCAGTTTAAGTTACTCGTAAAATATGAAAGTACTTTTTCTTTTCAAATTCATTTTAAACTGAAAATTTTCACTTCCATTACAAAGCACCAGAACACTTTGTAAAATGTTGTGAACATATTTGTTCTCATATTTAAGTAAAGATTCCTTTATTTTTGGAAGGGTGAGGAGGGAGGGCCCAGGAGGTAGGAGAAAAGCATTAAAAGGTATGTGATATTTGGGATATGTTGTACCATTAAAATTTCTAATGGATAAAATATTTGAGATGTTACTAATATAAACTTTATAAATGACCTTATCTTAGCCATTAATTTATCATAAACTATACCCTTAAATTTCTTGAGAGTACCTTTTAATAGTTTTCATATTTTACTTGAAAGCTTTCTTTTTGCTTTTATGCATTCTGCAATTCCTTCCCTCCCCCCATACAACTTCTCATACAAAGGCATAGAGTATGAAGGAATTCTATCAGGTTTAAACAAAGAAAGAAAAGCAATTAGATCATGACAATCTGGGATATCAAGATCAGGTCATAAATGAAATATGGAGTCTTTTCACTGACAAGTTAAACAACTCAGCACATTGTATATGACACTTCTTAGTCTATTTAATCCTTTTTCCCCCCCATTATCTTCCAGAATTCCTGAAACATTTGTAGTTTCTTAAACTTAATACAATTTATGCAATCATAACCTACACTTGCCTTTATCTGGTACCTTTTATCAGGATTGTATCATGCATTAAAAGCTATATAAGAACCAGGAAGTAAGGCAAAGTATTTCAAACAAAAAATCAGTCAAGAACAGCAAATGAGAACAAATGAGCTCCCTAAACTGCACTTGAAATTTTAAATTCAACTACCCTACTTTCTAAAATGTCTTTATACTTAGAATACAAAAATACCATACCTTCCACCGCGCCCAACCCGTCTTCGTGCAAATCCAATACACCTTTGGGGTACAGTTAGGGTAGTTAAGCAGTATCTGTATCGCACATCTCCTAATCCTCCATCCTTAGGACTTGTCCAAGGCCAGTTGCCAGTCTGGTCTAAGTGAGGCTTTAAAAAAAAAAAAATTATCTTATTTGGTCGGTTAAAGGTAAACAGTTTGTTATTTAAAAAGAGAGCCTGAAACTTACAGCATAGTACTGACAGCCTGCTTTCCTATGGAAAGCAAAAGGACCATCAGGATCATTCTCTTCCTCAGCTTCCGAAGAACCAGACAAAACCTTTAAGTAAAATGCAATGAGTCATAAACATGTGACTTCCTACATTTCTCCTCTATATTAATAGAAAAATTATTAAATTTACCTGGGAAAGAGGTTCTTCATCTGAGCTGGGGAAATCATACTGATTTAAATCTTTAGCATTAAAGACTGGCAGTGCAGCAGGACTCGTCTGTTGAGGAGCAGCAGCAGCAGATGATGGTAAGACTTTGGGCTTCTTTTCATATTTACGTTTAGGTCGTATAAGATCGGCTTTATCTTGCTGCAATAAGGTCACAAGTTAATCAAACAATAGGAAACCATAAACCATGTTCAACAAACACAATTTTGGAGAAGTTTTTAAAAGAAGTTTACTACTATAATGAAGGCATTCATAATCATAGGAAGATACGACTCCTATGTTTTGTCATCTTACATCATAAAGTCTTAGAATTGGTTGATCTTTGTAAAAACATGAATGTTTCTATAACCTAAACACAATTTAATAAAGTATTTTGTTCAAATTAAAGTAAGGGAAAAGAATAAAAACACTCCAGCTTCTGAAACCCTGTAACTGCAATTAGCATTTACAGCTGGCTCCTGTTTCTTTTTCTTAATTTCCTATAAAAATACTAGAAGAGAATTAAAAAATAAAAAGAAAAAGGGGGGATATCTAGTTTTTATTCTAAAAAATTAACAAATCAATATTAGGAAAATATAACAAAAAATTTACATATACATAGAACAGACTTCAGATTACTGTTAACATAATGGAAAATAAGTCATAATATTAAGTGTTAAGAAAATAAAGAGTAGTAAAGAATTACTACTAGCTACATAATGAAGTCATTCTGGAGTGGTGAACTTTGAGCAGTTTTAAAGGATAAAGATATGAAATCATTAAACAGGAAACACCTGATAAAATACACAGGTAAGAGTGAGTGAGCTGATGAACAAAGGGCATATTAGAAATATGTATGGAAGAAATGGCAGAGGATAAGAGAGGCATGAATTTGATGTGTAAGAAAAAGGAAAGACTAGAGGCAAAAATGGTATTGGTTGCCAAGAAAAGTCATGGCAAGTATCATGGTTATGCAAATATGCAAAATATGGAGGAGATCCAAGATGGCGACATAGGTAAAACACGTACACTGCTGCCTCGCACAACAATTTCAAAACTACAACTAAAAGACAGAACGGACATCATCCAGAACCACAGGAAAGCTGGCTGAGTGGAAGTTCTACAACTAGAGGGAAGGAGAGGGGCTCACGGAGACCCAGAGGAGCTGCAAAAAGCCAAGGTATGGAGACGCGTGCGCTGAGAGAGGGGGTGCCGGAGTACCTGGCTGGCTTTCTCTGGCAGGAGGGAAACGGAGACTCTCAAAGGCATTGAACTCCTTATCCTATGACACTAAACCCCAGATCCAGCGAAACTCATACAGGGGGAGTTTGGACTGTGAAAAGGGAGAAGTGCACGGAAATTTAGGGAAGCCGCAAAAGATCAAAGGCCTGGTGGCGCGCATGGCACTGCGCGCAGGACAGACTGCTGATTGTGCCGCTGGCTTTCGCGAGTGGGCGGGAGACAGACCCTCCCAACTGTGCCACTTCTGAGTCCACTAAGCCCCTGTCTCGGGCGAAACCCTGGAGACCTAGACTCTTGTGGTCCTTGTGAGCAGGGGAGCTGGAAAGGCACTGGTTAGAAGCACTGTGGGTGCGCGCACAAGGACCACTCCAGCCATTACCCAGCCACGTGAGACTCAGGGGCTGTGGAGGGCGGGGCCGACTGGAAGGCAAGGCGGTCCCTTAAGCCCTGAGACTCCACCCATCCCAAGCTCAACAGAGGCTTCTGCGGCTTTGCGTCTGGTATCATAAGGCTGAATTCAACACAGAAGTTTTCCCCCAGCATAGTGAAAATGCCGAGACAAGGGAAGGGATTACAAACAAAAGAAATGGAGGAAAAAAAAATGACTGGATATAGAGTTCAAAACCACGCTTATAAGGTTTTTCAAGAATATGCTAGAAAAGATGGATAAATTTAGTGAGACCCAAGAGGAGATGGAAAAGATCCAACTAAAGATAAAAAAAGACCAACTAGAAATTAAACATACACTGACTGAAATAAAAACTATTATACAGAGTCCTAACAGCAGACTAGAGAAAGGCAAGGATCAAGTCAAAAATTTGAAATATAAAGAAGCAGAAAACATTCAACTGGAAAAGCAAGAAGAGAAAAGAATCCAAAAATGTGAAGATAATGTAAGGAGCCTCTGGGACAGCTTCAAGCGTACCAACATCAGAATTGTGGGGGTGCCAGAAGAAGAGAGAGAGCAAGATGACTGAAAACTTCCCACATCTGGAAAAAGAAATAGACTTACAAGCCCAGGAAGCACACAGAACCCCAAATAAAAGGAATCCAAAGAGGACCACACCAAGACACATCATCATTAAAATACCAAGAGCAAAAGACAAAGAGAGAATATTAAAAGCAGCAAGAGAAAAACAGTTCATTACCTACAAGGGAGCACCCATACGACTGTCAGCTGATTTCTCAACAGAAACGATGCAGGCCAGACGGGAGTGGCAAGAAATATTCAACGTGATGAACAGCAAGAACCTACAACCAAGAATAATCTATCCAGCAAAGCTATCATTCAGAATTGAAGGGCAGATAAAGAGCTTCACAGATAAGAAAAAGCTAAAGGAGTTCATCAACTCCACACCAGTATTATATGAAATGCTGAAAGGTACTCTTTTAGAAGAGGAAGAAGAAAAAGGTAAAAGACAAAAAATTATGAACAACAAATACATATCTATCAACAAGTGAATCTAAAAAATTAAGTGAATTAAAAATTTGATCAACAGAATAAACTGGTGAATATAATAGAATCAGGAGCACAGAAAGGGAGTAGACTGATACTTCTAAGGAGGACAAAAATCATAAAGCATCAAACAGACTGTGAAATTACAGCAGAAAGATTAAAGTTAGGTGAGGTAGATAAGTGATCAATCAAAGGACTTGTATGCATGCATATAAGCATAACCAATGATCACAGACACTGGGGGGTTGGGGTATGCCTGGGAGGGAGGGGGAGCAATGGGGAGATATGTATAAAAAATTAATAAAAATTAATAAGAATTTTTTTAAAAAAACAAAACAAATATGCAAAATATTTGTCAAGTTTTATGCAGTTTAGAGTATTATGATTTCTTAGGAAAAGTTAATTATTATTTACAAGCTCTACTGTTGTATTAACAGGCCAGTCTTGAATCAAAAGCGGGCTTTGCAGCATGTTTCATAATAGGATATAGTTTTTTCTTTTTGATTCTAATGATAAAATACCACTCCATTATCAGTTACTATAATCACAAAACTTTGTGTCACCTTATTAACTTTAAACTCCTTCACATCCACTGCTTCCTGGTGTTTAAATTGACTGCTATTAGTAATAGGGATGATGGGAATAGCATAAGTAGGTTTCACTGGCTGTCTCTGTGCCATAACCTCAGACATAATCTCTCCATTGTAGTCACCCAAATTATACCTGAAATTATAAAAAAAGAAAGTTTAAAAAGTTAGTTCTGTAAGTACTTACCCTTCTGACTATTAATAACAACTGAGATATATTTATAAACATTGATTAGACTTGGTAGCATTAGTTAAACTTCGATTAATTTGCTGAATGTTCATTAACATGGGAGATTATGTAATTCCTTTTGTTTCTTCCTTTTACTTTTTGGCTTACAGCTTTATTTTAGCACCAAAAATAGAAGACTGTGGATAAAAAAAACAAAAGCTCAAAAAAATTTATTGATTTAAGAGAGAAAAGGAGAAAGGGGAGGGAGGGATAAAAAGAAACATGTATTGGTTGTTCCACTTATTTATGCATTCATTGGTTGATTCTTGTATGTGCCCAGGGATCAAATGCGCAACACTGTCATATCGGGATGATGCTTCAACTAACTGAGCCACCCAGCCAGGGCATAAAGATTCAAATTTTAACTTAGTAATTTTGGTGAAAGATTTGGTAAAATGTTAAAGTTAATGCCCAAGATGAAGAACTTTCTGCTAATTTGAATTGCTTATGTTATATATAAAATTAATATTTCTAAACTGTATCATAAGAAATTCAACAGCGGTTTTGTTTGGGGATGAGGACTAGGAAATAGGTAAGGCTTAAAGTTTTCACTGTGAGTCTTGCTGAATGGTTATTTTAGTGTTAGTATTATGGACCTTTACCTTTCTTCTTTATGTTTTTTTAAATCAGTACATTCTAGTGAATAAAATAAAAAGTTTAAACTGACAAATGTTCTCTCTTATAGCCATGCACACACGCACATAAGGACATAAAAAAATTTTCAAAATGCAAATACCTGGCACATTTTAATTTTACTGAATACAATAACTTTTAAAGAAAATAAAGAGAGGAACACATGTAAAATTATACAAAGTATATCATGGCACACATTTAAATAGTCTCTAATTATTATTAAAGGGAGATATCTCTGGACTTACAAATAATTGCTTAGGAAATAAATTAGCTCAGTATACAAAATGCTTATAGTACCATACTTCCTACTGCTATTAAAATATACTTTACCTCTTTTCCATAATTTCCAGTGTTAAGTGCAATAGCTCCCTTTTACTCTTTTCTCTTCTTTTTATCATCTCTAGAATAGTAACAGCCCGACTTAGATCTCGACGCAGCTTAAGCATTTTTTCATAAGAGGCTTCATCGTTTTTGCGATTCTGCAGATATAAAGATCCTTATTTAATGCCAATAAGCATTTCTAGCTACTGACATTCTGAACATAGCTATTAATATATATATCAGTATATATATATATATATGTGTGTGTGTGTGTGTTTGAAGGGGATATGGGTCTCCAGAAAATCGAATTTGTATATGATTTTAAATGGATGAACATTAAAATATACCAGCTTCATAATGAATCTTAAGGCTGAATTATTTTAAATTAGTATTTCATTAGTATTTCTCATTATATTGCATAGAAAGTCTATTTAAACACAAATTAAAACACAACCTCCAGATACTGAGACATTCATAATTATAAATAGTTTTTCTTACATCAAAAACATGTAAAAAACTTCTCAAATTCACTTACTTTTCGAGTCTGCATTTTTTCAGTTCGTCTTCTAAAAGCCACATAAGGATCATTTGTGCTAGAACCATCCCGCTTTTCTTGTTTTACTGATGGGATAAGAGATGGCCCTCGACAGTTTTTTCTTTTTTTAATCCAGTATTCATAAACTTCTCTAATTAATTCATCATCTTCTTTTAGCAGTAATTTGGCTTCCTGCAGACTGACTGGCTAAATGTAAAATTATTATGTCATTTTCATATAATATACAATAATATAAGTTTCAAAGTTAATCTCAAATTTAAATGACAACAAAAATAACAAGTGTTTTCAGTAAACACAGAGTACCTTATATGTTAATTGTTGAATTAGATGTTTTATACACAATTTTTATTTCATTTTCACAACAATCCTCTGATATTTATTATATCTATTTTACAGATGAGAAAACTGAGGCACAGAGAAATATAAACATACTGCTCAAAACTGCCCTTCTTGATCTATTCTGTCCAGTCTCATCTGTACTTTATGACCTAGCAATATAAAAATTCATATTTCATACAGAAAGTTATTTCATGTCTTTAGGCCTTTACATTAACTATTTCTTAACAGGCAGAGACAGGATATGACTCCATGCTTACTAACTCCAGAGCCTGCTCACTTATCTCTCCCCAACATTATACTATTTTGCCATATAAATGTAGATACACACACACACACTTATTATATATTTAAGGAAGTTGTACCTGCTGACCACTCCCTTTTTCTAGACGGTCAATCATCTCTTCAAACTGCAATGGGCAGATGTCCATTTTCTTTTTCAGTTTATTCACGAATACTTCATCTTCGGAATCCAAATCATAGTCAGGTTGTTCAGCATCCAAACTAAAAGCTGACAGAAGAAGCCATAAGCAATCATTTACTGTGTGACTTCACTTGACAAACCCTCTCATAGCTGCCTAGACAAAAACAAGACTTAACTTTATAAAGAAATAAGATTTTCTTCGAATTTTGTTTTTAGACATTCAATCTAAGCTTATAGATATGTTTCCTACACTCAAGTTTAAGAAATGAAAGTATCTTTACTGTTAATACACATATTATAAAAGACAATAGATGTTACTCCATCCTCAAAAGCAAATAAACTAGGAACCTATTATTAAAAACATATATTATTAAGTGTATTTTGGTTAGACTATGTGAAATGTGAAGTTCATAAAACTTGACAAAATAGCAGCGATTTCATATAGCTTGACATAACAAAAATATATCTTTAAATAAGATTGTTTCTAGAATATTTAAGTCCTAACTTATAAATTATTTAACTTTTTTACCAAAAATTTAGTTTGTGGTATTTAAAGCTGAAGTGTGAGAAGCCCCTGCCAACAAATAGCTATCACTTGGTGAGTGAATTTCTGGCTAAGGAGGTTTGTTTCCTCATGAGACTCACTGTCATTGTGATAGAAATGTGAGGGGTTTCTTGTATTTGTTAAGGTTTGAAAAAAGAGGCAAGAACACCCACTCTACATTATCAAATGCCATATAATTACTTACCAAAATGAGGCAAGGTTGACCATAATATAATTAAAATATTAAGTAGCTTGATATTATAATTTCTCACACCTTTCCTTGCCCAATTCCTCTTACTAACTTCCCATCATTTTAGAATCTAAATCCTTATAATTACATATATAAAGCCCTTCTTGATCTATTCTATTCTGTCCAGTCTCATCTGTACTTTATGGCCTAGCAATATAAAAATTCATATTTCATACAGAAAGTTATTTCATGTCTTTAGGCCTTTACATTAACTATTTCTTGCCTGTTCACCTAGCAAATGACTACTTATTCTTTTCAAAACTCAACTTGACATCAACTCCTGTCAAGTATAGCATAGGGAATACAGTCAATAATACAAAGTGGGACAAAAGTAGGTTTACAGTTGTGAGTATGTAAAACAAAGTTTACTCTTGTATTAATTATTGTATGTTTACTCATACAAACTGTAAACCTACCTTTGCCATCCCCTGTATTATATTATCTACCTATGTATGATTTGTGGGATTGCTGTGTAACTTGTATAAATGTCTAACCATTATACTATACACCTGAAACTAATATAAAATACTGAATGTCAACTATAATAAAAATAATCAAATGTTCTATTTTGTTTCATTTTCTATGTTGACCTATATCACACTATGACATTCTTAATTTCCTAATTAAATATTAAGACTCCTTCATAAAAATCTGTTAAAATCTTTGCACTCGAATTTTTTTTGTTTCTTAATCTTTATTGTTAAGATTATTACAAATGCCCTCTTTTTCCTCCTGTACCTCCCCTCCACCCAGTTCCCACCACACCCCCTGCCCTTACCTTCCAATTGTCCTCATTCATAGGTGTACAATTATTGTCCAGTCTCTTCCCACACCCCTACACCTTACACCTCCTGAGAATTTTCAGTCTATTCCCTTTCTATGCCTGATTCTGATATTTACCAGTTTATTCTGTTCATTAGATTTTTTATTCACTTGCCTTTTAGATTCACTTTTTGATAGTTATGTGTTGTCACTTTGTTATTCATATTTTTTAACTTTATATCTTTCTTCTTCTTCCTCTATTTAAAGAATACCCTTCAGCATTTCAGAAAATACTGGTTTGGTGCTGATGAACTCCTTTAACTTTTTGTCTGACCTTCAATTCTAAATGATAGCTTTGCTGGGTAGAGTAATCTTCCTTGCAGGTTCTTGTTCTTCATCACTTTGAATATTTCTTGCCACTCCCTTCTGGCCTGCATAACAGTTTCTGTTGAGAAATCAGCTGACAGTCGTATGGGTAATCCCTTATATACAACTAACTGTTGTTCTCTTGCTTTTAAGTACTCTTTGGCCCTAACTGGTTTGGCTCAGTGTGTAGAGTGTTGGCAAGGGTCCCAGGTTCAATTCCAGTCAAGGACATATACCTTGGTTGCAGGCACATACCCAGTAGGGAGTGTGCGGGAGGCAGCTGATTGATATTTCTCTCTCATCAATGTTTCTAACTCTCTATCCCTCTCCCTTTCTCTCTGTAAAAAAAAAACAATTTTATACATATATATATATATAAAGATTGTCTGTATTTTGCCCTTCACATTTTAATTATGATGTGTCTTGGTGTGGTCCTCTTTGGATTCCTCTTGTTCGGGATTCTCTGTGCTTCATGAACTTGTAAGTTTCTTTCTTTCACCAGGTAGGGGAAGTCTTCTGTCATTATTTCTTCAAATAGGTTTTCAGTATTTTGCTATCTTTCTTCTTTTGGCACCCCTATAATTCTGATGTTGGTAGGCTTGAAGTTCTCCCAGAGGCTCCTACACTATCTTATATTTTTGGATTCTTCTTCTTCTTTTTATTTCTTTTTTTTTTTTTTTTGCTATTCTGGTTGTGTGTTTTTTGCTTACTCATATTTCAAATCATTGATTTGAGTCTCAGAATCCTCTAGTATACTGTTGAATTCCTGTATAGTATTCTTTATTTCTGTCAGTGTATGCATAATTCCTGACTAGTCTTTTTCCATTTTTTTGGCATTCTCACTAAGATCCTTGAAAGTCTCACTAAGTTCCTTGGAAGTTTCTAGAAGATTCTTGAGTAACCTTGTAACTGTGGTTTTGAACTCTATATCCACTATTTTGCTTTCTTCCATTTCTTTCATTTGTGACATGTTTCTTTATCTCCACATTTTGGCTGTTTCCCTATGTTTGTTTCTACATACTGGGTAGCTGCTAAGTCTCCTTAAATTGATAGAGTGACCTTGTGTAATAGGTGTCCCATATGGCCCAGTGGCTCAGCCTCCCCAATCACTTGAGATGGACACTCTTGGTGCACCCCTTTGTGGGCTGTGTGCACAGTTTTGTTGTAGTTGAGCCTTGATTGCTATTGGTGTCACTAGGAGGAACTGGCCCCCAGGCCAATTGGCTATGAGGACTAGCTGCAACTATAGTAGGAGAGCTGCTGTGCAAGAGACATCCTTATGGAGGACTTGCTTCAGTGGGGCTTTGGTGCTCACTGACTCTGCCCCTTGAGTGTGTCACTTATAGATGTGAAGAGTTGTAATCTGGTATGGTCTCATACTGACCACTGGGTACACTGGCTCTTGGATCTCCAGGGAGGTGCAAAATCAGCCACTAACAGGCCTTCCAGCAGGAGCTACAGAGAGATCTGAAGATTCCTCTTCTTTGTAGTGGGTTTAGAAGTGCCCAAATGAGGCCCAGCTGTGAAACAAGGCAGGCTGGTGCTGGTGCCTAGCTTTGGGCCATTCATTGATAGGTTTGGGGCTCCCTGAACCAGCTGCAGCTTTTTAGACAGTTTTAGCCTGAGAAAGGACAGACCATTCATATGCAAAAGCTGCTGTGCACAGCTTTTGTAAATTGAGTGGAGCAGGGTTTCAGGGAATCACCAGGACATAGCAAAAAGAAATGGCTCAATCAGCCCTGCACCAGGGAGGTCCCAGCACAGGAACAATGACCGTTGTGGGTACCTCTGTTTGGAAGAAAGCTGCTCCCAAATTCCTGCCCAGATGTCCAACAGTCCAGTTTCTCCCTGAATGTGTCTGGGTTCCCCAGAACCCTGCCTGGCACTGGAGCTCAGAGGAAGTGGGAGCTTGTAAATTCAGTTCATGGTGCTGGCCTTTAAGAGGAGCAACTGGGTCTCCAGCAGTCTGTGTGTCACTCCACCCAATCTGCACTGCTTTTTATAGTCAGTAATTCTAACAGCCCATAGGGACTTCTTTCCCCAACTCTGGATCCCTGGGCTGGGGATCTGATATGGGGCTTGGACCCTTTGCTTCTCCAGGTGGTCTCCGCAGAACCTATCACCCTCCTGATTAAAAAAGTGGCACATCCAGGTACCTGACCAGATGGTTCTGCATCTCCATACTTCCTACCATCTTAGTGTACTTTCTTCTTTACTTTTCTAGTTGTAGTACTTCCATTCAGCCAGCTTTCCAGTGGTTCTGGATGATAGTTGTTCTGTATTTTAGTTGTAATTTTGATGTGGTTGTGGGAAGCAGCAAGTACAGGTGTTTATCTATGCCAACATCTTGCTTCTCTTTGCACTCTTATTTCTTGCAACTAAAGGTCCTCCAATTATTTTCTCTGATCTAATTCTGTCCGTTACTGCTGTGGAAACAGCTTTTAGAGATCTCAAGGTGAATTAAACTTTGACTGGTAGATTAAAATCACTTGTTTTTCTTGTCCCTAACCAAGATAATCCATGTTTGTGTTGTTCCACATGTGACTAATTGGATTTCAAGAAACTAAATTAAATATTCAGTTCCTTGGTCACATTAGCCACATTTCAAGCCTCAATAGCAACATGTGCCTAGTGATATACCAGATGGCAAAGATTACAGAACATTTCCATCATTATTAAAAGTTCCATTAAAGAGTGGTGATCTAAATAACCCAGAAAACCAAACTGATAGGGACCATCTAGCAATGTTCTGCCTTCATAAGGGCTTATTTTTACACATTACTTCTGCATCCTCCAATATAAAATTTATTTTTACTTAGATCAAATCACATTAACAAAACTTCATTGTAAAAACTAAACAACCTCATCTAATACCAACTTACTTTTGCATTATCAAAATACATCTGATATACTTCTGGCATACATTACTCATCAATGACAAGTCATGTCCAACATATCAGGGAACAGAATTAAAACTGCAAAGGAAAATTTCTATCCTACAGATCTCAGTTTGCTCCCCACTAAAATGTACAAGTATTTGAGCATCAAATTGCTATTGCCTCTGTAGGAAACTATTCTTTTAGTTGGTGCAAATATATCTAAGATCTTAAAATATAAAGAGGGAATTCTTGTTCAGATATAAAATATTAAAACCCTAGAGAAAAGCTAACATGAAAAAATTCACTTTAGGATTTCATTCGACCAAAATAAATTCACAGGCAATGATTAAAGTATAATTTAGCTCAAGCCAAGACTGCAATTCTAACAGCTCAACTATAGCTAATCTACACTAATAAAAGGAAAATATGTAAATTGACCATCGCTTCACAACACCCATCAGCCAATCAGAAGTGAGTACTTAAATTAACCAAAGATGTTGGCGGTCCTGCCCCCCAGCTGCTCCAGGCCTCTGGGCAGCACGCATGCAGGTACAGAGTAGCCATGTGGGGCAGGACATCAGCTATGAGGGGGAGGACAGGGGGCAGAGGAAGCTAGAAGAGTGGTGCTCTGACTGGAGTGAGACAGAAGTTGGCAGCCAGAGCGAAGGCCTGGGTCCCAGGTGCTGGAGGAAAACCGGTTCCAGCAGCCAGGGGAAGGAAGGCCTATTGCAGAAATCTTCGTGCAATGGGCCCCTAATATAATGTATTTATCATGGTCCCAGAAATAGGACTATCTTCTAATTTTCTAGGCCATGTTATTGAATGTGTTCAAAATAGAAAACAGGGTATAAAGAGAATCAGGTAAATAGGTTGTCTTTTCTAATTAAGTTCTTCCAATTAAAAGAGAGACCTAGCTAGCCAATAATTATTAAACAATTGAAGCTATCCTGTAGAAATTGACTCCTTTAAAAATATTGGATAGGGACAAACACAGATATGTATATGGTTAAACCAAATATAATGTACAGAGGGAAAAATGCTATAGACAATGAAGCTAGCAAAGGCAAGTTTCTCCCCCTACCCCGTGTGTGTGTGTGTGTGTGTGTGTGTGTGTGTATTTATATATAAATTATTTTAAAATAGAGTGGCACAAACCATGGTACTTGCCCTCAGACTTAAGAGTCCAGTGATAGAGATGAAACATATATGAATGTCTATGTAACAACTGTCATCTTGTGGTTCAGACTAAATGTATATGAGAGGGTATATCTATAACTTCAAGTAGAATTAAAAAAAAAATACTTCATTGATTTTAGAGAAGAAGGAAGAGGGAGAGATAGAAACATCAATGATGAAAGAGAATCACTGACTAGCTGTCTACTGTAAGCCCCCTACTGGGGACCAAGTCTGCAACTCAGGAATGTGCCCCTTGGCCAGAATCGAATCTGGGACCCGTCAGTCCACAGGCTGATGCTGTATTCATTGAGCCAAACCAGCTAGGGCTCCAAGTGAAATGAAATGGCACAAAATGTAGATTAGGAACAGAATATAATCCCTGACTGAAAGGAAGGTACACTCTTCAAGGTTTCAACTCAAATACTAACTCTCAATGATTAGTTAATATCTACTTGCAAACTCCTTAAAGAAGGTCTGAGCAACAGAAAAGATTTTCATAACAGTGATATTTACTATGAGATGGTAGGTATTTGACATCTTTGCCTTACACTGAAAACTATCACAGGCTAGCCAGACCAGGAAATTCTTTCAACTTCTTAGTATTTCTAAGAGACAAAACTTGGAGTCACTTCCAGAATGTATTTGAGGGACAGTAAGTGGAGAATCCCACAGTTAAAAGTTCTCAAATACCAGATATGAAATCCTTTGTAGATAAAGCTCTGTGGTTCATGCTATAGAGTTTATCTGCCAGAAAGCAGTACCAGAGCAATAATGGGGGAAGAATGTATGTTATAATGGGAAGTGGAGGCAGGCAAAGGGAGAAGAAAATATGCAATTTTTCAAAATGAGAGTATAAAGAGAGGATACATCTATTCTGAGAGGTAATAAAAATATAAGCTCTTATACAAATCTGTTTTTTAAAACATTTTTATTTATAAGTAACTTTAAACTTATAAAAGCTGCAAAATAAAAATAGTATAAGAACACCTACAAATCTTTTACCCAAATTCGAATTATGTTGAAATTTACTGTGTTTTACCATTTGCATGTGCATGCTCTCTCTACACACACACAATTTTTTGAGCCATCGAAGAGTAATATACATGGTTCTTTACTGCCAAATACTTCAAAGTATATTTCACAGTACAGTCATCAACTTCATAAATTTCACGCATACAATTTAATGTCCTGCCTATATTCCAATTTGTCACCTATCCAATAATTTATAACATTTTGTCCCTCCAACCCAGAACCAGTCTAGGATTAGATTTCATTGTTGTCTCTTTAGCCAACTTAAATCTGAACAATTCCACAGTCTTTCTTTGTCTTCTTAAAATTTTAATTTTCAATTATAGTTGACATTTATTATTATTTTAGTTTTAGGTGTATAGCCTAGTACTTAGACAATTATATAAATTACGGTGATTGCCCCCAATAAATCTAATACCCACCTGGCAATATACAGTTATCACAATATTATTGACTATATTCCCTCTGCTCTACTTTACACGCCATGCTTTATCTTTTAAGACAGTGATATTTTCTGAAGAAAAAATATCCTCTTCCCAGGACATTATTTTATTATTATTTATTATCATCACATTTCTCACTTTGACTAACTTTCCCCACTCACTGTGATTAGATTATGTACTGTTGGTTGTCATATTGCATATTCATCTGTCCTTCGTGAGTGATGATAATTTTGATCACATTCAAAAAACTGCCTGATTACTCCACTGTATTTTCTCCATCCTTGTAACTAACAAGCAGTTTGAGAGCTTATGACAACGTAAATATCCTGCACCTCAAAATTTCCTCTTATATTGAGCACATATCGATGACTTACGTAATCCAATCTTGATCATGTTAATTGTGAAAATAATTTCCCAACTCCAGCACTCTCTTCACGTGTACTATTCAGCTGTTGCATTCCACAGTAAAAGCATGAGAAGTACTCTTATCCATCATCATTCATATATCTATCATCACGTTGCCTTATGAATTCCTAGTTTTTTCAATTAGAATTCATTGGTTTACTTAAATTTTTCCATTTAAATTGTCCCAGAATTAGCTAATGGAAACCCCTGTATACTTAATTTCAGGTTTATCTTGTGCCTATCCCAGTCACTGAAATCAGCCTCTTCTCCATAGATTCTTGGTTCCATTTAGTAGGGAAGAAATTAAAGAGTAGGTGCTAGGAGTGCTCATTACTACTGAATATTTTTGCTTCGTGGCCCTTCTAGTGAAACTAGAAATGCATATGTCTATACACACACACACACACACACACATATATATATACATACATACATATACATATATATATATAAAGACCTTTCAGAAAATGTTTCCTTTGAGGATTAACAGCAGAGCTATGAAACTCAAGTGCATGGGAAGGGGAGAGAAAGAATTGTTTCTATCTTCTGGTCAGAACTGTTTTGTCCTTTCTTCCAGAATAAATAAGAAAGAAGTCCTAACTGTGTAATCTAGAAGTTTTACAGGACACCAATCAAAAGAGAAACAAGATTTTAATACTCTTTGGATCAAGAAATGTTGAACAGTTCTCAGTGAAATAGATTAGAAAGTACCTACAGGATGAAAATAAAGGGAATAATGATTTTTATATGGGTTTCTTGCTTTAAAGACAGACGTGATTTTCCAAAAAACTAATTTTTAGGTTCTAATATTGATCAAATTTGTTTAAAATGTCTGTGTCTGTGCCTTATGTGTAATTAAATATGTGAGTGGCAAGAAAATACATGACATTTATTTGGTTCATTTCAAAGTAAACTTTAAATGAAATTATTTTTTTATAAAGGAAGTCAATACGGTTATGGTGCAAGTTAGAGTTAAAGATGAAAAAATATCACAAGTTAAAAATATCAAATGCCCCTTTCCACCATGTGAGGGTATAACAAGAAGTCTGTGATCTGAAAGAGAGACCTCATCTGCCATGCTGGCACCCCGATCTTGGACTTGCAGCCTCTAGAACTATCTCCAAGGGAATAACTAGGGCTTGAAATGTTATGGGTCAAGATTTTGTGAAACAAAAGGCACTCTGGACTTAAAAATTGATTCAAGAATTTATAATCACTCTGGCTATGATAGTTTCAGATATTCAACATAATGAAGTAGACATGAGACAGCTTTTTTCCTCCCTGGCTGCTCAAAGATGGGCTGCCACAATGAATGATGTAACTATCCAGACCAGGAAGTTCCTGACCAACAAACTACTTCAGTGGAAACACATGGTCATTGATGTCCTTCACCAAGAAAAGGCAATAGTACTTAACACAAAAGTTTGGAAAAAAATTAGCAAAAATGTACAAGACCACAACAGATGCCATTTTTATATTTAGATTCAGAATACATTTTGGAAGTGAGTGCAAGACAACTAGCTTTGGCATGCTTTGATTCCCTGGATTATACAAGGAAAAATGAACTCAAACATAGCTTTATAAGACATGGCCTGTTTAAAAAAAAAAGACCTCAAGAAAACATCAAAAGGAACATAGAACAGAATGAAGAAAGTCAGAGGGACTGCAAAGGTCAATGCTGGTGCTGTAAAAAGGAGTAAAGGTTCTTCAGTGACTTTATCTGTGGTGATTGTGCAGATTTTTCATTGGAGGATTACTAAACGTAAGATAAAATGCCAGTATAGTTTTGATAAAAACCAATATGGCCACTATGTTTACTTCTGGTTTTCATATTTAAGAAACTAGAGGCCCAATGCACAAAGATTTGTACAAGAATGGGCCTGCCTTCCCCTAGCTTTCAGCACCACCTTCGCTTTGACCAGAGGGCTGCCTTTTCACCTTCCCAAGATGCCAAGAGGCCCAGAGCAGTTGGGGTGGTGCCCGTGTCATCGCAAGCATCCCACCCCAGCCGCTTGGGGCTTGCGTATGCAAATCAACCTGCCATCTTTGTGGGTTAATTTGCATAGCCACTCCTGATTGGCTGACGGGTGTCACAAAGGTATGGTCAATTAGCATGTTACTCTTTTATTAGTTAGATAATAAAATAAATGTTTAAAATTTAGTACAAAAACTAGATCATGTGGAGAAAGTTAATAAGAGAAAAGTAGTTAATGAGTTAAAAAATAGTTAAAACTAGTTTCTCTGTGTCCTTAGAAAGAATAACAACACAATAAATTTATATTGTCCTTAAAAAAAAGTATAGAAAGTGCCCTGGGCCCTAACCAGTTTGGCTCAGTGGATAGAGCATCAGCCTGGGGACAGAAGAGTCCCAAGTTCAATTCTGGTCAAGGGCACATGCCTGGGTTGCAGGCTCAATCCCCAGTAAAGGGTATGCAGGAGGCAGCCAATCAATGATTATCTCTCATCATTGATGTTTCTATTTCTCTCTCCCTCTCCTTCCCTCTCTGAAATCAATAAAGATATACTGTAGTAAGAAAAAAAAAGAAAAAGAAAAAAAAAAGTCCCTTGGAAAAACCTCTTGATCATAAAGGTCAGCGAGACAACAATGAAAGCTGTTGTAATTTTACCTTACTAGAGATCAACTATGTTTTAAGTTGTCAACTACTTGGGGATTGAGAGAATGAAACATACAGTACATATTCCCTTAAGTCCACAAGCTTTCAGCTATTCAGCATTATCTGTGATAGCTATCAAACGATAGTGATCATTTCTAGCCCAGTCAATGTGGCTCAGTGGTTGAGTGTTGATCCACAAACCATGAGGTCGAGGTTCGATTTCTAGTCAGGGCACATGCCCGGACTATGGGCTCAATTCTCAGTACAAAGTGTGCAGGAAGCAGTTGATCAATGATTCTCTCTCATCATTTATGTTTCTATCCCTCGCCCTTCCTCTCTCTGAAATCAATAAAACCAATAAAAAAAATTTCTAATGAAGAACCTATCACTACCAAGTAAAACAAGTTACCAATTAGAACACTACATTAAAAAAAAATTAGAAATACAGATCAAGGATTGGCAAATATGGTCTAGGGGCCAATACTGGGTTGCCATCTTTTTTTGGTCAATTAAGTTTTATGGGAACACAACCATGACTGTTTGTTTATGTACTGTCTATTGCTGATTTTGCCTTACAAAAACAGCAGAGTTGAATACATGTAACAAATGACAGAAAAGACTCACAAAGCCTAAAACATTTACTATCTGAACCTTTAGAGAAAGTTTGCCAATTTCTGACTGACATTAAGAAGTTCTTTAAGACTATTAATATTACAGTTTCTGAACAGTAAAAAAAAAAAAAAACAATTTCTGTATCTGAAGCATATCATTTATACCATTTGTCTAAAGTAATATAAGATCCTATGTTAAGACAGAACTAAAAATCTAGGATAAAAATCGTATCATTTTTTGTCAGGCAGAAATTTCAAACACAATTTTAAAAGTTTAAAATGGGCTTTCATAATGCTCATTTCATTAATGCTGGTCAATGAAATGGGTACTGAAAATGGCCTTGAACAGATAAAAATCTGTCAAGAAATTTATCATCTTCCAATCTGTTACATTGGAAGATGATAAATATAGAAAATACTAGAGGCCTGGCACACAAAATCCATGTGTGGGTAAGGTCCCTACTAGGCCTGGCCTGTGATTAAGGCCATTTTCCCCAGCTGGAGCGACCCCATCCCCTGCCACCACCTACCCCTGGCTCCCCATTTGCCATCAGGCGATGGAAGCCTGCTGGCCAGGGAAAGGGACCAAGAGGTGGTCAGTGTGCCTCACAGTGACTGGTCAAGTGCCATTCTGGTCATTCTGCCATTAGAGTCAATTTGCATATTACCCTTTTATTATATAGGGTAATTATTAAGAGAGTAGATACTTACGCTGTATGTGAATGAGCTGCTTTGGCATCTTAAATTCCCCAGGATATATAGACTCATAGTAAGCAATATTACTTTCTGCCTCTGGGACAGGAATAACCATATTATCCCTCTTCTCGCCATACACTTGTTGTGCTGAAATAGCCCGCTGAAGATGGTGTTCCTAAAAAGAAGGGAAAATAGGTAAGTTTATGTATTTTTTTTTTTAAGCAAACAGAATGTATAGCATTATAAAGAGGGCTTTGTTCATTTGTTTCTAAAATAGAGGGATTTTAGTAGTCTTGAAAGGATGTTGCTAACAATACAGTTAGTAGTACAAATATTTTAGGTAGAAACAAGATTTTATTAGACACATTATACGTTTCTTCAAATTAAGAAAAAGTACCCCACTGAAATTAAGAGTTAAATTATACAAGATTCTAAAACCTGACTAAAACTGTTATTTCAAGTTTGCATTTTACAAAGGAAATTCAAAACAAAAGGATTAAAATATTAAATTATATGAACAGAGCAGGCTATGAATAAAAAATATTTTGATTCTAATCTCCTACTCACTTTCATACAAATATGATATTTTCAAAGAAGGATAGAGATTATTCTCTATTTTTACTTGAAACAGATACAGATTCAAATCTGGTCTTTTGTCTGGAATAATAATCTTAAAAAAACAAAAAACTAATTTTCCGACAGCTTTTGAACAATATTAAAGTATGGGCTCTGGCTGAAACCAGTTTGGCTCAGTGGGGAGAGTGTCGGCCTGCGGACTTAAAGGTCCCAGGTTCGATTCCGGTCAAGGGCACGTACATTGGTTGCGGGCACATCCCCAGTAGGAGGCGTGCAGGAGGCGGCTGATCGATGTCGCTCTCTCATTGATGTTTCCAACTTTTTATCCCTCTCCCTTCCTCTCTGTGAAAAATAAAAAAATATATATTAAAAAAATAAAAAAATAAGGTATGGGCTCTGTAGTTTTGTGTCTCTTGACAAGATAGTTTAGTCTTCTAAATCTATATTCTCCAGGAAGAGAGAAACAGAGTCTAGATGATAGGCTTGGTTAGAGATTTAAATAAGGTTAAGTGTATATAAAATGGTTAATATGATCTCTGTTATATAACAGTTGATCAAAATAAGCTTTGATTTAGTCACCAAAAAGGATGATTTTGCCAGTTTGTGATACTACCAGCTGCCATTAAAATATCAAGTTCTCATCCAGCCTTATAATCACCAAATTTTGGTAAACATTGTATTAAAAACCGTTTTTCTTAAACATATAGAAGTTCAAGGATAAAAACATTCCAACAGTATAAAAACAAAATATCCAGTACTCATAAGTAGCCTCTGTTAATCTATACTAACAATAGAAAAATAGGTAAATTGACCATCCCTTTGCAACGCCCACAGCCAATCAGGATTGAGTATGCAAATTAACCCAGCAAAGATGGCAGACCTGTGGGCAGCCCGCAAGCACTGAGCAGCCAAGACGATGCAGTGGGGTCCCCAGGACCCTGCCTGCACCGAGCCTGTGGCCAGCGCACATGTGCACCAGAGCCGAGGGGCCGGGATCCTGGGGACACCACTGGAATGTCCAGTTCTGTCAGCCCAGCCCAGGGGCGGCTGAAGTTCCCAGTCCTCTTGGTTTCTGCAGCCCCTGGACCAGAAGTGGAAACCAGTAGCGTGGGGAGCACCAGGAATTCTGGGAATTGTAGTTCTGGTGGCAGACACGTTGCACAATCTCCTAGACACTAGAGCAGTGGTTCTCAACCTTCCTAATGCTACGACCCTTATTTAAGACAGCTCCTCATGTGGTGGTGACCCCCAACCATAAAATTATTTCCGTTGCTACTTCATAACTGTAATTTTGCTACTGTTATGAACTGTAATGTAAATATCTGATATTCAGGATGTATTTTCATTGTTACAAATTGAACATAATTAAAGCATAGTGATTAATCACAAAAATATGTAATTATATACTGTGAAATATTTATTTCTAATTACAAATAAATGAAATTTTTTGTCTTGAATCATGGTGTAGCATGGGTAACAGTCTTAATATGACAACAGTAAAGTACATTGCTACATTTTGCTACACCGAGGAGCGGTGTGTTGGTTCCTAAGACCATGGGAAATAGGTGTTTTCCAATAGTCTTAGGCAACCTCTGTGAAAGGGTCGTTCAACCCCCAAAGGGGTCGCGACCCACAGGTTGAGAACCGCTGCACTAAAGCAAAGTGAGCCTTGAGCAAGTTACTGTGCACATGGGGGATAGAGGGAAAGCAAAGGTGAGAGACATTAAGTCAGAATGTTGAAGAAAACTTAAAAGGAAGATATGCAACTTCTAGGAAATCTACACCAATGGAGCAAAGAAAAAAAATAGACCTCTATTGTTCTGTGAGCACCAAACCAAACTGAGTTGGAGTCTCAGACAACGAGCTCATATGATTGCAAATACAGCCAGAAACTGCAGGATTGGAGAGGGCTCCCTGAGGGTTCCCAGATTGGAGAGGGTGCAGGTTGGGCTGAGGGACCCACCTCCGTGCACAAATTTCATGCACCAGGCCCCTAGTATACTAATAAAGGGGTAATATGCTCATTAGACTGGACATCTTCTGGACGTCCATCCTGACAAAGCCATGGTGTCTGTGAGGACTGAGGGCAGGGGGTTGTGGCAGTTAGCAGTGGCAGGATGATGGGGATGATGTCTTCCCGATAGGCCCAGTCACCTCCTGTAGAGGGAGGCCAGACTGCGGCTTAGGCCCACGCCCCACAGTAGGACATTCCCTGAAGGCTCCCAGACTGTGAAAGGGGGAAGGCTGGGTTGAGGGAGACCCCCCCAGCCCATGCACGAATTTTTATGCACTGGGCCTCTACTTTGTGTGTGTTATATATATACTAGAGGCTGGTGCATGGCATTCATGCACGAGGCAGGATGTGTGTCCCTCAGCCCAGCCTGTACCCTCTTGAATCTGGGACTCCTTGAGGAATATCCAACTGCCCATTTAGGCCTGATTCCAGATCCAGCCTAAACAGGCACTCAGACATCCCTCTCACAATCCAGGACTGCTGCCTGCCTGCCTGATTGATGCCTAACTGCTCTTCTGCCGGCCCGATTGTCCCTAACTGCCTCTCCTGCAGGCCTGCCCTACCTCCCCCACCCCCTTGCAGGCCTGGTCCCCTCCAACTGGCCTCACCTGCTATCCTGATCGCCCACAACTGCCCTCCCCTGCTGGCCATCTTGTGGCAGCTATCTTGTGTCCACACGGGGGTGGCCATTTTGTGTGTTGGAGTGATGGTCAATATGCATATTACCTCTTTTTTATATATATTTACAGACAGTGTTCTATGCAATATACAGAGCTTTATCCTTTGGTTTACTTGATATATTCTGGAGATATTTCCATACTAACACCGATTTTGCAACAGGTGCACTGTATTCTATATGGATATACCATAATTTACTTAACTAAACACTGATAAGAAAAAAAACCCAAAGGGGTTAAACATTAAACTTGTATGAACAACATAAATGCCAATCCTTTTCCATGAATGCTGCAGAAACCATTCCTGCACTATTATAGACTAAACATTTTTTGTGGACTTATTAAAGTGTATATAGGACAACTTACAAATGGAAGTGCTCAAAGGGTATATGGGTTACAACATATATTCCCATAATTCCTTGTAGTAACTTAACATCCTTTTTGAATTTTAAAATCACCTATCTTGCCCTGGCTGGCCATTTTGACTCAGTGGTTAGTTTGCATTTTACATAGAATGCTCAAATTTAGAATGCTAGATCTATGATTTATCTTTTGATTTTTTTTTAATATAAGGAAAGATAGGGAGCTTAAATATCATACATAAAATCACTTCCCTTAATGATTAAAAATGTTCCTTTATCATAGAATAAATTCTCCTTGCACTTAGAAGTATTTCCAAGCTCCTTTTTTCCCATTCTACTTAACCGTCTCCAATGCCAGTATTGAATGTGTTGTAAATGTAGTGTGAAACAGTGTAATTCCATACTACATTTTATTATCTGGTAAGTCTCACTGTCCCGCAATAATTCTTCTCAGCATTTCCCTGGATATCTCATTTATTTTCCTAGAGTAACTATAATAAAAATTATTTTCTAAGTGTGAATGGGACCCCAAAAAGTAGATTTTTATAGGCAATACAGTATGGTGTTTAAGACATGGATTTATCATCAAGAGTGCTCTGGACTTGAATGTTGGTGCCATGGTTTACTAGCTCTGTGACTTTGGGACTTGAAACAAGATTTATCACAGTCAAGTTTTATTATCTGTAAATGTACATTTGTGTACCTACCATATGGGACTGTATATACCTTTCAATATTAAGAAGCTGAGGAATTTTCTATATGCTTAGTCTTTATAGTATGAACAGTGTTCTATAGAAAGATATCTTATGTTTACACCCATTTCCATAACTGTGAAATTAAAGTTTTGTTTATCAATATGACAGTAAATACTTACTGCTTTAAAAACTCTTATTTGTGATTTTTCTTAATAAAATATTTTATACAATTTCTTCATCTCTTTAACAGTTAAGAAAATGATTTCCCCTAAATACATGGCATTCAGGGATAAACTGTCTTGATGTTTGCAACATATTTTCAAATGATTTAATAAAAAATCATTTTCTTTTCTAAAATAATAAAAGCATAATATGCTAAAATTAGACTGGATGTCTAATTTTAGCATATTATGGAAGAAGCCAGGGCTGCGAGGGAAGCCCGGGTCCCAGGTGTCAAAGGGAAGCCAGTGCTGGCAGCCAGGGAAAGGAAGGCTTACTTTTGCACAAATTAGTGCACTGGGACTCAAGTCTACTATATAAAAGCCCAGCAACCATTAAAGTAGAATGACCAGAACGACTGGTTACTATGCCAAGCACTGACCACCAGGGGGCAGATGCTCAATGTGGGAGCTTCCCCCTAGTGGTGAGTGTGCTCCCACAGTGGGAGCATCGCTCGGCCAGAAGCTTGGCTCAGGGCTGGCGAGCACAGTGGCAGTAGTGGGAGCCTCTCCCACCTCTGTGGCAGCGCTTAGCAGCAGCAAGCCAAGCAGTAAGGAGCAAGCAGGCAGGCAGTAAGCAGGTAGGCAGTTAGGAGTGAGCAGGTGGGCAGTTAGGAACAAGGTCCCAGATTGCAAGAGGGCACTGACCAGGCTGAGGGACATCCTGCCCCTACACAAATTTCGTCATTGGGCCTCTAGTTACAAAACAAAACAAAACAAAAAAACACTACAAAACACAGAATCTAGACTGAGAGTATATACTTGTTCACTGTATTATTCTTTCACTTTTTCTCTAAGTTTGAAAATTTTCAAAATAAGAAGTTAGATAAAGAATAGGGTCCCAAGCCCGACCAGCATGGCTCAGTGGTTGAGCATTCGCCTATGAACCAGGAGGTCATGGTTTGATTCCCAGTCAAGGCACATGCCCAGGTTGTGGGCTTGATCCCCAGTGTGGAGTATGCAGGAGGCAGCCAATCACTGATTCTCTCTCATTGATGTTTCTATCACTCTCTCCCTCTCCCTTCCTCCCTGAAAAAAGATCTGAAAATTGTATGTTTAGGATATTTGTGTTTAATCCTTAAAACAAAAACGACACAATAACACGTGTGTGTGTGTGTGTGTGTGTGTGTGTAGAGAGAAAAATCTAAAAGTAGATGTATACACATACATACCATACATATACACACACATATATATAAAGTAATCCTTCTCTTTATACTTTATTCCTTTCTGTGCTATATTTTTCCATAGCACTTAACCTCTGACATGTCACACACTTGGCTTGTTTGCTGTTGACATTCTTTCCTCCCCACCCTTATCATCCCATCTGAATCTAACTACCAATTTTGTTCACTGCTGAATAGCTACCCTAAGATACAAATGGACTCAAAGCATGGTACTTAAATATTTGTGGAATAAATGAATACGTTTGTATGTATGTGTATATACATATGCACACACATACATGCATAGTGTTTCAAAGCGTACACATCAAAAAGAAAACAGTTTATCTTCAGTTGATATGACTTTGAAATGTTCTTCTATAATTTCATTCTTCATGTTTTCTAAAATGTACTTGTAACACTTTTTGACAAAAATATTTGAATACATTTCACTAAATGATTATCTAAAACAATGGTAACTTCTAAAAGACATAAATTACTTGCTTCAGCCAATCTTTTACTATTTAAATCAGAAGCAATCTCGGTGTCTATCAATAGGTGAATGGATGAAGACGTGGTATATACAAATACACAATGAAATATTATTCAGCAAAAAAAAAAAAAAAAAGAAATCTTGCCAAGTTGCAACAACATTATGCTAGCTAAGTGAAATATGTCAGACTTAGAAGGACGTATGATTTCAATTATATCTGGATTTAAAAAAACTAAACAAACAAAACCAAAACAGAAACAGACTTAGATACAGAGACTAAATGATGGCTGCCAGAAGAGAGGGGGTTGAGTAAAAAAAATAAAAGGAAATAAGAGGTATAAACTTCCAGTTATAAAATAAACAAGTCATGAGTATATAATGTACAGCATAGTGGTATAATCAATAATATCATAATAGCTTTGTATGGTGACAGATGGTTACCAGACATATGGTGATCACCATTGTAAAGTATATAAATATAGAATTGCTATGTTGTACACCTGAAACTAATATTGTATATCAACTCTTCTATATTAAACAAATATACTTAAAAAGTAAATAAACAAGAGTAAAACATCATATTTGCAGCTTTTTAAGTAATTTTAAAATCTAAAACTATATAGATCTACTTCTAATAGAAATTAATTATATAATGTTAAATTATAAGTGAAAATGGGATTTTTTTGAGTAGAAAAAATGCACAATGGTGACACCAAGTAAAAAAAAATGAATTTAGAGTAAGTTCTGAATTCAGTTCAATAATTATTTACTGAATTCCTTGAGTAAACTCCCTAAGACAATCTAATTCTAAATTATAATAAAAAGTTAGATATTACCTGAAAATATGAAATTTTAGAATAAATCAACTTGCAGCAAAGAGTACAACAGCATTCCCAAATTGTGTTCACTGGAATATTTAATTTTAAATCATCAACAGATAGTCCAATAAAAAGTTTGGAAGTAAAAAGGGAGGGAGGGAGGGAGGAAAGGAAGGAAGGAAGGAAGGAAGGAAGAAAGAAAAAAGAAAGAAAAATAGAGAATGCTAGATTCTAAATTTAGATTTTTCTACTTTAAAACTGAGAGATTTTAACATGCTTTGTCCAGAAGGATGTCTGGTCTAATTAGCATTTTACCCTTTTATTAGTATAGACCAGAGGCCTGGAGCATGAAATTTGAGCCATGGCAGGGGTGGGGGGTGGGGGGGGAGGAAAGTTGTCCCTCAGCCCAGCCTGCACCTTCTCTAATCTGGCATTGCTCAGGGAATGTCCGACTGCTGGTTTAGGCCCAATCCCTGTGGTAGACGAATATCCCTCTCACAATCGAGGACTGCTGGCTTCCAACAGTTCGCCTGCCTGACTGCTCCTAACTGCTTCTGCCTGCCAGCCTAATCACCTCCTAACCACTCCCCTGCCAGCCTGATTGATGCCTAACTGCTTCTCTGCTGGCCCGATTGCCCCTAACTGCCTGCCCCTGTTGGCCTGGTCACCCCTAACTGCCCTCCTCTGCTGGCCTGATTGCCCACAACTACCCTCCCCCGCTGGCCATCTTTGACCACATGGGGGTGGCCATCTTGTGTGAGGGTATGAGGATCAATTTGCATATTAACTTATTATTATAAAGGTATTTCTTACATATCTTTCACTCTCTTTTCTCCAGCAGTTAATGTTTACTCTTTTACTGTATTGTTACTTTTGCTTATCCTTGAAAAACTGCATTTTCAGGCTCTAAAAAGGGCATTATCATTTAAATTTGAGAAGCCAGAAATATTTTATTGATTAAATAATAGTAGTATTAAGGTATCTGTTTATAAAATCTGAAGGAACAGTATTGAAAATATGTCTTAAACATCTGTTGTGTGCCTTTCCTCACCACTGCTGATACTACCATTCAATGCCTCTACCCCACCATGGAAAATTCCATTTTGTCCTTCAAATTCTGGTTTAAAATGATCTTTCCTCTGCTTCATATATACTACTGTATCTATACAACTACTATCAGAGGCCTGATGCACGAATATTCGTGCAAGAGTAGGCTTTCCTCTGGCAGGCACACGGAACCCGAGCTGGCTTCCATCTGACACCGGCTTCATCAAGAAGGACATCCGGAAGGACATGTGGTCTAATTAGTATATTACCCTTTTATCATTATATTATCTACTTAGAAATTGTGCTGAAATATTTGTATACATACTCATCACCAAAATTTAAGCTCCTCGAGATTAGATACTATGTCTAATTAATCTTTGTATCTTTCCCTTTTAAAGATGTATTGTCCTGTAGTAGTTGGAAACTCTAAATTCTTTTAAAGATGAAGACTGCATAAGACTACTCAATATCTAGGACTGTGTTTTGCCTTATTGCAGATTTCATTCAATTATCATTATAGAAAAATGAGAGGGTCAATCTAAATAAAATGCATACAAAAATATAAATTATGTATCTGGCTGGTGTTGCTCAGTGTTTGAGCATCGACCTATGAACCAGGAAGTTGGGGTTTGATTCTCGGTCAGGGCGTATACCTTTTTTCTGCTCAAGCTCCAGTAGGGGGGTGTGTAGGAAGCAGCCAATCAATGATTCTCTTTCATCATTGATGCTTCTATCTCTCTCTCCCTTTTCCTTCCTCTCATCAACAAAAACATTTTTAAAAATATACAAGAGATTCTACTTACTCTGCAATAAGTTCTAATAAATGTTCACCAAACTACAGAAGAGCGATCGATACAAGGTTATATTGTTGAAAACTCATGAATAAAGATTAAATTATGGTCATGCATTCATTAAATTTTTATTTAAGCAAATTATGACCTTAACACATAGCCATAACAATTAAGATCACAGACCTTTTGGGTTACTGAATTAAAACTAGCTTATTAAAAGCAACAATAATGTATAAAAATTCCTTGCGGGGAGATACGTAATGACTAAATAAAAAGCCACTTAAGTTTACACTCCAGATTATTTATGCATATAGAGCTAGACTCCATTGCTACTTAAATAATATGGTTAGGCTGAATTACTTTTTCTCTATTTTCTAATGACATTTCTAAGAACCAAAACATCAATTCCTAATACAGAACACTGCTCCAGTTTTTCTACATTCTAGTTTTTCTACATCCAAACACCTAACTCTTGCCTGGCAGACTATAATAACTTTCAAACTGCTTTTCATGCTTCCGTTTTTCTTTTCTTCTAGTGTTATGTTAATACACAAGTCAAACCATCCCATTCTTCCATTCAAACTATTCCAGTTATCTTCCTCTTCACTCAGAAAAGTCAAAGTTCTTATAATTACTTACAGAGTCCTACATGATTTACTACTGAGGTTACCAAAGTAATTTATGTAGTTCTCATCTTTAAAATAATTTAGAATTTCCAACTACTACAGGAGAATACATCTTTAAAAGGAAAAGATACAAAGATTAATTAGTCCTAGTGTTTAATCTTGAAGAGCTCAAATTTACCACTGAGGCTGGGTCTGAAAGAATGTCTGGAAGGATGTTCAGTCTAATTAGCATATCTGACATCATTTACTATTCTCCTCTTCACTCACTCTGCTTGCTATACTAGATTCCCTGCTCTTTGTCAATTTATAAAAAACTGGAGGCCCGGTGCACAGACTTGTGCCCTTGTGGGGTTCCTCAACCTGGGCTGTGGGGATCAGCCCATAACCAACTCTCCAATATCCCATGAGGGGTCCCAGATAGCGAGAGGGCACAGGCCAGGCCAAGAGACCCCACTGGTGTATGATTGGAACTGTGGGAAGGCTACAAGGAGTGTCCAACCTATCTCACTCAGTCCCAATTTGGTCAATAGGGACCAGCCACCTGGGGAGGGACCGCAGAAAGTTGGCCAGCTGGGGAGAGACCATGGGAGGGCTCCAGGGCGTGTCTGGACCATCTTGCCCAGTCCCAATAGGCCAGACCCCACCAGTAAGCTAACTTACTGGTTGGAGCATCTGCCCTGGTGGTCAGTGCATGTCATAGTGACTGGTCAAACGAACGGTTGGATACTTAGCATATTAGGCTTTTATTATATAGGACTAGAGGCCCAGTGCATGAAATCATGCCTGAGGGGATGGGGGGTGGTTCCTCAGCCCAAACTGCACCCTCTCCATTCCAGGACCCCTGAGGAGATGTCCAACTACAGGATTGGGCTTAAAGTGGCAGTCAGACATCCCCTTGCAATCTGGAATTGCTGGCTCCTAACTGCTCACCTGCCTGCCTGCCTGATTGCCCCTAACTGTTCTCACCTGCCAGCCTGGTCACCCCTATCCACCTCTGCCTCAGCCACACCACTGTGGCTGTCTCTGGAAGAACGTCTGGAAGGATGTCAGTCTAATTAGCATATCACTCATTTATTAATATAGGTTATATAGGATAGCTTGAAAACAAATAGCTTGCTCCCTCACCTTCAAGTCTTGGTTCAGAAATCAGCTTTACAGACCATTCCTTACCAGCTCTTCCATTATCCACCCACTAGAGTAGATAAAATGAAAAGAGCTGACAACATCGAATGATGGTGAGAATGTGGAATAACTAGAACTCTCACACACTACTAGTGAGAAAAAGATGTGACAGATATTATAAAATCAAAGACATTCCACATGGCCTGCTCCTGGGTATTCCCCAATAGAAATGAAAACATAAGCCCACAAAAAAGTTGAATAAGAATGCTCTTACAGTTTTATTTGTAGAGGCCCTGTGCATGAAATTTTTGCATAGAGAGGGGGATAAGGGAGGGGCCATCAGTCCGGCCTGCACCCTCTCCAATCCGGGGCTCCTGGGGGAATGTCCAACTGCCAGTTTATGCCCATGTTTTTAACAGATGACAACTCCATTGTTGTTTCTTTCATTTCATGCTTAACCCACTGGAATTAGTAGGTATTCAAAGTGTGTATACATTTGGGAGGACACCCTGTATATCTCTATTCAGCGGTGAAAGGAACCAATGCCAGATTTGGAACCCCCAGACAGGGAACTTCGCTCACTCCCCACTCTACTTGACACCTGCACTGGCAACGGGAGAATCAATGTTTTCTCTCATTAACTCAGAAAAGCACATCCTGTCACGCACTGCCAGCAGGAGTGCACCAGGCCCCAAGCAAGTTAGGCTCAGTCAGGGTAGCCTTCGCTCATGGGTGCTGGCACTCAAAGTGCACATTCCTCCTGTGCAATCACCCTGAATATCCCACTGTTTCATTGAGAGGACGGAACTCCTCACCTCTTCTGAGTTCCCAGTCTTGGATGGTGATGGAAGGCACATCAGCGAGGGTCACCTGCACCCACCAGGTGTGTCTGTCCACACCTGCTCCCACCTCAGCACCTGCATTAGCCCCACGGAGGTGATCTCATTGCTGCACTGGCCTCCATCACCACTCTGCCCTCTCACTGTCATGTCACAGGCATCCCCTCTCAGCACCCAGAACACCCAGGTACTATCCAAAGAATGTGAGCATGTCAGAGGGGACGTATGCACGTCCTGTGGGGGATGTAGGCATTCTAGGGTTGATGGAAGTGCAGCAGAGGCGCAGGGGGGAACTTGCACATGCCAAGGTCCAGGACTGTTGCAGATTCGCAAACCCCTATGGCACAGCCAGGAGGATGTCAATCTGGCCCACCATGGTGGCTGTCCCTGTAATCACACACCTTCTGGGCCAGGAGCAGGATTTGCGCAGCTACTTCTTGGCGCTGATGGCCTGCAGGCACTACTTCAGCTTGGCCCACAGGCTCTGTTTGGCGTGCTCATAGCTTCCACCACCGTCATGTAGGGAGTATAGGCCTCCCTCTGGCGGCCTTCCCCCTTCCCACCCGCCCCCGCCCCGACAGGCCTAGAGCAACCTGGATGGGGTAGGATGCCTGTGGACGCTGCCCACAAGTCAAAGCCAGGCATCCTGCCTCACCCACCAGCCGTTCTGCGCCTGCACATGCTGCCCACTGGCCCGGAGAGGCCAGGATGCCATCTTTATTGCAGAGTGACCTTCAATTTGCATATTCCTTCCTTATTCGTTATGGGTGGTTCCAGCTTTGTTGTGAAGTTACAGTCAATTTGCATATTCCTCATTATTAGATAGGATACCTCCAAAGTGGAAATAACCCAAATGTCCATAAATTAATTTGTGGCATAATAATAGAATGGAACACTACTGAGAAAAAAAAAAAAGAAAAAACTATTTACAAACATTGGATTGAGTAAAAATAGTTTTACACAAGAGAGTTGATCCTCTTTGAGTCTATTTATATGAACTTTTATAATAAGCAAAATTAATATGGTAAAATAAAAGCAAAACAGTAGCTGTTTCCTAGGGAATGGTGGCAAGAATTGCTTGGGAGGGGAATTTTCTGGGATAGTAATGTTCCGTATCTTAAGGGTTGGGTTATATAAGCATTTAATTTTGTTACAGTTCAGAAAATATACACTAAACATTTGTGAATTTCTTTGAAAGAAATTCAATCTCAAAAGATAAACAAATACTAAACGCGAGTTATATATATATATATAGGCTAAAATATTTAGGGAAACAAGCATTAATGCCTGCAATTTATTTTTAAATCCATAAAAAATAAAATGGATGTAGAGATGGAGAGATATATGATAAATCAAGTAGAATTTAACTTGTAGGTATTTGAGTGGTCATGACAAAAATTACTTTAATACTTTAAACATATTTTTATTGATTTTTAGAGAGAGGAAGGGGAAGGGAGAGAGACAAACATCAATGCAAATGAAACATTGGTCAGCCCACAACCGGGCATGGGACCTGACTGGAATTTAACCAGAAACTTAAAAAAAAAAAAACACACATTTTAAAAAATATATTTTTCAATTGATTTCAGAGAAAAAAGGAGAAATAGAAACATTAATAATGAGAGAGAATCATTGATTGGCTGCTGCCTGCATTCCCCCTAACCAGAGCATGTGTGCCCTGACTGAGAATCGAATTGTGACTTTCTGGTTTATTGGTTGACGCTCAACCAGTGAGCCCATGGGCCAGAGACATAGTAAAAATTCTTGAAATGTTACTAAACGTTTAAAAATTTACATAAAATATTGCAAATAATATGGAATCTCTCCCCTCTCAACCCCAGAAAACTTACTATTTCCCCCATTCTACTTTATTTTCCTCTATAACATTTTTCACCTAATAGACTACTAAATTGTTTTGTTTCTTGTCTCTCTCTTCTCCCCAGGAATATAAAATCCATGTAGGAATTTGTTTTTGCCTTACTTCATCCCAGGTCTAGAACTGTGTACACAAACAAGTATCCAAAAAATATCTGCGGAATAAACGAGCCAGAATCCTATATAATAAAGAGCTAATATGCAAATGGTCATCATGCCCTCATGCCATCACACTGTAAGGGCTTGGACACTCAACACTGGGGAGAGAGAAATGGGGACCAGCCAGGTACAAGTGAGTTCATGAGAAAGGAATGGGGACCAGCCAGGCACAAATGAGCTTGTGAGAGAGTAATGGGGACCAGGCTAGGCTGCAGCCCAGGAGAGGGACAAGCAGCCTGCCCCATATACCTGGATGCCAGCAGCTGCCCTGCACCCTGGGAGAGGGACACGCTGCATGCCCCGTGGTCCCTATGGTCCCAGGTGCTAGTGCCTGCAGCTGCAGCCCAGGAGCAGGACAAGCAGCCCATCTCGCAGTTCTGGGCGCCTGTGGCTGTGGCCCTGGTGAAGCCACCCGTCCACAGTACCCTACAGCTGTGGTCAGTCCAGGCCCAGGCGAAGCCAATCCGGGACTTGGGTGCCTGCGGCCAGCCAAAGGGAGGGAAGCCTGGGTCCCAGGTGCCTGCATGGGCTGGAGGTCCCCGGTGTGGGGCAAGGCAGAGGCCAGCAGGGGAGCAGTTAGGGGTGATCAGGCAGTCAGGTGAGTGGTTAGGAGCCAGCAGTCCTGGATTGTGAGAGGATACAAGCTGGGTTGCGGGACCCTCCCCACCACCATGCACAAATTTCATGCACCAGACTTCTAGTAGACTTCATATAAAACTAAGATTTATTTCACAAAAGCAAAAAAAAAATTAAACTTGAAACATTTTGTTTTCATATTTAATATCCTCAGGGTAAATAGTTAAAATAGCTGAAGAAGAACAGACTATTTGACAAGAAAAAGAATAAGCCAATACCTCCTTTCTACAGGAAATAAATGGTAAAAGATCCTAAAACTAATAACTTCTCCTCCTCTTCCTACTTACAGCTTAGTACTTAGAAATTACTTTTATTTCTAGGATAAAAAACAGTACAAGAAGACCACTGTTAAGGTACAGATAAAACAATCCAGTCTTGTTATTTCCCTTCTGTGTGACATTTGTCTATTTATTATTGTCCTTATAAAATATTCAGGGCTTATGGTTTCTATATCACATGGTCAAAGGCAGCCCTAAGATGAAGCCAGGGCTTTGAAGGAACCCTGAGTCCTGGGTGCCTGCTGGCAGCCAGAGCTAAGTCCTGGTCCCAGGTGCCTTTCTTCATTGTAAATAAAGAACTGGACAAAGTCTATGAAAACATCTGTTTGCAAACATTGGGCAACTGGCAATGCAGAATTTTGATCGCTGAGAGAAGGGAAACAAAGGGAGAGAACCTTAATATGTATGTCCCTGAATTTTCTGCCTGAGGAAACTTTCTGGATAATACATAGTATATGGAAGGGGATTCTAAAAAGAGCATGTGGGTCTCACTGAATTGGGGAAACCGATGGGGGATCAGGAGGCTGTAGTGGCTGGACCTTGTGGACCAGTGTGTCAGAGAGAAGGACACTGCCCAGATAAAGAGCCCCAAACATCTGCATGGGGTCTCACTGAGTCTCTAGCTGCATACTGTGCCTTGCATACTTAGAATGAGATTTCAAAGAACAATTACTGAGAACAGAACTACTAGGAAGCTATAGGCTAAACAAGACAGCACTAATAAAGAATTGAGAGATGGTAGAGTTCTGATCCCACACAGTAACGAGACCTTTTTGAATATCTGGTACAATATTAATAGAGACCCTAGAAGGGCCATGCCTTGATAGTAAGGCTAACTAGCTCTAGATTAAAGACCACCATAAGTCCATACCAAGAGAGCTTAAATTCAAGTCTTGAGAGCTGATTTGCAGGCAATTTAACCATCTTCCAAGTAAAGCTGCTCTTTAAAAGAACAAAAAATTTAGACACTTAGCAATTACTGGGAAGAAGCGGGAAAGTGAGAATCAAAAATCAGGAAATATAGACTAAAAAAAAAAAAAACCAATAATGATTGAAAGAAGATAAGAAATTTAGACAGCTATTATAAATATGTTGTGGAACTTAAAGGAAAGCATGAACATAATGAGATAAATAGAAGATATAGAAAAAAATCTAAGTGTGCCCTAGCGCGTTTGGCTCAGTGGATAGAGCGTCATCCTGTGGACTGAAGGGTCCTGGGTTTTATTCCAGTCAAAGGCATATGCCTGGATTGCTGGCTTGATCCCCAGTGGGGGGCATTCAGGAGGCAGTCAATCAATAATCCCCCCTCTCATCATTGATGCTTCTATATTTCTTTCCCTCTTCCTTTTCTCCAAATATATAATAAAATAAAATATATAACATAAAATAAAAAAAGAAAAGAGCAAAGTGGAACTTCTAGAAATAAAAGTTCCTATATAATAAAAGACTAATATGCAAAGAGACTGAACGGCAGAACAACAGTTTGCTATGATGCGCACTGACCACTAGGGAGCAGACGCTCATCACAGGAGCTGCCCCCTGGTGGTCAGTGTACTTTCACAGGGGGAGCACTACTCAGCCAGAAGCCCTGAGCCAGGCTCATGGCTGGTGAGCACAACAGTGGTGGGAGCCTCTCCCACCTCTGTGGCAGCGCTAAGGATGTCTGACTGACGGCTTAGGGGGAGTGGATCTAAGCCACCAGTTGGACATCGCCAAAGGGCTCCCAAACTGCAAGAGGGTGCAGGCTGGGCTGAGGGACTCCTCCTCCCCCAAGTGCACAAATTTTGTGCATGGGGCCTCTAGTGTTTAGATAATCTAATATAAACAAAAGCTGTAAAAAAGACTTAAGTCCTTAGCCCTTATATATATTCACTCTTGCAATTTTATCCGCAATCATGGCTTTAATTACCACCTATATGCTGATGATAGGATTAAGAAATCTTAATTTCTAGCCCAGATTTCTGCTGAACTCTAGGCACATGTATAAAATATCTCTTACTATATGTTCCAAAGACATCTCTCTCAAAATATCAACATTACCATCCGGAGACTGCAAATCTGTTCCTCCTCCTGTGTAATTATTTCAGTTAATTGAACCATCATATATCCAGTCATCCAAGCTAGAAGCCTTGCTTGTTCCAAGCTCCCTCTTACTTCCTACTTCCCATTTCCAAATTAGGCATCAGATCCTCTAGATTTCTCATTTATTTTCATCCTATTGTTATAGCTCAGGCATCAATTAGCCTTCTTACCCAAGTATACTATTCTCAAATTCCCTTCTACAATTACTGCCAGTGGTCTTTCTAAAAGAATTTGATCATGCCACTGTCATGCTTAATTCTTGGCTCTCTGTTGCTTTTGTGATAAAATTCAAACTTCTTGGCATAGCAAACAAGATCTTTCATGATTAGCTCTACCTAATCCTTCCAAACATCTTACCACTTTCTACCCTGAATTTCACACTCCGGCCATAAAACTTTCTATTAACACCTATTGGTGATGCTTCCTGAATTTTAATCATACAAATTTCTGTGTTCTTTACAATTCTACTACGATGTCACCCCTCTTTTAGAAAGTCTTTCACAACCATTATATAATATTACCATAATGGTAACATAGAAAACAGTTCGGGGTAATTTTTAAAATGTCTATTTCATAAAGATCCAATTAAACCCTTATAAAATTTAAAACGGAGAAGGCCATAATAATAATAATAATAATAATAAAAATTCCTGACAGGGTTATCACTCCAAAACTATCCTTTTCATGTGTACCAGAAGGGGCAGGGCACTACAGGTAGGGAAGATCAAAGAAAAACCTCAATAATTGTTCTAAAATGGCATTTATCTTGGATGAAATATTAATATGCTTGGAAGAAAAATCTTAGGATATTTTTGTCTTTGGGTTATAAAGCTTTAATAACTTAACTTAGGCTTTATTATTATGCCTCTTAACTCATCTTTCCAGAATTAAAATAATAAAAGCTAACATGTCCTGAGTATCACATGCCAGGCTTGAGATTTACAAATCTTGTTTCACTTAAATCTTACAACAATACCATTACACACAGATCTATAAAAAGAGGTGGTAATATTGTATTTCACAGATCAGTAAACTTGCCTAGGTTCACTCATAGCTGAATTCAAACCCAGCTGTATGAACTCTAAACAACTTCACTATATTTATACTGACTCCCAAAATATGTGATTCCCCACAGAGTGTTCATTAGTTGCAAGGGAAAACTAGTAACTATACAGTGGAGAAACTGGACCACACCTTGACTGGGTGATCAAAATTAACATTACTATTGAATGACAGATAAATGTATATGCCTTCAGTTGTGATGCCATCAGAGTATAGCATCCCTTCTGTAATATGCTAGCTAGGAATGCAAAACCTAAAATGTCAACATCATAAAAAGATTACCCCTCTCCCAACACTGAAATATTTAAGTTCATGCTATACGCAACTTATTATTAAATGGTTTGAAAAAAATACATGTGTGCAAGAATGACAGAAAGTGTGTGAAGAAAAAAATCATAAAGGCAGGAGGGCAAATGGGTGCAAAACTCCTTTTCTTGTAACTTTCCTGTTAAGTTTGAAATTATTTTCAAATAATAATGTTTTTGTTGTTGTTGATCTTAGCCTATTTTTAGGCTAAGGATATTTAAAAATTTTAGGATATTTTTCCAATGAGAAGAGAGACAGAGAGAGAAACACTGATTGATGTGAGACTGACACATCAATTAGTTGCCTACTGTAAGTCAAGGTCAGTCCCCTTGATGGAATCCAATTAGGGACCCTTCAGTCTACAGGCCCCATGCTCTAGCCGCTAAGCAAACCCGGCTAGGGCTCAAATAATAGCTTTTTAAAAAGCTAAGAGGAAAAGGAAACTTAAGAAAAAGTAGACTCTCTGTAAGCATGAGGAAAAGATGCAAGTTCCTTTTCCAGAACTGCTGCCAAGAAACTGCATGATCTTTCATAAATCAATTAAAGTTTCCAGCTTTTAATTTCCCAATCTTAACTAGATAATCTCAGACTACTGTCCTCTGAATAGTAGTTATAGGGATATTATTAGCTGTTATGAAAGAAATTCAGTGGTTAAATTATTTTGGGAAATACACATACAGGGATAAACAATATTGAATAGTTTCTTTACAGAGGAACCCTCAAAATTTGTACATAGCCAAAACACACCACGGTTTTCTAAATGAGAAATACAAAAGTCAATCTTTTATTATTATTCATTGACCATTGTTAGTATGAGTTATCTCAATTTTTGGTCTTTACTTTTTAGTATTAAAAAGTATGGTAAACATTAAAGCAAAGTTGTAATGTTAAAATGTGCTATACAAAATCCATTATTTTCTACAATAATAGCTTATTAATTTTGGAAAACAACCTTGTGACTCTACTGCTCAACTAATACAGAGGTAGTTTTCATTAAGTTCATTTTAAAAAAGGAAAATTACATTTAAACTATGAAATCTCTGTCCAAAGATAATACAAATTAGGGGTTGGCAAACAAACCATAGTCTTGGGGGGCAAATTCCACCTACCATCTGCTTTTGTAAATAATTTTATTAGTATACCAGTGGCCTGGTGTATGAAATTCATGCACATTAAAAGGGAATTAATTAGAGGAAATATTTTAATATAATAGAAGTGTCAAAGATGAAAGAAAATTAGTAAAATGTATATGAAAACCTCCCTCCTGTCAGAATCTGGAGCGCACTTCGGGATCCAGAGTCAAGTCCCTGCCCACCCCCACGTGCTTAAAAATTGTAGGAGACCCAGATCTGGCCACCCCTCCTGCCTCCCCAATCAAGCCCCTCTGAGCAGGGATGCAGCCTCAGGTACCCTGGTTCGGCAGCAGATGGGAGGCAGTGTCCGGTACCCCATCAAGCCCCACTGGGTAGGGGGCACGGTCTGAGTTCCCCCATAAACCCCTGCCAGGCAGGGGGCGTGACCTGAGGTCCCTTGTCAAACCCTGCTGGGCGGGGGGCATGGCCTGAGGACCCCGCCCTGGCCAGGTGCTATGCAGTCTCAGGTCCCTGCTGTTCAGTCTTTATGTGACAGTGTCCCAGCTAATTTGCATATTCATCTATTAGTACAGTTACATTAATTTACTTACATACTGTCCATAGCTGCTTATGCCCTATAACAGCGGAGTTGAGTAGTTGTGACAGAGACTGAAAAGCCTGCAAAGTCCAAATTATTTACTGTCTCTTTACAAAAAGTTTACACTCTTGATATCTAGTTATTTATGTATTTAATTTTTGAGACTCAGCAGTCTGGTTGTGGTAAGGTGGACCATTGGTAGACACTAATGCATGCTCTACTATTTACATGGTGGAAATGACAGAGAAGAGGGAAGTAAGTTATTCAGTACAAATTTTAATCACTCTGCTCAGACTCTATCAGACATAATCTATATTCTAAAGATATATTATAATGCCTATTTTATAGGGAAAATGAAGCTTGGTAAGGTTAAGTCACTTGCCCTACGTAGGATTTGGATTGAGGTTTGAATTCTCTTGGTCTTTCTACTGTAGCTTAATTCCTCCTTTATCTTCTTTTGCTTTCCCAATGTATGGCTCAGTTCTGGTTGGTAATCAGAGGAGGACTCAGAATACTAAGAGAGAAGCAGAAAGGACTTTCAAATGCTAAAGAGATGAGCTATAAATAGCATCATGGTTACAGTGATTACTGGGAAGATACAACTAGATAAATCTAGAAAGTAACAGATTTTTGTTTTGTTTTGTTTTAACATCATTCTCATTAGAGTGCTTTACTAGATTAGAGCTCATAAACCTGCTGGTAATAATACCCAGGCATCCTGGATATGAAGAGTGAAAATAAGAAAGTGTAAGTCACAAGAAAGCTAACTTATACAGGTATAACTAAATATTCTTAATTGCCTATCATCCTACATGTACACAGGTTCTCAGTGAAGGGTAAAGAATACCTTTCTTTAGTAAGTACTATTTCATTTTGTTTAGTGGACAATAGAAAAATATTAAAATTTGTTACTTCTTTCCCTGGACTTCTAACACTTGTGTTTTTAACATTACATTTATCAAATATGGAAACAAAATGATCTTTCTACAGAAATAATTAGTAACATCCTCAAAAAAGGAAATAAGCTTATAATTAATATATATTCTACTATAAAAGAAGTCAGTAGATACTGACTTAACACCCCAGAGAGATAGGGCCTATGTGATGAACTAAGAAGGATGAAACAAAGTCTCAAGTCAGACTAAATTTGGCCATTTCCTGGTTCTACAAAAATAACAGATTTATCTATTATATTTTCCTGCCAGTCATTGTAGCAATCAAGACTTAGCTGCTATTATACTGCTTTTATTAATATTTTGTTTTACTCACCAAAAATATAAACTTTTAGGATTTGTCTGAATGGTAAGGTTTATACATTTAAGATACCTTTGGAAAATACTATACAGGGCTAGTATAGAAAGTGTTATTTTATACAATGTTATTATTTTCTTCACATTAAACCTAAAAGTAACCTTATAAAATTTTCTTTCTAAATAACAAGGCCCTTGGTCTTATGAAAACCATAAAATTTCCTATGTAATTTCTGAAGGTATGTTATTGCATAGTGGCTAAAAAATAAAAAGGGTTCTCATAGTCTCAAAACTTTCTTGTTTAGTTATATATTTGTTTCCCTCACTTACTCAAATTCAGTCTCCCTTTATTTAAAGTAACTAACACAGGGAGAAACCAAGATGGCGGCATAGGTAAACACCTAAACTGCTGCCTCGCACAACAATTTCAAAACTACAACTAAAAGACCAAACGGACATCATCCAGAACCACAGGAAAGCTGGCTGAGTGGAAATTCTACAACTAGAAGGAAAGAGAGGGGCTCATGGAGACTCAAAGAGGAGCTGCAAAAACTGAGCTATGCAGACACGCACTTGGAGAGTGGCGGAGAGTCTGGCTGGCTTCCTCTGGTGGGAAGGAGATGGAAAGTCCCAACTGCACTGAACCCCACTTTCGACTGCACTAAACCCCATTTCCAGATGAGACTCATACAGGGGAGTCTGGACTGTTGAAAAAGGGAGGAGTGCAGGGAAACTTAGGGGAGCTGCAAAAGACAGAGATCTGGAAGTGCACGTGAAAAGTGTGCGCAGAGAAAACTGACTGCTGACTGTGCCACTGGTTTTCTCTAGCGGGAGGAAGATAGAACCTCCCAACTGCAGTGAAAGGGAGGGGTGAAATCCAGGTCAGAATACACTGAACCCCAGTTTTGGGTGAGACCCTGGGGACCCAGGCTCATACGGGTCCCCTGAGTGCAGCTGGAGACACAGGAGCGTGATTGTGCACAGAGAGGGCTGCAACAATTACCGAGGGAGACTGAGACCCAGGGGCTGACGGGAAGTCAAGGCTGTCTGCTCAGCCCTGAGACTCTGCCCCATCCAAGCTTAGAACAGAGGCTTTTGCAATACTGCAAGTCTTAAGGCTGAGTCCAGCACAGAAGTTCTCCAGGCATAGACACAGCTGATCCTCACAACCAATTGGCTTGGAGGTCAATTCCCCCCAGTGATACCAACAAAAATCAAGACTTAACTACAACAAGTCTGTACATACAGTCCACAAAGGGGTGCACCAAGAGAGTCCACCTCAGGTAACTGAGGCGGCAGAACTACTGGGCCAGATAGGACGCCTAACACACAAAACTACTCTACCAACTCATGGAAGCAGCGAAAATGCGGAGACAAAGGAACAGATCACAAACGAAAGAAATGGAGGAAAACAAATGACTGGATATAGAGTTCAAAATCACAGTTATATGGTTTATCAAGAATTTCCAGAGAATCCAAGATGGCGGCATAGGTGAGCACCTAAGCTGCTGCCTCGCACAACAATTTCAAAACTACAACTAAAAGACAGAATGGACATCATCCAGAACCACGGGAAAGCTGGCTGAGTGGAAATTCTACAACTAGAGGGAAAGAGAGGGGCTCACAGAGACCCAGAGGAGCTGCAAAAAGCTGAGGTACAGAGACGCACGTGTGGAGAGAGCGGGTGCCGGAGAACCTGGCTGGCTTTCTCTGGCAGGAGGGAGATGAGAGACTCCCAACTGCACTGAACCCCTTTATCATACGGCATTGAACCCCCGGTCTGGCTGAAATTCATACAGGGGCGTTTAGACTGTGAAAAGGGAGAAGTGCACGGAAATTTAGGGGGATTGCAAAAAGTCAGAAGTCTGGTGGCGCGCACAGCACTGCACACAGAAGACGGACTGCTGATTGTGCCACTGACTTTCACTAGTGGACGGGAAACAGAGCCTCCTAACTGCACCCTTTCTAACTCCACTAAACCCTAGTTTCAGGCGAAACCCCTGGGGACCCACATTCATACGGTCCCAGGGCGCAGGGGAGCCGGAAAAGCAGCAGTCTAGAGGCACAGCGCATGTGCACAGGGACTCTTCCAGGGATTACTCAGAGACACGAGAGACACAGGGGCTGCATAGGGCGGGGCCGACTGGAAGGCAAGGCAGTCTGTTAAGCCCTGAGACTCCATCCCTCCCAAGCTCAACAGAGAGGCTTTTGCAGTTTTGCAAGTCTTGAATCATAAGGCTGAATCCAACACAGAAGTTCTCCCAGCACAGTGAAAATGCGGAGACAAAGGAAGAGATCACAAACAAAAGAAATGGAGGAAAACAAATGACTGGATACAGAGTTCAAAAACATGCTTATAAGGTTTTTCAAGAATCTCCTAGAAAAGATGGATAAATTTAGCGAGACCCAAGAGGAGATGAAAAAGAACCAACTAGAGATGAAAAAGGACCAACTAGAAATGAAACATACACTGCGTGAAATAAAAAATATTATACAGAAACTTAACAGCAGACTAGAGGAACGCAAGAATCAAGTCAAAGATTTGAAATATAAAGTATCAGAAAACACTCAAATGGAAAAGCAACAAGAAAAAAGAATTCAAAAATGTGAAGATAATGTGAGGAGCCTCTGAGACAGCTTTAAGCGTACCAACATCAGAATTGTGGGGTGCCAGAGGAAGAGAGAGAGCAAGATACTGAAAACCTATTTGAAGAAATAATGACTGAAAACTTCCCCCACATGGTGAAAGAAATAGACTTACAAGTCCAGGAAGCGCACAGGACCCCAAACAAAAGGAATCCAAAGAGGACCACACCAAGACACATCATAATTAAAATACCAAGAGCAAAAGACAAAGAAAGAATATTAAAAGCAGCAAGAGGAAAACAATTAATTATCTACAATAGAGCACCCATACGATTGTCAGCTGATTTCTCAACAGAAGTTATGCAGGCCAGAAGGGAGTGGCAAGAAATATTCAATGTGATGAATAGCAAGAACCTACAACCTAGATTATTCTACCCAGCAAAGCTATCATTCAGAATGAAGGTCAGAAAAAGAGCTTCTCAGATAAGAAAAAACTCAGAGTTCATCAGAACCATACCAGTATTATATGAAATGTTGAAAGGTACTCTTTAAGAAGAAGATGAAGAAGAAAAAGGTAAAGATAAAAATTATTAACAACAAATACATATCTATCAACAAGTGAATCTAAAAATCAAATGAATTAAAAATGTGATGAACAGAATAAACTGGTGAATATGATAGAATCAGGGGCATAGAAAGGGAGTGGACTAACAAATCTCGGGGGGAAGGGGTGAAGGGAGAGACTGGACAAGAAATCATACATCTATGCATGAGGACAATGGGGGGAGATAAGGGCAAAGGGTGGGGTGGGAGCTAGGTGGAGGGGAGCTTTGGGGGAAAAATATGCCTGCTATTAAGTAATTGAGAATATTTACACTTTTATTATAACCTGAACAAACCATGGTCAGAATGTAAAACATACTTTGTAATAGTGAAGGACAGATTAAAGACCTTAAGCTCAGGAGAGATAAAACATGGTTTACTGAAGTTATCTTTCTTCACAAATGTCCTCTAAAAATGAGCAGTTAGCACATTGTCCAAATGCAAGAAGTTGTAGGATTTAATTTATAATAATTATGTACCCTCTTTTCCTCATCTTCTTTCCCCAATACACAAAGATGAATAACTAAAGTTTACTAGGTAGTCTTTAATTCCATTCATCAAATTATTTCTTATGTGATCAGGTAGGTACACATTACAACTGTACTTTTTCTGGGCCTCCTGTGGCTGGCTGCTGGCATAAGGTGACTATTTCTGGCCAACGAACTGTGAATCAAAGCTTCTGGACCAGAATATTTAATTGCTGGTAAATTATGTGAAATCCTTCAAAGTGCTCCTTTCATTTGTCACTATATTGGAGATATTGACTACTGCATCTGTCTGGTTTCTCAGCTAACCCATTAAAAAAAAATGACATTAACAAGAAATAAACTTTTGAAGTTGTTTGTTATCTTATCATAATCTAGTTTGGCCTGACTGACATAAATTGGTACCAGAAGTGGGATAGTTTTATAACACAAAGACTAAAATATATGCCATTAGTTTGGGGGCCAGGAAGCAAGGAAAATTCCCTGAAGCTGGAAGGATGGCAATTCATATTAGGCAGCACAAAATATTGGTAAAAGTTACAACGACCTGAAAAGGAGATAATGCATTTAACAAATCTAAAGCTCTAGTCTAGACAAAGTTAAAAACAAAACACCTGAACATTAAAAGTGTGTTAGTTGCTCCACAAGAAATAAAAAAATTTTTAGAACTGACCCAATAATAAGCAGAATGAAAAGAAGAATCCAAACGTTTGTGGACTTGTAGTATTTGAAGAGTGCTGCTCAATCCAAGCCATAAATTAAAAAAAAAAAATTAAAAAAAATATCAAGGTCTTAGACTAAGAAAAGAACAATCAGCTTTGAGGAAATCTGATATAATTTTACTGGGATTTCTATGCTGGATTCACTGGGGAAGAGATGAGACAATTTTGTCTGTGGGAAGAAAAATTATCCAAATCTTTGGTTGACCAGAGGGTAGATCTGTCATTGTGCTATTTCCCAAGTACTTTCGTTCTTTGCCTTGTGGTCATGTGGTAGAACTAGAGGCCCAACACATGAAATTGAGAGTGGTAGCCTGCCGCTGCTTGCAGCTCTGCTGCAATTGGAGCCTGTGGGCTATGGGGGAGGAACTGACGTGTTCAATGTACCTCATGGTGACCAGTAGTCTGGTTGTCCTGGTTGTCATGACACTGGCTTTTTATATGTATAGATTATACTTTCTGGTTCCATTGTTGTTAGGTGGAGCTGTAAGACTTGTTTTGGCCACAGAGCTTTGAGCTGAGGTGATAGGTAACTTCTGAGCAGATAATTTGAATAACTGATACAAGATAGGAAAAAATTCCAGATTTTATCCTCTATTATAGTGTCCATTAATGTTCAAGATGGAGGCTGCTCTGTCAGCTGCATCCTGGAGTGAGGTCATGTAGAATAGAACCCCCAAATTAACTCTATGGGCAACGCAGTGTTAGGAATTAATTTTAGGATTATATGTTTATAGCACGGCCTTGCCTATTCTGTCTCATAATTAGAAAAACCCTTAATGTCACTGAACATTTGCATCAGAAGAAAGCTTATAGATCAAGAAGTTCAAGTTTCTTCTACAAATGATAAATCTAAGGTCTAGCAGTTATGTGATGTGTCTAATCACATAGAAATAACTTGTAAATTTAATGGAACAATCTTGTCCCACTAAAATATAGTGGGAATTATGCTTCTAATCTTTAAACACAGCTCTGGGACAGATTAAGCTGTTAATTCTATCATAAGCATTTCTTAAGAATAAATTAACAGGTGAGCTTAGTCTATCATTAAGAATGATAATTCTATCATAAGCATTTCTTATTGTGCCTCATCTTTAGAAAAAAAAATTCACATGAATAAATTAACAGGCAAATCTAGTCATTCATTCAACAAATAATGGAAGCATTAAGTTCTGAAGATAAAGGTACTTGGAGTTTAAAGTCAGATAATAAAGACTAAGCAAATAACCACATAAAAAGGAAGTGGCCATAGAGATATGATTATTATGGGAGCATGTAACAGATCTACCTTAATGGGTAGATATCTTGAACTGAGATCTAAGGGATCAGTAAGAGATTACTAAACTAACTGGTAGAGCAGTGGTTCTCAACCTTCCTAATGCCAAGACCCTTTAAGACAGCTCTTCATGTGGTGGTGACCCCCAACCATAAAATTATTTCCGTTGCTACTTCATAACTGTAATTTTGCTACTGTTATGAACTGTAATGTAAATATCTGATATGCAGGATGTATTTTCGTTGTTACAAATTGAACATAATTACAGCATAGTGATTAATCACAAAAACAATATGTAATTATATATTGTGAAATATTTATTTCTAATTATAAATAAATGAAATTTTTTGTCTTGAATCATGGTGTAGCATGGGTAATAGTCTTCATATAACAACAGTAAACTACATTGCTATACTTTGCTACACTGAGGAGCGGTCTGTTGGTTCCTAAGACCATGGGAAATATGTGTTTTCTGATGGTCTTAGGCGACCCCTGTGAAAGGGGTCGAGATCCACAGGTTGAGAACCGCTGTTGTAGAGGAATATTTTAGTACATGGGGATAAACAAGGAATAATCCCATAGCTGGAGAAAACTTGGAAGGAATCGGAGTAATCAAAAGGAGGTATGGGCAGTGGCAGAGTAGGAGGATGCTGCACGGATATGCTCCCAGGAACAAACTGGAATTACAAATGAAATACAGAAAGGCTTCCTGAATAATCCATGGAATCCTCACAGAAGAGAACCCTGAAACCCAAGGACCAAGGTAGAGACTGCATGGAGTCCAGTAGGAGGGATGGAGGCTCGAAAAGGGCTGGTTGGGCCACCCATAGACAACTGAAGTCCCAGAGAGATAGCTCAGCTATGAGGGGAGGAGGGAGATAGGGGGGCAGTGCCACTGAGGACTCTGGGATCTAATCCCTAAGCTGGGTTCCCCAGCAGAGAGCACCAAACTGAAGAGGGTACCCACATAACATCTAGCTGTGAAAAGCAGTGGGGTGCTTTCTACTAGGGAGTGGAAGCTGAAAGTTCAGGCACCCTCTTAAAGGGCCAATGCACAAAAATTCCTCATGAAGCCACCCACCCACCCTGTGCTCTGGCAGAGGGAGCGTGAAGTGGACTGGAGCTGTGAAAGCAGAATCAAAGACTGGGACTCGAAGGATGGAAGGAAGACACCCCACATTTCCTGGACTAAGTCATTCCCTCATACAGCTGAGGATATCTTTGCCTTGGGGGAAGACAGTCAACACACCCTATTGCAGTGGTTCTCAACCTGTGGGTCTCGACCCCTTTGGGGGTCGAATGATCCTTTCACAGGGGTTGCCTAAGACTATCGGAAAACACCTATTTCCCATGGTCTTAGGAACCAAAACTCCGATCCTCAGTGTAGCAAAATGTAGCAATGTAGTTTACTGTTGTTATATGAAGACTGTTGCCCATTCTAAACCACGATTCAAGACAAAGTTTCATTTATTTGTAATTAGAAATAAATATTTCAAATATATAATTACATATTGTTTTTGTGATTAATCACTATGCTTTAATTATGTTCAATTTGTAACAACGAAAATACATCCTGCATATCAGATATTTACATTACAGTTCATAACAGTAGTAAAATTACAGTTATGAAGTAGCAACGAAAATAATTTTATGGTTGGGGGTCACCACCTCATGAGGAGCTGTCTTAAAGGGTTGCGGCATTAGGAAGGTTGAGAACCACTGCCCTATTGGAAAACATCTTGCCCTGAGGCCACTTAAGAGATTAAAAGTAACAATTAGCCTCCAGGCAGAAGCAACTGCCCCACCTGTTTAAAAAAAAATTCTCCCACACCTGAGGACAATTGCCTAAGGGCAGTTCAAGTAGGGAACCTATTAGTTTGTAGACAGAGGTGGACTCTGGAAGCTTTGATTCTTGTTCCAATTAGTCAGAAACAGCCTTTTAAGATTGTCCTTCACTAGAGATTCAGAGGTACATATAGAGGATCTACCCAATACATAGTCACAAACCCAGACAGACAACCAAAACAAGAAAACAAAAAAACAACCCCTAAAGAACTAGAGAATTCTCCAGAAGAAGAGATTAATGAAGCAGGGATAAGAAATTTATCTGAAACAGAGTTCAGAGTAATGATGGTAAAAATGCTCAACAGTATGAAAAAGAGACATAGTAACTATGAAAAAAGAAGAGTCTGATGAAGAATAACATAACACAAGTAAAGAACACATGGGAAGGAATACACAGATTAAGGAAAGCTGAAGATTGAATCAGTGAATTAGAAGACAGTTGAAAATATCAAAGAACCAAAAAGAAAAAAAAAAATTAAAAACTGGACAGCTTAAGCGAGCTGTGAGAAAACGTGAAATATAACAATACAGTGGTACCTTGAGATACGATTGCCCTAACATATGAGATTTTTTGAGATACGAGCCATCGAGCGAGCGATTTTTTGCTTTGAAATACAAACAACATTTGAGATACGAGTAATCGCGGGGATTGGCCGGCTGCACACGACCCACCAGTTTACCAGGACTCGAGCGTCTCATAGATTCCCACGCCTCAGTCAGTGTGCTTGTTTACCTCCTTGTTGAAGCATCTTTTGTGCATTTACATACTTTATCACATTTCTTTTTATAACCATGGGTCCGAAGAAAGCGAGTGGAAAGGTCAGTGCTCAGAAGATGTCTATTGAATTAAAGCGTGAAATCATAGAAAAATATGAGCAACGTGTGAGAGTGGCTGACTTGGCGAGGCAATACGGGCAGGCGGAGTACTTCAACGATATGCACTGTGCTTAAACAGGAGTCGATAAAGGGTATAACGCCAGCTAAGGGCATTACAATAATTTCTAAGCTCTGTAGCTCTCTCCAGGAAAAGATGGAGAATCTACTGATGGTGTGGGTGACAGAGAAGCAACTGAAAGGAGATACATTAACACAGGGCATCATATGTGAGAAGGCGCGAGCGATTTACGGTGATTTGCTGGAGCAGACCCCCCGCACACTTCCACGGATGAAGCATCGAAAGACTCATTTAAAGCCAGTAGAGGCTGGTTTGATAACTTCAGGAAAAGGTCCGGCATTCACTCCATCGTCAGGCATGGTGAGGCAGCAAGTTCAGATGTGAAGGCAGCTGAGGATTACCTCAAAACTTTTCCCGAACTGATAGAAGCCAAAGGATATATCCCCCAGCAAGTCTTCAACTGTGATGAGACAGGGCTTTTCTGGAAGAAGATGCCGAATAGGACTTATATAACGGCAGAGGAGAAGGCGATGCCAGGCCACAAACCCATGAAGCATAGGCTAACTCTCGCACTGTGCGCCAATGCGAGTGGCGACTGCAAGATCAAACCTCTGCTCGTATACCATTCGGAAAACCCCAGAGTCTTTAAGTCACGTAAGATTTTAAAAGATAAACTGCAAGTTATGTGGAAGGCAAACCCGAAGACATGGGTCACCAGGCAGTTCTTTGTGGAGTGGGTAAACCTGGTTTTCGGCCCTTCTGTTAAGAAATATCTACAGGAAAACAACCTAACCATGCAAGCCCTCCTCGTCCTCCACAATGCTCCTGCTCACCCACCGAACCTCGAAGATGAACTCCTCAAAGAGTTCAAGTTTATAAAGGTTGTCTACCTACCTCCCAACACCACTCCTATCCTGCAGCCCATGGATCAGGACGTGATTTCTAATTTTTAAAAGCTGTACATCAAGCACCTGTTCTGGCGCGGCCTGAGGTGACGGAGAACACAAACCTCACCCTTCGAGAGTTCTGGAAGAACCACTTTAACATCGTGATATGCCTCAGAATTATTGATCAGGCCTGGCTGGGTGTTCCAACGAGGACTTTGACCTCTGCATGGAAGAAGCTGTGGCCTGAGGCCATAGCCAAAAGGACCTTCAAAGGATTCGAACCCGAGGTGCCAGTGGAGGAGGAGATAGTGTCTCTGGGACAATCCATGGGCCTGGAGGTGGATGAGCACTCTCTGGAACTCACCACGGAGGAGTTACAAGAGTTGCAGTCTCAGCAACATGCGGAGGTTCTCCAAGAAATTGGTTTCGAGGAGGAGCCAGAGGTGGAGGAGATCTCTACAAGTGAGATAAAGGAGATCTTAGGAATGTGGGAGAGGGTGTCACACTTGGTGGAAAAGAAATACCCCGAAAAAGTTGCTACTGGTCATGCATCGGAGCTGTTCAATGAAACTTGCCTCACCCATTTCAGAAACATTCTGAAAGGGAGGAAGAGGCAAACCTCGTTGGACACGTTTTTTTTTGAAATGGGCCAAAAATGCAAAGACCAGTAGCAATTAAGTTCAGTGAAGATTAGTTAAGTTACATTCAGTTTAGGGATAAAGTGTAGCATTAAGAGTGTAACAAGTAGGTAAATACACTTTATAAAACCAGTTTATTCCTTTCCATTCTCTTTTATTATGTTTTTATACAATATTTGTCATTTATAAATACATTTTTCTTATTCAAAAACATGTAACAAGAACAACTGGGGTGGCATTTTGGGGGCTGGAACGGATTAACGGCATTTCAATTGATTTCAATGGGGAAATTTGCTTTGAGATACGAGCAACTTGATATACAAGCAAAGTTACGGAACGAAATTAAACTCGTATCTTGAGGTACCACTGTATTAGAATAGCAGATGTGCCAGAAGAAGCAAAAAGGGAGAAAGGAAAAAGTAGAAAACTTCTCTAACCTGGTAAAGGAAAAAGTCACACAAGTTCAGGAGGCACAGAGAACCTCAAATAAGAAAAACCCAAACAGACCCATACCCAGATACAGTGGTACCTCGAGATACAAATTTAATTCGTTCCGTAACCTTGAGGCGTGGGAAACTATGAGATGCTTGAGTCGTGGTAAACTGGTGGGTGTGCAGCCGGCGGATCCGCGAGATTACTCTTATCTCAAATGTTGCTCGTATTTCAAAGCAAAATTTGCTCGCTCCATGGCTCCTATCTCAAAAATCTCGTATGTTAGGGCACTTGTATCTCGAGGTACCACTGTACATAATTAAAATGCCAAAAAATAAAGACAAAGAGAGAATCTTAAAGGCAGCAAAAGAAAACTGTTACCTACAAAGTAGTTCCCATAAGGCTGACACCTGATTTCTCATCAGAAACTCTAGAAAGGAATGGCATGAAGGATTCAATGTAATGGGAAGCAAAGATCTGAGACCAAGATTACTATATCCAGCAAGGCTATCATTCAAAATGACCTCCACAGACAAAAAAAAAAAGGGCTAAAGGAGTTCATGACCATCAAGCCAGCATTATAAGAAATACTAAAGGGACTGCTGTAAGGAATTGCTGAGAAGAAACAGAGAGAGAAATCTAGACATACAGAATAAAAATGGCTAAAAATAAGTACCTCTCAATAATAACTCTAGATGTAAATGGATTAAATTCTCCAATCAAACGTGTATGGTAGCTGAATGGATACAAAAACATGACCCAACTATATGCTGTCTACAAGAGACCCACCTCCAAACAAAAGACACATATAGGGTGAAAGTGAAGGGATGGGAAAAAATTATCCATTCATATGGAAAAGAAAAAAAAGCTGGAGAAACAATACCCATATCTGGCAAAATAGACTTTAAAAGCATTATGCTAAGCAAAATAACCCAGTCAGAGAAAGATAACTATGATATGATCTCACTCCTTTGTGGAATATATTGAACAATAGAAACGGATGTAAACAAAAATAGAGCCCCCCGGGGGGAAGGATGGAGGGGAGGAGAAGTGGGGATATACTAAAATATAATAGAAGTAATCCTGTTATTGTGCAGATTTTTAATATTTCCTACAACTTTTGTAATAGCATACTATGTTAGTAGTTTTAGTAATATTATTACACTTAAAATCCTTTTATTCTTGAAATATTGTTTATTGCATGTAATTATTACATGTAAGGTCATTTTTCTTGAATAATTGGTGTTTATTACATATAACATATTTTAAATCATTTCTGGAGATATTAATGTTTATTGCATGTAACATATTATATTTAAGATCAATTTTCTTGAAAAAAAGTCAAACACTGCTTTTACTAGTCATTAAATTTTACTAATAAATAAAATTTTAAATGTTACCTTAAAAAAAAAAAGATATGGGCTAGAATATATAATAAGGTCTAGTATATAAGCCACTTTGATAGCGTAACACCAATATGCTACAGGCCCCAGTAATACTTTTAGAAAATACACATATGTTAGGAATACTGGTCATCTTGTTTCATGTCACTCAATACAGTAAACATTAGATTATATTCCATTATTTTCCAAATGATATGGCAGGCTACCTGGTACAAATTTTCTAGATCTGAATCTTAGAAATTGCAGATGTTTTTAAATCCAAATTTAAGATCTACTGCAGAGAGAATTTAACTTAGCTGAGCCTAGAAATAAAGAAACATTATAATTATTTAAATGATTTCTTTTTAGTGATACAAAGTGTTAGGCATCCATGAAAAATGCGTTTTAGATATAAATAAGAATTAAGAATTTTATATGCAAAATCCAACTCTAAAAATATGAAGACCAGGAAAAAATCTTAATTCTATCATAAGCATTTCTTATTTCACCCCATCCTGAGAAAAAAACAAAACAAAACAGTTCTCAACAATACAAAAGTTAGCAGAAATTTCTGAAGTGTATTCTACAAAATCACAGCATAAAAGTTGAGATAAAAGGTAAGAGTTCAATAAGATGTTTTTAAATAGTGTATTTAAAAACACAATACAAAGGAATCTAGGAGTTTATTTTTATAGAGTTGATTCTATGACATTTCCTACTATACAGAAAAATAGATTGTGCATTTTTTATTGAAATTACCTTATAAAGGAAAAACTTACCAACGGGGGGAATTCACATAGGATTCTCATATAAAGCGTAAAGATGTCACTTACAGTAGATGAAAAGGAAACTTCAAGGTAATAAAAAGGTAATTACAACCAAAATTTTCATTTTCATTAACACTTTCAGATCAGAGAAAAGGAATTTTAATATAAGAAGGTTAGAATAAAATAACTGATTTTTTAAAAAAAATATATTTTATAGATTTTTTACAGAGAGGAAGGGAGAGGGATAGAGAGCTAGAAACATCGATGAGAGAGACATCGATCAGCTGCCTCCTGCAAGTCCCCTACCCCCTACCGGGGATGTGCCTGAAACCAAGGTACATGCCCTTGACCGGAATCGAACCTTGAACCTTTCAGTCCGAAGACCAAGGCTCTATCTCTGAGCCAAACGGGTTCGGGCAAAATAACTGATTTTGATTTTATTTATATGATTACATAAACTATCCAAAGTAAAAATAGATTATTTCTAATCTTTACCTTTTAAAAAGATTGTCCCAGATCATGGTCTACTTACCATATATAAGCCCCTTGAAGGAAAAGATGTCTGTGGACTCCATAATAAAATATTTAGCATTATACTTCATAAGTTTATAAGTATTTGTTAACACAATCTATGTACTTTTAGCATAGTATTTCACAAATCATAATTCTGGAAATGCCATGACATTTTTTCTGGCTTAAATTATTAGAATGTCACATCCTTTCCCAATCTTACAAAAAACATACCTTAAATCCTACTTTAATTAGCCTTACTCCAAAAGTTCAAACAGGTATCTGATTCTCATTTTTTGAACCCAAATAATCATGAAGTACCTATATTTTCCCATAACTATTAAAACATTTATGCCAGAACAATATTGTCTTTTAAGTTACAACATTGTTTCTGCTTTGAAAGATCTTGTAAGAAATCATCATATAAAGCAAGGGTGGGAAATGTCCAGCTGTGAAATCATTTGGTCTGGCACTTCCAAGGCAACTGCAGAAGGGACTCAAAATTCAATAAATCTATAATTTTTTTTTTCATAGCAACATAAATTTTCTTAAAGTGTGGATGTGTCATGGGGCTTAAAAAGAGCAAACCAAGAAAGTCTTCATAAAAGTTGGCAGCAAACAGAAGTGTGTTGAGTGAATATAGGAATACAGGACATTTGGAGTACAGAGGGACAGTGGAAGCAAAGGCAGAGTGAGGAACTAAGACAACATTAAGTACAATAGTTTATTGAGCAGACTCACCCAGTAAAGCCACTCAGATTCCTGATCCTCAGAAACTCTCAGATTGATGTTTTAAGCTGATAAAGTAGTTTTGCAGCAATAGATTCTAACACATATGTTGGTACTGAGAGTCCTCACTTAGTAACAGAAATCTAAATTGTTAGGATGGCTTTGGAACTAGACTATGGTCTTTGAGGACAGTGTTAGTGAAGAAGCTATTAATAAAAGCATTTTGGTATTTTAGAAAGCTACAGATGAGGGCAGAAAATTTAGTAACACTGCTACATTTAGTAGTTATGTGAAAAGGAGAAAATTTACCTAATGAATTGTGTTATCTGGCTAAGGTGATTTTCAACCAGAAACTTGAAAGCACTACCTTATTTACAAGATGTGATATATATTGTAAAAATGAGCCAGGACTTGATTTTGAAAATTTGTAGCCTCTGAATTGCAACCAATGCTAAAATTTAGCAAGGGATTCTGAGCCACTCAAATGGAGGGTACTGACCAAAAAAAAAAAAAAGTCTAAAGAACTAAGCCAAGGGAGTGACCAAAAATCTTCTAAGATTTCAGAAAGATCAGAGATGGTGCTTCAGATAAAAGGCCTGCTGAGGAGGATTCTGCTTCAAAGATTTTCTCAATGAAGCTAAATTTTAGAAAGTTTAAGGGTGTTGTCTCCAGCAGAAACTCAAGGTAGTGAGATGCTTATCTCTAAGGCACTTATGGTTGTGGCTTTCCAACTAATGGAATAGACTTCAATAAAATTCATGAGGACTCACAAAGTTTTTAAAGAAAATTATATATTTAGGAGCACTGTCAGCTTGAACTGAGAGACGAGATGATAGAAAATAAAAAGAGGCCTTCAGAGTCTGAAAATTTTGGCAGGAAGCTAAGAAAACTCAGTAACAAAAATGTTCTACCTTTAATGAAAAAGTGAATAGAAGATAGAACCAAATGCACAAAGGGCAAAGCTGAGAGCCTTTGGTGAATCATCCCCAGGAAATGATACTCAGCCAAGGAACTACCATCATTTGCCTGACTGGATTTCAGAAATGCTTTTATACCAGCAGGCACAATACCCTTGGTGCCTCCTTCGCTCCCACCTTCTATCTTCCTTTGAATAGGAATGTTTTATAACGATTATTCTAAGCCTAATCACTGGTTGGCAAACTGCAGCTCTTTGGCCCCTTGACTGTGGCTCTTCCACAAAATACCATGGCCTGGGAGAGTCTATTTTGAAGAAGTGGCGTTAGAATAAGTTTAAAAAATTTGGCTCTCAAAGAAATTTCAATCATTGTATTGTAGATATTTGGCTGTGTTGACTAATGAGTTTGCCGACTACTGGCCTAACCCAATGTTATATATACTGAGTATGTGAGGAGATGGGCAGATACACCTCTCTTTGGGTTCTTAGGTTAAGAGGAATTTGTATTTGAGAAGCTGTACTTACAGAACTACATTGGAGAAGCCTCATTGCACCTGAATCCAATTTGGATATTCTGAACTGTGACTTGATACTGTAATGGGATGAGACTTTGGTGGGTTTTGGGAGATGCTGAAAATACTCTGCATGTGGAGATTGTGGTAGCCAGATTCCAATGATCCCTATCTCATGGCATTCAAAACCTGTGTAGTTCCCTCCTACATTTTACCAGGGTTGTTTTATGTGACCAATAGCATATGATAGAAGTGAAGGTATGTAGCTTACCAAATCCTATATAAAAGGTTAATATGCAAAAGACCAAATGATGGAACCACCAGTTGCTGTGACGCACATTGACCACCAGGGGGCAGACACTCAAAGCAGGAGCTGCCCCCTGGTGATCAGTGTGTTCCCTCCCATAGTGGGAGCACTGCTCAGCCAGAAGCTGGGTTCACAGCTGGTGAGCACTGAGGGGGTGGCAGAAACCACTCCTGCCTCTACCGCAGCATTAAGGATGTCTGACTGATGGCTTAGGCCTGCTCCCCAGACTTTGAGAGGGTGCAGGCCAGGCTGAGGGACTCACCCCTACCCAAGTGCATGGATGTTGCACACCTACCCTCTAGTTAAGTCATAAAAGATGGTAGTTTCTCTCTTATGTGCCCTCTCTGTCTTTTCTATCACTCTCTTAGGGCTGTGGTCGGCAAACCACAGCTCACAAGTCATATTTGGCTCTGTTGACTAATGAGTTTGCCAACCACTGCCTTAGGGTGAGACCTGCTGCTATGCTGTGATGACACTCATACAATAATGGAGCAACTTATGAAGAGAGGCCTCCAGTCAACAAGAATTGAGATTGCTAACAACTATGTGATTGAGCTCAAACCTTTAGAAGACTGCAGCCCTTAACAACTTGTGAAGGACACTGGGCCACTCTCACCCAGATAAGCTGCTCTGAGACTCCTAGACCTCAGAAATTGTGTTATACAAGAAAGTGTTTTTTTTTTTCTTAAGCTGCTAAACTTGAGAGTAATTTGTTATGCAACAATAAATAGGAAATGCAGGGCTTAAGGAAAGTTAAGGTAAAGTTGGGATATGGAGGCCAAGGACATTACAGCCCATTAAGGAGTTTTTGCGTTTTATTCTCCCACAAAAATAAACAACTTAAGGATTTTTAGATATAAAAGTAATAACCAGACTCACATATTTAAAAGAACACCCTGATAACTTTGAGGGGTTTAGAAATCTGAAAACTATGGAGTGGGGAGATGAGTTAAGAAATGATAAACCTTTTAGAATAAAGAGGACATCCTAATATTTTAACAGGAATTTGTAGATCCAAATGCATTGATTTTCATCAATTTTCACCTACTGAGATATTCTATGGGATAGTCAAAAGTTATGAGTGATTGATTCTTTGTTTTTGCAGGACAATCCTTTTCATGGTACACCATTCTTGGCCCCAACAGTGTCTTCCTTAAATTGTGAAAATCAAAAGCATCCTCACAGTTTTGCAGAATGTCCTGAGAGTGACACTGGATTCAGGTACATTGAGGCTTCTCAGATGTAGTTCTGTTAAGTACAACTTCTCAAATACAAATTACTCTTAAGGATCTAAAGAGAGGTATCTGCCCATCTCCCCTCACATACTCATTATACAATGGTATAGTCCCTGTTCCTGTTGAGAACTACAGTAGAGGAGGTAGAGTTTGCAGAGATTCAATAGCAAGCCCAAAGGTTCTGAAACGAGTATGCTGTATAAAGATCTTTCATTGTAAAGGTATTTACACAACTATGCAGCAGGAATGATACTCCTTGGAGTTCACTGAGCCTTCAGTTTCTATCTAGTGAGGTTGAACTTCCTACAGGTACTATATCTCTAGCTGCAAGAGTGGTCCAGTACAGTTCAGAATATCTGGTAGAAAGGTATCTTGAACTGTCTGTGCATCTGAGTTTGGCTGGATAAACCCCATTATTCTTATCCATTACCAACAAAGTTCAAGACTTAACTGCATTTCCCTGGCTCTTAATCAGTATTCTCATCTCAATATTCTCAGTCGGATCCATTTTTCTCTTTCTTCACCTTCCCAAACTCTTCCATTTTGTTCTCTAGAATAAAGATATTATCAGTAAACTCATCTTGATGGTCTCAACTTCTTTCTTTTTTCTAGATATCTTATTGCATTCTTTGATTTTTTTATTTAAGTTTTTATTATTGAGAGTATTACAGATGGACCCCCCTCCCCAGTGTCCCCTCTCTACCCAGTTCCTGCCCTGCCCTAGGTCTTTGTCACCCTACTGTCTGTGCTCATAGATAATACCATATAGGTATGCATATAAGGTCTTTGCTTAATCTCTACTCGCCCCTCTTCCATCTTCCTTCCCTCTGAGAATTTTAAGTATGTTTCATTTCCATACCTTTAATTCTATTTTATTCACCAGTTTATTCTGTTCACTAGATTTTTTAATAATTTACTTTGGTTTTTAGATTCAATTGTTGATAAATATGTATTTAATATATTCTTTCATTTTTTAGTATTTTTTATTAATTTTTTAGAGAGGAAGGGAGAAGGATAGAGAATTAGAAACATCGATGATAGAGAAACATCTATCAGCTGCCTTCTGCACACCCCCTACTAGAGATGTGCCCACAAACAAGGTATATGCCCTTGACCAGAATCGAACCTGGGACCTTTCAATCCACAGGCTGACGCTCTATCCTCTGAGCCAAACCGGTTCCGGTGATAGATATGTATTTATTGCCATTTTATTGTTCATATTTTTGTTCTTTTTCTATTTCTTAAAGAATACCCTTCAACATTTCTTATAATACTGGTTTGTTGGTGATGAGTTTTTTTTTAGCTTTTTCTTGTCTATGAAGCTCTTTATCTGACCTTTAATTCTAAATGATAGCTTTGCTGGGTAATCTTGGTTGTAGGTCCTTGCTAATCACTTAGAATATTTCTTGCCACTCCCTTCTGGCCTGCATAGTTTCTATTGAGACCAGTTGTATGGGCACTCCTTTGTAGGTAATTAACTGCTTTTCTCTTGCTGCTTTTAAGATTGTCTATCTTTAGCCCTTGGCATTTTTATTATGATGTGTGTTGGTATGGGCCTCTTTGGGTTCCTCTTGTTTGGGACTCTCTGTGCATCTTTCACCAAAGAGAAATTTTCTGTCACTTCTTCAAATAGGTTTCCAATATCTTGCTCTCTTTCTTCTCCATCTGTTATCTCCATAATGTGAATGTTGGTATACTTGAAGTTCTTCCAGAAGCTCATTATACTATCTTCATATTTTTGGACTTTTTTTTTTTCTTTTTGTTCTTCTGCTTGGGTGTCTTTTGCTTCCTCATATTCCAAATCATTGATTTGATTCTCAGAATCCTTTACTGTTGAATTCCTGTAAATTACTCATTTCAGTTACTGTATGCTTAATTTATGACTGGTTCTATTTCATGTCTTTGACATGCTCACTAATATCCTTTAAAGTCTCACTAAGTCTCTTGAAGGTTTCATGAAGATCACTGAGTAAACTCATAGCTATGCTATTGAACCCCGTGTCCACTAATTTGCTTTCTTCCATTTGTGACATGCTTGTCTCCACATTTTGACTGCTTCCCTGTGTTTGTTTCTATGTATTGGGTAGAGCTGCTATGTCTCTTGGAGTTGGTAGAGTGGCTTATAGCAGGTGTCCTGTGGGGCCCAGTGGCTCAGTCTCTTCAGTCACCTAAGTTGAGCACTCTAGGTATGCCCCTTTGTGGGCTGTGTGCACAGTCTTGTAGTTAAGGCTTGACTGCTGTTGTTATTGGGAGGAATTGACTTTCAGGCCAATTGGCTGGGAGGACCAGCAGTGACTACAATGGGAGAGCTGCTATGCAGAAAACAAGCCTATGGAGCAGGACTTGCTTCAATAGGCCTATGTTCTCTGAGTCTGCCCCTTGAGTGTGTTGCTTGTGGATGTGCAGAATTATAATCTGCTATGGTCCAAGGCTGTCCACCAGGAGCATTGGCTCTTAGTTCTCCAGGGAGGTGTAAAGTTAGCCACTGCTTGGGGCCACCCAGCAGGAGCTACAGAGAGATCTGGAGCTTCCTCCTATTTGTATTGGGTTTTAAGTGCCCGGGTAAGGCCCAGTTGTGAAGCAAGTCAGGTTGGTGCTAGTGCTGAGTCTTGGGCCTTTGATAGATTTGGGACACACTGTCAACAGCTGAAGCTTGTTTGAGAGAATTTTAGCCAAGTATGATGCCTGAGCAAGTACGGGCCATTCAATATGGAAAAGGTGCTGCTTGGATAGTGCTGCAAACTGGATGGACTGGGGTCTCAGGGAATCACCAGGGTGAAGCAAACTGTGTGCTCCAGGTTGATGAGGCTAAGATATGGTTGTCAGTCAGCTCTGGGATAGGAGAGGTCTCAGCATAAGAACAATGACTCCTGCAAGCAACTCTGTCTAGTAGAAAGGCCCCCCCTCCCCCCGAGTTTTTGCCCTAATGCCAGACAATCCAGTTTCTCCCAGATGTGTCTGGGCCCCCAATGCCTTTTGGCTTGCTGGAGCTCAGAGGAAGCAAGTCTGAGTAAGTTCGTGCCCGGTCCTTTAAAAGGGACACCCAAGTTTCCAGCAGCTTCCCTGTCCTTTAGCCACAATCCCCATTGGTTGTTTTTAAAAAAATATATTTTATTGATTTTTTACAGAGAGGAAGGGAGAGGGATAGAAAGTCACAAACATTGATGAGAGAGACATCGATCAGCCGCCTCCTGTACGCCCCCTACTAGAGTTGTGCCCGCAAGCAAGGTACATGCCCTCGACCGGAATCGAACCTGGGACCTTTCAGTCCGCAGGCCGACGCTCTATCCACTGAGCCAAACCGGTCTCGGCCCCCATTGGTTTTTATAGCCCAAAGTTACAGGGACTTCTCTTTCCAGCTCTGGAGCCCTGGGTGGTTGTAGAGCTGGGACTCCTTGCTCTTCCAGGTGGCTTCCGCAGGGACAATCTCCCTCTGGATTAAAAAAAAAAAATGGCCCATGTGGGTGCTGGACCAGCCTGTTCCATGCTTCTGCCCCTCTTCTTTACTTCAGTTCTAGGACATCCATTCAGGCAGCTTTCAGGTGGTTCTAAATGATGGTTGTTCTGTATTTTAGTTGTAATTTTGATGTGGTTGTGGGAGGCAGCAAGTACCAGCATTTACCTACACCGCCATCTTGGTTCCCTTCTCAACTTCTTTCAATGTTCCCTCATATTCTTGCCCTACCTAAAGCCTGTCAGTGTCTTCTAAAAACAGTACTTCCTATACTATAGCTCTTTCTAGCAGAAACCATTTATTTTCCCATGTCTCACATACTAACAGATGGGTTAAGTGTTTATCCTCTTGCTTCCCTTTCCATTGCTAGTCCTTTTGTTTTCCTTTCAAAAATCATAACCCTTCAGAAGTTCATACATCAGCTTCTCCCACTAAAATTGTCATATACACCCTCTCGGTCACAGAGCTCACAGTCTTTTCAACCACTACTACCGTATTTTCCAGTGTATAAGACTGGGCATATAAGATGACCCCCTCCAACTTTTTGGGATATACTCGCCCTCTAAGATGACCCCTCGTGTATAAGACGACCCCCGACTTTTGAGAAGATTCTCCTGGGTTAAAAAGTTTTATATGTTAGAAAATATGGTACATTTCTGGCATCACTTAGTGACAATATCTGTATGGATGATACATCTAGTACCACGGACCTTCTCACTCATACTAATCTTTTCTCTACCTCAGTCACCACTCCTGTGGTTATACTCTAGATCTTGCTTTCACTAATAATTATGCCACCTCTAAAATCTAAATTCAAGCATCTCACTCGTTAACAACTACCTTCCTGATTTAGTTTCACCTACTCCAACAAAGCTATTTCATAGAGCTCTCTGTTCCAATGAGTCCTACCACTTCCTCACTTTTCATCAGCTATCTGTTGTCTTTTTTTTCCCTGCTTAGACAGTTTAGATCCCAAGGTTTATTATCATGATAATCTACCTTAGATACTTGAATCTCCTCAATCCTCTTTTCCTTCTTCATATTGCTGAGTAACCCTAGAAAACCATTATTATATACCTACTCAATCAAGTTCAATACTTACATTCAATTGCCCCAATGAGCTAACTGGTCTCACTGTATTTTTTTATGTTTTCATTGATTTTAAAGAGAGAAAAAGGTAGAAGGTAAAGGGTAGGGAGGGGGAGGGGGAGAGAGAAAAAAGGAGGAGGGAAAGAGAGGAGAGAGAGAGAGAGGAGAGAGAGAGAGAGAGAGAGAGAGAGAGAGAGGGATTGATTGATTAAGAGATTGATTGTTCTCCCGTTGCAGAACTGAACCTGCAACCTAGTCATGTAGCCTGAACCGGGAATCCAATCAGCAACCCTTTGACACAAGCAACAAAGCTCCAACCAAATGACCAGGGCTAATTGGTCTTACTTTAAATGACCACAAATATCCCTCAGCTAATTCACAACAATACTACTACATTTCTCTAATGCCGCGGTTCTCAACCTGTGGGTCGTGACCTGTTTTCTGATGGTCTTAGGCTCTACAGCAGTGACCCACAGGTTGAGAACCACTAGCAGGGTCGCCTAAGACCATCAGAAAACACAGATATTTACATTACGATTCACCACAACATGAGGAACTGTATTAAATGGTTGCAGCATTAGAAAGGTTGAGAACCACTGCTCTAGTGGGTTAGCTTTCCCATACGCACTTATCTTTGTCTTTCTTAAGATCCTATCACTCTGAGGTGATGACCTCATCTCATACTTCATAGAGAAAATAGAATCATAGGATAAACTACCTCATCTTCCCACTGCCAACTTTATCAACTAATTGCTCTAATTAGTAACCAACACCACTAAGTAACTGATCCAGGAGAGAAACAGAAAATAGTTTTTAGGAGCAAAGTCCTGGAGTAGAAGAAGAGTTAGGACAATTTTATCCTTTTTAATGATTTTATTTTATTATACAGTTTTAATAACATTTTTATAATAGCTATTTTAACATTTTTATCTATTAATTCTATCATCTGGGTTATTTCTATGTCTCTTTTTTATTAATTTCCCCGTAATTACCCATTATATTCTTCAGTTTCTTTGCATGCCTGCTAATTTTTTTATTGGGTCCCAAACATTATGTTGTAAAAACTTTTAGTACTCCTTTAATCATTGTTGGGCTTTATTCTGGGACATAAATTACTTGAAATTAATGTGAAACTTCTGAGGCTATAGTTTAATCTTTGTTAGGAGAGTAAAGAACAGTCTTTAGAGCTAATTTGAGTCCACTACTCAGGAAATAATCCTTCTGAGAACTCTTACCTGATGCTCATTATGTTAGGAGGGCTTTCCACTCTAGATGTGAGTATACAACATACAGTATTTCCAGTCTTTTTGTGAGCTCCCAGCACTGTTCCTCCTCCTTCCTTCCAACTGTTCCCCCCCCCACCCCCACCCCCAGCCTCGGGAGTTTGTTCATAGATCAACTTTCAGCCAGAGACTTAAGGGGAAGCCACTTTAACCTTCCTTACTTATATTTGCAGCCTGGAAATTTTCTAGATAATAATTAGAAAATTCGAAGGCTCACTTTTGCTTCCCACCCCTACTGTTTCTTTTAGAACTTTGTAATTTTTAAAAGAAACCATTTGTTGATGCTCTAGCTCCCACCTTATATTCTTTCTACTACTATTCATAGAAAAACTATTCCAAAGAGTCATCTATATTTGCTGTGACCCCTTTAGGCATCGTTCATTATTTTCTATTATTCAAATTGGACTTTTCTTCCCACCACTTAAAACAAATTAAAGTTACTTTCCCCTTACTCATCTTTCCAGTGGACATAGTCAATATTCTTCCCCTCCTTGGAACATTTATCCCTCCTTTTCTTCCTATTTCAGTAATAGCTCCTCTTCTACCTGAACCCCAGGGCACAGCTTTAAAAGTCATTTATACACTAAAACCTTTCAGATTATACAACTCCTGTGCAAACTGCTTTAATGCACTACATTCTTGCATATTCTAATTAAATATAGATGACTTAACAATGCATCCTTTCTATATTCTCTCTCTACCAATTTTCCCTATCTTAGGTACGTGTCCCAATCACTTATCCATCCAGCTCTTCAAGGTAAAAATCGTTTCTTTGAGTCTTTTTCCTCATCTTGTACACTCAAATTGCTCAAAAAATTCTTTTGGCTCTACCTTCAAAATATACTTCAAATTTACCCATTTCTCTTCATCTCTACACTAAATTAAAACCATCAACAGTCACTCAATCTGACTCATTCTCCCATTCTCCCATGATAAGGAGAATAATCTTAAAAAAAAAAACCACACACACATAATTCAGATCATGTCATTACCCTTGCCTGAAACTCTCTAGTGACTTATTTCATTTCAAAATAATCAAAACTCCCTGTATTTGCCTACAGACGTGGACTCCCTGACTACCTTTGGGTCCTCATCTCACACCATTCAACCCATTTTTTTCACTTTGCTCTATTTATAACAGTTTTCAGTGCCTAGCTCAGGCTGTCTGCATGTGGAAATCTCTCTGCCTGTACTGTTCTTTATCCAGGACTTCACAGGGCTGACTCATTCCCACCATCAAAGTTCAGGTGAAATGTTCCTTGACCATCTATGGAAAGGAAACAATACTCTCCTCCTTCCACCTGAAATTCTGTATTATCTTGTTCCTAAGCCACAAGGCTGGTGGGTGAAATTCACTTCTTTTATCTGCCAGTTGTTACATATTTTTTACTTTTATTCATTTGCCTTTTGTCTGTATTTTCCCATTGGAATTTGGTCACTCCGTAAACAAAGACTGAACACTTACCATGTGCTAGGCATTAATTCAAGTGCTGAAAACACATCGTGAATTAAACAGGCAAAATTCCTGTCCTCATAGAGCCTATGTTCTAGAATGTAAGACCTATGAAAAAAGGAACCTTGTTTATTCACTACTGTACTCATAAGGTCTTTATTTAACAGTCTTTGGCTCATAGCAAATACGCAACAACTGTGTGCTACAAAAACAAATGAAAATGATTTTCTGTATTTTCTCAGTCTTTGTGCAACATACCTTAACTCAAATATCCCCACTGAACATTTAGAATAATGATCAAATTATTCCTTTAGGATCTCAAAATAGCCATATTTTGTTTCCCCTTCAGATTCTATTACCTTATGGGTAAAGCAGAAATTTTCAACCATCACTATAAAATTCTGGCCCTTGTTTAAAATTCCCATAACACTAAAAGCATTCTGTGACTACCGTACCCATTTATATTCATTAAATCCTCTAGAAGAGGAGTTAGTCACAATGGGTCATATTAGACTTACTAACTATACAACTTTATTTTTTATCTACCTACTACAGTGGGGCTGGTGGATGAAATTCACTTCTTATATCTGCCACAATTTATAAAACAGAAACCACTTATCCATGCACTCAGACTACTTCTGTGTAAATTACATTCATATAATATGTAGAAGTCATTAGCTAATTCAAGATTTAATGATTAATTATAAACACATAATACACATTTGGAAACAGACAAATATATTTGCAACACAATATACCCACAATAGGAAACGATCAAAGTTGTACTTCATTTTACAGTTAATAAAACCTGGATGAGTGGGAGCACGTATGCACACACATTTTTGGAAGCTGGATGAGGTTAAGTCTAATAACTCCCAGTTTGGTGCTTTTCTCAATTAAAAGTTATCTAAACTTAAAGACAATTTTTTTTTACTATATCATACAACTCTTTAGGGACAGAAAATACATCTAACATGTTTATATCTGACAATCCCAAATACAAGGGACTGTATAAATACAAGTAATATTTAAGAATCAACAACCACAAAGAAGGCTATTCTAAACATTCTATTAGTATTTAATAATAATGAAATTCATCAATACAGCATATTTACATATGCTGCCTTTTACTAAAGTTCATTTAGTAAGAGTAATTGACCTGTCAAAGGACTCAAAAAGTAAAAGTACATTTTCCCAGAAGAGATGTATATATAAAATATATTTTTATTGATTTTAGAGAGAGAAGAAGGGAGAGATAGGGAGAGAGAGAAACATCAATGAGAGAGAAGCATAAACATCAATTTGCTGCTCTGGCACAGCCCCTATTGGGAACTGAGCCCACAACCAAGACATATGTCCTGATCTGAACTGGTGACCTCTTGGTGCATGGTCTGACGTTCAACCACTGAGCCATACTGGCCGAGCTGATTATGTTTTCAAAATTAAAAAATGAACTCCAAAATAATTCATCCCAATATATGAAAACACTTGAACCTATATTAAATCATTCACAAGATATTTAAACTTCAGATAATCTTTGCCTTGGATTCACTGCAAGGCCACATCCTATTTCTTCAACCAGAACCTGTTCTACTGATTAAAGGAAATTAAACCAAACTGATTTGCTTTAATAATCTGTTGCAAGATTCAGCAAACTATGTCACCATGCATATTCAAAATTGAGCCAAACATTTTAAAGATAACCTTCATAACAAATAACTGAAGGACTTCATCTTTTAAAGAAGTGATTGTATCCCTATTCATCAAAGGTACAATTCCAGACAATGGGTCATATTAGATTTATTAACTACACAACTTTATTTTTCATCTACCTCTACAGTGGGGCTGGTGGATGAAATTCACTTCTTAGATCTGCCACTATTTATAAATGTGCTGAAGATAACATAACTTCAAAAAGTAGTTCTAGCAAGTTGCTTAAAACATTTGAATCACTTATTTACTCATTGATTTTCCCATAAATTTATTCTTACATAAAAGTTACTGTAATATGTTAAGTCATACTTTAAGGGTTCAAAAGTTTACTTTAGAAGTAAGACATAGGCCCAAACCGGTTTGGCTCAGTGGACAGAGCGTCGGACTGTGGACTGAAAGGTTCCAGGTTCGATTCCGGTCAGGGGCATGTGCCTTGGTTGCGGACACATCCCCAGTGGGGGTGTGTGCAGGAGGCAGCTGATCAATGTATCCTTCTCATCGATGTTTCTAACTCTCTCTATCCCTCTCCCTTCCTCTCTGTAAAAAATCAATAAAAAAAATATATTAAAAAAAAAAAAAGTAAGACATAGTCTGTCTAGTTTTGTCTCTGTATTTCATACCACTTGTGCACTTAAAGACTCATAGATCATTTGATTCCCAATTCTTTTTTCTCAAAATTTAAAAGATATTTAATTGATTTTTAGAGAAGTAGATAGGGAGGGAGGGAAAGAGGGAGAGAGAGAAAAATATTGATGCCAGAGCAGACCATCCTTTGGCTACCACCAGGGATGAAGCCTGAAAATTGGACATGTGGCCTGGCCTATAATGGAACTGTCAAACCTTCGGTGCATAGCATGATGATCAACGAAGCCACACGTGTCGGAGCTGTAAGTTGACTTCTTTTAAAAAGTAAAATCACAAACTTTACCATTTTTTCATGGCATTATTGTCCTTTTTAAAATGCTACCCGCTGCTGTACAATTATTGTTTTAACCAATTACCAATTGCTGATAACAAGTACCCTTAACTTTTCAGGAAAACTGAACCATATAGTCAGAACCACACATTTATAGACACACACACACGCATATTACATACAAAACTTCTGCCATTATGTATGCACATACATACACACATATATATTCCATCTATTTCTTTACAATGACTACTACTACATACCATGACGTGGTAGAATGAAAAAGATAAAAGTGAAACTAGCTGCAAATTCATGAGTTTGTAAGCACAGATTATTATTCCTTATTTACAAAATTTAAGCTGCCCTATATTTAGATAATACTTTTAGTTAAGTCCTGTTAACAGAGAAAAGACAGTTCAGCACAAATTCCATTACATATCACAAAGCACAAATAATATTCGCTACATAAGCCCATTAGTTTTCATTATTATTGTTTTATAAGAAAATGGAAGTACAAATGGTACTTATACAAATTTTTAAGTATCAAATAGAACACTGAAACAGGAGCAAATATTAATAGTTTAGGCACCCAAATATACTATAGTTTTCAAGAGGTTCCTTTTGTCTCTTCTTGACCCTTTGAATTTTTCAGTTATCTTCTCCTATTAAGTCCACGTAATAACTGCCACTCTAATAAAACCAAAATAACTCCATTTGAAACTTTTAGGACATAGTTCTTTGAGCTTTCTCCATGTCTCCAACCCCACCAACCAATTTCCAACACTTTGAGGAATTGCTGACAAATATGAACTTTCTTCCTAGAAAAATATGATATCAACAATTTTATATACATATATGGTAATCCACTGTCTTCCAGAATCATTTCATGTAACTCTCAAAACCCCAACTTAGAAACTTCTATTCAAAGTGTCTTGGGCAGGGTAAAAAGTTGATTTTATCATTGTTTCTCAATTACTTGTGATTCTATCTGGATTAAAAAAAAAAACTTGGTTTACAAAATTTTAAAGGAAATATATTAATTTCTTTCAAACGTGAGAAATCAAACTTAAATTTATAAAAAAACAAAAAAACTAGACTTTTGTTTTGAAACTGTAGTGCTTAACCATTTTTTCTCATGTCAGAGATATGTATATTTTCAATTTCCTCCTAATTAAAACAAAAACCATCTATCTGCTTTGTAAATGGTCCTTAACTTGGGTTTAATAAGATTGTATACTGGATCAGTAAATGAAGAATATAGTTTTAAGAGGAGAGAAAGCATAAGTGTAAGAGACTATTCCATCTAATTAGAACACAATTTAAACTAGGTGTTGGTCTTCGATGGCTAAACCCCAATTCTAAGGTGGCTGTGTAGGGTAATATCAATGTGATACTATCAACATGTTAATTACATCACATAGCCGACCCAGCCCAGTCTAAGCAAAGACAAGAACGATTCTTCTCTAGCCACACAGCCTGCATTCATCCCAATGCAGTAAGTTAAACCACTATAAGAACCAGGTAACTCCAATTTGTTAAATATCACTTTAAAACCAACAATTTCAGAATGTCATTCTTAAAGTTAAAAATGTCCATAAAAAAGAATTATAACTTAACATAAAGCTCCAATTTTAATAATAATTTTTTAAAAATCAACAGTACTGACATCTTAGAAAAGTTTCCTTTCAATTAAAGGTAAAACTGTGGCACTATATCTATTATTTTAACACTTCTACTTTTAAAGTTAAGACCTTAAAGTTAAGATTATAATCTTAAAGAAAAATTAAATTATAATGGGGAAAATATTATAATGGTGGAACATTTGCCCCCTACCCAAATGCTTTAACTTCTGTCCTTTTCACCCCTAAAGAAATTCATTTATCTCATATTTACAGCTCAGTCTACTGACTTCCAATGATTTGAAAACTACTCCTGTAACTCATTAAAACCTTCAACTGTTATTTTTTTATTTACTAAGTTACAATCCATTACATTATATTAATTCAGACATTTAATCCCTATCACCTATGATCTCGATCAAATCCCTCTATTATAAATTTGAAATTACTTGTCAATTCTACAACAAAAACACTAATAACTAAGTTCCAAAATTGAGAAAAATTCATTTAGGGGAGAAAAGGAGAATTCTACTTCGTTTCTTAAAAATTAAGAGGAATGCCTTATTATGTAAGTGTATTAAACTTACATTATGAAAAATTGGTTAAACAGGAGTACATTAATAAATGTTATTTTCCCAGTGTTAAGATGTAGAATTTCTGTCAAGTTTACCATAGAAATAAAATATGGTAGCAATTACCATATTTTAATTATAGCTCAATCGACAACTTTGCAGATACATTTTGGTCACGAAATGCTTTCTTAATGAGGTGGTGTATACAAAACTCTCCTCATCTAAATCTATTCCATCTCTGACCAACATTGGATTATATGACACTTGCATCAGGTTCTGGGTCACTAAAAGACACCATAACCAATGTGTCAAACAAAGGCAAAAGTTTGTTTTAATCCTTTGTCTTTGTAAGAAGTGTATCATGTATCAGCAAATTATCAAAAAGTTTTTGTTTTTCGAAGGTTGACTCAATTCAATGACCTTTATTTTTAGTATACGTTTTCATAATTCTGTAACATGCTTTCAATATTGTGATTTATATAGCCATTAACTACCAGCATGAACCATAGGATTGGAAAGCAGCTCTTTACCTGGTACTGTTCACATTCTTCTATTAAATTCGTTACCTATTTTTGAGGCCTATGCTTCACCGATCAGTTTTAGTTGGGTGGGAAGTAAAATTCTAAACAGACGACAGGAAGAGGCAGTGTGAAAAAAGCCACCCCTTCTGTCCCTCAAAAATAGGGGCTCCACATGTTACAAACTAATGATATCTATTGCACTATAAAATGTCAGAATTATTTCAGTGCACAAAAATTATCTGTAAAGTTTAAAAAGCATATTGATACTTCAGCTAAGTCAACTCTGATTTCAGGCTCTGTTGCTCCTGGGATTGCCCAAGACTTTTAACTAAAGCACAACTTAACTAAATTTCTAAGTGTAGCAATGCTATATTGCTTTTATCAAGGCTCTCCCCTTCCTTGGCTGCAAGACAAGAACTAGAAATTAATTTCCAGGGCAGTGTAACTGCAGCACCCCAAATTTAAAGTATAACCTGTAAAACTTATAAACAGAAACAAAAATAAAACCAAAAGACAAGATTCTGCATCACAAGTACTTTAATTTTTAAAAACAAATCACTTATTTAAAAATAAACAAATGGCACCATCCTACACTAAAGATGATACAGGTAAGGTAAGCGGTTCTATCTCAATGTACTGACAATCTCCGCTACTACACACACTTACTATTTGGCCTACCTGTCAAGTTATGCTTAAGACACTACTCTGAAAAGTAACATTCGACTGTCACAACTGTTTTACTTTAAAAGGTTAAACAACCCAGTTTAAACTGCTTTATTTTCAAAATCAACATTACAGAGTGTAATTTCCACATTTAGAATTCTTACAGTGCCAAATAGAGGCATTACAGTACAATTTTCCACAACAAAACTGCAGGACACAAATCCAGCGGTTCCTCGACTTCCTTGAACTGTCAATACACTGCACCCTGTTTAACGTCTGCACCTGAAAACCAAGGTAAGCAATTCCTTAGGATCAGAAGTCATCAAGTTACACTGTCAGGCGTCTGGGGGAAATGAGAGGAAGGCTCTGTTATCCCTCTGTCTGAACCCAACTTCCACGACAAGGTAAAGCCACAGCCACAATGAATGCACTGTCTGTTAGCTGTAACTATTGAAACACCCAGACCCCTCCAAATTACACATCTTAACATTAACATTTCTTCAGCAAGCTTATGGGTAAGAAAGGGTCCTCTTTTGAAATGTAGATCTGTAACATCTACTTAAAGTGGGTGTTTTCTTCCCCCTGTGATGAGAGCTTAGAAAGCACGCGAACTTAAAACTTTATTAAAACACACACACACACACACACACACACACACACACACACACACAAAACGAAACCTGATAATAAAGTTACATGTTTTAGGCGAGCCACGTACTAATAAAAATATCGGCAACCATCTGCAACATATTCTCAAGGATCAGAGAAAAACCTCCGAGACAGCAGTTTATTATCCTCCCACTAACTGGAACAGGGAAATGGATGCAGAAGTGCCAAGTATACACAAAAAATCTGCTTGGAAAAAGTCATCGGGGCAAACATGCAGTCCTTTCAACACTTGGTTGCAGGGAGGGGTGATAAAGTCTCAAAGACCGGCAATCAGCACTGACGCCTCCCAGGCTCCACACGGGGCCCACATTTCCAGGCCACCAGGAAGTGAAACGCCCCCTCGGTGCACGGAACCTGAGCTCACGGGCGCCAGAGGCGCGCGAAAGCCGAGGCGGCCCTAGAGCGCCACCCAGTGGCCCGCGGAGCGGCCTGCAGGCGGGTCCTCCTCACACCCGGCGCGCCGCACCCCCACCGCGACCCAGCCCGTTCCCGTCTCCAGAAGCACAAGGCCCAACCCGACAACTGAGACCACAAAATGGCTGCCGGCAGCTCCGTCACGTGACCCCTTTGTGCCTTTAGGGGCCCCGAACTCCGTAGGACCTGGGTACAAGTAGCCAGGGTCAGCGGGTGGCCTCAGAGGACGTCCCATCTAGCCGGGCGACCGGGGTTCGAGGCCGGGGGAAGCGGGGTAAGCGGCCGGCCAGCGACTGAGAGTCAGCGGCGGAGAGAAGATGGCGGCCATTTTGTGTGGGTTTGGTGCTCCGCCGCTGCCGCCGCCGCCGGCAGCAGAGGGAGCGGGGCCTGGCGGTGGGTCGGACAGGGGAGTTAACACGTACCGACTCCTCTTCCTTCTCCATTCCGGTGGGCATCTGCGGCACGGCTCGGTTTATCGAGGCGTATTCGTGCAGGTCGGGCAGATCCTCACAGCGGAAAACCGGCAGCGGCTTCGAGGCGTCTAGCGCCCGCGCCCGAAACGACAGTTTACTCATCTCAGGCGCAGCAGATACCTCTCTGCTCTGGGGAAACGGCCCCGGCCAGCGGGATCATGGAGAACCGGGGGATCGGTCCCCACTCGTCTGCCGCTGCCGGGGACTTAAGGGGCGGAGCGCAGAGCTCGCCGTCCGGGCCCTAACAGCAGCCGGGAGGGTGGGAGGCTGTGCCGCTCAGCGCCTCTCTCGCTCGCTCTCTTCAATACGCCATGGCCAACATGGCGGACATTAAAACTCCACTGTGCGCTCTTCAGCCAACCCCAGCCATTCCCCACACTGCATCGCGCAGCGGCGCGGGCACGCGGGCGGGGGGGGGGGGGGCGCGGGCGCGAACAGGCGCCGGCCCGGAGCGCGCGTCCCGTCAACCCCCGGTGCCCGCCGGCCGCGCCTGGCTGCTCGCGGCCCCCGCCCTCCGCGGCGTGGAGGCGGCGGAGTCGCCGGGGTCCGGCTCGCGGGCGCCCGGGCCCACACCCCGGGCCGCCGCTCGCTCCGCGTACACGCTCACTTTCTCACGCTCGCTCCCTCCCGGCGCCGGTGGCAGACAGGCGAAGGTGCAGGGCAAGTCAGTGCCCCCCAGGACTCCCGACAGGCCGCGGCGACAGCAGCTCAGGGCGGCGCTGCGGCCCGGGGTCGCCGCGCTCGGGCACCTGTGCCCCCGCCCGGCTGGCGCGAGGGGCGGGCGACCCTGGACGGGGGCCGGGGCGGTGGGTCAGGAGCGGAGCTCACGGGGCAGTTGGTGGGTGAGGCATCGTTATCGTTACGCATTAGGTCTTTGAAACAAAAAATGTGCAAACGAAAAATTAGGGGCAAATGCTACTTCAGGTGAACTTTTGTCAGCAGTTATTTTTATGCTTAATGAAACTCTGGATTACCACGTTTCCTAGGCATCCTCGCATCCCATCACTGGAGAGTTCCACCCACCGGGCCCAGTACTGAGGGCTGTCATCCTACTCTGATCCAAAATAGGGTTTTTGCTTTGTTTTTTAACTCTGCATTTTATCAAACCATTCTCACTCTTTTATTATAGTTGAAGCAAAGAGAATAATTATTATCAGCCACTCTGACTTTCAAGGAAAATTTAAAGCAAGACCTATTTCAAGATTTCAGAGCCAATTCTTTATAGGTAGCTCATGATTTTTTTGTCTTGAAAGAAAATGCTGCTTCAATGTAATTATGGGTTCACACTTATTCTTATCATTGGTTCTGTGAAAAGCTATACAATTGAATCATAAAGATCTATAGTACTCCTGCCAAACTTAGAAAAACAGGAAAAGCTGAATTATTAGAAGAGATCTAGATGGATGTGATAGACTGTTAACACTTGATTTATATTACAAATGAAAATGGTTATCCCCAGAGAGCTCTTTCTAGTGGACTGTTTTAAAAATCAGAAAGATTGTTGAGGTGGGTTTTTATAAGTTTGGCATCAAAATTTCAAATCACCTCCCAAAGCAGGTTGAAAGAGATGCTTACAAATTAAGCTTGACCTTTTGCAGATAATATGCCTGCTAAGAAACATTTTCTTTCTGTATCAGTTCCTCATCCAGTTCAATGCCTTGGGTTTCCAAGGACCCAAAGGCTAAAATCCTTATTTTCTTTTAAAATACGTTTTTATTGATTTCAGAGAGGAAGGGAGTGGGGGGAGATATAGAAACATCAATAATGAGAATCGCTGGTCGGCCGACTCCTGCATGTTTCAAAGCAGGCATGTGCCCTGACTGGGAATCAAACCATGACCTCTGTTTCATAGATTGACACCAGTTGGGCTGAAGTCCTTGTATTCAGTTCACTCTCCAGCCTTCTAAGGGACAGAAGTGCAGCAGTCAAGGTTCAGGTTCAGGCTTTTTTCGTCAGCCTTTATCCAACCAAAAGTTTCTTTGCAGAAATGGCTAATCCCGCACAGCCTTTAACTTTTTCTATTCCCAACAAAGTCCACTCTTTGTCTTAAGTACCCCCAACAATGACATTTTCAATATTACAAAAGATCCATACTAATGTAAAGCTGGCTACTAACTTCCCTCAAAGGAAAACTCTTGGTTGGGAAGGGATGTGCAGTTTTTAAAATACTTTTAATTCATGTCATAAATATTTATTGAATAGATAACACACAGACCATCATCATTGGGGGTACAAATAAAATGCTGATAAAGGGATACACAGTTAACCAGCTGACCAGATGCAATGCTGTGGGAGTTCAGAAAGAAAAGCTGTCAGTTCTCACTGGGATGATCAGAATCATGCAGAAGACAGCAGGTGATTTGGTTCTGAAGGATGACAAGGATTCCAATTGGTAATGGGAATGTAATGGTAGAAGAAAGGGTATTCTTGGGAGATGGCAACTGTATGAACAAAAGGGTGGGAGATGTGCTTGAAGATGAAGTTTATTTGGCCAGAGTTCACAGGAAACTCCAACAACAATCCAGGGGGAACTGAGAAGAACTTGGATCAAGGGAGTAGGAGTAGAAAGTAGAGACAAGTTTTAGTGGTAAAAATAATTATAGTACCATTACCCTGAAATGTGATTCATTTCAAATACATCAACAAACTAAAATGTGTCAAATGCAACTGCTCTAACACTAGTTGCTGTGTATTATAAACCTGAAATATAGATCTAATACTAACATGTGTTATACGTGCCCAAGTCCTTTTAGTTCTTTGAAATTGTTTCTGGAATTTGCCTCATTATTTCTATTACTAATGTCTTAATCATAGTCCCATCTAGAAACAACCTCCAATCCAATTCATTAAAAAAATTTTTTAAAAGATGTTTTTATTGATTTTAGAGGAAGGGAGAAGGATAGAAAAACATTAATTTCTTCCTGCATACCACACACTGGGATTCGAGCCCATAACCTGAGCACGTGCTCTGACCAGGAATCAAACCAGTGACCTCTTGATTCATGGGTTGATGCTCAAGCACTGAGCAACACTGTCTGGGTCAAATTCATTTTTGATTAATTCATTCCTTCATAGGACACTGTGCTGGTATTCTAATAGTAGCTAGTAAGAACTCATCATTGCTGGTAGAGATTGTGGGACTCTGGGGATGTGAAGAATACAGTTCAGATTACGCTTCAAGGCTTCATAGTGCATGTCACTAAAAGTGCCCAACCCCCTTTTTCCATCTGTATCCTTCTTTCCCCAAATCATTTATTTATAACTACTTTTTATTTTTCCATCCCATAAAGTCTTTTATTTTCTCTTTATATGTGTGTGTGGCATGGCTGTTAAGCCCTCCAAATTTTCTGTGCTCTGCCCAATATTGCTTCTCATTACTGCCTAAGACAAGCTCTTCATTATCTCATCTCCTCAACATCTTTACAAATGAGTGTCTTTCCTATCTCCAGGGTTTCATTCATTACTTATTCTATTCTCTCTATCTGGCTTCAGATCATCTATTTCTATCGAAATGCTATCTCGTGTTTTTGAGGAATGTTTTGAGGATTAAGTAAAATAATACATGTACAGCACTTACAATGGTCTCTGGCTCACAGTAATATTCAATCGATATAAATTATTGTTATCCTTTAAAATCCAACTCAAATGTTACCTCCTTCATAAAACTTCCTTTGACTGCTTAACCTGAGTCTAATTTCCTAAACTGCAAAATTCATTGCAATATATTTCACAGGGTTTTACAGTAACAATACTGATTTTTTTTACATGGCAGGAGGCAGCCAATCAGTGATTCTCTCTCATCATTGATCTATCTATCTCTCCTCCTCCCTTCCTCTCTAAAATCAATGAAAATATATTTAAATAGAAAATAATTCTTAAAACATAACTTTTAGGAAGCTTTTTATGATGTGTTACTTTTTTCATTTAGGAAATGTTGGGAATAAGATACTGCAAAATTCCTTGCAATATATTTCACAGGGTTTTACAGTAACAGTACTGAACTGATTTTTTTTTTTACATGGAATTCTATACATAATGGTTAAGAATTATGTTGGATATAAAATAAAATAGTTTAGAATATTTCCAAACAGTCTATCGCTTCCTTAAAGAACAAAGGGCAAATTTTGAATCTTAGCAAACTGTAGCAGGATAGACTTAAAGTAGTTCAGTTTAACTGTATGTCCAGTATATAGGACTAAAACAAATTGCACCTGTTGGAGAAGGAATTAGAATTTTTAAAAATCCATGAAGTGGATTTAGCATTATTGCAACTAAAAATATAATCATGAAATGTAATACATCTTATTGTGTAATGTAAAATCCTAAATTTATAGAAAATCCACTTTAAGTATAGCAAGAATTTTGCCGAATTTTAGACATGCCCACCTTCCAAAAGAAAGGTGATTGGGTAAGTTTAACCATTTTTAGGATTTGCCTTCCTTAATTCCCAGTTTTAGAAATCATCTGATCTTTCCCCCACTATCCTGCAGGCAGTTGATGAGAACTCTGTGGTAATATTTTAATGAGGATATTACTAAAGGAAGCTGGAGAAGTGGAGGGAGGCATAAACAGGAAGTCATTTGGAACTTGACCAATAAAAATGTAGTATTTAAGGAATGTTATCCATTCCATTTATTTTGCCAGAAGAATAAAGGTCCATCTTAGAAAGTAAGTATTGAAGTATTTAACCATATATATTTGGTATTTTTATCTAGACTGGATTTTGTTTAATTACTGACACTCACTGACAGACTATTGTGTATAGTCCGGTGTTAGGAGCAGAAGAATAAAGTGAGTGGATGGGAGAGAAGACTGACAAGGAGGAAAGGAGAGGAAGAGGGAAGAAAGGTAGCAACTTTTAGATGCCTTATAATCTTGAGCACATTAAACTTGAGCATTAATTTTACTAACAAACATAGGCAGATCAGTATGGTATAAATGACATACAAGAGGTGATATGAGAAAAAAACTGAAATGAAATAGAAATTTTTGTTGAAAGCTATAAATCAAATATATCAGTAGGTGCTGGACAAAGAAAGATTGACAAGGAAGAGGGTATTCAAGAGCACCAAGCACTTGAATGTATTATGAATTGCTATTATTTCTATAACCCAAGGAAGGAAATTATTTCTATTATTGTTAACTAACAAGCTAATACTAGTGAAATAAAAGTTTTACTTTTACTATTCTTTTTTTTTGTTTTTTAAGTTCACCCGAGGATATTTTTCCATTGATTTCCAGAGAAAGTGGAAGAAAGAGGGAAAAATAGAGAGAAATAGTGTAAGAGAGCACATCGATTGTTTTCTTTCTGCTAATACCTGACCAGGGCTTGGGCCTGGGCCTGCAACTGAGGTAAGTGCCCTTGACCAGAATCAAACCTGGAACCCTTTGGTCTGCAGTCCAACACTCTATCTACTGAACCAAACTGACTATTCCTTTTTATGATACTGGGAGTATCATTGTGTCTGCCAATTGCTCTCTGAATCTGGTTCTTCCTCTCTTTCACAGGAGGGAAAGGAAAGTGATTTCTCACCCAAGGAGTATGACTTTGGTGTGAAAGATGATTTATGGAGTGAATGAAGGGAGAAGAGCATATAGAATGGAGTCCCAGATAACAACAATTAGGAGACACCAGAAGGAGAATAACCAGGAAGAAAGCAGAGGAAGAGCGGCTAGGAGAATCATGGAGAGAAACCAAGTGAGGTCAGTATTTCAAGGAGGTGATCAATGAGAAGGACCAAAAAGAATGAGGAGGTCATTGGAGATCACAGCAAGTACAGTTTCTATAGGATGCTGTGGGTGGAAAGTATGCTCTGTTGAGTTGAAATGTGAATTGGAGGAGTCTCAGACTGAAGCATGTTAATCATTTAGCAGGTAAGCCAAAGCCATGTAGGATGTGGAAGTGATTTCCCAGGGTCCTCCCATGTACTTTTCTAGGTACTTGCTCACAGGAGTGAGAGCACCTTGAGCAGTAGTTCTTGGGCTCTACAGCAGCGGTCCTAGGCTCTATAGCAGTGGTTCTCAACCTGTGGGTCATGACCCACAGGTTGAGAACCGTTAGCAGTGTCGCCTAAAACCAAGATATTTACATTACAGAAAAACACAGATATTTACATTACGATTCATTAACAATAGCAAAACTACAGTTATGAAGTAGCAACGAAAATAATTTTATGGTTGGAGGTCCACACAATATGAGGAACTGTATTAAAGGGTCGAGGCATTAGAAAAGTTGAGAACCACTGACCTTGAGGTTCAAAATCAGCTTAGCTTAGGGACACAGAATAGCTAACATCATCAGAACCTCATACATTAAATATCAGAAGAAAATACATTTTATTATTTCCCAAGTCTTCACAAAATCCTGTCGATAGGAAGAAATAAAACATATCTTCTATCTTTCAAGTTGCAGACACTGGCAAACAAAAGACTAACCTGACCTGTTTAATTGGCAAGAGTATAAACCATATCTAGAGCTTAAGATTTTTTTTGAATTAGGTTTCCCAAATACTAGACTTTTAAGCCAAAAAACAATGCAAGTACTATGTGGTAGCACATATTGGATTATATTTTGGTTTTAACTGATTTACTCATAATCAGTTTAATATTTGGTGTTTTTATTTCTTCCAGTCTTCTGGTTTTGTTTTTTATTTGCCTGTTTTATAATATTAGAATAATACTGTATATTCTTTTGGAGTCCTCACTTCTTAATATAATTTTTTAAAATATATTTTTATTGATTTCAGAGAGAAAGAGAGAGGGAGAGAGAGAGAGATAAACATTAATGATTAGAGAGAATCATTGATTGGCTGCCTCCTGCACATCCCCCACTAGGAATTGAACCACAACCCAGGCATGTGTCCTGACTGGGTATCAAACCATGACCTCCTGGTTCATAGACTGAAGCTCAACTACTGAGCCAAGCCGCTGAGCCTTTATATAATTTAATAATGTTTCCACCTCATTAATATTCTTATAAGATCATTTTTTGACAGATACTTTCCTATGTATATAGTATAATTTACTTAACCTTCAACCTCTAAGGGGCATTTAGAAAATACTGACTTCTGTTTATTATAAAGAGCATATATAATCTCATAGAATATTTGAAATAAAAATGGGTTTAACTTTTCATGGTTTAAGGCACAGAATAAATTTCTGTTGTTCTTCGAATAACAATAAAGCAAATCTATACAAATGAAGGTTGTCAATTTTATTGTCAATTTGAGCTGATGGCAAAAATCCAAGTCCTAAATATCAATATTTCTTCCCAGATAGGAACTTAGAATCTTAAAACTATGTTCCATAAAACACGAATTCAGATGTTATATTCTGAAATGAGTTTCATAAAAAAAACACAATATATTAGAAAAATACTGCCTATTATAGTTTTCTCTTTAAAATATGTTTAGGCACACAATGTATAGGCTCAGACAAGTCCTGCAGCAAATAAATTTATTTACTAATACTTAGCATGGTATTTTCCAAATTTATCTGATCATATACTATCAATTATTACCATTAGTTAGTTCTATAAAAAGCATACTCTGGGAATTCTAATCTAGGCAGTTCAAGGAAATGAGTTTTTCTGAACAAGTTATCCATTTATTTTTTTTAAATATTACTTTTATTTCTTTTTCTTTTTTTAGAGAAAGAGGGAAGTAGAGAGAGAGAGAGAGAGAGAGAGGAACATCAATGAGAGACAAAGGTCCATTGGTGCTCAACCAACGGAGCCATACCTGCCAGGGCTATCCATTTAATTACTTAAAAAGGTCTGACATATATAATTTGAAAAGGCATAAATATCTTATATATGAAGTATTATTTTTATTCTTAAGATTTTTATCCTGCTAAAAAGTGCAAGATAAGACATTTGAGTATAAAATTGGGACAGAATTTTAGTAGGCACTAGAATTGACCAAATTGCTAAACTTTGGCAATATATTTGGTGTTTAACACCAAATTCACTAAACTGTTTAGCAATATTTGTTTCTCAAAGGGTCATTACTAAAAAGAACAAGTTGAATTTTGATTCAAAGATTTTTACTATAACTTAAGCTCTTAGTAAGTAAGAGTCATAACAGAATCTAACAGGTTGTTATATTGATTCAATGATGTCATTAAAGCAGAGGAACAAAAGTCATGCTCAATAAGCATAAGCTATTTTTTAAAATATGCTTTTATTGATTTCAGAGAATGAAGGGAGAGAGAGAAAGAAACATCAATGATGAGAGAGAATCATTGATTGGCTGTCTCCTGCACACTCCACACTGTGGACTAAGCCCAAAACCTGGTCATGTGCCCTGACTGTAAGTCAAACCATGACCTCATGGTTCATAGGTCAATGTTTAACCACTGACTGCACCATGCTGGCCAGGCAAACATGAGCTATTTTTAAGGATATTTTTATTTTACTCCTTTGATTAAATCATTTTACTTTTCTGAGCTTTATTTTTTGTATGTACAGTATCTATAATAATAAAAGCATAATATGCTAATTAGATCAGATGTCCTTCTGGATAAAGCCAGAGCTGCAAGGGTAGCCTGGATCCCAGGTGCCAGAGGGAAGCTGGTGCCAGCAGCCGGGGAAGGAAGTCCTACTCTTGCATGAATTTCGTGTATCAGGCCTCTAGTAAAACATAATATTGATTGTAAATCCTACAAACCTCTTTGACTAAGGAAACAAAACAAAGCTAAGAAATCCTCAAATGAAACCATAAACCAACTAGATATATATAAACTAATTTGTATACAAAATTATACTCATCCTCTGGAATCTTTTTGTTTTGTTTCCATTTGATAGTTTTGTAACATCTCTATGTTTAAATCTACAAGGAGCTCTACTACACCTTTCCTCTCCATTGCCAAATAATTACCAGGTGGTTGTCCAGTGACTGCTCAATCTCCAAATCTGATCAGGTCAGCTCCCAGGGAGTTAGGGCCTCCATGCACAGGTTGTTCCTTTTAGGATCTCTCTGCATAGGGTGAGTGCTTTGTGTAAAAATAGTCAAATCATAAGTAACGTTTTGCATTCAAAGTAGCAACATCATGCAGTGAGACATAGGGTTATATCCTGGAAGGAATACCAGCTTCCATGTTTGAAGATCTGGATCCTAATCTAATAGCTACCATTTACCAGCAATATGACTTTATAGAAATTATTTAATTTCTGAGCCTTAGGTATCTCATATGCTTGGTCTAAAGAATACTTGTTCTCGCTCTTAGGCTATTGTGAAGAACAAATGAGTGAAAAGTCATTGACAATTACAAGGTACTATACAAATATAAGGAAGAATAAATTATTTTATTTTAATTTCATCATAGTAGTTAGGAAGGAATACATATACATACCCCAAAAAACCACATTGGAACAGAAAATCTATGACCTATTAAAATCATAAAGTTCGTCACAGAAAACTTAATTGCTAGACGAGGATCTTTTGGAGATTTCCTGAAATAGGAAATCTTTAAGACAACACAGAAATTCACCTGTTTTATTTATTTTATTTACCACTTTTAACTTATCTTGCTTTTAAAAAATTGTTCTAGAGTATCTAGCACAATATAAAAGTTTAAGAAAGCTCTGATAAGTTTGAATTATTTTGAGATAAGAAATTCCTGTATTATAATTTTTACAATTATAAATTTTTATGTTTAATATAATTTTTTCAAATCATCCTATTTAAAATACAATATTCAGTACAGATGTTTTAACTAATTTCCTTCATTTAAAAGGTATTCAAGGTTTCTAGCAGGAGAGCTTTAAGAAAACAAATTGATAAGAGATAAAAGAGTATAATGTAGGGATTAAAACTGTTAGCTGTTAAAGCCTGACACAGTTTGGGTTTGAATCTCAACTTTGCTCTATCCTAGCTCTGTAAACTTGAATAAATCCTTAATTTCTATGAGTATCACCTTCCTTCCCTTCCTATAGAGTACATAAATAATTAATGTAACCAAATTTACTGAGCTCTTACTTTGGGCTGGGCATTTTAATGCATTCTCTCATTTTATCTCTTCAAAATTTTACAAAATAGCTTCAGTGCTTGTCAAAACCTGACAAGATAGCTTACAGTGCCTGTAAGATTTTAACAAGAATTAGATCTTATTTCATAAAATAGCTGAGCTTTTTTCTTAAAGGAAGTTTCCAGTGTAAGATGGAAAGATGGTTGCCCCAGAGGAACTCTCATTACCTTCATTTTACCATAAATGCTAAACTGGGTTTACACTAGCTGATCAGTCTTTTCCTTGAAACAAAAATACCCAAAACCCAAACCTTAAAGAGAAAATATATGTTTCTTTCCGAATAATTTTTCAAATCCTATCCTTTCCTCTTCTATGCACAGAGATGATAATACACACACACACACACACACACACACACACACACACACACATTTACATCAGGATTACAGGGAATAAACACTGTAGTGTGTCTCTCCTATACCTAACTGTTCTTCTGTTTAAACAGAATCCTTTTAGCCTTCATTTTCATGGGCTGTTCCAGAACCTGTATTTTGTATTTTTAAAGGCAGATTGTCTTTTACAAATATATATTTTTAAAAAATATGTTTATATTGATTTTATAGAGAGAAGAAAGGAGAGATAGAAACATCAATGAGAGAGAAACATCATTGATTGGCTGCCTCCTGCCAGCCCCCTACTGTGGATTTAGCCCACCACCTTGGCATGCCCTTGACAGGGAATGAAACAGCTATCTCCTGGTTCATGGGTCAATGCTCAACCACTGACCACATCAGCCAGGCTGTGCTTTTTGAAATAACCAAAAATTCATAGTCTACTTGAGAAGTAATGATTCTTCAGGATTAATTTTGAACTATATTCTGTAAAATGGTCTTTCTTAAAATTCCCTTTTCTTAATTCTCAGTGGAATAAAAAACAATACAATTTTAAATATAGAGAATAGAGTCTAACTATATATATAATGGTATTGCCTCCATCGTGTGAGTTTTTAAGACTATTTTTAAAACACAAAAAGTTTTTATAACCAAGATGGCAGCGTAGATAAATGCTGGCACAGCCTCCCACAATCACATTAAAATTATAACTAAAATACAGAACAACCATTATTCAGAACCACCTAAAAGGTGGCTGAATGGAAGTCCTATAACTAGAGAAGTAAAGAAGAAAGCACATTGAGACGGGTAGAGGGGTGGAAGTGAGGAATGGGCTGGTCTGACACCAATGCATGCTGTTTTTTTAATTGGGAGGGAGATCATCTCTGTGGAGGCTGCTCATGAGGAGAACGGAGTCCCAGCCCCACAGTAGCCCCCCAGCCCAGGGTTTCAGAGCTGAAATGAGAAATCCTCACAACTAAGGGCTTTAAAAACCAGCCTGGATTGTGGCTGAGTTACATAGAGGCTGCTGGAGACCCAGGTGTGCCTCTTAAAGGGCCAGTGCATAAACTTACATGGTCTCACTTCTAAGTTCAAGTACCAGGGGACCCAAATAGATGGGGAGGAACTGATTGTCTGGCATCAGGTCAGGGGTGATCTTCTTCCAGACTGGAGTTGCTTTCATGGGTCATTGTTCCTGTGCTGGGACCTCCCCTGCACAGAGCTGGCTGGCAGCCCTATCTAAGTTTCCATCAGCCTGGCTTGCATGATTTGCTCTGCTCTGGGGATTCCCTGAGACCCTGCCCTCATTTAATTTGCTGCCCTACCGAAGATGTTTGCAATAGCTTTTCCATAGGAATGGCCTGTCCTGACTTAGGCTTTAGACTTTAGTAAAATCTCACAAACAAGCTGCATCTGGTGACAGTGTGCCCCAAACCTATGAATAAAAGGCTCAAGACCCAGCACTAGCACCAGCCTGCCATGCTTCACAGCTGGGCCTCATCTGGGTGCCTCCACACCCAATACAAATAGCAAATAGCAATTAGCTGTCTGGGTCCTCTGTAGCTCCTGTAGAGTGGCCTCAGGCAGTGGCTGACTTTACACTTCCCTAGAGGCCCTACAGCCAGTGCACCCAGTTAACAGCTTCAGACCATAGCAGATTACAATTCTACACATCCACAAGTGACTCAAGTGGCAGACTCAGTGAGCACCAAAGCCCCGCTGAAGCAAGTCCTGCTCCATAAGAGTGTTTCCTGCACAGTAACTCTCCCACTGTAGTTGCAGCTGGTCCTCACAGCCAGTTGGCCTAGAGGTCAACTCCTCTCAGTGATGCCAACAGCAATCAAGGCTCAACTACAAGAATGTGCACACAGCCCATACTGGGGCATTCTTAGAGTGTCCAACTCAGATTACTGGGCAGGCTGAGCCACTGTGTCTACCAATTCCAGGAGACATAGCACCTCTACCTGATACATAGAAACAGACAAAGGGAAGCAACCAAAATGTGGAGACAAACATGTCACAAATGAAAGAAATGGAAGCAAGCAAACGACTGGAAACAGAGTTCAAAACAATGGCTATAAGGTTATTCAGAGATCTTCATGAGACTTTTAAGGATCTTAGTAGAATGTCAAAGACATGAAAAGGACCAGTCAGTTTAAGCACACACTAACTGAAATAAAGAATATTTTACAGGGATTCAACAATAGAGTAGAAGATTCTAAGAATTATATCAATGATTTGGAATATGATGAGAAAAAAAAAAAGAATCCAAAATATGAAGATAGTGAAAGGAACCTCTGTGGCAACTTCAAGTGTACCAACATTCACATTATGGGAGTGCCAAAAGGAGAGAGAGGGAGCAAGATATTGAAAACCTATCTGAAGAAATGACAGAAAGCTTGCCCTTCCTAGTGAAAGAAATAGACTTACAAGTCCAGGAAACACAGAGTTCCAAACAAGAGGAATCCAAAGAGGCCCACACCAGCACACATCTTAATTAAAACGCCAAGAGTTAAAGACAAAAAGTCTTAAAAGCAGCAAGAGAAAAACAGTTACCTATAGGGGAGCAGCCATATAACTGACAGCTGATTTCACAGCAGAAACTATGCAGGCCAGAAGAAAGTGGCAAGAAATATTCAGAGATGAATAACAAGGACTTAAAACCAAGATTACTCTATGCAGAAAAGCTGTCATTTTGAATTGAGGGTCAGATGAAGAGGTTTACAGATAAGAAAAAGATAAAGGAATTCATCATCATCAAACCAGTATTACATGAAATGTTGAAGGGAATTCTTTAAGAAGAGGAAGAAGAAGGAGAAGGAGGAGAAGAGATAAAAATATCAACAATAAAATGGCAACAAATACATATCTATCAACAATTGAATCTAAAAATCAAAATAAATAAAGAATCTAATGATCAGCTGCCTCCTCCACAACCCAGGCATACTCTGACCAGGAATCAAACTATGACCTCCTGGTTTATGGGTCAGTACTCAACCATTGAGCTACACTGGCTGGGCATTCCTTCCTATTTTTCCCATCAGCATTTTCTTGCCAACTACAAGCATTTGAACTAGTGTTCTGTGGACAATGACTGATATCTAGACTCAAGTCATTGTGCTGGTTCCAAGATACCATTATGGATTTATCTTTTCCAGGCTCTATACCACCAATTACATCTTTCTCTCTACCTATACTAAACTTTTAGTTGGTATTCCCAAATGCCATGCATTTATTCTTCTTACTGTTCTTACAATGCCTTCCTGTTTTTCAAGGCTCTAGTCAAAATTACCTTCTCCATGAATTTTATCTTATGCTGCTCTTTTGGTCTCTCTTTAATCCTCAAAGACTCAGCACAATGTTTTGTTGCTTTGTTTTGTTTTGTTTTGTTTTGTTTTTAATACTGTTGAAGTCCTGTAAAGACTACTTTAACAAGCAATGAGCAGATAACAAACCTTCATTCTTGGGAAAACTATTTGATTTGGTCACTGTTCAATAGAGTACCTGTAGGGGACAAAGGGAGACTCTCTAATACTACAATATTAATGCACCTGCATGGGGTGATCTTTTTAATTCCCATCACACTGTGTAAGGCCTATTTTGATCCCTGAAATTAAAGATGTCTATGCAAAAATAAACTTATATTGAGTGCTTATGATATGTTAGGCACTATGACATCAGTGTCATATTGGAATAAGAGGTAAGCCTATTAGAACTTCTAAGTCAAATGTAAGTGTTGAAACATTAAAGGTTTCTTAAAAGTCACCATTCTTAGAAGTTAAATTTATCAGATATATATGACTTTCTTATATATGACTTGCTTTAATGCATTAATTTATTGTGGTCTTACAAAAGATAACTGAGGTTGGTAATACTACCTTGTTTCATAGAAGAAACGGGATTTGACAGATCAGTAGTTAGCCCCAGGTTAAACATGTAGTAAAGGACAGAGCTAGGAACTCAGATCAAAGTTGTGCCCTTCAAATGTTTTCATAGTTTTAATATAAATGTGCATGGAAAGGCTTCTACTTAGCCATTCTAGAACTTTTTTTTTTTTTAATAAAAAACGTCTGTAGAGTAAACTTGGAAATTGTGATCACATAGTCAGACAAAGCTGTGAGAGAGATTCAGTGTTGAGTATCTGTTAATATCTGTAAGAGTTGAATGTCTTGCCCCAGCCCGGTAGCTCAGTTCGTTGGAGTGTTGTCCCATACAACAAAAAGGTTGCGGGTTTAATTCCCAATCAGGTTACATGCATACCTATGTTGCCAGTTTGATCTTGGTTGGGGCACATATGGGAGGTAATTGATGAATGTTTCTTTCTCACATTGATGTTTCTTTTTCTCTCTCCCCTTCTCTTTCTGAGTGAGTAAACATATCCTGGGGTGAGGATTAAAAAAGAAGTTGATTGTCTTACAAAAAATGTGAAGGAATGTAGGATTCTGCCAAATTCAATGGTCTCTAAATCTTATATTTTATGAGATTAAGAAATAAAAAAATCCTAATTATTTTTCAACTGAAGTAGCCACTTGTGGGTGGCTCAAAGACTCTAACTTGGCTTGAAAAATAAAAGATATGACAATATTTTAGGCATGTAGGCTTTGGCTCAGCATGTCACATCAGTGTCTCAGATAAGGATCTAGTTGTGTTCTAACCCAAACCTTTGTCACCATGAAAACTGAGAGGGCAGACCAAAATATTCACTTGGGAAGGCAACACTCAAAATTGTTAGGATATAGCTCTTTACCTAATAGGTAAGAATCTTTTAACTTTAGAAAGATTTAGAATAAGTACAGGAATGTTTTTTAGTGTAGGTAATTATTGTTTAAGAACACTTGACATATTGGAATAAGAGGTAAGCCTATTAGAACTTCTACTAAGTTAAATGTAAGTGTTGAAACATTAAAGGTTTCTTAAAAGTCACCATTCTTAGAAGTTAAATTTATCAAATATATATGACTTTCTTAACTTTTTAACAATGCTTACTAATATTTCAATTTAAGGAGGCAATTTTATTCAGTAAATTTATAAATGCAGTATAAAAAGTTGAGAGGTATTTATTTAAATGATGCTATAAATGAAACCAAATTTTAAAGAATCAGGAATTCTAAATAAGATAAGACATGTAAACTAAATTTAAAAACATAAGAAGTACCTTTGAATATACAACTTTAATAAATTTCATAATATGTTTAAAAAGCAAATTAACTTTTTCAATATACAAGGACATAAAGTAACTTAAAACTTAAGAGCGGCTGTCTTCTTCCAGCTCAATTTGGTGTTCATTAAGCAGTCAACTTAATGTTTCACCACACAGAATTTAATCTGACAATTCCATTATTCTTTATTCTTTATTTTTATTAAAAAAAGACCCAGAGAGCTCCCTCTACTTTCTACCATGTGAAGACCAAGTGAGAAAATGGCAGTCTAGCCCAGCTGGTGTGGCTCAGTGGTTGAGCTTTGACTTATGAACTAGGAGGTCAACAGTTCTTTTCCTTTTCAAGCACATGCCTGGGTTGCAGGCTCGGTACTCAGTTGCGGGGGGAGGGAGAGGGTTGAGAGAGTTTGTGGGAGGCAGCCGATCTCTGATTCTCTCTCATAATTGATGTTTTTCTCTCTCCCTTTCCCTTACTCCCTGAAATTAATAAATACATATAAAAAAAGAAAATGGTCATCTATGAATCAGGAAGTGGGTCCTTATCAGACACCCAATCTGCTGGCTCCTTGATTTTGGACTTCCTAGCTTCCATAAATGTGAGAAATAAATTTCTGTTGTTTATAAGCTACTCAGTCTATGGTATTCTGTTAAAGCAACCTGAAAAGACTAAGACAAAAATCGTTCCATGTATTTGTTGTCCAGTACAGTAGCCAACTAGCTGGGGCCAGGTGTAGCTATTGAATTTTTAATTTTAATTAATTTAAATTTACATAGCCACATGTGTCTAGTGACTACTATACTGGACAGCACAGTTCTGGCAGTTTTAAGCCATTTAAAATTATCTGAGTCTATTATTAAATTGGTGCTGAATGACTGACTTTGATACTAGACCACACCAGCCCAAACTTACTCTTTAGACGAGCTTCTCTAGTGGTATGAAAGGAGAAGCTTCTGGAAATGTTAAGGACATTGAATTTGCTGATTGCTTTTTGTTTATCTATGTTGGCAGTTTGTTTCTTGAACTTTATTCTTTAATGGAAACTGAGCAAAGGCTGTAAGAATGAAAAATTTCTTATCTCAGAGCAGTGAAGCAATTACATTATTGGAAAAGGTCCTCTTCACTCCTTGGCACATAGTGTTTTTCAATTGGGGTTTCTGACCTCTTTCTTGGAGGATGGAGACTTCCAGTGGATTGGAGCAGTGGCTTGAGTTTCAGAGCTAAATATAGGTCTTTGGCATGGCAGCATCTCTTTTCAGTCTCAGTGAAAACATTCATTATTAATGAATGTGGAGCATTAGTGATTGGTAGGATAAAATCTTGAGAAAACCAGCAAAATACCACAGATAAAGACATCTTTTTCAGATGTAAGTTGCTATTGAGTACAACTAAATTCTATTTTTCACTGTTTTTAAAAGTCATTTGTAAATTATGGATTGCTATTTTTTTTTAAAAAAAGGTTAAAATACACACAATATGAATTATTGGCAAATAAGTCTCAAATATGATATTAATGCTGAGGCCTTCAAGTCATTGCTGAACTCTCCCCTTTGTTTTCTTTCTTTTCAGTTGAATGTATTGAGGTAACATTGGTTAATAAAATTATATAGGTTTCAGATGTACAATTTTATATCATCTGTATATCATATATTCACCACCCCAACTCAAGTCTCCTCTCATCACCATTTATCTCCTCTTCTGTCTTCCCCTATATCCTTTCCCTCTGGTAATCATCATACTATTACCTATGTCTATGAGGTGTTTTTTTGTTGTTTTTGTTTAATCCTATCATCTTTTTCACCAGTCCTCCAATCCTACCCCCACCTTACAGTTGTCAGTCTGTTCTCTGTATCTATGAGTCTATTTCTATTTTGTGTCTTTTTCTGACGGACTCATTTCACTTAGCATATGTTTTCCAGGTTCATCTATGTAGTTGCAAAGGGTAAGATTTCCTTTTTTTTTAAAATATATTTTTATTGATTTTCTACAGAGAGGAAGGGAGAAGGATAGAAAGTCAGAAACATCGATGTGAGAGAGAAATCGATCAGCCGCCTCCTGCATGCCCCACACTGGAGATGTGCCCGCAAGCAAGGTACATGCCCCTGACTGGAATCGAACCCGTGACCTTTCAGTCCGCAGGCGGACGCTCTATCCACTGAGCCAAACCGGTCTCGGCCCTTTTTTTTTTTTTTTTTTAAAGCTGAGTAGTATTCTATTGTGTAAATGTACCAAAGGTTTTCAATGAGTATACTCTGATCACCCTATTTAATATTGCAATAGGTATTTATTCATATAGTTGCCAAATGTTAAATGACACTCCTTAAAATTTGGCATATTGCAAAGCCAACATATTTACCATGGCAGGTACCACCTGGTACTCCAAAGCAGTGTTTCAAAGAGTGGTCCCTGGACCAGCATCATCAGCATCATCTGGGAGTTTGCTGGAAATGCAACTTCTTAGGTTCTACTCCAGACCAGCTAAACCAGAAACCATAGGTATGAGGCCCAGCAATCTGTTTTTAGTTGATTTCAGTGCATGCCAAAGTTTGAGATCCAGTGATTTAGGGTATGTTGAGTGCTCCCAAAATATCCCAGAGGTGAAAACATCTCCAGGTTGGTAAAGATTGAAACATTGTATACATTGTGAAACAGAAGCCAGTATTTGGACCTAGTATTATGAATCATGAATTTACCCACTTCAACAAAGCTTCCAAGAAGTCTTTGATCTTTATTTTTTCCTGTTAAAATTCAACTTCTGAAAGAATTTTATCAGATATTTCTGAAAAGATGAGATGCAGTACAAGTGGGCCTGTAGCAAATTCAACATACAAATATTCAAATATATACAACTGATAAACTAGGTGGGCAATTAGTCATTTTATGAGAAAGTTATTAGATTTACAAATAGTTATTAGGGGATTCATGAAACAGTGATATCATACATTACATTTAAAATGTCAATTTAGCCAAGACCGGTTTGGCTCAGTGGATAGAGCGTCGGTCGGCCTGCAGACTGAAGGGTCCCAGGTTTGATTCCGGTCAAGGGCATGTACCTTGCTTGTGGGCACAACTCCAGTAGCGGGTGTGCAGGAGGTGGCTGATCGATGTCTCTCTCATCGATGTTTCTGACTTTCTATCCCTCTCCCTTCCTCTCTGTAAAAAAATCAATAAAATATATTTAAAATGTCAATTTATATAAAATATATTTACAAATATCTAATGTGTCAGTATAGGACAGGTAAGTAGACTGGCTGTGATTTCAGTCTTCCCAGTTTTATGTGTGTGTGTGTATGTGTGTGTGTGTGTGTGTGTGTGTACATATAATTTTTTTCCACTAGAGGCCTGGTGCATGACATTTATGCACTTTAGGGGAGGAGGAACCTTAGCCCGGCCTGTGCCCTTTCACAATCTAGGATCCCTCACTCCTTACCTCCTGCCTGCTCGCTGCTCCTTAGCGCTGTCTGAGGCAGGAGAGGCTCCAACCACTGCCATTGTGCTTGCCAGCCAACTGTGAGCCCGGCTTCTGGCTGAACCACCAGGGGGCAGCTTCTGTGTTGAGGGTTTGCCCCCTGGTGGTCAGTGTGCATCTTAGCAACCAGCCATCCCACTGTTCAGTCGATTGGCATATTAGGCTCTTATTAGATAGGATGCATTTCAGAGAGGAAGGGAGAGAGAGAGAGACAGAGACAGAGACAGAGACACAGAGAGAGAGACAGAGAGAGAGAAAGAAGGAAACATCAATGATGGGAGAGAATCATTGATTGGCTGCCTCCTGCATGCCACCCACTGGATTGAACCCACAATCTGGATGTGTGCCCTGACCAGGAATCGGGAACTGTTACCTCCTGGTTCATAGGTCGATGCTCAATCACTGATCCATGCCCACCTGGATTTCCCAGTTTTAAACTAGCTTTTTTATTTACTGTGTAAATGAGCCCAAACTTTAAGCCTCAGTTTCCTCACTTACAGAATGTGCATAATAATTTTTCTATCTTCAACATTTGTGTGAGGATTTAAAGGAATAATAAAGGTATCATTTAGCCTAGAGCAGTGGTCAGCAAACTGTGGCTCGTGAGCCACATGCGGCTCTTTAGCCCCTTGAGTGTGGCTTTTCCACAAACTATCAGTCTGGGTGAGTCTATTTTGAAGAAGTGGCATTAGAAGAAGTTTAAGTCTTAAAAATTTGGCTCTCAAAAGAAATCTCAATCGTACTGTTGATATTTGGCTCTGTTGACCAATGAGTTTGCCGACCACTGGCCTAGGATACTTAATTGTAATGCAGATTCCAGGGTCCCATGTCCAAAGATTTTCTTTCTGGGACTAGGGCAGTGGTCGGCAAACCGTGGCTCGTGAGCCACATGTGGCTCTTTGGCTCCTTGAGTGTGGCTCTTCCACAAAATACCATGGCCTGGGTGAGTCTATTTTGGTTCTCAAAAGAAATTTCAATCATTTTACTATTAATATTTGGCTCTGATGACTAATGAGTTTGCCGACCACTGGCCTAGAGGCTGGAACCTAGTAAGCTCTAATTAAAGTTTGGATTTAGTTGTTTTTATTTTTTAATTAGATGCATCTGTGACCAGTATGGTCTCTATAAAAACAAGTATTCATGTTTTATCACTCAAAAATGTTTATACAAAACAGTTAAAGTTTATACAAGCAAATAGGAACTAACCATATTGAGCATTGAATACCCAGCCTGGTGTTCACCCTTTGGCTAGAGGAACCTATCATTGACTGGTTTAGGTATGACCATGACCTACAAACTGGCCAATGAGCTGTTAAAAACTGTGTGATGTGGGCCTCTGGAAAGAATTTCTTCACTTATAAAAAGACTAGAGGCTTGATGCATGAAATTCGTGCACCTGGGGAGGGGAGTCCACTCAGCCTAGCCTGCACCCTCTCGAAATCTGGGACCCTTTGGGGGATGACCAACTGCCTCTCAAAATCTGGGACCACTAGTTCCTAACTGCTCACCTGTCTGCCTGCCTAATCGCCTCTAACCACTTGCCTGCCCGATTGCCCATAAACACTGCCTGCCAGCCTCATCACCTCTGACTCTGCCTGCCTGCCTGATCACCCCTAATCACCCCTAACCACCTATGCCTTGGCTCTTACCCGTCGTGGCAGCTGCCACTGCCTCTGCCTCAGCCCCTGCCACTTTGGGTTCATCCCAAAGGTCATCTAGAGGACGTCTGGAATGTCATTCGACTGTCTGGTCTAATTAACATATTATGCTTCTATTATTATAAATGCATAACAAAAACTCTCCTCCCTTTGGAAATTGTAATATCAGGACATGATGTTTGAAGCTGCAGCAGCCATTTTGTCACTATAATGAAACATTGCTGACATTATGGTAATGTAAAAGAATGAAACCTGCCCTGACTGGTTTGGCTCAGGGGATAGAGCATCAACCTGAGGACTGAATGGTCCCAGGTTCAATTCCGGTCAAGGGCATATTCCTTGATTGCGGGCACATCCCCAGTAGGGAGTGTGCAGGAGGCAGCCTAATCAATGTTTCTCTCTCATCGATGTTTCTGACTCTTTATCCCTCTTCTTCTCCCTTCCTCTCTGTAAAAAATCAACAAAATGTATTTTTTTAAAAAGAGTGAAACCTGCCAAAACTGGTTTGGCTCAGTGGATAGAGCATCGGCCTGCAGACACAAGGGTCCCAGGTTTGATTCCAGTCAAGGGCATGTACCTTGGTTTCGGGCACATCCCCAGTAGGGGGTATGCAGGAGGCAGCTGATTGATGTTTCTCTCTCATCGATGTTTCTAACTCTCTATCCCTCTCCCTTCCTCTCTGTAAAAAATCAATAAAAAATATATTGGGAAAAAAAAAAGTGAAACCTACCAAGGAACTTGATAACTCTGAGTACTAAATTAAAACTAGAAATGCCTTGTTTCTTAATTATGAATTAGTTTAAATAATCAATATCCTTATTTTTTATGCCACGTTCAGTAGAATTCTATATTAGCATGAAAGCCAACTAAATGATATACTTCATCTAGCTAGTAGAATTAATTGGCTTTATGACAAAATGATTTGGTGACTTTATTCTTGAGGTATCTTAAGCTACATACAGAGAATCTTAATGAATAGTGTCTTCTCCTCTAATTGATCTATATTCTTGCCCCATAACTGATGTGCTTAATTAATCATTAGCTAAACATGTAATTATATTTTCTTCATAAGTTAAAGTATTTATTTTTATTTATAAATTTCTGTTACATATTATTAAAAGTATTACAGATTTCAAAATAAAAATATTTTAAATCTGATATAATATTTCAATACTGTAATTATATTTCCCTGCTTCATTTTACAATTTATGTTTACATAGACATTTATTTCATGACATGGGTGCAAAATGTACAAACTGAGGCTCTACCATATTTGAAAAAAGGTTTTCATTACATGGACCTCACAAGGACATGACCAAAATTCTTAATACCAGAATAATCCCCTTTGTCTCTCTTCTCAAGCAAATAAGTTCATATTTTATTTCTCACTTTGCAATTATAATTTGCACTGGGTGACCACCTATTTATGTAACATTTATTTGGGTCATATCTAGAATCTGAGGGCTATTTTCCCCTCAATGTGTGATTATCTGATACCCAAATAATGATCCTTCAATAGAAGGATATTTGTTAAACACTATTTAAGCAGATTTAAGTTTAAAAAATTTACTTTAGAGATATTATTTGGCCTTTATTTCCAAACTAGAGGTCCAGTGCACAATATTTGTGCACTTGAGGGGGAGTCCTTCAGCCTGGTGTGCACCCTCTTACAGTCTGGGACCTCCTCAGGGGTTATTGACCGAGGGATCCTTAGCACTGCTGCAGAGGTGGGAGAGGTCCTGCCACCGTTGCTGTGCTCCTCAGCTGTGAGCCCAGCATCTGGCTGAGCAGCACTTCCCCTGTAGGAGCGCTGGAGCATCTTGTGTTGAGCATCTGCCTCCTAGTGGTCAGTGTACATCATAGTGACCAGTCATTCCACCTATCAGTTGATTTGCATATTAGTCTTTTATTATATAGGATGGGAACATCTCACATTTAAGATCTTAGATTTAAAGTATCCTTAGAACTTTGAACCATATTGGACTATAAACTCCATAAGAGATTTTCTCCTCTTTTTCTAAATATTGTATCATAGCATCTTTGCATAATAGCACATAACGGACAAGAGGAAAATCTAAAACAAACCAACCCCCAAATAAAAATAAATGTTAAAGCTATAAAGTACACCTTTTAAAAATCTTTTTCATAAAGAAACTATATTTTTGCTTTACTTTCCCTTTATATTCTCCATTTGAGAATATTTTTTGGAAAGAGAAAACAAAATCATAACACAAACATCCATTTTTGTCTATAATTTTCTCCTCTTCTTGGCAAAACTATGCTGAGGAGAGTAGTGAATGAATCTATATAGAAATATGCACAAGAAATGGGTAAAATTAAGAACATACGATTTCAGACCTGTATTAAATTTGATTTTCAAAGGGCAAAATTTTTAGTTATTTTTTGTTCTTCTAAATGTGTGCATTCCAAGATATATTAGATTGGTCTTGGCTAATGTTTTCAGCATTTTATGTTAGGTCATCTTATTATTACTATAAATGTTTCTTCTCTTTGATAACTCATCTTTCCTAATAGATTTGGTTAACCTGAAAATTTTCTTACCCTTTAGCAAATGAATACAAATTAATAAGTTAGAAAATTATGTGGGTTTACTGCATTGACTCTAAATAAAATTATCAGTTTATTTGCTGTTGACCAACCTTCATAATTTCAGATTCATTTTTCTGAGGTTTGTTGTTTAAAATCTGATTTATAGATTATCCATGTCTTTGGCATTATTTATTTCTTCTTCTTGCAACCTGTTTTTTGGCCATTTCACTACTCATAGACCCTTCCCTCCATCAGAGTGATGGGCAGGGTGAAAAATATATTTTAATATAGTCAATTTTACTACTTGCTAAAATCTCTGGTGTGCAAGAAAGAAATGTGTATAACTGTTGACTAAAATGGAAATTAAAAACAATTGTTCATAATCTAGTAACTATTACATGAAAACCTGAGTTTTCTGTATGCTACATTTAATAAGTAAAGATTTTTCAAGATTAAAGCATCATTTATTATAATAATTCTAATCATTTTTACACCAAACTCATGAACTGAATGACTTCAGAAATGTTGTCAATTAAAAAAGACAACATCCAAAGAATTAATAACAAGGTAGATTTAAAAGTGGAAAATATAAAATAATGAACTGTTTTTGCCTCATAGATTTAAACCTCCTTATTTACATAGGGATTTAAGAATCACAGATAGGAAAATACCTTTAACATAAATATCTATGGATGATTTTTTTAAAGTGAAGATTTAACTATAATGGTTACTTCATTATCAATAATGTACCAGTCAATGGTGTGAGAGAACAAAGAGCATTGCATGGTTACATATGGACATCATAGCATCAGTTTGTTTTTCATAAGGGGGGGCTACCTTACATAAACATTTTTAGTTTTCACAAATTAAATTTTAAAATATCACTGGCTGAATAACAGAATATTTTTAGCAATTAAAATACTGGCAAGTATATTGTTTTCAGTAGATCAACTTTAGAGAACTGAACTCTCCATCATAACCAGAGGGTTAGATAGTAAGTTTATACCTGCAGTATATCATTCAATAAATGATCTATAATGCAATAACTAGTTTTGATGGGGACGTTCCAATTTCATAAATAAATAAAATATTACAGTGAACATTTAAAAATTTTTATGGCATAGTATAAATGAAATATAAACATAATATGTAATTATTTTTTGTTCAAGAAAAGGATCTTAAACAGGTAAATTATAGAGACATAAATGTCAGAAATACTATTTTCACACATTCTTTTTCTTTAGAATTTTAAATGATTAGTTAAATGAACACTTGCATATGTCAAAGTGAATAAGAACCCAATAACTCACAGAAATTTTTACTCTCTCAAGAAATAATATATTCAATTGTATGAAAAGGTGATCTAGGATTCTATTTGTTGTTTTAATTTCTGTATGCTATATTTAATAAGTAAAGATTATTCAATATATTTTTTCTATATTATTTGGCAAAATAATATACTTTTAGGTACAACAACTGATTCCTCCCACTTTCTTTTTGAATGAAAGACATACTGTCTTCATAAAAAACTAGTATGTTCACAGAGGCTAATAAAACCTATGTCATATCATAATATACATTTTTATTCTTGTGAGGCTTTGGGCCTAAGTATTCTCTAAGCAGATAATGCTCAATAAGGACAAAGATGAAAAAGACTTATCCTGCATTTAGGTATGTTAAAAGCAGTTGTATATATGTTCTTTAAAAATTAGCCTTTAATGCTTTCAATAATAAAAATTTATTTTAAAAAATTAGCCTTTAAAAAACAAAGATATACATAAGTTCAATTGAAGTGTCATTTCAAAATAAACCAGACAATAATGTAGGCATTATTATATGTTAAACTACTAGAAAATTCCCAGGAGAAATTTAAAATAGTTATTTAAGAAATCCCTAGGTTTAAAATGAAATACAACTTTTAAATGTTCGTGAACTAAAACTCAAACATTTTCTTAAATTGAAAAGACATTAACATGTACAATATTGTATTAGATGGGAAAAGCAAACTGTTACTGAGGCAAGAGAGAGTAAACTGGCAGCTTTATTATTGAATACTTCTAACCTAGATATAATCATCTCAGATAATACACAACTGCAAACTGCATGCCTGTCTCTAATGCTCCTTGCTCTCATCCATACTTCACAGTTCATACAAAACATTTAACTCATACAACTGAATAATTTCTTCTGACCAAATTTAACTTTCTTTAAGGAAATAAAGGGATAAGATAATAGATCAAATCTTGCCCCACCTCTTTCCTTCTTTTTTTCTTTAGTGAAACTGACAAATTGATGAGGAGCACTACAGCGCCACCAACACAGATCAATGCAAAACAAAAAAGATCTCCCACCGTGTGCAAAAAGAAAAAAAAATTTAGAAAAATGCCCCCAAATTACAAAATGTCTCCCAAGTGTACCTTTTTGTAGAAAAACAAGATAGATCTGCAAAGAATATCTAATGAAGAGCTTCAAACAATATCATGGAACACAAGTTTAGATCTGATCAAAAAATAAAAGATCCATTATTTAGTAATAGTCATAACTTAATATATTCTCAGATATGTCCATCTCCACCTTCGTTATACCAAGGGCAGCTTTTCTGTAGTTTGTTTCCAAGTAATCGATGAAGAAAACCACAATAAGCCTTAAAGAACACAACGAACAAACTACATCCATCAGTTTGCCTGATGATAATTTAATCCTGGACAAATTAGGTAATAAGTAATTTTTATAAAGAGGATATGCAAATATTTGGCATTACCAACATTGCTAGCACAAAACAAATCCATCTCGAAATAGCTTAGTTCCTCGTAGTTCACAGTAATTAAAGGATAATTTACATTATAAATATTTCACTTTAATAATGAAAAAAGATTAATTTTTTTAGTAAGAAAAAGACAAGATTAAATAGAATGTGCAGATCAAAGTTAAAAAAATACAAAGATTGGTTTTGTTAGAAGAAATACAATGAAAATCTTTTTTACCTGGTGTTTCCTTCAAAGACTTAATGACATAAATATTTTAAATTACAAACTTACCTTTATTGCAGGCAAAGGAGAAGCCAGTTCTTGAAAAACAATTGTAACGATATAGGCTGGATACTTGTGTCCCTAGAAACAACAGCCTCCAGGCAGCATATGGAGCTTGAAACATCTTTAAGATTTGGGGTAAATAAAAAGTAATACTTTCTTCCATGATCGGCGGCAGAATGGGGTAGCTTCCTTCAGGATCTGTGAGCGTTTGGGGTAAAACCAGAGAAATATCCACGGAAGATTAAAAGCAGAAGAGGCAGCAGAGCCAGAAGACTGGGGTTAACAACTTTGTGATGGCAAGCAGGCGTGCTCTGATTGGCTGGGAGGGCAGTGTCCCTACAGTCTGCACTATCCCCCGTGCCCCCGCCTCTTCCAGCTCGGAAAGAAATGCAGTATGTGTGCCATTTTACACTGAGCTTTTAAAAGCACAGCCATGCAAATTACAAAAGTCTAAGCTTGCTGTTAACTAACACTCCAAAACAATAGCATTCATGACTGCTTATTAGCTCAGGAAAATGCTTTTTTTTAACGTCTTAAGGAACACTCTTGTTTCTTGTATGTGGTTTTGTGGGGGTGGGGGAGGGTTGCGGAATATGTTTTTCATAAGCAAATTTGCCTTTTACTTCATAAAAGTCAGTATATAATTATACAAATAAAACACTAGAAAACTATTTCCATCAAAATGTTTTTTTATTTGAGGTACCTTGTAAATTCATGGCTCCTTTCGCTCGGCGATCTTGAATTCCTTGAAAAAAAAACAAACAAACAATTTATTACTCATAATAGTAGTTATCTACTATTTCTGCAAAGAATAAAAATAAAATAATGATTTAAATAGTTAAAATCAGTGAACATACTTTTTTTTTTCCCCTTAAAATTTCTGTTTCAAAAACCTTTACTGGCTGACAGAATTCTATCACTCTGCCTTACAAACAAAATGGCTGTGGTACTGAGTTTTTTGGTTTTTTTTTTTTTTTTTTTTAAATTCTCCCACCGTGCCTCCTCCTGGCTTCCAGGAAGTGGTAAAAATCCAAAATAAATACAGTAGTCAAAGTACATTGTCCAGTCTGAACCCTGGTAAAATGTTTGGCAAGGGGCTTTTAGAATGTGCTGCTTTTTTATTAATTTTTTAAAAAATTGTTTTGAAAAGAACATCAATCACTAGAGATTTACTTGACTGTAATTTGAACTTCCTGCTTTACATATTTATAAGGCCTTTCACCTATCTTGGCACGATTTCAAATTAAGTGGGCTGGGAAATTTCATGTTCTGTTCCTAGTTGGGAGCTGAGTCAAGTACGTGGTGGTTGCAACTGGGCTTTAAAATAAAAATAAAATAACTTTTTAAAATAATGTTAAAATGGATACTATGCTATTAGTGAAAATGTAAAGTCACAAAAGTCAGCAAATATATAAATGTTTCAAATACTGCATAGTATATGTTCTTACTGAACATAATCACTATAAAATTCTTTGCCAGCTAAATTTCTAATGAGCCTAGGATAGAATAGGGTTTAAAGAAAATGGATGAAGAAAAGGGTGGGGAATTGCCTATATTCTTTAGGAGCCTTCACACACACACACACACACACACACACACACACACACACACACACAGTTTGTATTTCTATCCTTGCCTGTCATTTAATAGCTAACATACTTAGAGAACTACAGCTGGGATGACTATATAATTTATTGTCTAAACCAGGACAGTTTTTGAGAGTGAAAGGAGCATATAGTTCCACTGAATAAATAGGGACTTCCCATGGTAAACCAAAAGGCAGAGATCATTATGTATTCAGAGAGACTTTGAACTTTTGCTAGGCAGGTCAACCTACATTCATGGGTCCTTAGCCAATGTAACTAGAACCTGAGCTAGATCCCTTCTCTGCACTGTACTGACTGCCCTAGCTCTATCATCAACTGAAGTAGACAATGAAAGACTCAGATTCAGATATACTTAATGAATAACCATAGTGAGGAAAATACCTATGTTTTCATCTTATGTTGTGGTGTCACTAATAGAGGCCTTATTTGATTGAAACCAGGAAAACATTTTTTAAGAAGTCATCTAATGAAGAGTGTAGACTAAAATTCTTCAGAAATTTTCAAATGGTGTTAGTTCAAATAGAATAAATTTACTAGGTGCCATTTTTATTATATACTTTTGTTTCTCCAACTTGCTCTTTTCTCTCCCATCCCTTCCCCCACTCCTATATATCCATGTACATCTATATATGTATCTATACATACATATTATACAAATATAATTTATGTATGTACCTATATACATAGTTTTTTATCTATCTTATTATATATAGACTAGAGGCTCAGTGTATAAAATTTGTGCAGGGGGGAGGGGTGTCCCTTAGTCTGTCCTGCACCCTCTCCAATCTGGGACCCCTCGAAGGAAGTCCGACTGTCAGTTTACAAGGATCGGGCCTAAACTGGCAGTTGGACATCCTTTTCACAATCCGGGACTGCTGGCTCCTAACCACTCACCTGCTTGCCTGCCTGATTCCCCCTAACCACTCTGCTTGCTGACCTGCTCACACCCAACTGTTCCCTGCCACTGGCCTGCTCACCTCAAATGCCTACCCTGCCAGCTGGATCACCCCTAATTGCCCCCTCCACCCCCCCAGTTAGCCTGCTCATTCCAAACTGCCCCCCCCCCCACTGTCCTTATCATTTCCAACTGACCCCCACTGACAAGGTGAGGGGCTGAGGGCTGAGGGTTTTCAGGCTGGCCACATCTCCTTCAGGGTGAGGATCCCCACTGGAGTGCCTGGTCAGCCTGGGTGATGGGCTGATGGCTGTTTGCAGCCTGGCCAAGCCCCCCAGTAGGGACCCTCACCCCATGGGAGTGTGGACAGCCCAGGGGAGGAGCTGAGGGCTGTTTTCAGGCTAGCCACGCCCCCTGGTGATTTAGACTCCCAGCCACTCTTCTTTTTCTTTTCTTTCTTTTTTTTCAGTGCCTCCAGGAGTGGAGGCCAGGGTGGGCTTGAGGCGGGTATTGGATTTATTTATCTTCTATAATTGAAACTTTGTAGCCTTGAGCAGAGGCCACAGCCAGCCAGGGCGGGCTGGAAGCTTGGCTCCCTCCATTGCTGGGGGCAACTGAAGCCTCCTGCTCACTCAAGCTCCATGACTGCTGCTATCTTTGTTTGGCTATTTTGCATACTCGCTCCTGATTGGCTGTGGGTGTAGTGGAGTGATGGTCAATTTGCATGTTTCTCTTTTATTAGTGTATATTAGAATATTTTGTACACTTTCTACAATATAAATATTTCTAACTACTTTCTTTATGTGGGATAATTATCTTCAGAGATTTTAAGGCAATATTCATCACACATGATTTGAACATCTTTTGTTTTCATAAAGGTAAAATGTAGTGTGAAGTGTTGTTTAGTCTAGTGGGAAGACAGAGAAACAAGCAAGCAAGCAAAAAAAAAAAAAGAAAAAAATATATAATTACTAGTTTAAATGCTATTTAAAGAAATAAATAGCCCTAATTATTTTGGTTCAGTGGATAGATCGTCCTGCAGACTCAACAGTCCCAAGTTCGATTCCAGTCAGGGGCATGTACCTTGGTTGTGGGTACATTCTCATTAGAGGATGTACAGGAGGCAGCTCATTAATGTTTCTCTTTCATTAATGTTTCTAACTCTCTATCTCTCTCTTTTTCTCTCTGTAAAAAATCAATAAAATATATATATTTTTAAAAGGAAAAAACAGAATGCAGTCTTAAAGAATAACAGGGAGGGGAACACATAGATAAGGCAGTAAGGAAAGTTGTTTGTAAGCAGGTGACATTGGACTAGATTTGAAGAATGAGAAGGAGTCTAACTTGAAAAATAATTGAGAGATAGCAGATCAGGAAAAGGTTACAATATGTGCTAAGGCCCTAAGGCAGAATGAAGCATGGGATATTCCAGGGAGTAAAATGAGGCTGATGTCTGTACAACATTTTGAGAGAAAGGGAAAATGACATTCGATAAAGTCAGAATTGTAGTCTCATCCTGCAGAGGGATAAGTTACAGAAAGGAGTTCCATACCTAAGCACGTAAATTGTATTCAGAGAGTAACATGTTGGAATTTAAGATCTGGGAGTTTTTAGTGATGAGAAGATCCAGAAAAGCTAATTTTGAATTTACATAGCTCAGCATTTAAAATCAACATTTCATTTGCATGTTATAACCATTGGTTATGACTCAGTTCATAAATAAATATAAATAATAAATAAATATCTAACATCATACATATTACTAGTAAAAAGAAAGGAAAGAATTCATACAACGATTGCTTCCATTTTCTGCTTCTCTGTAGTAGTGTTGATTTTGGTATTTACATTCGCTCGCCCCCTCCCCCCAAGGATGTGCTTTTATTAATTTTAGAGAAAAAGAGAAAAAGAGAGAGAGAGAAAAAAAAAAGATAAATGCGAGAGAGAAACATCAATCAGTTGCCTCCTACACATACCTCAACTGGGGTTCAAACCCACAGCCTGGGTATGTGCCCTACCAAGAATCACACCTGCAATCTCTTGATGTACAGGAGGATGCTCCAACCAACTGAGCCACACATACCAGATGATTTTGGTATTTAAAAAATAAAATCTTACATTTTATATCAGTAGAACAAAGCTCAATAAACACTTTTTATTAAACAAGTGAGGTAAAGCATTATTAAAGCTAAAATTTAACTAATGGGAATAAAAATAGTTATTATTTTTAATTTATTAACTGGTTGTTAGCCAAACCAAATCCTATATACACGTGGGCAGAAGTAACGTATTCAATTTATTAGCTTTCAAGACCAAGTCAATGGTGTATAATCTCTTGAGTGAGCTTTGATAGTAATAGGAACCAGATAAATAGTGCAGTTTTTATTTAAAAAAAATTTAAAGGTAGTACAGTTTTAAAAATCTTTACCTTTCAGAACTGTGAAGATATATTTTTGAAATTCAGAAGCTAGTTTCTGTGGAGACTCCGTTCCATCAGATTTTTTTTTACATGAGAGATAAGCACTATTTATGGGGTCCCTACCTCATAGCCAAGTGCAATTCTTAGTACAATCAATGTGAGTAACCTTCAAAGTATTTTCCCTTTTAAAATCAGTGACTACTTTATTGCAGTCTTGTGGCAGGATGAGAAGGGGAACTTACGAAATGCAAGAAATCTGGTAATCTTAAATCTAATAATTTTATGCTACTAATATGATGTAGCATTCCATAATTGAATCCAATAATATTTTGCAGTAAAATACAATCACACTAAATGGGGTTAAAACAGGCTATAAGTAGCCTCAGCTTTTTTCATCAAATACTACAACTTATTTAAAAACATTCAGTTGTCAAAGAATAAACTCAAAATAGATAAAAGACTTAAATATAAGTTGGGAAACCATAAAAATCCTAAAAGGAACCATAGGAAGCCAAATCTCAGGCATCTCTCGTGGCAATATGTTTATGTACATATCTCCTAGGGCCGTGGTTGGCAAACTGTGGCTCGAGAGCCACATGCACCTCTTTGGCCCCTTGAGTGTGGCTCTTCCACAAAATACCACGACCTGGGCGAGTCTATTTTGAAGAAGTGGCTTTAGAAGAAATTTAAGTTTAAAGAATTTGGCTCTCAAAAGAAATTTCAATCGTACTGTTGATATTTGCTCGTTAACTAATGAGTTTGCAGACCACTGCCCTAGGAGATGTATCTACAAACATACTACTGTGAGAAATCTGAGGTTTTCTGCCCATTGTTTCTCCTAGAATTATTATGGTTTCACAACTTACATTTAAGTCTTTTATCCATTTTGAGTTTATTCTTGTGAATAGAGTAAGTTGATGGGTGGTCTAGTCTTATTTTTTTGCATGTACCTGTCCAGTTTTCCCAGAATCATTTATTGAAGACACTCTTTTGACTCCATTGTCTGCTCTTGAATCCTTTGTCAAATGTTAATGGAGCATAATGGCTTCAGTAAATTTCTGGGTTCTCTGATCTGTTCCATTGATCTATGAGCCTGTTCTCGTGCCAGTACCAGGGTGTTTGATTATAGTGACTTTGTAGTATAAATTGATATCTGGTATTGTGATCCCTTCCACTTTGTTCTTCTTTCTCAAGATTACTGTGGCTATTTGGGGTGTTTTTTTTTTTTGGTGCCATTTAGATTTTTGGAGTAATGTTCTAGATCTGTGAAATATGTCACTAGTATTTTGTCAGGGCTTGCATTGAATCTATAGATTGCTTAGTGTAATATGGACATTATAATGATATTAATTCTACCAGTCCAATGACCACAGCATATTCTTCCACTTGTTTATATCTTCCTCTATAACTTTTTTCAGCATCTTGTAGTGTTCTGAGTACAGGTCTTTTACCTCCTCAGTTAAGTTTATTCCTATGCATCTTAATTTTTTTTGTTGCAATGGTAAATGGGATGTGTGTGTGTGTGTTTTAGTTTCTCTATCTGAGAATTCATGACTGGTATGTAAAAATGCCACCAATTTCTGGATGTTAATTTTGTATTCTGCTACACTGCCAAATTATTTATTAAATCTAGTAGTTGTTTGGTGGAGTCTTTGGGGTTTTCTATGTACAATATCATGTCATCTGTGAATAATGAGAGCTCCTTTCCCATTGGGATACCTTTTATTTTTTCTTCTTGTCTGATTGCTATGGCTAGTAGTTCTAGTATTATGTTGAATATGAGTGATGAAAAAGCACATCCTTCTCTTGTTTCTGTTCTTAGGGAAAATACTTTTAGTTTTTTGCCCATTGAGTGTGATGGTGGCTTTAGATTTGTCATATATTGCATTTATTATTTTGAGGTATGCTTTCTCTATTCCCACTTTGCTGATAGTTTTTAGCAAAAATGGATGCTGGATATTGTTGATGCTTTTTGTATCCATTGACATGATTATGTGATCTTTGTCAATTTGTTTATGTGATATATAATGTTTATGCATTTTCTAATATAGTACCAGCCTTGCATCCCTGGAATAAATCCCACTTGGTCATGATATATAATGTTTCTAATGTAATAATGGATCTGATTTGCTAATATTTGGTTAAGGATTTTAGTATCTATATTCATCAGGGGTATTGGCCTATAATTCTCTTTCTTTGTAGTGTCTTTATCTGGTTTTGGAATTAGCATAATGCTGGCCTCATCAAAGAGCTTTGAAGCATTTCTTCCTCTTAGATTTTTTGGAATAGTTTGAGAGTATAGGTATTAGCTCTTCTTTAAATGTTTCATAACAGTCCCCCGTGAGGCTGTCCTCACAAGGGCTTTTGTTTGCTGGGAGCTTTTTGATTACTGCCTCAATTTCATCAGTTGTTATTGGCATATTCAGGTTTCTGATTCTACCTGATTCAGTTATGGAAGACTGTATTTTTCTAGGAATTTGTCTATTTCATCCACACTCTCCAGCTTGATGACATATAGTTGTTTACAATATTTTCTTTTTTTAAATTTCTTTATTGAGTAAGGTTTTGCATATGTATCCTTATCTCCCTATTACCCCCCCTGAACCCACCACTAATGGCCTCACCCTCCTGTTGTCTGTGTCCATTTGTTAGGCTTATATGCATGCATACAAGTCCTATCGTTGAACTCTCCCTCTTACCCCCACCATCCCCTGCCTTCCAGCTCAGGTTTGACAGTCTGAATGATGTTTCTCTGTCTTTGGATATATTTTTGTCCATCAGTTTATGTTGGTCATTATATTTCATAAATGAGTGAGATCATGTGATATTTATCATTCTCTGACTGGCTTATTTCACTTAGCATTATGCTCTACAGTTCCATTCATGCTGTTGCAAATGGTAAAAACTTCTTTTTTTTTTTTTCCCGCAGCAGAGTATTTCATTGTGTAGATGTACCACAGTTTTTTAATCCATTCAGCTGCTGATAGGCACTTAGGCTATTTTCAAAACTTAGCTATGGTGAATTCTGCTGCTATGAACATAGGGGTGCATATATACTTTCTAATTGGTGTTTCTAGTTTCTTGGAATATATTCCTGGGTCAAATTGGAGTTTCATTTTTAGTTTTTTTGAGGAAACTCATACTGTTTTCCACAGTGACAACTCCAGTCTGCATTCCCACCAGCAGTGCACGAGGGTTTCTTTTTCTTCACATCCTTACTAGCACTTCTCATTTGTTGATTTGTTGATGATAGCCATTCTGACAGATGTGAGACGGTACCACATTGTTGGTTTGATTTGCATCTCTTGGATGATTAGCGATTTTGAGTATGTTCACCTATGTCTCTTGGCCTTCTATTCTGTCTTCTTTAGAAATGTATCTATTTAGGTCCATTGCCCATTTTTTGATTGGGTTGTTTATCTTCCTTTTATTAAGTTGTATGAGTTCCCTGTAAATGTTGGAGTTTAAATCCTTACCGGTGATAACATTGGTAAATATGTTCTCCCATACAGTGGACTTTCTTGTTGTTTTGTTGATGGCTTCTTTTGCTGTGCGAAAGCTTTTTATTTTGATGTAGTCCCATTTATTTATTTCCTCTTTAGTTTCCACTGCCCTAGGAGCAGTATCAGTAAAGACAATGCTTGCTTCGGCTTAAGTCTGAGATTTTTCTGCCTGTAGATTCCTCTAATATTTTTATGGTTTCCCATCTTAGGTTTAAGTGCTTTATCCATTTTGAGTTTACTTTTATGTATGGTGTAAGGTGGTAATCTAGTTTCATTTTTTTGCATGTATCTGTCCAATTCCCCAAACACCATTTATTGAAGATTCTGTCTTGACTCCATTGTATGTTTATGCCTCCTTTGTCAAATATTAATTGAGCATAGTGGTTTGGGTCAATTTCTGGGTCCTCTATTCTATTCCATTGATGTCTATGTCTGTTCTTGTGTCAGTTGGTGTGCTGTTTTGAGAGCAGTGACTTTGTAATACAGCTTGATGTCTGGTATTGAGATCCCACTACTGTGTTCTTTCTCTGGATTGCTGCAGCTATTCAGGGTCTTTTTTTTAATTCCAAATGAATTTTTGGAAAGTTAGTTCTAGGTCTATGAAATATACCATTGGTATTTTAATGGGGAGTGCATGGAATCTATAGATTGCTTTGGGTAGTATGGACATTTTGATGATGTGGATTCTACCAGTTCATGAACATGATATGTTCTTCCATCTGTTTATGTCCTCCTCTATCTCTTTTTTTCAGTGGCCTGTGCTTTTCTGCATATAGGTCTTTTACCTCCTTAGTTAAGTTTATTCCTAGGTATCTTAATCTTTTTGGTGTGATGGTAAATGGGATTGCTTTTTTAGTCTCTCTTTCTGTAGATTCATTATTGTTGTATAGAAATGCCATAAATTTCTTTGCGTTAATTTTGTATCCTGCTACATTGTAGAATTCATTTATTAAATCTAATAATTTTTGATGGAATCTTTAGGGTTTTCTATATACAGTATCATGTCATCTGCAAATAAGGACAGTTTTGCTTCTTCCTTTCCAATTCTGATACCTTTTATTTCTACTTCTTGTCTGATCACAATGGCTAGTACCTCCAGTACTATGTCAAGCAGGAGTGATGAGAGTAGGCATCCCTGTCTTGTTCCTGTTCGTAAGGGAAATGTGTTTAGTTTTTGCTCATTGAGTATGATGTTGGCTGAGGGTTTGTCATATATAGCTTTTATTATGCTAATCCTTCTATTCCCATCTTGCTGAGAGTTTTTATCAAGAAAGGGTGCTGGATTTTGTCAAATTCTTTTTCTATGTCAATTCATATGACTATATGATTTTTTCTCTCTCAATTTGTTTATATGATGTATCACATTTATTGATTTGTAGATATTATACCATAATTGCATCCCTGAGATAAATCCTATTTGATAATGGTATATGATCTTTCTGAGGTACTGCTAGATCCAATTTGCTAGAATTTTGTTGAGCATTTTGGCATCTATGTCCATGAGTGATATTGGTGTGTAATTCTCTTTCATTGTGTTATCTTTGTCTAGTTTTGGGATTAGGGTGATGCTGGCTTCATAGAATGAGCTTGGAAGTGTTCCTTTCTCTTGAATATTTGGGAATAGTCTGAGAAGAATAAGTTTTAGTTCTTCCTTGAATGTTTGGTAAAAATTTCCTGTGAAGCCATCTGGCCCTGGGCTTTTGTTTGCTGGAAGTTTTTTGATGATTACTTCCATTTTTTCCATAGTTATCAGCATATTGAGATTTTTAGAACCTTCCTGATTGAGTTTTTGAAGGTTATATTTTCCTAGGAATATGTCATTTCCTCCAGGTTGTCTAGTTTGTTTGAATAGAATTGTTCATATTATTTTTTAACAATCTTTTGTATTTCTGTTTGGCTGTTGCTATTTCGCCTCCTTCATTTCTGATTTTGTTTATTTGGGTCCTCTCTCCTTGCTTCTTGATGAGTCTTGCTAGAGATTCATCAATATTGTTTATCCTTTCAAAGAACTAGCTCTTGGTTTTGTTGATCTTTTGTATTTTTTTTTGTTTTTTGTTTCTATGTCATTCATTTCTGCTTTGATCTTTATTATTTCCTTCTCTCTGCTCACTCTGGGGTTTTCTTGTTGCTCTCTTTCTAATTTGAGTTGTAGTGTTAGATGATTTATTACCATTTTTCTTATTTTTTGAGGTAGACTTCTAGGGCTATAAACTTCCCTCTTAGGACGGCTTTCATTGTGTCCCATAGATTTTGGATTATTGTGTTTTTATTGTCATTAGTTTTCCAGGATGTTTTTAATTTCTTCTTTGATCTCTTTGGTAACCCAGTAATTGTTTAATAGCATGCTATTCAGTTCCCATTTTGATTTTTTGGATTGTTTTCATTGTAGTTTATTTCTAATATTATGCCATTGTGGTCAGAGAAAATGCTTGATATGATTGCAGTCTTCTTGCACTTGTGGAGACTTTGCTTGTTAGCCAATATGTTGTCTATTTTTGAAAATGTCCCATGTGCACTTGAGAAGAATATATATTCCATGGCTTTAGGGTGAAATGTTCTGTAGATGTCAATTAAATCCATCTGATCTAGTGAGTCATTTAGGATTGCTGTTTATTTGCTGATTTTTTTTTTGTCTAGAGGATTTATCCAGTGATGTCAGTGGTATATTAAAGTCCCCTATTATGATTGTATTGTTGTCTACCTTTCTTTAGATATCTTCCAAAAGCATTTTTATGTATTTGGGTGCTCCTGCCTTGGGTGTATATACGTTTACTTGAGGTATATCCTCTTTTTGTATTGATCTCTTTAGTATTATGAAGTGTTCTTCCTTATATCCTGTTATGGTCTTCATCTTTTTGAAAATTTTTTCATTTCCATTTGCCTGAAAAATATTTTTCCATCCCTTCACTTTCAGTCTGTGTGAGTTCTTTGTTCTGAGGTAGGTCTCTTGTAGACAGTATATATATATGGGTCATGTTTTCTATCCATTCAGTCACTCAATGTCTTTTTAAAAAAATATTTTATTGCTTTTATATAGAGAGGAAGAGAGAGAGATAGAAAGTTAGAAACATCAATGAGGGGAAAACATTGATCAGCCGCCTCCTGCACACCTCCTACTGGGGATGTGCCCACAACCAAGGTACATGCCCTTGACTGGAATCGAACTTGGGACCTTTCAGTCCACAGGCCGACACTCTATCCACTGAGCCAAACCTTTCAGGGCCACTCGATGTCTTTTGATTGGAGCATTTAATCTATTTACATTTAAAGTTATTATTGATAAGTACTTCTTTCTTGCTATTATTTTTTTGTGCCTGTGTCCTTTCTTACTTTTTTATTTCTTCTTTTTACACCAGTCTCTTTAACGTTTCTTGCATTGCTGGCTTGGTAAACTCTCTTAGCGTTTTTTTTTTTTCTTGCCTGCTAAGGATCTTTTGACATCTAGATCAGTCAGTGAGTTAAAAAATGGGTAGACAAAAAAAACTCCCAAAGGAAGGAAAATGAAGAATCGCCAGAAAAGAAGCTTAGTGAAACAGAGGTAGTCAATATGTCAGAAAAATAATTTAGAATAAGGGCCAACCAGTTCATAAACCAGATGGATGAAAAAAATCATCAACTTATATAAGAATCAAGAAGATATCAATAAGGGAAAGATCCTTATTTCCCCTTCAATTTTGAATGATAGCCTTGCTGGATAGAGTATTCTTCAATTCAGTCTCTTGCTTTGCATCACTTTGTACATTTCATTCCATTCTTTTCTGGCCTGATGTTTTTCTGTTGGGAAATCATTTGATAATCTAATGGGAGTTCCCTTCTATGTAATTTTCTGTCTCTCTCTTCCAGCCTTTAAGATTCTGTCTTTGTCCTGAACATTTGCCACCATAATTATGATGGTGTGTCTAGGTGTGGGTCTTTTTGAGTTCATCTTGTTTGGGACTCTTTGTGCTTTGTTTTTCTTTTTCCCATCATTGTAGTTTTCTGACATTGTATCTTCAAATACGTTTTCTAACCCTTGTTCCTTTTCCTGTCATTCTGGCACTCCTGTTATTTGCATGTTGCTTTATTTCATGTTGTCCCAAAGCTCCTTTAGGATCTCCTCATATATTTTAATTTTTTTCTCCAATTGCAGTTCAGTTTGGGTGTGTTTTTCTTCCCTGTCTTCTAATTCATTAATTCGGTCCTCCACTCCTCCTAGTCTACTTTTGAAACTTCCCAAGGTGTTTTTTATTGCAGCACCATCACTCTTAATTTCTTCCTGATTCTTACATAAGTTATTGAGTTTTTCATCCATTTCTTCTTTATTCTTACATAAGTTGTTGATTTTTTCATCCATCCCATTTATGAACTGCATGACACTTATTCTAAATTCTCTTTCTGACATATTGCATGCCTCTGTTTCACTAAGTTGCTTTTCTTACAATTCCTCCTTTCCTTTCCTTTAGGGGTTTCCTTATCTACCCATTTTTGGTCTCACCAACTGATCTAGATGTCGAGTCCTGCAGGAGCTGCTCCTTGGATGGCAGTGGCTCCTTGGGCAGTGGTTGCTCCTTGTGTGGTTGTGGAAGATGCTGCTCCTTAGTTGGCAGTGGCTTTTCTGGTGGGTGATGTTCACAGCAGTGGTGTCTCCTCTGGCTTGTCGGGGAGGCTTCTTGCACAGCTCTGTTACTTGGACAGGGTTTGGCTGATCATGAGGCTGCTGCTCCTCAGATGGAGGTGGGCTTCACGTAGCTGCTGCTCAGTGGATGGGGGCTGGCTGCTCATGTGGCTGCTTGGATTAGAGCCGTTTGCACGCTGATGCTGTTCCTCAGATTGGGCAGACTGCTTGTAAGGCTGGCACTTCTTGGACAGGGGCAGGTTGCTTGCAGGGCTGCTGCTCCTTGTATGGGTCCTGGCTGCTCTTGCAGCTGCTTCTTCTCAGATGGGCTGCCTGCGTGGCTGCTTCTCCTCAGAGAGGAGTGAGTTGCATGTGTCAGTGGTGCTTCTTGGATGGGGATGGGCCACTCACCCAGCTGCTGCTTGTCAGACAGGTGAAGGTTGTGTGTGGCTTCTGCTCCTTGGACCAGTGCAGGCTGTGCAGGGCTTTCACACCTTGAACGAGGGCCATCTGCTCATGTGGCTGCTGCTCCTCAAACTGAGGTGTGCTGCTTGGGTGGCTGCTGCTCCTCAAATTGGGCTCACTGCTCACTGTGCTGCTGTTCCTCATACAGGGGTGGGCTGCTCACACAGCAGCTGCTCCTTGGATGGGGGCAGGCTGATCATGTGGCTGCTGCTCTTCAGACTGGTGCAGGGTGTGGGCTGCACTCAGCTGCTGCTCCTCAGATGGGGGAAGCCTATGCAAGGCTGCCACTCCTAAATTGTGGGTGGGCTGCTTGCCAGGTTGCTGCTCCTTGGATGGGGGAGCAGGTCACTGACACAGGTACTGCTCTTTGTACAGGGGCAGGTCACATGAGACTACTGCTCTCAAGCCTTGGGAGGGCTGCTCGCAGGGCTGCTACTCCTTGTACAGGAAAGGGCTGCTCATGTATCAGCTGCTCACATGGTTGCAGTACTCTGAGCTAAAGCATTGGGCCAGTCAGAGGGAAGTGTGCTTCAGTACTCATAGGAGCCAGTGCCCAGGGTAGTTGGAGTCTCGTTGACTGTGGGACCATAGTCGAGGTAGCAAGTCTCTGGCAGGGGTGGCAATAGAGTCCCAGGTGTTATCTGAAGGCACCCTGGGTGGAGTTGAGATTGGGCTACCAATTACAGCAGCTCTTCCCTCCAAAAGGCTAGGCCTCTGAGGACAAGCAGGCCTCCTTGTACTGTTTACAATGATAGTAGTAGAAGCTGCCTAGTTAGGTGAACCCAGTTAGCCTACCCTCAAAGGTCCTGCAGGATCTAAATATGCCTCATTCACACACAAACACAAACACAAACTTCACATGGCCACACACTCCTTTTTTGCCCCCTTACTTACTCATGCTCTCTCCCTCAGTGCCGCCTTCTTCCTGTCTGTATAGTTGGGTTTGGGGTGTTATTAACCCATTCGTGGATGGAATTTCCTCTCCAGGTGTCTGGTTATGTGGCTCACTCTCTAGCATCTGGTCAAACAGGATAAAATTCACCTTGAGAAGACACAACACAAATGTACATGAATGTACTCACTACACCAATAAGTGACCACCTGAGAAAAGAGAATTAGGAGAGAGAAAAGAGAACACAAATGATATCAAAGAGAGAGAACAAGATAACAGAGATAAGAAAAAGGAAGAAAAAAATATATATTCTAGAAGCCTGGTGCACAAAATTCATGCACAGAGGGTCCCCTTAGCCCAGCCTTCACCCTCTCCAATCCAGAACCACTGGCTCCTAATTGCTTACCTGCCTGCCTGATTGCCCCTAACTGCACCCCCACCTGCTGGCCTAGTCATCCTCAACTGTCCCCCTCCCAGCCTGGTTGCCCCTAACTTACTCTACACCAGTCTGATTTCCCCTTACTGCCCCTCCTGCCAGCCTGGTTGCCCTGAACTCTCCTCCCCCCCTCCCCCACAACCTGCCTGATTGCCTCTTACTGCCAACTCCCTGCTGGCCTGGTAACCTCCATATTTCCCCTCTGCAGGCCTGGTTGCTCCATGCAACCTGCTGCTTGGTGTTTGGTCACCCCTCACTAATCTCCTAACTACTCTGTCGCCCCACACAGCCTGCTGATTGGTCATTAGGTCACCCGTCATTAACCCCCCTTTTGGTCTGGTCACTCCATGCAGCCTGCGGTTCAGTTATTTGTTTGTTTTTCACTAACCACTCTGCCAGCCTGGTTACTCCATGAAGCTTGTTCAGTCATTCGTTCAGTTGTAATGGTCACTTAGGCTTTTATATATATATATATATATATATATATATATATATATATATATATATGGCAGAAAATACCAGAGCCAATAGATAAAGTAAAAAATAAATACAAACACCAAACACCCATCAAAGAAGGTGGGGGCAGAATCTGTAGAGGCTGAGCTTATACAGAAAATATTAAGAATTGGATGAAACGGGGAGTACCTCAGTTCAGTATAAAGTAGAAAGGAGATGGGTGAATAAGAAGAAAGAGAACAAGAATAAAATAATAATATTAATAAATTTACAAAAAATGATTTTAAAAATGATATAAAATATAAAAAATAGCATATAAAAATAAAATATAGTGATGGAAAAATAATGGGGAAAGAAATAGAAAATAAAGCAACAAACAAAAACAGGAAAACAAAGAACAAAGAAGAAAAAAGAGATAACAAAATAATAATAATAATAATAATAATAATAATAATAAAAATGAAAAAGTGAAGTGTCATTTCTTTGGCTGGCTTAAGATCCTAGTCTTCTGTACTGTACTATGTCTCAGGTTCCTGTTGCTAGGACTGAACATCTCTATTTAGGCCAGTTCCTTTGGGCTCTCAAGGACTATTTAGATTTTTTTTTTAAATCCTTTGTACCATTCAGGGTGGAATCTAGGTGTGGCTGTATTGGTTACCTGGAGACTGGAGGGAGGATCTATCTCTTTAGGACAAAATGGCTGCCCAGATCCTGGGCTCAGGTATGACAGCATCAGACTTGCTGCCACTTCTCCTGGACCCTCTCCTCTCTCCAGCCTCTCCCCAGATTCCCCAAGTCCATACCTTCTCCTGCACCTCAGCCACGGTTGAGTGTCTGTATCCAAAAGGTCATATGAACTAGGTTCAGTGAAGAAAGGCACAGGCCACAGAGAGGGGAAAGACTGCATTTCTGCAACCCCCTCTCCTGCAGGCACTGTGTAGTCTGGTCATCCCTTCAGGCTGCCCCCCTCTAGGTTCAGCCTTTTGTGACTGTGGAAACATATCTAGAATTCCCTGCTTTCCAGCAGTCCTGTGGACCTTGTTTCCACAGTCAGATGCTTTGCCTGTTCCTGGAGATGCAGCTTTGTGCTGTGTGGATTCCGTCTGACCCTCTAGGTTCAGAGTTCTGGCAGACTCTCTTGCCTACATCCTTGATTTTATCTTTCTCTGGGGCTCCCTCTGCCTTTTGCAGCTGCAAACTGTCTCACCAGCTGAGTCTCCTTCACCAATTCAGGTTGGATGTTATTCGTTTCTGCTGCTCATTCTATTTTCTCTGGGACAAAGCTTAGGACATGTCTATCTATTCCACCACCATTTCATCTCTCCCATAGTATTTTCTTATAATCCTTTGTATTTCTGTCGTTTCAGTTTTTACTTCATTTCTTTTGTTTCTGATTTTATTATTTGGGTCCCCTCTATTTTTTGATGAGTCTGACTAAAAGTTTGTCAATATTGTTTATCTTTTCAAAGAACCAGCTCTTGATCTTTTGTATTTATTTTTTAGTCTCTGTTGTTTATATCCACTCTGATCTTTATTATTTCCTTCCTTCTACTTACTCTAGGATTTCCTTGTTCTCTTTCTAATTCTTTAAGTTTTAGTGTTAGATAGTTTAGTAATAATATTTCTTGTATTTTGAGATAAGCTTATATTGCTATGAACTTCCCTCTCAGGACTGTTTTTGCTATGTCTAATAGATTTGGGATTGTTATGTGTTAATTTTCATTTGTTTCCAGGAAGTTTTTGATTTCATCCTTGATCTCATTGGTAAACCATTCATACTATCTAATAAAAATGCAAATTGACCATCATGCTGTCACAAAAATGGTGGTGCCCACAGCTGAGGCAAGTGTTTCCATAACATAAGATGGCTGTGTCCACAGTCGAGGCAGGAGTTTCTGTAACACAAGATGGCTGCACCTACAGTGGAGGCTGAGTTCCCATAATGAGCCTTAAAGAGCAATCAGCAGGGATCTGAGGCTGCATGGCGCTGAGCCTGGGCAGGGGACCTGAGACTGCACCCCCTGCCCAGTGCGGCTTGACAAGGGACCTCAGGCCATGCCCCCAACCCTGGTGCTAGGTCAGGGGACCTCAGGCTGATCCCCCAGATGCCGGGCCAGGGGACCTCAGGCTGTGCCCCCCTATCTAATGGGGCTTGATGGGGAACCTCAGGCTGCACTGCCTGCCTGGTGTGTGCCGGGGGACCTTACAGGGCTTGATGGAAGACCTGAGGCTGCACTCCTGACCTGTGAGGCTTGATGGGGATCCTGAGGATGTGCCCCCCAACTCAGTGGGGCTTGATGGGGGACCTGAGCCTGCACCCCCTGCTTGGTGCTGGGCCAGGGGACCTGAGGCTGTGCTCCCCATCCAACTGGGCTTGAGAAGGGTGGGGCTGGCCGGGTCTGGATCTTGCCCAATGGAGAAGGGACCAGCTGGGTCTGGGTCTTGCATGATGTTGAGGCACTTTAAGTGGGCAGGGACTTGACTCTGGGTCCCACCATGCACCCCAGACTCTGACAGGAAAAAGATTTTCATATACATTTTATTAATTTTCTTTCATCTATGACACTTCTATTATAGAGTAAGGACAAATAGCAATATTAAAATATTTCCTCTAGTTAATTCCCTTTTAGTGTGCATGAATTTTGTGCACTGGACCACTAGTTGTTTAATAACATGCTATTTTGTCTCCATGTGTTTGAATGTTTTTATTGTAGGTGATTTCTAGTTTCATGCCATTGTGATCCAGGAAGATGTTTGATATGATTTTGATCTTCTTGATCTTGTAGAGACTTGTTTTGTGTCCTGACATGTGGTCTATCTTTGAGAATAACATGTGTATACTTGAGAACAATGTGTATTCTGCAATGTTGGGGTAAAAAGTTCTATAAATGTCAATTAAATCCGATTCATAAGCTAAATGAGTTTATCACCACCATTTCTTAGGGTGTTACTTAGGGTCACTGTTTCCTTGTTAATTTTTTGCCTGGAGGATCTATCTAGTGAAGTCAGAGGCCCCTACTATGACTTTCTTGCTATTGATCAACTCCCTTCAAGTCCTCCAGAAGTTGTTGTTGTTTTTATTTAGATGCTTCTATATTGGGTACATATATGTTAACCAGGGTTATATCTTCTTGTTAGATTGATCCCTTTAGTATTATGTAATATCCTTTATTGTCTCTTGTTATGGCCTTCAGTTTCAAGTCTGTTTTGTCAGATATGAGTATTGCTACCTCAGGTTTTTTTTTTTTCCACTTTCATTTTCATGGATATTTTTTCCATCCCTTTAATCTCATCCTGTGTATGTCTTTTGTTCTGAAGTGTTTTTCTTAAAAACAGCATGTATTTTGTTCATGTTTCCTTTTCTTTTTTTAAAAAAATATTCTTTATTAATTTTTTTACAGAGAGGAAGGGAGAGAGATAGAGAATTAGAAACATCAATGAGAGAGAAACATTGATCAGCTGCCTTCTGCACACCTCCTAGTGGGGATGTGCCCACAACCAAGGTACATGCCCTCATGCCCTTGACCGGAATCGAACCTGGGAACTTTCAGTCTGCAGCCTGATGTTCTATACACTGAACCAAAGCCGGTTAGGGTTGTTCATGTTTTCTTAACAATACATCTACCCTATGTCTCTTTATTGGAGCATTTTATCCATTTACATATAAGATTTTTATGGATAGCTACTTATTATTAAAATTTTAATTCTATATGCCCATGTCTCTCCCTCTCTCTCCCTCTCTCTCTCTCTCTCTCTCTCTCTCTCTCTCTTTCTTCTTATTACAATAGTCTCTTTAACATTTCTTGAAATACTGATTTGGTGGTGATAAACTCATTTAGCTTATGTATGTATGTATTTATTTATTTATTTATTTAGTTAGTTAGTTATTGTTTGGGAAGCTCTTTATTTCACCATCTATTTTGAATAGTAGCCTTGCTGGATGTAGTAATCTTGGTTTCAGATCCTTTCTTTTCATTACCTTGAATACTGCATGCCATTCTCTTCTGGCTTGTAGGATTTCTGATGAGAAATTAGCTAATAGCATTTTGGGAGCTCCTTTGTGTATAATAAATTGCTTTTCTCTTGTTGTCTTTAAGATTCTCTTTTTGTCTTTAATTTTTGCCATTGTAATTACTATATGTCTCAGCCTGGGCCTCTTTGGGTTGTTCTTGCTCAGAACTCTGCCTCTTGAACTGTGTGACTTTTTACTTTACCAGGTTAGGGAAGTTTTCTTTATTATATCTTCAAACAGGTTCTCTATCCCTTGCTCAGTTTCTTCATCTTCTGGTATATCTATGATGTGAATATTGTTACATTTCATGTTAAACTGTTCTCCTATTATTTAAGTTTCTTTAATTTGGTTCTCTGATTCATTTTGTGCCCTGTCTTATAATTCACTGATCCAATCATGGGTTTCCTCTAATCTGATGTTTTTTTTCTCCAAATGTGTTCGTTATTACTGTTATGTCATTCTTCATTTCTGACTGGCTGTTTTTCATAGTTTCTATATCTTTTATCATGCTGTTGAGCAGCCTTATAATCATTATTATAAAATTTATATCTGATAAATTGATTATCTCCATTTTATTTGGCTCTTCTGGAGAATTTTCTTGTTCTTTCATTTGGGGCTTTCAAAGAAGAATGGAGATGGAGAGAGATATAGAAACATCAATGATGAGAGTGTCATTGATTTTCTGCCCCCTGCCTGATACTTGGGATCTCATTTGCAACCTGGGCATATACTCTGTCTGGGAAGCAAACCACGACCTCTGGTTCATAGGTTGATGCTCAACCCATTGAGCAATTCCACCTGATCAGGGTTTGTTTTTTTGTCTCCCCATGTTGGCTGCTTGTTAGAGTTTGTTTATATGTATTAGGTAGATCTGCTATGACTCCCTGCCTTTTTGGAGGGTTTCTGATGCAGAAAAATGTTAGACACTGATGGGCCCTGCATTTTCTGTTTGGAGCTATCAATAATCCACAGCATGTGGCTCCCTCTGCTGGGGGTAGGTGATTTTGGAAAGGACCAAGATTTACACATAAGGAAGCTTTTCCTAGCTTTTGGATGAGAACAGACCAGGCAAAGACTCAATGAACCCAGATATCCTCTTCTACCTGCAGGCTGATTATTATTCTCAGTCTCTTAATGAGCCTCACACTGTAGACCATAGCAAGATGTAAACTTCACAGGGTGGGATAAGAGGTTTTTCCCATTGTTGGGACAATTGCTCCCCACAGGCTAAAACTTCCTGGTTGGTAAAGGTCTGTCAGAAAAAGGTCTGTATAATGGGGGAATGACTCAGTACAGGAATCCAGGAGGCTGCCCTCTGAGCTCTCTTTCCAGAGAGCATCAACCCTGGAGTCTCCTCACACATCTCTAGTCCACTCTGCCCTCCTTATGCTGGAGCCCAAGGTGTGTGGCTGCACATGAAATTTTATTCATTGTCCTTTTAAGAGGGTGCCTGCCTTTCTAGCTGTCTCTCCCTGGTAGACAGCAACCCTGCTGCTTTTCACAACTAGGCTTTCACACCAGACTTTCTCTAGTTTTGATTCTCTTGGATGGGGTTTAGACCTCTGAGTTCTCAGTGGTAACTCCTTAGAGTTGAGATATTCTCTAGACTTTCAGCTGGGTTCTATAAGAGCTCAACCAGTCCTCTTGCTTCTCCGTAGTTCCTACCAGTCTCTATGTTGTTTTCATCTTTGGTTTTAAAGGTTCTCACTAGCTAGTCTTTAGTTAATTATTAAGGATCGTTTTACTATATTTTATATGTAATTCCAGTTTGTTCTTGGGAGAGTGTTAGTGTGGCTTCCATTTAATCTGCTACCATCTTGGAATCCTCTAAAAATGTTTTAATATTATGTCTTCAGTAGAGATTATAAGAGTGTTTATTTCAAAACTCATCACCCATTATGGAATGCTTTAGATGACATTTATCCATTGCAAGCACAGTGCTGTTTTTTTAAAAAAGGTAATTCATGGAGAAGTTTGTGTCTGATGGTGTGGCCAAGGCTGCTCACTGACTAACCAATATCCATCCTCCCTTTCTTTCTTACAAGTAAGATACAATTTTACTTTGATTTTTGTCACCTCAAATTCTGTTTACTGCATGATTTTAACCTGTGAGCTTTAACCTGTGAAGGCATTTGGTAGAACTTCCAGGAAAGTGGCTGACAGTGGCATCTTCTGCCCCTCAATTTTGTGCTTCTTCCTGCTTGGAGGATAGTCACCACACTAGGGTGGTGTCAGAGTTTTGTTGAAATAACCAAGGCATACCTTGGATAAGCGTGGGTGAATAGAAGGAGGAAAGCTAGGTTTTATGGAGTCTATACTCCATTTAGACCTTTTTTTTCCCACAGGAGATAAAAAGAAAGAAAATCACTAATTTGCTTAACGCATGGTATTATGTACTGCCTTTTTCATAGGGAAATGAAATTTCTAGTATAATTAGTGTGAATAATCTTCAAAGTATCTGCTCTGTTAAAATTAGCTACTTTTAACTTGCTTCGTAGTACTAGGGAAGCAAAGGGACTTTGTGGAATGCAAGAAATCTGTCTTTTTAAAAATATATAATTTTATTGATTCTTTACAGAGAGAAAGGGAGAGAGAGAGATAGAGAGTTAGAAACATTGATGAGAGAGAAACATCGATCAGCTGCCTCCTGCACACCCGCCACTGGGGATGTGCCCACAACTAAGGTACATGCCCTTGATCGGAATCAAACCTGGGACCCCTCAGTCCGCAGGCTGATGCTCTATCCACTGAACCAAACCGGTTTCAGTGAGAAATCTGTCTTAATCTGAGATGTGATTATATATAGGTGTGATATGTGTATATACTCATATCATATATGTAAAAATTATTGAGCTTTACATTGATTAGTGCAGTGATTGTCTTTTATTGTATGCATGTTGTCCCTGAATGAAAGAAAGCAATTTTAATCTATTACAGAGTGATGGGTTCTGATAATTTGAATATAGATATTGTAAAAGAGCTGGACAAATTTTTCTTTTAAAAATATTCAATAATCTTTTTGTTCCAAGTACCTAAGAAAACTAACCATTTCTCTCATTAAAAATGGGATTGGGGCATGTAGAAGAAGATAAAGAGAGGATAAATGGTGACAGAAAGGGACGGTTTTAGGTATACACACATACTATATAGAAATTATGTATTGTAGAATTGTACTCTTGAAACCTATATATTAACCAATGTCACATCAATAAGCTCAATAAAAATAAAAAAAACAAAAAATAATGGGTGTCCTATATTTATGTTTTCTTGTTAGTACTGTGTTCTAGTATATTTGTCATTATTCACTCTGTTGATAATCTTTTTCTTATATTTTTATTTGGTAGTTGTATGCATGCTTTTAGCAGCAGCAGCTATCTTCATTTTATTAACCCTTAGTTTTGGGTTATCTTAATTGTCACTCAAATTTTTCATTCTTATCATAATTCTAGGATCTGTGGTAATTAACCTATTGTGGACCTATTGGTGAAATGGTTAAACAGCAAACCCTAAGCAGGCATTTTCTTGGAGTCCAATATAGTAAAATCATTTAGTTGTCAATATAAAATATATCCTTTTTGTTATTAAAAATATAGGTTTATCCCTAACCGGTTTGGTTCAGTGGATAGAGAGCATCAGCCTGTGGACTGAACAGTCCCAGGTTCAATTCTAGTCAAGAACACATGCCTGGGTTGTGGGCTCAATTCTCAGAGGAGGCATCCCACCAATGATTCTCCTTCAACATTGATGTTTCTATATCTCTCTCCCTTTTCCTTCCTCTCTGAAATCAATAAAAATATATTTAAAACAACAACAACAACAACAAACGGCGCTGTAAAGAACTCTCTCCATGATAACTGCTGCCTAACAAACACACACACACACACACACACACACACACACACACACACACACTGCTAGGTAGTAATGAAAAATCACACACTGACATATACTATAAAGCATTGCATAGCTTTATGCATCAAAAGAGGAACTGGGATAGCTACAGCAATAGAGACACAGTTAGGAAAGACTCTTAATTAAAGTATGAACCTTAAACAATTATATGCAGAGAGAAGGGAACTTTCTGTGAGAGATCATTCAAGCTTCTGTACAACTAAGACAATTTACTATTTTGGAATATGAATCATTATTGGAACAAAAACAGCAAATAGTTCAGGTCTAGGATGACATAAGAAGAGGAGTTTAATAGAATCAAATCACAAATAATTTCCTTAGTTATATTTAGCTAAGGATTCTTATAATTCCTTAGAGTGGGAGAGAGGGAGGAGAGAGATGGAAGTAAAGGGGTTCAAGTAAAAGAGAGACAGTTCTTGCAAAACCATATTGCCAGTGTAATGATTCACTTCAACATTTGACCATTGAAAGGAGTATCACATGATATATGTGATGTAAATGTATATATTTATAATCAGAAGACTAACATCCAATATCAAATCTAGCTTTCAGATATTCTTATTGATGAAATAGTTTAACTAACCTTTACTTTTTCCTTGTATATTATTCTTTTTTTTTATTGCATTCACCCCTCTCTACCGCCACAGTGGTAAAAGTAATATAATTCATTATCAGCCATTTGCAAAATACAGAAATGTATATTAAAGGATACACTAACCACTTGTAGTTCCACTCCTCTGGATCTCTTTCCAGTGTCTGTCCTCATACTTCTTTTTGTGTTGACAAACTTTAAGGGTGCCAGGTCAGCAATTCTGATTATATAATTGAACAAGCATGTATAATAGCAGTCACAAAAATAACTCAGACAGAAGTGAGTACATAATTAACACAATTACACCCTACTTTGATAAAGGGCAGAGATTTTTCAAGAGGCATTAGAAAACCTCTCTTCTCTAGTTGTAAATTATTTGTAAAATCATAGCACAAGTACAATCGACTTTAAGTGAAATAATCAGATTGCTTACTTGTTTTTACCAAAGTCTGCTCTGAATAAATGGGCTTACATGGAAGTGAATATTAAAAAGAGAGGTAAATTTGGAACATGAACCACTTGGAAAACAGAAAAGACAGCCAGGAGGCAAAAATGAACATTTGGAATTTCTGGGGGGTGAGGGAGAAAAATATGAGAAGGGCAGGTGGAGCATATAATATGGGATGACAAGTATCTTAGAGTGACCAGGTAATTTACAATTAAATTCAGAACACTTTCAAGTGTGAAAATGGCACTATTAATAATTGTCTGAGTCAGAAAGTTGGATTATACAGTTAAAAATCAGAAATTATGATCATTTTAGATAAACTTTTATAAAACAAACCTAGTAGCAGCCTATTATTTGCTAAGTTTATTATATATATGGTAAGTTCTTGATATCACTATTCTTAATTTTTGACTCACCATCATTGACTTTTCTAATGAATCTCACTATCAAAATGAATGATAGGTGGATACTCTTTATTCTTACTGAGGGTACTGTAAAGAAATTGCTTATGTAGTAATTAGTGTAAAATGTTGAGACCAAGATCAGGTTTCAGTAATTGTAAGTTAGAGTCATTCTATTTTATTTATTTATTTATTTAATATTTTATTTTTATTTTTTTCTTATAATTTTTTAATTTTAATTTTTTACATGTGTCCTTATATCCCCATTACCCCCAGACCTCCATTTCTTTTTTTTAAAAAAATTTGCATCTGCAGACTAGAAATAATCATATAGGAAAAAAATGAGACAAGCAATAATGGTTATGCTAAGAGGCAAATGAATCGTCTGTAGTAAGTTTCTTTCTGGGCCAATAGTTTTTTGAGTCCCAGTTTCAATGTCCACCAGCTCCTTATGTGTACATGTCAGCAATGATATTTCAGTTCTGTGTGGTGGACAAATGGTGGCAATGCAGGTCTGACCCTCTCTAGTTTGGTCCTGGGCAACCTGCAGCGACGCACAACTGCTGACTGCAAGGATAGCAAGGCATCATCAATGTCTTCCATCTCTGGACTGTTTCTTTCTTTCTTTTTTATTGTTTAAAGTATTACAAATAATAGTACATATGTCTCATTTTTTTCTTCTATTGACTCCCTGCCCCACATGGCCTTCCCTACTTTTTATTTTTTTATTTTTATTTTTTTAATATATATATATATTTTTTATTAATTTTTTATACATATCTCCCCATTGCCCCCTCCCTCCCAGGCATACACCAACACCCCAGTGTCTATGTTCATTGGTTATGCTTATATGCATGCATACAAGTCCTTTGATTGATCTCTTATCTACCCTACCTCTCCTTAATCTTCCTGCTATAATATCACAGTCTGTTTGAAGCTTTACTGTCTCTGTATCTATCCTTTTGTTCATCAGTTTATAATGTTCTTTATTGTCCACAAATGAGTGAGATCATGTGGTGCTTCTCCTTCATTGATTGGCTTATTTCACCAAGCATAAGGCTCTCCAGTTCCAACCAGGTGGCTGCAAATGGTAAGAATTCCTTCTTTTTAATGGCAGCATTGAATTCCATCGTGTAGATGTACCACAGTTTTCTGATCCAGTCATCTGCTGACGGGCACCTAGGCTGTTTCCAAATTGTAGCTATTGTAAATTGTGCTGCTATGAACATAGGGGTGCATAAATCCTTTCTAATTGGTGTTTGTAATTTCTCAGGATAAATTCCTAAGAGTGGGATTACAGGGTCAAATGGGAGATCTATTTTTAGTCTTTTGATGAAACTCCATACTGTTCTCCACAGTGGCTGCACCAGTCTGCATTCCCACCAACAGTGCACAAGGATTCCTTTTTCTCCGCATCCTCGCCAACACTTGTCGTTTGTTGATTTGTTGATGATTGCCATTCTGACAGGTGTAAGATGGTATTGCATTGTCATTTTGATTTGCATCTCTCGGATGATTAATGACTTTGAACATGTTTTCATGTGTCTCTTGGCCTTCCTTCTGTCGTCTTCTGAAAAGGTTCTGTTTAGATCCGTTACCCATTTTTTTTTATTGGATCCTTCATCTTCCTTTTATTAAGTTGTATAAGTTGGCTGTAGATTTTGGAGATTAAACCTTTATCAGTGATAACATTTGCAAATATGTTCTCCCATACAGTGATCTTTCTTGTTGTTTTGTTGATGGTTTCTTTTGCTGTGCAAAAGCTTTTTATTTTGATGTAGTCCCATTTGTTTATTTTTTCTTTAGCTTCCATTGCCTTTGGAGCAGTATCAGTGAAGAAATTCTTTTGGCATATATCTGAGATTGTGCTGCCTGTGGATTCCTCTAGTATTTTTATGGTTTCCCTTGTAATGTTTAAGTCCTGTATCCATTTTGAGTTTATTTTTGTATTTGGTGTAAGTTGGTGGTTCAGTTCCAATTTTTTGAATGTATCTGTCCAATTTTCCCAACACCATTTATTGAAGAGGCTATCTTGGCTCCATTGAATGTTCATGCCTCCTTTGTCAAATATTAGTTGAGCATAGTGGTTTGGGTGGATATCTGGGTTCTCTATTCTATTTCATTGGTCTATATGTCTGTTCTTGTGCCAGTACCAGGCTGTTTTGAGAACAGTTGCTTTGTAGTATAGCTTGAATCTGGTATTGAGATCCCACCTACTTTATTCTTCCTTCTCAGAATTGCTGTAGCTATCCGTGGTCTTTTTTTTGTTCCAGATGAATCTATGAAGAATTCTATCTAGGTCTGTGAAATATGTCCTTGGTATTTTAATGGGTAGTGCGTTGAATCTGTAGATTGCTTTGGGTAGTATGGACATTTTAATGATGTTGATTCTCCCAATCCATGAGCATGGTATGCTCTTCCATCTGTTAACATCTTCTATCTCTTTTTTCAGTGTCCTGTAGTTTTCTGGATATAGGTCTTTTACCTCTTTAGTTAGCTTTATTCCTAGGTATCTTAATTTTTTTGGTGCGATGGTAAATGGGATTGCTTTTTTAGTTTCTCTTTCTATAATTTCACTATTAGTGTATAGAAATGCCACAGACTTCTTAGCATTAATTTTGTATCCTGCTACATTGCCAAATTCATTAATTAAGTCAATTAGTTTTGGAATGGAGTCCTTTGGGATTTTTATGTACAATTTGCCATCTGCAAATAAGGATAGCTTTACTTCTTCTTTTCCAATTTGGATGCCTTTTATTTCTTCTTCTTGTTAATTGCAATGGCTAATACTTCCAGTACTATGTCGAACAGGAGAGGTGAGAGTGGGCATCCCTGTCTTGTTCCTGTTCTTAGGGGAAATGTTTTTAGTTTTTGCCCATTGAGTATGATGTTAGCTGTGGGTTTATCATATATGGCTTTTATGATGTTGAGGTATGATCCTTCTATTCCCACTTTGCTGAGAGTTTTTATCAAGAAAGGGTGTTGGATTTTGTCAAATGCTTTTTCTGCATCAATTGATATGACTATGTGATTTTTATCTCTCAATTTGTTTAAGTGATGTATCACATTTATTGATTGGCGGATATTGTACCATCCCTGCATTCCTGGGATGAATCCTGCTTGGTCATGGTGTATGATCTTTCTGATGTACTCCTGGATCCGGTTTGCTAGAATTTTGTTGAGGATTTTGGCATCTATGTTCATGAGAGATATTGGCCTTTTGTTCTCTTTCATTGTGTTGTGTTTATCTGGTTTTGGTATTAGGGTGATGCTGGCTTCATAGAAGGTGTTTGGAAGTGTTCCTTCTTCTTGAATGTTTTTGAATAGTCTGAGGAGGATAGGTTTTAATTCTTCCTTGAATGTTTGGTAAAACTTTCCTTTTTGCCATCTGGACCCAGGCTTTTATTTGCTGGAAGCTTTTTGATGACTGCTTCAATTTCTTCCATAGTTATTGGACTATTGAGATGTTTGGTTTCCTCCTCATTCAGTTTTGGGAGGTTATATTTTTCTAGGAAAATGTCCATTTCTTGCAGGTTGTCCAATTTGTTGGAATAGAGTTGTTCATAGTATTTTTTTAACAATCCTTTGTATTTCCACAGGGTCTGTTGTTATTTCTCCTCTTTCATTTCTGATTTTGTTTATTTGGGTCTTCTCTCTTTGCCTCTTGGTGAGCCTGGCTAGGGGTCCATCAATCTTGTTTATCCTTTCAAAGAACCAGCTCTTTGTATTGTTGATCTTTTGAATTGTTTCTTTGGTCTCCAAGTTGTTTATCTCCACCCTGATCTTCACTACTTCCTTCTGAGTACACTGGGCTTTTCTTGTTGCTCTCGTTCTAGCTTTTTGAGTTGTAGGTTTAGGTAATTTATTACCATTGTTTCCTGTTTTTTGCATTAGGCTTGTAGGGCTATGAACTTCCCTCTCAAGACTGCTTTCACTGTGTCCCATAAATTTTGTATTGTGTTGTCATTGTCATTTGTTTTCATGATGTTTTTTATTTCTTCCTTGATCTCTCTGGTTACCCAGTCGTTGTTTAATAGCATGCTGTTTAGTCTCCATGTGTTTGATTTCTTTCTGTTGTTTTTATTACAGTTGATTTCCAGTTTTATGCCACTGTGGTCTGAGAAAATGCTTGATATGATTTCTATCTTCTTGAATTTGAAGAGACTTTTCTTATGACCCAACATATGATCTACCTTTGAAAATGACCAATGTGCACTGGAGAAGAATGTATATTATGTGGCTTTGGGCTGAAATGTTCTGAAGATGTCAATTAATTCCATCTGTTCTAGTGAGTCATTTAGGATTGATGTTTCTTTGCTGATTTTTTGTTTAGAGGATTTGTCTAATGGTGACAGTGGGGTATTAAAGTCTCCTACTATGATTGTATTGCTGTCAATCTCTCCCTTAATATCCTCCAAGACTTTTTTAAAATATATTTAGGTGCTCCTATATTGGGTGCATATATGTTTACCAGAGTTATTTCTTCTTGTTGGATTGTTCCCTTTAGTATTATGAAGTGTCCCTTTTATCTCTTGTTATGTCCTTCACTTTGAGATCTAATTTGTCAGATATAAGTATTGCAACCCCAGCTTTATTTTCATTTCCATTTGCCCGAAATACTATGTTCCATCCCTTCACCCTCAATCTGTGTGCATCTCTTTTCCTAAGGTGGGTTTCTTGAAGACAGCAGATATATGGATCATATTTTCTTATCCAATCGGTTACCCTATGTCTTTTCATTGGAGCATTTAATCCGTTTACATTTAAAGTTATTATTGATAAGTACTTATCTGTTGCCATTTTTAGTCCTTACCCCTGAGTTCCTTCTTCGCTTCCTCTTTCTTTTTATTACAGCAGACCTTTTACCATTTCTTGCATTGCTGGTTTGGTGGTAATATATTCCCTTAGTCCTTTTTGTCTGTGAATCTTTTGATTTCACCTTCAATTTTGATTGAGAGTCTTGCAGGGTACAGTATTCTTGGATTCAGACCCTTCCTTTGTATGATTTTGTATATTTCATTCCATTCCCTTCTGGCCTGATGAGTTTCTGTTGAGAAGTCAGTAGCTAGTCTTATGGGAGTTCCTTTGTAGGTAACTTTCTGTTTCTCTCTGGCTGCTTTTAAGATTCTTACTTTGTCGTCGGTGTTTGCCAATTTTATTGTAATGTGTCCCGGTGTCGGTTTGTTGGGGTTCATTTTGCTTGGGACTCTGTGAGCTTCTTGGATTTGTGTGGGTTTTTTCTTTTCTATATTGGGGATATTTTCTGTCATTATTTCTTCAAACACATTCTCTAATCCTTGTTCAGTTTCTACTCCTTCTGGAACCCCAATTATACGGATGTTGTTTTGTTTCATGTTATCCCAAAGTTCCCTTAGACTCTCCTCTTGCTTTTTAACTTTTTTTTCTAGAAGCTGCTGTACTTGGGTATTTTTTCCTACCGTGTCTTCTAGCTCACTGATGTGGTCCTCTGCTTCCTCTAGTCTACTTTTGATGCTTTCTATTGAGTTCTTTATAGCAGTGATGTCATTTTTTCATTCCTTCTTGTTTGTTCTGCACCTCCTCTAGGTTCTTCTTCATTTCCTCTTGGCTCTTACTCATATTGTTAAATTTGTCTTCCATTTTTCAACCACATTATGATCATTTCTCTGAACACTTTCTCTGGTAGGCTTATTTCTGGTTCTATTTCGTTTACTTCCTTTTCTGGTGAAACCTGTCTTTCTGTCTGATGTGGGCTGTTTCTTTTTCTGCCCATGGTCTTTCTTCTCCGGGTGTCTGGTTATGTAGTTCTCTCTCCTACGTTGATTGAAAGGCACAAACTAGAACACGACCAGGTACAGCACACAAGGCACTGAGTAGAAATGTATTCAAGATGTTAATAATCACAAATAAGGTGACCGCCAATGAAGGACAAATTAGGGGTAAATAGAGAAAGAAGAAGAGGAAAATGAGGAAAAAAGAAAAGAAAGAAATGCCAAAATCAAATTGAGAGAGTGAGAAAAAACAAGATAAATAAATTACCAATAAAATAAAATAAAATAAGAAAATAAAAAGGAGAAGAAGGAGTAAGAAAGAGGAAGAGAAAGAAGTCAGAGAGAAAGGAAAGTGTATAAGAGAGAAAAGAGGAACAAAATATAGATGTCAGGAGACAATTCCAATAGAACAGTCACTAATCCCAATAAAGGCCAGCAACCAGTACCTAGAGATTAAGGCAAATTGCAAATAGCAACTGGTATCGAGGGAGGTGAGGGAAAAGAGAGGTAGAAAACAAAGCAAGCAAAAAACAAAATAAAACAAGTAGAATAAACTAAAACAATCTCACAAAAAAATTTCAAAAAATCAATATAGTCACTTTTCAGGCAAATAGCAACAAAAGGACATAGAGAAAAAACAACTTTTTGGCTAGTGAAGAGAAGAAGAGAGAGGTTTGTTTGCACTTGTAGTAGGGGATTTGAAATTAGATATTAAATGGGGTGAAATTTTAACCAGGTATAGAGAAAAATAGGGAGAATCTAAAGTTGGAAAAGGGAAAGAAAAACAAGACAACAAAATGGGGAAATTTTGGAGGAAAGTGTTGGCATAAAGGTAGAGTTGAGTTGGAGTAAAATTATGCTAAAGGAAAGATGAAAATAGAATGTAGAACTCTAATCCCGAAATAAAATAAAGAGAAAACAAAATGACACTTGTGGTTTTTTTCCCAAAATGGTTAAGTACTAGTAGTAATTAATAATACTAGTTTAAAACAAAAATGTAATAATTATAAAGGTAAAATCAATTGAGGTGGAAAGAAAAAAATATTCTTTTAATTAAAATATGTGAAAATGAAAAATAAAAAATTAAAAATTAAAAAAAAAAGAAAAAAGGAAAAATAAAAAGAAGAAGAAAAATAGAATGGTCCTTCACTTCCACTATTATTCTGCTTGGCACTGCAGCTCCCTGTGTTCCCCTCTTGGTGTTTTAATCTCTATTCTTTTGTGGTTATGCGAGAGTCAATTTGTGTGTCATCCACTGGGTGGCAGTGTTTTGGAATTGATCTCTGAGACAAAGCACAGGACCTCTCTAGGCTGTGCTCAGATCCTGCTACTCTGTGGTTCTCAAAGCCAGTTTGTGGGGGTTTTGCAGCCGGGACACTGTAGTAACTCCCAGGCTGTCCCTCTCCCCAGAAAAAAAAAACAACAACCAGTCGTTTTCCAGAGCTCCCCTCTGTCATAGCTCAGAGGATTTGCCTTCACACTCAGGGATCACGCCCTGACCACCTTTGCGGACCTCTCCAGAGGCAGCTTTCCCGCAGCCCGGTTCCCACTGTGTGCGAGTCTCTGTTGTGCGGGGGTAGGAGACCTCACCCTGACCCAGGCGAAATCTGACCCTTCTGCGCGTTGCGTGGATCTCCGAATCAATCTCCAAATCCACTGCCTGCGCGTCCGTGCCGCCTGGGAAGCCGGGCTCTGGGTCCCCGGCTGCTCTGTGGGTGCCTCCGTCAGCGCAGCTTTCAGGCCTCAGCAGACATCTACCTCCCCCTTATCTCAGGTGAAATCTGACCTTTCCGTGTGCTCTGTGGATCTCTGGTTCTGCCGCGTGTCTGCGCTGATTGGAGAGCAGAAGTTCTGGGTCCTCGGGTCCCTGGCTGCTCAATGGGTGCCCAGCCGAAGGCTTCAGACCGCCGCAGACATCCACCTCCCACTGCAAGATGGCTCGGGCTCCACGTTCGCGCTGGTGGCTTTGCCTATCATGTATTTATTAACATGTCTGTCTTTCTTCTGCCTGGCCACAGCCCCTGGGTTTCACCACAGCATTAAACTCCTTTGTCAGCTTCTTCAGATTTCCTTTAACTCTGCCATTCCGTTGACATCAGAACAAATTAAATTCACAGAATCAGCCTCTTTGGGGCACCTGGAATTTCCTCCCCTTTGGCCTTGCTGCTCTTCTGCTTTTTCACAAGTCAAACTTGCCTTCGGGGTTTCTTCGCCATATTGCCCTTAATTATTGAAATCCAGGAGACCTATTGCCTGGTATGAACCTGGCTGGAGAGATGTATTCCTGGCTTTCTACTTTCTCTGACGGACTTGTTCTGCTTAGCACAATACTCTCTCCAGGCCCATTCTTGCTATTGCAAATGGTAGGGGTTTACAAATAAAAAGAAGGAGCTCTTCCCATGAAGCAGGTGCTCCGGGAAGTGACCCACGCGGAGGACCCCACCTGGGGAACTCTTCCCTACTTTTTAGTACATGCCCTCACCTGCCCCACTCCCCCAGTGTCTTGTATCTATTGGTTATGCTTATATACATGCATACAAGTCCTTCGGTTGATCTCTTATAGCGCCTCCCCCCCAAACTTCCCTTACCTTTCTGCTGAAGTATGACAGTCTGATCAATGCTTCTTTGCTTCTGTATCTGTCCCCCTGCCCCAATTCTTTTCTTTAAAAATAACTTGCCTTTGCAGACTAGAAATAAACCTATAAGAACAAAATATGTTTTGAGTCCTAGTTTCAATGTCCAATAGTTCTGAGCCCCAGTTTCAATGTCAAACAGTTCCTTACTTGTACATGTCAGTAATGGTATCTGGATGGTAGACAAATGGTGGCAATGCAGGTCCGACCCTCTCTGGTTTGGTCCTGGGCAACCTGTAGCGACACACATCTGCTGACTGCTAGCATGACAAGGTGGCTTCGGCATCTTCCATTTCTGGACTGTTTCTCCTCTTGTCTTCTTGCTTGGAACAAACCTGTCAGCTCCTCTCTGTTGTAGGAGTCCACTTGGTCTTGGAGTTGTTTTCTGAAAGTATATAAACATATTCTCGATCAAAAGTTAATAAAAGAGTCTTTTCTATAAGATTGACTTGGGGTCCTTTTTATTTTTGCCCAAACGATTTTTTTTTGGCTTATTTTGACACCATGTGTTTTTCATGGATGTCTTGCTGTTAGCATTACAAATGAAAATTAATTTTCTAAAGTAAATTTTTTTCTAGATGTAATTTACTTACCGGATATTTTTCCTTACATGATATTATCCTACGATTCTCCCTTTTTTGATTAATGGAGGTTTTTGTAAAGTTTTTAATGCAATCTTGATAACTTTAAATTTTAATTTTTTGCACAAAAATAGAGTCATTCTATTTGAGTTACAGACTTCACTCTCTGAACTGCTAGTAAAGCTCTATGTATCTGGCTTTTTATTTTATAGAAATTTTAAATTAGAAGCTGGTATACTGCATTCCCTCTTGGTCTCTCTGTAGTGACTATTGTAATATGTCTTCATAGAAGTCTTAAAATGTAATTTTCACTAGTAAATATCTCAAACTGCACTTTCAAGTCAGTTTGCTGTGTCCATTGTATATATTTGGAAAATTAATACATCACACCTCAGTTTACAAACCATAATTTGAGGAGTACTTACAATAGGAAAGAAGGCTAAGAAAAATTGCTTCTGGACCAGCTTTCCTCCTGAAAATTCGAGAAATATGAGCTGAACTAACTGTTCATTGAGAGCTGCAACCCTTGGAACTCTGAGCCAATTATAATAGTAGGAATTTGCTTTGCCAAAGAACTCTGTCATCCTGAGGCCCCTTATGCTATCATGTGACATTTGGTCCGATCAGAATGCCAAATCTCTATCTAATGCTCTTTTCTTTTCCTAGTGGTCTATATCAAAATAGGATCCAGTCTAGCTGGATTTCCCACCTCAAGATACTTCCAAGTGCTCCAGGTACATGATATACTAGTAAAGGAGTGAAAACTTGAAGGAGTATAGGCAGTTTTTGGAGACTTTCTGCTACAGTGCTTCCTCTCTGGCAATAGACTGGGATAGAGTTGCACAACAAATTACAGCGAGGTCATCTGTTCACCTGCTTTTTATGAATACTCTGTGATGGGATTCTTCAAATAAGAGACTCTAGTGTCTGTGAACTCTCTGTGAGAATTTTAATTTTTTATTTAAATAATCATTTAAAAAATAAGCATTTTATGAATCATCCAAAAATGGCTTCCCTATAGCCAAGTGCTACTCTTAAATTTTAATGCCATGTTTGTGTTTATGATTGAGTCAGCATTAAACAATTCTGTTTTACTCAGGGAGATAATGAGAAACAGACAATAAGTAAATGATGCATTTATATAGTGAATGCTACCTGATATCACCACAAGCTCTATGAACAAATAAGTAATTTGAATGAAAAAAATTTTAATGAAAAAAAATTGATAGGGAATAGTCATCTCATAGTACCTGGTAGGAGCCTGGAAGTAATTCATGCTATAGTTGGTGATGAGTAAAACAATATGACTTGTCACATTAACTTAGGACTTTTTTTTATTGTGTTACATGTATACATATCTCCCTATTGACCCCCCTCCCACCCAGGCATATCCCAACTCCCCAGTGTCTATGTTCATTGGTTATGTTTATATGCATAGATACAAGTCCTTTTATTGATCTCTCATCTACCCCACCTCTCCTTAATCTTCCTGCTATAATTTCACAGTCTGTTTGATGCTTTACTGACTCTATATCTATCCTTTTGTTCATCATTTTACAATGTTCTTTATAATCCACAAATGAGTGGGATCATGTGGTGTTTCTCCTTCATTGACTGGCTTAGTTCACTAAGCATAAAGCTCTCCAGTTCCATCCAGATTGTTGCAAATGGTAAGAGTTCCTTCTTTTTAATGACAGCATAGAATTCCATTGTGTAGATATACCACTGTTTTCTGATCCACTCATCTGCTGATGGGCACCCAGGCTGTTTCCAAATTGTAGCTATTGTGAATTCTGCTGCTATGAACATAGGTATGCATATATCCTTTCTAATTGGTGTTTGTAATTTCTTAGGATAAATTCCTAAGAGTGGTATTACAGGGTCAAATGGGAGATCCATTTTTAGTTTTTTAAGAAAACTCCATACTGTTCTCGACAGTGGCTGCACCAGTCTGCATTCCCACTAACAGTGCACAAGGGTTCCTTTTTCTCCGCATCCTGCCCAACACTTCTCGTTTGTTGATTTGTTGATGATTGCCATTCTGAGAGGTGTAAGATGGTATCACATTGTTGTTTTGATTTGTATCTCTCGGATAATTAGTGACTTTGAACATGTTTTCATGTGTCTCTTAGCCTTCCTTCTCTCATCTTTCGAAAAGGTTCTATTTAGGTCCGTTGCACATTTTTTTATTGGATCGTTTATCTTCCTTTTATTAAGTTGTAGAAGTTGGCTGTAGATGTTGGAGATTAAACCTTTATCAGTGATAACATTTGCAAATATGTTCTCCCATACATTGGTCTTTTCTTGTTGTTTTGTTGATAGTTTCTTTGGCTGTACAAAAGCTTTTTATTTTGATGTAGTACCATTTGTTTATTTTTTCTTTAGCTTCCATTGCCTTGGGAGCAGTATCAGTGAAGAAATTCTTTTGGCATATATCTGAGATTGTGCTGCCTGTGGATTCCTCTAATATTTTTATGGTTTCCCTTCTAATGTTTAAGTCCTGTATCCATTTTGAGTTTATTTTTGTATTTGGTGTAAGTTGGTGGTCCAGTTTCATTTTTTTGTGCATGTATCTGTCCAATTTTCCCAACACCATTTGTTGAAGAGGCTATCTTGGCTCCATTGAATGTTCATGCCTCCTTTGTCAAATATTAGTTGAGCATAGTGGTTTGGGTGGATATCTGGGTTCTCTATTCTATTCCATTGGTCTATATGTCTGTTTTTGTGCCAGCACCAGGCTGTTTTGAGAACAGTTGCTTTGTAGTATAGCTTGAGTCTGGTATTGAGATCCCACCTACTTTATTCTTCTTTCTCAGAATTGCTGTGGCTATTCGTGGTCTTTTTTTGTTCCAGATGAATCTATGAAGAATTATTTCTAGGCCTGTGAAATATGTCCTTGGTATTTTAATGGGTAGTGCATCGAATCTATAGATTGCTTTTGGTAGTATGGACATTTTAATGATGTTGATTCTCCCAATCCATGAGCATGGTATGCTTCTCCATTTGTTAACATCTTTCTCTATCTCTTTTTTCAGTGTCCTGTAGTTTTCTACATATAGATCTTTTACCTCTTTAGTTAGGTTTATTCCTAGGTATCTTAATTTTTTTGGTGCGATGGTAAATGGGATTGCTTTTTTAGTCTCTCTTTCTGTAATTTCACTATTAGTGTTTAGAAATGCCACAGATTTCTTGGCATTAATTTTGTATCCTGCTACATTGCCAAATTCATTTATTAAGTTAATTAGTTTTGGGATGGAGTCCTTTGTTTTTTTTATGTACAGTATTATGTCATCTGCAAATAAGAACAGCTTTATTTCTTCTTTTCCAATTTGAATGCCTTTTATTTCTTCTTCTTGTGTAATTGCAATGGCTAATACTTCCAGTACTATGTTGAACAGAGGAGGTGAGAGTGGGCATCCCTGTCTTGTTTCTGTTCTTAGGGGAAATGTTTTTAGTTTTTGCCCATTGAGTATGATGTTAGCTGTGGGTTTATTATACATGGCTTTTGTGATGTTGAGGTATGATCCTTCTATTCCCACTTTGCTGAGAGTTTTTATCAAGAAAAGGTGTTGGATTTTGTCAAATGCTTTTTCTGCATCAATTGATATGACTATGTGATTTTTATCTCTCAGTTTGTGTATGTGATGTATCACATTTATTGATTTGCAGATATTGTACCATCCCTGCATTCCTGGGATGAATCCTGCTTGGTCATGGTGTATGATCTTTCTGATGTACTGCTGGATCCGATTTACTAGTATTTTGTTGAGATTTTTTGCATCTATGTTCATGAGAGATATTGGCCTATAATTCTCTTTCATTGTGTTGTCTTTATCTGGTTTGGGTATTAGGGTGATGCTAGCTTCATAGAAGGTGTTTGGAAGTGTTCCTTCTTCTTGAATGTTTTTAAATAGTCTGAGGAGGATAGGTTTTAATTCTTCCTTGAATGTTTGGTAAAACTCTCCTGTGTAGCCATCTGGTCTCGGGCTTTTATTTGCTGGAAGCTTTTTGATGACTGCTTCAATTTCTTCCATAGTTATTGGAGTATTGAGATGTTTGGCTTCCTCCTCATTGAGTTTTGGAAGGTTATATTTTTCTAGGAATATGTCTATTTCTTGCAGGTTGTCCAATATGATGGAATAAAGTTGTTCATAGTATTTTTTAACAATCCTTTGTATTTCGGCGGGGTCTGTTGTTATTTCTCCTCTTCAATTTCTGATTTTGTTTATTTGGGTCTTCTTTCTTTGCTTTTTGGTGAGCCTGGCTAGAGGTCCATCAATCTTGTTAATCCTTCCAAAGAACCAGCTCTTGGTTTTGTTGAACTTTTGAATTGTTTCTTTGGCCTCCATGTTTTTTATCTCCGCTCTGATCTTTACTATTTCCTTCCTTCTGCTTACACTGGGCTTTTCTTGTTGCTCTCTTTCTAGCTCTTTGAATTGTAGGGTTAGGCAATTTATTACCATTGTTTCCTGTTTTTTTGCAGTATGCTAGTAGGGCTATGAACTTCCCTCTCAAGATGCTTTCACTGTGTCACATAAATTTTGTATTGTTGTGTTGTCATTGTCATTTGTTGTCATGATGTTTTTTTATTTCTTCCTTGATCTCTTTGGTTACCCAGTCGTTGTTTAATAGCATGCTGTTTAGTCTCCACGTATTTGATTTCTTTCCATTGTTTTTATTATAGTTGATTTCCAGTTTTATGCCACTGTGGTCTGAGAAAATGCGTGATATGATTTCTATCTTCTTGAATTTGAAGAGACTATTCTTATGACCCAACATATGATATATCTTTGAAAAAGACCCATGTGCACTAGAGAAGAATGTATAATCTGTGGCTTTGGGGTGAAATGTTCTGAAGATTTCAATTAATTCTATCTGGTCTAGTGAGTCATTTAGGATTGATGTTTCTTTGCTGATTTTTTGTTTAGAGGATTTGTCCAATGGTGTCAGTGGGGTATTAAAGTCTCCTACTATGATTGTATTGCTGTCAATCTCTCCCTTAATATCCTCAAGAGTTTTTTTTTTTATGTATTTAGGTGCTCCTATGTTGGGTGCATATATGTTTACCAGAGTTATTTCTTCTTGTTGGATTGTTCCCTTTAGTATTATGAAGTGGCCTTCTTTATCTCTTGTTATGTCCTTCACTTTGAGATCTAATTTGTCAGATATAAGTATTGCAACCCCAGCTTTATTTTCATTTCCATTTGCCTGAAATACCATTTTCCATCCTTTCACCCTCAATCTGTGTGCATTTCTTTTCCTGAGGTGTGTTTCTTGCAGACAGCAGATATATGGATCATATTTTCTTATCCAATCGGTTACCCTATGTCTTTTCATTGGAGCATTTAATCCGTTTACATTTAAAGTTATTATTGATAAGTACTTATCTGTTGCCATTTTTAGTCCTTACCCCCAAGCTCCTTCTTTGCTTCCTATTTCTTTTTATTACAGCCGACCCTTTACCATTTCTTGCAATGCTGGTTTGGTGGTAATATATTCCCTTCATCCTTTTTTGTCTGTGAAGCTTCTGATTTCACCTTCAATTTTGATTGAGAGTATTGCAGGGTACAGTATTCTTGGATTCAGACCCTTCCTTTGCATGACTTTGTATATTTCATTCAATTCTCTTCTGGCCTGATGAGTCTCTGTTGAGAAATCTGTAGCTAGTCTTATGGGGGTTCCTTTGTAGGTAACTTTCTGTTTCTCTCTGGCCGCTTTTAACATTCTTATTTTGTCATTGGTGTTTGCCAATTTAATTATAATGTGTCTTGGTGTCGATTTGTTGGGGTTCATTTTGTTTGGGACTCTGTGAGCTTCTTGGATTTGTGTGGCTTTTTTCCTTCCTATATCAGGGAAGTTTTCTGTCATTATTTCTTCAAACAGGGTTATATTCCTTGCTCAGTTTCCACTCTTTCTTAAACCCCTATTATGCGGATGTTGTTTTGTTTCATGTTATCCCAAAGTTCCCTTCAGCTCTCCTCTTGCTTTTTAACTTTTTTTTCTAGAAGCTGCTGTACTTGGGTATTTTTTTCTACCATGTCTTCTAGCTCACTGATGCAGTCCTCTACTTCTTCTAATCTACTTTTGATGCTTTCTATTGACTTCTTTATAGCAGTGATGTCATTTTTCATTACTTCTTGTTTATTCTGCACCTCCTCCAGGTTCTTCTGCATTTCTTCTTGCTGCTTCTTTATCTACTCTTGGGTCTTCTTTATTTCCTCTTGGCTCTTACTCAGATTGTCAATTTTGTCTTCCATTCTTTTCATCCACCTTATGATCATTTCTCTGAACTCTTTCTCTGGCAGGCTTATTTGTGGTTCTATTTCGTTTACTTCCTTTTCTGGTGAAACCTGCCTTTCTGTCTTATGTGGGCTGTTTCTTTTTCTGCCCATGGTCTTTCTTCTCCGGGTGTCTGGTTATGTAGTTCTCTCTACTACATTGATTGAAAGGCACAAACCCCAACACGACCAGATACAATACATAAGGCACTTTCTGTGTGCTGTGTGGATCTCCTCTGTGTCTGCGCTGATTGGAGAGCGGTGTTCTGGGTCCCCGGCTGTTCGGTGGTTGCTTCAGCCACAGCTTTCAGACCGCCGCAGACATCCACCTCCCTCTGCAAGATGGCGTGGTCTCCCTAACTTAGGACTTTTAATCTAAAGCTTATTGGTTTCATTGCTTGGTTTATATTCACCTTATAGACTGGTATTTTTGTAGTTACATAAGCTCAATAAGCATAAAAATTTATATCTAGTAATATATGTGCATGAAGATGATTGAAAAGCATGCACTAAAATGCCAAATTTTCTGGATATCAATGTTATCACTACTGTGTGGGAGTTACTGGTGTGGACATTTATGTTATGCTAGAGGCTTAGTGCATAAATTCATGCATGGGTGGGGTCCGGCTGGCCCGGCCCCAGTAAGTGGATTGGGGCTAGGTCTGTCAGGAGTAGGAGAAAGCAAGATGTTGGCCAGCTGGCCTGCCCAAGTTAGGGCCTGATCAGGGCTGGGCCATCTGCGGGGAGGCGCAACAGGCAATTGGCCAGCAGGCCCCACCTCGATTGGGGTGGAGGGGCTTATTGGGGGTAGAGCTGGCTATGGGGAGAGTCTGTGGGCAGTGGACTGGCTGCCCCCCCCCCCCGAATGGGGTGGGAAAGCCATTGGGGCCTGTAGCCTGGGGGATGGATCACAGGTGGTTGGCTGGCTGGCCCTGCCCCTGATTAGGGTTAGGGGGGGCTGATCTGGGGTGGGGCTGGGTGGGGAGAGAGGCTTCAGGAGGTTGGCTGGCCAGTTCTGCCCCCTATTGGCATGGGGGTGTGATCAGGGATGGGGCCGGCCAGGGGAAGGTCTGTGGGCTGATTGGGGTGGGGTAGGTTGACTGGTGATGGGTCAGCCTGAGGAAAGGTCTACAGAGGGGTTGGCTGGCCATCCTGCCCTCAATAGTGGTGGGAAAGGTTGATTAGGGATGAGGTGGGCTGGGAGGAGGGGCTCCTGGAGGTTGGCTGCTCACCCCACCCTTCTATATGGCCAGTTTGCTGGCTGCAGTCGGTGTCATAGCAACCAGTCATTCTAGCATTCTGATTGTTGCCTTTTTATATATATACTAATACACCTGCACATGAATCTGTGCTATAGTTTATGTAATGGTTTATGTGATTGTTAGAGATAAATGACAGGCCTCCTAATTCCCAATCCCAGGCACTGGAAAGAATTTAATAGTATTGTCTTCTTGTCATCGTACAGCGGTACCTCGAGATACGAGTGCCCTAACATATGAGATTTTTGAGATATGAGCCATCAAGTGAGCGATTTTTTGCTTTGAAATACAAGCAACATTTGAGACGAGTAATCGTGTGGATCGGCCGGCTGCACACGACCCACCAGTTTACCACGACTCGAGCGTCTCATAGTTTCCCATGCTTCAGTCAGTGTGCTTGTTTACCTCTTGTCGAAACATCTTTTGTGCATTTACATACTTTATCACATATCTTTTTATAACCATGGGTCTGAGGAAAGCGAGTGGAAAGGTCAGTGCTCAGAAGAGGATGATGTCTATTGAATTAAAGCGTGAAATCATAGAAAAATATGAGCAAGGTGTGCGAGTGGCTGACTTGGCGAGGCAATACGTTTGTAGTACTTCAATGATATGCACTGTGCTTAAACAGAAGGAATCGATAAAGGGCATAACGCCAGCTAAGGGCGTTGCAATAATTTCTAAGCTCCGTAGCTCTCTCCATGAAAAGATGGAGAATCTACTGATGGTGTGGGTGACGGAGAAGTAGCTTAAAGGAGATGCATTAACACAGGGCATCATATGCGAGAAGGCGCGAGTGATTAACAGTGATTTGCTGGAGCAGACCCCATGCACTTCCACAGACGAAGCATCAAAAGACTCATTTAAAGCCAGTAGAGGCTGGTTTGATAACTTCAGGAAAAGGTCCGGCATTCACTCCATTGTCAGGCATGGTGAGGCAGCAAGTTCGGATGTGAAGGCAGCTGATTACTTCAAAACTTTTTCTGAACTGATAGAAGCCAAAGGATATATCCCCCAGCAAGTCTTCAACTGTGATGAGACAGGGCTTTTCTGGAAGAAGATGCCGAATAGGACTTATATAATGGCAGAGGAGAAGGCGATGTCAGGCCACAAACCCATGAAGGATAGGCTAACTCTCACACTGTGCGCCAATGTGAGTGGTGACTGCAAGTTCAAGCCTCTGCTCATATACCATTCAGAAAACCCCAGAGTCTTTAAGTCACATAAGATTGTAAAAGATAAACTGCAAGTTATGTGGAGGGCAAACCCAAAGGCATGGGTCACCAGGCAGTTCTTTGTGAAGTGGGTAAACCTGGTTTTCGGCCCTTCTGTTAAGAAATATCTACAGGAAAACAACCTAACCACGCTAGCCCTCCTCGTCCTTGACAATGCTCCTGCTCACCCACTGAACCTCGAAGATGAACTCCTCGAAGAGTTCAAGTTTGTAAAGGTTGTCTACCTACCTCCTAACATCATTCCTATCCTGCAGCCCATGGATCAGTAGGTGATTTCTAATTTTAAAAAGCTGTACATCAAGCACCTGTTCTGGCGCTGCCTTGAGGTGACGGAGAACACAAACCTCACCCTTTGAGAGTTCTGGAAGAACCACTTTAACATCGTAATATACCTCAGAATTATTGATCAGGCCTGGCTGGGTGTTCCAACGAGGACTTTGACCTCTGCATGGAAGAAGCTGTGGCCTGAGGCCGTAGCCGAAAGGACCTTCGAAGGATTTGAACCCGAACTGCCAGTGGAGGAGGAGATAGTATCTCTGGGAAAATCCTGGAGTTGGATGAGAGAAACGTGAATGAGCTTGTCGAGGAGCACTCTCTGGAACTCACCACGGAGGAGTTACAAGAGTTGCAGTCTCAGCAACATGCCGAGGTTCTCTAAGAAATTGGTTTCGAGGAGGAGCCAGATCTCTACAAGTGAGATAAAGGAGATCTTAGGAATGTGAGAGAAGGTGTCACACTTGGTGGAAAAGAAACACCCTGAAAAAGTTGCCACTGGTTGTGCATCAGAGCTGTTCAATGAAACTTGCCTCACCCATTTCAGAAACATTCTGAAAGGGAGGAAGAGGCAAACCTCGTTGGACACGTTTTTTTTGAAATCAGCCAAAAATGCAAAGACCAGTAGCAATTAAGTTCAGTGAAGATTAGTTAAGTTACATTCAGTTTAGGGATAAAGTGTAGCATTAAGAGTGTAACGAGTAGGTAAATACACTTTATAAAACCAGTTTATTCCTTTCCATTCTCTTTTATTATGTTTTTATACAATATTTGTCATTTATAAATACATTTTTCTTATTCAAAAACATGTAACAAGAACAACTGGGGTGGCATTTTGGGGGCTGGAACGGATTAACGGCATTTCAATTTATTTCAATGGGGAAATTTGCTTTGAGATACGAGCAACTTGATATAAGAGCAAGGTTACGGAAGAATTAAACTCGTATCTCAGTGTACCACTGTATTTGGTTTCAAGATTATCCTTTATTAATAGTAAGTGAAACTGTTCTTCCACTAATGGTAGCAAAATAAAGTCACCTTTTACAATAACATATTTAAGTAAAAGTGTCATTCATTTAAAGAAAATTTAGGTAAATAATAGTTAAAGTGACATGAGAATATAGCAAAAATTATGACAATCAAATGACTGAAGCTTGGGAAACACTATGAACACTTATGTAAAATGACAGCAGAACTATTGAGATTCAAATGTTCTTGTTTTTCTGTGCATGGAATTCAATGATACTTCCTGCGCTTCCTTATTAATGTAGGTCATAATGGCAAGAGTTAATCCCAGATTATAGCCATGGTTTTTTAGTTGGCAAATGATTTGATTTGAAATTTGTGAGCCTGGCCTTTGGCCAGGCCTGGCACAGAACACTTGCATCATACATTATGGGCTGTTGGACCCCTGTCCTCCCTTCCCCCCATGCATGAGTTTCATGCACTGCACCTCTGGTAGTAAGATTAGCAAAGAAAAGCAAAAGGCATGAGAAGATCCTAAATAAATTGGTTTAGAATGAGGGGGAAAATCACAACACTGGGGAGATTAAGAGTGAAGAAAAAAGAGATAATGAATGTTCTCAGTGGTAAAAATTATAATTTTGACTCCTAAGCAAAATTCTGCTTCTGATGATCACTTCAGATTAATCTATTGACTTTGGAAATATACATACTGTACATCTTGAAGGGTTCTTTTACTTTTTATGGCCTTATAAAATACTGCAGGAGTTACTTAGGTGATTGCTACACTTGTGGACATTATTGGTCACTGAATAAAAAAAGAAAGACCCAGAAGAAGTCTCTTCAGAAAAGAGATCATGGAGCCATTCTAAATATAATTTACTAGAGGCCCAGTGCACAAAATTCATGCATGGGTGCAGTGTCTAGGCCTGGCTGGTGATAGAAGTGTGAGCATCTGGCATGGAAGGGCAGATCCCAGCTGACCTCTGGGCCCTTCCACCTAAGGAATCAATCCCACGTAACCCCCTTCCACCTAAGTCATTGGGCCCCCACCCAGCTCCTTCAGTGCCTTGCAGCTGGGCAGTGGCCTCACTCCCTGCCACTGCCGCTGGTCACTATTGGTGGGGGGATTGGTCCTGACTCACACCTGCCTTGGCCTGGTGCTGCTTGCTCACCTGTTTCATCATTCCACCACAGTCCCATTCTCGTCAGGGCCCATCAGGACTGGCAGCGCTTCCATTGCTGCCCCTTGCCAGCACTGCATCACCGACACCCACCTTGTTTTGTGCCACCCCCTGGTGGGTAGTGCATGTCATAGCAAGTAGTTGAACTCCCAGTCAAGGGGACAATTTGCATATTAGGCTTTTATTATATTGGATTAATCAAGAGAATTCAAATTGTCAATAAAATAAACATTTAAACCTATGGAAAATTTTTGTGAGTTTATTTCAACCAAACTGTCAACAATTGCCTGGAAGCAAAATCTCAATATATTAAGATGTTGCTCCTGAAAATGACAGTTTTGCATCTTATTTTATACTAGAGGCCCAGTGCATGAAATTCATGAACTGAGAGGGGGCATTCCTCAGCCCAGCCTGTGCCCTCTCATAGTCAGACATCCTTAATGCTGCCGAAAATGGGCTCACCAGCCATGAGCCTGTCTTCTGGGTGAGCAGTGCTCCCTTTGTGGGAGTGCACTGACCACCAGGAGGCAGCTCCTGCATTGAGCATCTGCCCCCTTGTTGTCAGTGCACATCATAGCAAACTGTCTTTCCACCATTTGGTCAATTTGCATATTAGCCTTTTATTATATAGGATATTTCAATAAAAAGAGCAGATACAAGAGGAAATCAAAGATGACTGCTGATGGGATGGCAGACTGCAAGATAGCGTGAGAGTGAGAAAATGAAAGGAGAGTGCATGGATATGCGGCAAGTGTTAGTATTTGTGAGTGAGGGATGGTTATATTCTAAGGGACTGTTGGGGACTGGTGGACCAGCCCAGCTGACCAGGCAGCCTCTACTGTAGCTGAAATCTCTCCCAGAGTGGCTGGCTCTGCTGCAGAGGCTGCACCATCTTGAAGGTGAGATGGCTGTGGTTGGGAGACTGTGATTGGAACCCCAACTTTACATTCAGCCAGGGAGATCTCAGATAACTCCTGGGACTTTACAACTCAAACGCCCAAGGACCAGTTACTTCAGCTGCAAATCCATGAATGCCAGAACTCCAACCTCCCTGACCACAGGCACCTGAGAGGTCTGCTCAGGTGGAGACAAAGTGATGTAAATTTTTAGATGCACCCTGCACCTCCCCACAGAGCAGAAGGAACAGCTGAGTCAAAGAGTATCCACCAGGAACTGGCAAATTAAACACAGCTGGCAATTCGTGGACAGAAAGGTCAGAATATTTCCTACAGAAAGGTGAGATTTGGGATCCAGGCTGCAAGGAGAAATGTGCTTAGTAGGAACTAGAGCTTCAGAGGAAGACTGCCACGCACAAAATCCAATGGGATTGATGTAGCCTTCGAATATGGAAGGGGATCTACAGGGTGTTAGCAGAAGGGGATTCTAGATATTAACTCACAGCTGGACTGGACCCAGAAAGGTAGCCTGAAGTTATGTACTGGCTGCACAGAGCCAGGAGGAAAAGATATGCACAGCATGGTACACAGAGTGGCATGCAGAGTTGTGCACAGAGACGCATTCAGAGACCCACGCAAAGCCAGGGGAGAGAGGCCTTTTAGCCCTGGATATTAAGAGAAATATACTGCTACCCAGGGACTGTATCAAAAATAGAATTGTGTGTAAATAGAACTAAAGGCACCCTGAGAACCAAAGAGAGCAGAAAGATCCCGCCTGCTTGAAAACAAGGTTGTGGCTGATGACACAGAGGAGCTATGGATCACAGTGAATGAAAATACTGTGCTGACTACCTGCAAGGAAAGAGACATGCCAAACAGAACAGTGGAGGAAGTGAACGACCTTCACTGTGTCACATTTTATTTTTTATCTTTTACTTAAGAAACTAATTCTCTTCTCTCACTTGATTTTACCTTGTTTTTTATTATATTTTTATTTTTAACTATTATTATTAATATTATTTTACCCTTCTTAAAAGTTTTATTTTATGTTATTTATTTTATTTTATTTTATTTTGGGATTAGTGTTCTACATTCTATTTTTTATTTTCCCTGTGGCATTATTTTACTCTATCTCATTTTTTTCTTTATGCCAACACTCTCTTCCTCACTTTTCCCCTTTTTTGTCCTATTTCTCTTACCCTCTTCATGCTTTAGTTTTTCTCTATTCTTTATTTTTACTTACTGTTAAAATCTGATTTTACTTATATATCTAATTTCCTCATGCCTGCTCCAATCCCATACATGGTTTTCTTTCTTCACTATCCAAATTCCTATTTTTTCCTTTTTCTGTCTTATTGTTTGATTGTTGGTTAGTTTGTTTGTTTGTTTGTTTTTGCTTCTATTTTTCCTCTCCTTGCTTGTTTTCTTCTTCCACTAATAGCTTAACTAATTTCAATCACCAACTCAGGCCTATCCTCTATTCTCCTTTTCCAATAGTAAACAAATACATAGATAGATTAAAGAAGGAGGAATATATATATATTCAACTTCCCAGGAGAAATATATATATATATATTTCTTTTTGGTATTTTGAAATATATATATATTTCTTTTCTTTTTGGTATTTTGTTTTTTACTTTTCTTCTTATACACTCATGCTCTTCCTAACTCCCCTATACTGAACTGTGGCTATTTCCCCATTCATTCAATTCATTGACCTTACATTGTAAAAATAAGCTCTGCCTCCTCAGATTCATTTGGGTGTTTGCTGTTTGGAGGTTTGTTGTTTTTATTTTTTGGATTAGTTGTTGCTTTATTGGAGTTTTCTCCCAATATACATATATTTTCCCCTTCTTTTATCTTTTCTTTATTTTCTCTCTTACATTTTTGCCTTTTCTCAATATCATTTTTATTCTCTTTTCTATTTCCTAATTCTCTTTTCTCTGGTGGTCAACTTCATTTGGGGATATTAGTATTGTGACTACATTGGTGTTTGGTGCCCTGTTCATTATGTCTTATTGTTTTGTATTTTGTGCCTTTTATTCAATGCAGGGGAGAGAGAGCTCTCTAACCAGAAACCCTGAGAGGAGCGATCATGGGGAGACAAAAAAACAACAACCCACATATGAATCAAAAAAAGAGAGAAATAACCAGAAAAGAAAGTAATTGGAATGGAGGCAAGCACTATGACAGAGAAATAATTCAGAGCAATGGTCATAAGGTCATTGAAAAGGATGGAAGACAAATTCAAAAATATGTGTAAGAGCCAAGAGGAAATGAAAAAGAACCAAGAAATGAAAAATGAAATCGCTGTAATAAATAACTCAATATAAAGCATCAACAGTAGACTAAAATAAGCAGAGGACCACATCAGTGACCTAGAAGAAAAGGTAGGAAAAAATAACCAAGCAGAGCAGCATATAGGAAAGAAAAACCTTAAAAAACAGGGGAAGAGCCTAAGCAAACTTTAGGAAAACACAAAATGAAGCAACATCTATATAGTAGGGGTACCAGGAGGAGAGGAAACTGACCAAGGAATTGAAAGCATATTTGAATAAATAATGACAAAAATTACGAGATATAGGGAGGAAAAAAATATCACACAAGTCCAAGAAGCTAACAGAGTCCTAAATAAGATGAATCCCAAAAGATTAAGACCAAGATACATTATAATTAAATTGGCAAACACAAATGACAAAGTAAGAATGTTAAAGACTGCCAGAGAGAGACAGAAAGTTACCTATAAAGGATCTCACATAGACTATCTACTGATTTATCAACAGGAAAACATCAGGCCAGAAAGAAATGGGATGAAATATACAGTCATGCAAAGCAAGGTTCTGAATCCAAGAATACTGTACCCTGCAAGGCTATCAATAAACATTGAGGGTGAAATCAGGAGCCTAACAGATAAAAAAGAACTAAGGGAGTTTGTTACCACCAAACTAACAATGCAAGAAATGCTAAAGTGTCTGCTTTAAAAAGACATAAGAAGCAAAGAAGGAACACAAGCATAAAGAATAAATCTAGTGATAAGTACCTATCAATAACTTTAAATGTAAATGGATTAAATGCCCCAATCAAAAGACATAAGGTAACTGAGTGGACAAGAAACATGACACATATATTTGCTGTCTACAGGAAACCCACCTTAAAACAAAGGACTCACACAGACTGATGATGAAAGGATGGAAAAAGTTTTTTTTCAGGAGAATGGAAATGAAAAAAGGAATGCTGGGGTAGCAATACTTATATCTGACAAAATAGATCTCAAAGAGAAGACCATAACAAGAGATAAGAAAGGCCACTTCTTAATACTTAAGAGAGCAATTCAATAAGAAGGTAAAACTCTGGTAAACATATATGCACCATATGCAGGAGCACAATAAAAATTAAGGGAAAAAAAACTTCTGGAAGATATCAAGGGAGAGATTGACAGCAATACAGTCATAGTAGGAGACATTAATATCCCAATAATACCACTGGACAAATCCTCTAAACAAAAGATCAGCAAAGAAACACCAATCATAAATGACTTACTATATCAGATGGAATTAATTGACATCCTCAGAACCTTCCATCCCAAAACAACAGAATATACACTATTCTCAAGTGCACATGGGTCATTTTAAAAGATAGACTACATATTGGGGCACAGGCAGAGTCTCTTCAAATTCAAGAAGATAGAAATTATGTCAACCATCTTCTTGGATCACAATAGGATAAAAGTAGAAATCAACAACAATAAAATTATTAAACACTTGGAGGCTAAATAACATGTTATTAAACAATGAGTGTGTTACCAAAGAGATCAAAGAAGAAATAAAAAGCATCATGGCAACAAATGACAATGAAAACACTACAATCTAAAATCTATGGGACAGATAGGTAAACACCTACACTGCTGCCTCGCACAACAATTTCAAAACTACAACTAAAAGAACGGACATCATCCAGAACCACAGGAAAGCTGGCTGAGTGGAAGTTCTACAACTAGAAGGAAAGAGAGGGACTCACGGAGACCCAGAGGAGCTGCAAAAAGCTGAGGTACGGAGACTTGTGCGTGGTGCTGGAGTACCTGGCTGGCTTTCTCTGGCGGGAGGGAAACGGAGACTCTTAAAGGCATTGAACCCCTTATCCTATGACACTAAACCCCAGATCCAGCCGAAACTCATACGGGGGGAGTTTGGACTGTGAAAAAAGAGAAGTGCACGGAAACTTAGGGGAGTCGCAAAAGATCAAAGGCCTGGTGCCATGCACGGCACTGCACGCAGGACAGATTGCTGATTGTGCTACTGGCTTTCGTGAGTGGGTGGGGGATAGACCCTCCCAACTGTGCCACTTCTGACTCCACTAAGCCCCTGTTTCGGACGAAACCCTAGAGACCTAGACTCATGAGGTCCTGCTGCGCAGGGGAGCTGGAAAGGCAGCGTTTAGAGGCACAAGGACGGCTCCAGCCATTACCCAGTCACGTGAGACTCAGGGGCCGTGGAGGGCGGGGCCGACTGGAAGACAAGGCGGTCCCTTAAGCCCTGAGACTCCACCCATCCCAAGCTCAATAGAGGCTTCTTCGGTTTTGTGTCTGGTATCATAAGGCTGATTTCAACACAGAAGTTTTCCCGGCATAGTGAAAATGCCGAGACAAGGGAAGGGATCACAAACAAAAGAAATGGAGGAAAAATAACGACTGGATATAGAGTTCAAAACCACGCTTATAGGGTTTTTCAAGAATATGCTAGAAAAGATGGATAAATTTAGTAACACCCAAGAGGAGATGAAAAAGGTCCAACTAAAGATGATAAAGGACCAAATAGAAATTAAACATACACTGACTGAAAGAAAAAATATTATACAGAGTCCTAACAGCAGACTAGAGAAAGGCAAGGATCAAGTCAAAAATTTGAAATATAAAGAAGCAGAAAACATTCAACTGGAAAAGCAAGAAGAGAAAAGAATCCAAAAATGTGAAGATAATGTAAGGAGCCTCTGGGACAGCTTCAAGCGTACCAACATCAGAATTGTGGGGGTGCCAGAAGAAGAGAGAGAGCAAGATACTGAAAACCTATTTAAGGAAATAATGACTGAAAACTTCCCACATCTGGTGAAAGAAATGGACTTACAAGTCCAGGAAGCACACAGAACCCCAAATAAAAGGAATCCAAAGAGGACCACACCAAGACACATCATAATTAAAATACGAAGAGCAAAAGACAAAGAGAGAATATTAAAAGCAGCAAGAGAAAAATAGTTCATTACCTACAAGGGAGCACCCATAGGACTGTCAGCTGATTTCTCAACAGAAACGATGCAGGCCAGATGGGAGTGGCAAAAAATATTCAACGTGATGAATAGCAAGAACCTACAACCAAGAATAATCTATCCAGCAAAGTTATCATTCAGAATTGAAGGGCAGATAAAGAGCTTCACAGAGAAGAAAAGCTAAAGGAGATCATCAACTCCAAACCAGTATTATATGAAATGCTGAAAGGTACTCTTTTAGAAGAGGAAGAAGAAAAAGGTAAAAGACAAAAAATTATGAACAACAAATACATATCTGTCAACAAGTGAATCTAAAAATTAAGTGAATTAAAAATTTGATCAACAGAATAAACTGATGAATGTAATAGAATCAGGAGCACAGAAAGGGAGTAGACTGATAATTCTCAGGAGGACAAAAATCATAAAGCATGAAACACTGTGAAATTACAGCAGAAAGATTAAAGTTAGGTGAGGTAGATAAGTGATCAATCAAAGGACTTGTATGCATGCATATAAGCATAACCAATGATCACGACACTGGGGGGTTGGGGTATGCCTGGGAGGGAGGGGGAGCAATGGGGAGATATGTATAAAAAATTAATAAAAATTAATTAAAAAAAATAAAATCTATGGGACAAAGTGAAAGCAGTTTTGAGAAGGAAGTTCATAGCTCTGCAGGCCTATTTCAAAAAAAAGAAAAGATGGTAATAAATTATCTAATCCTACAACTCAAGAAGTTAGAAAGAGAGCAACAAGAAAAGCCCAGGAAGCAGAAGGAAGGCAATTGTAAAGATCAGAGTGGAGATAAATGACATAGAGCCAAAAAAAAAAAAAAAAGTACAAATGAGCAGCAAAACCAAGAGCTGGTTCTTTAAAAGGATAAAGAAGATTGATAAACCTCTAGCCAGGTTCACCAAGAAGCAAAGAGAGAGGACCCAAATAAACAATAAGAAATGAGGAAGGCGAAGTAAAAATCTATGCCACAGAAATACAAATAATTATGAAAAGATATTATGAACAACAAAATGGACAACCTAGATGAAATGGACATATTCTTAAAAAAAAACACAAGCCCCCAAATCTCAATCAAAAAGAATAAAAAAACCTGAATAGACCCTTAACTACTGAAGAAATTGAAGCAGTCATCAAAAATCTTCCAGCAAACAAAAGCCCTACTCTGGACAGTTTTACAGGGGAATTCTACCAATCATTTAAAGAAATAAAATCTATCCTCCTCAGATTATTCCAAAAAATTCAAGAGGAAGGCACATTTCCAAACTCTTTATATGAAGCCAATATTACCCTAATTCCAAAACCAGATAAAGACACAACAAAAAAAGGGAACTAAAAGCCAATATCCTTGATGAACATAGATGCTAAAATTCTCAACAAAATTTTAACAAATCAGTTTCAGCATTATATTAGAAAGATCATACACCATTACCAAGTGGGATTCATTATGGGGATGAAATGATCGTACAATATCCCCAAATTAATAAATATAATACATCATATAAACAAGTTAAAAGACAAAAATCACATACTCATATCAATCGATGCAGAAAAAAACATTTGATAAAAATCCAAACATTTCTGGATAAAAACTCTCAGCAAAGTGTGAATAGAGGGATCATACATCAATATAATAAAAGCTTTATATGACAGATTTACAGCCAGCATCCTATTCAATGGGCAAAAACTAAACTCATTTCCCCTAAGAACGGGAACAAAACAGGGATGCCCACTTTCACCACTCCTGTTCAATATAGTACTAGAAGTGCTAGCCACAGTGATCAGACAAGAAGAAGAAATAAAAACATCCAATTTAGCAAAGAAGAAGTAAAACTGTCCTTATTCATGGATGACATAATACTATACATAGGAAACCTTAAAGACACCATAAAAAAACTACTAAGCCTAATAAATGAATTTGGCAATGTAGCAAGATACAAAATTAACACTCAGAAATCTATGGCCTTTTTATACACTAATATTGAATTCACAAAAAGAGAAGCAAAGAAAACAATTCCATTTACCATTGCACCAAAAAAATTAAGATATCTGGGAATAAACTTAACTAAAGACATAAAAGACCTGTACCTGGAAAACTATAGGACATTGAAAAAAGAGACAGAGGAAGATATAAACAAATGAAAAAACATACTATGTTATGGATTGGCAGAATCAACATCATTAAAATGTCCGTACTACCTAAAGCAATCTATAGATTCAATGCAATCCCCATTAAAATACCAATGTCATATTTCAAAGATTTAGTACAAACTCTCCAAAAATTCATCTGGAATAAAATAGCCGCAGCAATCTTGGGAAAGAAGAACAAAGTTAGAGGAATCACAATACCAGATATCAAGCTCTATTACCAAGTCACGGTTCTTAAAACTGTCTGGTACTGGCACAAGAAAAGACATATAGACCAATGGAACAGAACAGAGAACCCAGAAATAGGCCCAAGCCATTATATTCAATTAATATTTGACAAAGGAGGCAAGAGTATACAATGTAGTCAAGACAGTTTCTTCAATAAATGGTGCTGCGAAATTTGGTCAGATACATGCAAAAAAAAAAAAAGAAAGAAACTAGATCAGCAACTTACACTATATACAAAAACAAACTCAAAATGGCTAAAGAACTTAAATGTAAGACAGGAAATCATAAAAATCCTACAAGACTCAATAGGCAACAAAACAGCATACATATGTATATTGTAGCAATATCTCTACAGACAGAACTCCAAGGGCATTGGAGACTAAAAATAAAATAAACAAATGGGACTACATCAAAATAAAAAGCTTCTGCATAACAAAAGAAACCATCAACAAACAAAAAAGCCCACATGATGGTAGAACGTATTTGCCAATGATATTGCTGATAAGGATTTAATCTCTAAAATTTACAGAGAACTCATACAACTTAACAAAAGGAAGATAAATGATCCAATCAAAAATGGACAAAGAATCTAAATAGACACTTTTTGAAAGAGGACATATAGAAAACCCAGAGATGTATAAAGACATGCTCAAAGTCACTAGTCATCCATGAGATGTAAATCAATACAAAAATGATATACCATCTCACCCCTGTTAGAATGACTTTCATCAATAAAGCAACAAACTACAAGTGCTGGAAAGGATGTGTAGAAAAAGGAACCCTCATGCACTGCTGGTAGGAATGCAGACTGGTGCAGCCACTATGGAAGACAATATGGAGTTTCCTCAAAAAATTAAAAATAGAACTCCCATTTGACCCAGTAATTCCACTTCTAGGACCATATCCCAAGAAACTAGAGAGACCAATCAGAAAGGATATATGCACCCCTATGTTCATAGGAGCACAATTTACAATATTTAAGATTTAGAAACATCCTAAGTCCCATCACCAAATGAGTGCATTAAAAAACTGTAAATCTAATACCCAAGCTGGCCCCCACAGAAAAGAGCACCACAAATGAGAAGGGTACTCATATAACATCTGGCTGTGAAAAACAGCGGTTGCTATCTGCCAGGGAGTGATGGCTGAAAATTCAAGCACCCTCTTAAAGGGCCAATGCACAAAATTCAAGCACCCTCTTAAAGGGCCAATGCACAAAAGACTATGCAGTCTTTCTCTGAGCTTTTGATGTTAGCAGATGGCCCTTTTTCATCCACAAAATAAAAAATAGAGATTGTTTTGTGAAAGCCCTTATTAAAATGCCATGGAGAATGATTATCATAAATATCCTATATAATTAAAACCTAATATGATAAGTGTCCAGTTGTCCAGTAGGCCATTCAAACAATCAAAGTGTAATATGCTAATGATATGCTAAGGCTGCTCAACCCCTCGCTATGATGTGCACTGACCACCAGGGGGCAGACAGTTGACTAATTGGATCCAAATAGGATCACAACAGTTGCTATGATGTGCACTAACCACCGACGGAGGTGGGGGGTAGACACTTCAATTGGTAGATTTAAGTTGCTGCTGGTGTCTGGCTGATTGAGACTGAGCAAGATAGGCCAGACACATCCTGGAGCCCTCCCACCGTCCTTCCCCAGCTGGCCAACCTTCTGGGTCCCTCCTTGACCCTGATTGTGCACTGATGGGGTCCCTCGGCTTGGCCTGCACCTTCTCACAATCTGGGACATCTCTGGGGATGTTGGAGAGCCAGTTTTGGTTTGATTCTACAGGTGCGGTCCAGGGACCCCACTGGTGCATGAGTTTGTGCACTGAGCCTTTAATTCTTTCAATAATTCCACTGTCTAGAATAAATGAATATAACATGGCTAAGCCTTGGATAACTTGTCTAGGATGAGGCACTCTGAGATTTATTTTTGGAAGGAATATATGAAAATTGCTAGTTAGGTATTGTAGCAATTCTATGGATTGGGTTGAGAATAAGGAATGTTTACAAATAATTATAAAAGGAAAAATCTGCAAAGATGACATAGTAGCAAAGAAAGAAAATTAGGAAGTTTCTTTAAATCAGTTGAGTAAGATTTGCAATGTGAATAAGTGTGATGATAATAATAGTAAGAATGAGTGGAACAAGCCATCAACCTTGAACTCTTTATTATAGAAAAATTCTGCTGTGAATATATTCAGTAGCTGCATCATCCTCCATTAAGTGTGGGAACAATTGAACATATGTTACCTTAAAATTAAATTGCTTTCTAGAAAGCCAAATAGGATCACAAAAATATTTATGTGACTAACTTTTTTTTAAGCCCGTGGAAAAGAAAGAGATAAATTTAATTTCTCTTTCTCTTCGTCAAAGCAACAAAAGTCCAATTTTCCCCACCAATCTAGCACCCAAATGTAATTATAGGCTCATATCATTTTGAAGGGGACTTTAAAAAATATATGCTACTGAGAATAGATTAAAAATGGCAGAGTAGCCAAAACTGGTCTGTCTCAGTGGATAGAGCATTGGCCCTCAGACTGAAAGGTCCCAGGTTCGATTCCGGTCAAGGGCATGTATCTTTGTTGCCAGCACATCCCCAGTAGGGGGCATGCAGGAGGCGGCTGATCAATGTCTCTCTCTCATCGATGTTTCTGACTTTATCCTTCACCCTTCCTCTCTGTAAAAAATCAATAAAATGTATATTTTTTAAAAATGGCAGAGTAAGTGGATGCTGCATGAATTTGCTCCCAGAAACAAACAGGAATTACAACTAAAATACAGAAAAACTTCCTACTAATCAATAGAAGACTTGCAGGAGTGAACCCTGATACCCAAGAACCAAAAGTGGAGACTGCATAGAGACTGGTAGGAGGGGTGGAAGTGAGAAAGGGCTGGCTGGTGCCCACAGACAGCAAGTGAAGTTCAGGAGAGATACCTTAGCTATAGGGAGTTGTCACTGAGAACTCTGGAATCTAATACCCAAGCTGGCCCCCACAGAAAAGAGCACCACAAATGAGAAGGGTACTCATATAACATCTGGCTGTGAAAAACAGCGGGTTGCTATCTGCCAGGGAGTGATGGCTGAAAATTCAAGCACCCTCTTAAAGGGCCAATGCACAAAATTCCCTGTGGAGCCCCTCACCTTGTGCTCTGGCAGAGGGAGAGCAGAGTGGACTGGATCTGTGTGAGCAGAAACCAGGATTGGGGATTCAGGGTCAGAACTCAGAAGGCAGACACACCCAGTTTCCTGTGCTGAGTCATTCCTTCATGCAGTGGAGGACATCTTTCCCACAGACATTTGCCTTGCCTGAGGGGAACACAGTTGCCCCTCCCTACTGGAAAACACCTTGCCCTAAGGCTACTTAAGAGACTAAAAATAACAATACATATCCAGCCAGAAGCAACTGCCACTCCCAGTTGAAAGAGACTCCTGCCACACTTGAGGACAATTGCCTAAGAGGCAATTTAAGTTGAAGTCCTATCAATCTGTAGGTAGAGGTAGTCTCTGGAGGCTTTGAGTCTTTGACTAATCTATATAGTCAGAAACTAGGTTTAACACTGTCTTGCACTAGAGATTGAGAGGTGCAGAGGATCTACCTAATATATAGTCACAAACCCTAACAGGCAGCCCAAATGAGGAGCCAAATAAATAACTCTCAAATGAAAGAACAGGAGACTTATCCAGAAGAAGAGGTAAATGAAACAAAGAAAAGAAATTTATCTGAAACAGAGTGCAGAGTAATGATGATTAAAGATGCTCAACAACATGAAAAAAGATATAATACCTATAAAAAAAAAGGAACAATGTGAAATAAAGAATGACATAACACAAACAAAGAACACACTGGAAAGAAAAAACAGCAGCTTAGGGATCAAATCAGTGAATTAGAAAACAGTGTTGAAAAATATTACTCAATCAGAGAACCAAAAAGAAAAAAGCAATTAACAGAAAGACAGCTTAAGGGAGCTGTAGAAAAACATGAAACTGTAGCACAACAATATTAGAATAGCAGGTGTGCCAGAAGAGGCAGAAAGGCTGAAAGGGATAAGGAATGAGTTTAAAGAAATAATGCAGAAAACTTCCCTAACCTGGTAAAGGAAAAAGTCACACAAGTACAGCAGGCACAGAGAATCCTAAGCAAGAAGAACGCAAACAGGCCCATGCCCAGAATATCATAATTAAAATGCCAGAAATTAAAGACAAAGAGAGAATCTTAAAGGCAGCAAGAGAAAAGAAAACTATCTACAAAGGAGTTTCCCATAAGGCTGATACCTGATTTCTCATCAGAAAAAAATGGCATGAAGTATTCAAGGTAATGGAAAGCAAGGATCTGAGACCAAGATTATTATATCTATCATGGCTATCATTCAAAATAGATGGTCAAGTAAAGAATTTGGCAAATCCCCCCCCTCCAAAAAAAATGGTTAAAGGAGTTCATCACCACTAAAACAACATTAGAAGAAATGTTAAAGGGACTGCTGTAATGAGAAGTAGAAACAGAGAGAGAAACTTAAGTATTTAGAATTACAATGGCAATAAATAAGTATATGTCAATAATAACCCTAACTGTAAATGGATTCAATGCTCCAATAAAAAGGTGTAGGGTAGCTAAATGGATACAAAACCTTACACAACAATATGCTGTTGACAAGAGACCCACCTCAAAACAAAAGACACACACAGGATGAGAGTGAAGGTATGGAAAAAAATTGCCATGAAAATGGAAAAAAATCTGGAGTAACAATACTCATAACCAACAAAATAGACTTTAAAATGAAGGCTATTATAAGAGAAAACAAAGGTCACTACATAATACTAAAGGAATTGATCCAACAAGAGGATATAACCCTGGTAAACATATATGCACCCAATATAGGAGCACTTAAATATGTAAAAAAACTTCCAGAGGACTTTAATGGAGAGATCAATAACAATTTGTCATAGTAGGGGCCTTTAACACCTCACTGACTTCACTGGATAGATCTTCCAGACAAAAACATCACAAGGAAACAGTGACTCTAAAGGATACACTGGATCAGATGGATTTAATCGACATTTATAGAACACTAGAGACATGATGCGTGAAATTCATGCAAGAGCAGGCCCTTGCAGCCCAGGTTTTGTCTGAAAGGTCATCTGGAAGGTCCTTTGGACAGTCATTCTGCTGATTATAGCATTACAGGCTTACTTCAAAAAATAAGAGAAAGCTCTACACCCTAGCAGATTTGGCTCATTGGATAGAACAGTGATCAGCAAACTCATTAGTCAACAGAGCCAAATATCAACAGTACAATGATTGAAATTTCTTTTGAGAGCCAATTTGTTTTTAAACTTAAACTTCTTCTAACAGCACTTCTTCAAAATAGACTCACCCAGCCCATGGTATTTTGTGAAAGAGCCATACTCAAGGGGCCAAAGAGCCAGTTGTGGCTTGTGAGCCGCAGTTTGCCGATCACTGGGATAGAGCATTGGCCTGTAGACTGAAGGATCCTACGTTCAATTCTAGTGAAGGGAACATGTCTGGGTTGTGGGCTCAGCCCCCAGTCGGGGGCATGCAGAAGGCAGCCAATCAATGATTCTCTCTCATCATTGATGTTTCGATCTCTCTTTCCCTCCCCCTTCCTCTCTCAAATCAATAAAAAATATAAAAAAAGAAAGCTCTAATAAACTATCTAAAACTGTAAGTAAAATAATTAGAAAGAGAACAATAAGAAAAGCCTAGATTAAGTAAAAGGAAGGATATAATAAAGATGAGAGGAGATAAATGACATTAAGACTAAGAAAACAATACAAAAGATCAATGAAATCAAGAGCTGATTCTTTGAAGAGATAAACAAGATTAATGAATCTTTAGCCAGCTTCAACAAGAAACAAAGAGATGACCCAAATAAATGAAATCTTCAATGAAAAAGGTGAAGTAATGACTGACACCACAGAAATACAAAGGATTATAAGAAAATGCTATGAATAATTTTATGCTAATAAATCGGACAACCTGGACCAAAAGGAGAAATTCCTTTAACCATACAACCTTTCCATACTAAATCAAGAGGAGTAAGAATACCTGGTTAGACTAATCACATCTAATTAAATTGAGGCAGTAATAAAAAAAACTCCCACCCAACAAAATTGCATGTGCTTTATAGGGGTGTTTTACCTAACATTAGAAGAAGAACTAATACCAATTCTTCTCAAAATATTCCAATTTTTTTTCAAAAGGAAGATTTCCAAGCTGTTTTTACAAGGGCAGTATAATCCTAATTACAAAACCAGATAAAGACATGAGAAAGAAAGAAAAATATAGGCCAATATAAATAATGAACATATATGCTAAAATCCTCAACAAAATGTTAGCAAATTGGATCAAGCAATACATAAGAAATATAATACAGCATGACCAAGAGAGATTTACCTTTGGGATGCAAAGCTGGTATAATAGTCACAAATCAATAAATGTGCTAAATCACATTAACAAAATGAAGATAAAAATCACAGAAATAGCATTAGACAAAATCCAGCATCCATTTTTGATAAAAACTCTGCAAAGTGGGAACAGAAGGATTATACCTCAAAATAATAAAGGCAATATATGACAAACCTAAAGCCAATATCATACTCAATGGGCAAAAACTAAAGCCTCTCCCTTAAGAAAACGAACAAGATAGGGATGTCTGCTTTAACCACTCTAACTCAACATAGTACTGAAAGTCCTTTGTATCAGGCAAGAAGAAAAAATAAAAGGCATCCAAATGGGAAAGGAGGAAGTAAAACTGTCACTGTTTGTAGGTGACATGCTATCTATATATATATATAGGGCTAATATCCTAAGTATCCATCTGGGTAATGTCATGTAGCAATGCCTGGCTTCCAGCTTCCTTGCAATTTCTTCACAGCCAGGTGCAAACATTTCACACTTTAACCAAATGTCTGTAAAACATTTTCCCATGCCTTATCTCATTTGATCCCCACAGAAGTCCTGGAATGGATAGATAGGAGACTCAGTGGAATCCTATTTTCCTTTCATTAGCCAGAAAGTGGAGATTTAGAAAGCTTAGAAACTTGACCCAACTGAGAAGTAGTAAGAAATGGTGGACCTTGAAAATGACTTCAGGTTTTCTCACTGCATAGAATATAGTCAAACACTGCTGCAGTTAAATATTTTACCTTTTGCTCTCCTGTGTGATCTACAATAATAATCTGCTTTGGGTTGATGTTTACTGCTGTGTTGCTTACAATAACTTGAAAGAGAACTTAGGGTGCTTCACTGGACTGGAAAAAGTTTATCTAAATCAGAAAGCAGGCCTAATTAAACAAGTTTATTCTATATCAATAAAAGGTTAATTTGACTCACATATGTGCAACACATATAAAGCTCTTGCTGGTGCCAATCACATGCATGTGTTTCCATCTGTCATTGTCTATTGTGAATTTGGTTGACACTTCTATTACAGAGACAGGGCAAATAGCAATATTAAATTATATTTTTCTAATTAATTTATTTTCAATGTTCATGAATTTGTGCACTAGGCCACTGATTGTATATAAAAACCCTATAGAATTCACCAAAAAACTACCAGAATTGATATATGAATTCAGCAAAGTAACAGGATACAAAATTAACATCCATAAATTGATCATATTTTTAAATACCAATAATAATCTCATTGAAAGAGGAACTAAAAAAATCCCTTTTACCATTGTAAGAATAAAAAAAATTGATATTGAGACATAAACTTAACAAAAGAGGTAAAAAGACCTGTCCTTGGAAACCTATAAGACATTAAAAAAAAAAAGAGATAGAGGAAGATACAAACAAATAGAAGAACATACCATGCTTATAGATTGGTAGACTTAACATCATTAAAGTGTCTATACTACCCTAAGCAATCAATAGATTCAATGAAATCACTATTAAAATACCAACAGCATCTTTCACAATTCTAGAACAAATACTCCAAAAATCTAAATGAAACCAAAAGACCCTTAATATCTGCAGTAATCTTGAGAAGGAAGAACAAAGTTGGATGGATTACACTCTCAGACATCAAAGCCAATGTACTAAAAACTGCCTGGTACTGGCAAAATAACAGGCATATATATATATATATATATAACAAAAAAGAGGACCCAGAAATAGACCAAAGCCATTACACTCAATTAATATTTGACAAAGGAGGGAAGAGTATACAATGGAGTAAAGAGAGTCTCTTCAATTTAATGGTGATGGGAAAATTGGACAGGTGCATGGGGAAAAAAATGAAACTAGAGTACCATACACAAGAACAAACTCAAAATGGATAAAATACTTAAATGTAAGTTGTGAAACGATAATAATCCCAGAAGAAACCATGGGAAGAAAAATCTCAGACATTTTTCATAGCAGTATATTTGCAGATACATCTTCTAGGGCAAACTCATTAGTCAACAGAGCCAAATATCAACAGTACAACGATTGAAATTTCTTTTGAGAGCGAAATTTTTTAAACTTAAACTTCTTCTAACACCACTTCTTCAAAATAGATGCACACAGGCCATGGTATTTTGTGGAAGAGCCACATTCAAGGGGCCAAAGAGCCACATGTGGCTCACAAGCCTCGGTGTGTTAACCATTGTCCTAGGGCAAGGGAAACAAAGGAGAAAAACAAATGGGACTACATCAAAATAAAAAATCTTCTGCACAGCAAAAAAAGCCATCAACAAAATGAAAAGAGAGCCCCATTGCATGGGAGAACATATTTGCCAATGATACATCTGGGAAGAGGTAATTTCTAAAATATATAAGGAACTCACACAATTTAACAAAAGAAAAACAAATAATCTACTTTAAAAATGGGCAGAGGAACTGAATAAAGTGGACATACAAATGGTCAAGAGACATATGAAAAAACGTTCAACATTACTAATCATTAGGGAGATGAAAATTATCGACAATGAACTATCACCTCCCCTATGCCAGAAAGGCAACCATAAATAAATTAACAAACAACAAGTGCTGGTGAGTATATTGAGAAAGGGGAACCTTAGTACACTGCTGGTGGGAATGCAGACTGGTGTAGCCACTATGGAAAACAGTTTCCTCAAAAAATTAAATATTGAACTGCCATTTGACTCTGTAATCCCACTCCTAGAAATATATCTTAAGAATCTGGACACACCAACTAGCAATAATATATGCATTCCTATGTTCATAGTACCATTATTTACAACTGGAGGCCTGGTGGACAAAATTCATGAATGGGGGAGGATATCCTCAGGCTGGCCTGCATCCTTTCCAATCTGGGACCCCTTGGAGCAGTCGGACAACCATCTCACAATCTGGGGCTGTTGGCTCCTAACTGCTCATCTGCCTGCTGGCTGGTTCCTAACCACTCTACATGCCTGTCAGATGCCCCTAACTGCTTCCCTGCCAGCCTGATACCCATAACTGCTCTTTCTGACAGACTGATCCCCCTCCACCGTGACTTTGTCCAGAAGACGTCCGGTCTAATTAGTATATTGCCCTTTTATTAGTATAGATAGCTAAGATCTGGAAAGAGCTCACGTGCCCATCAGTAGATGAGTGGATAAAAAAGCTGTGGTACATTCACATAATTGAATACTATGTAACTGTAAAAATAACTCTTTGTGAGAGTATGGAGTGTCCTGAAGATTATTATGCTAATAGAAATAAGCCATGACCTCACTTATATGTGGTATCTAATAAACAAGATAAACTGATGGATAAAGTAGAACCAGAAACATGGAAACATGGAACAGACTGACTGAAGAATTTCAGATGGAAGAGGGGCTGAAGGACTGGGAAGAGATTAACCAAAGAATCTATATTAAGAAAAGGGTAATATGCTAATTAGACCCAGAGACCTTACAGAGGACCTTCCAGACCTCCATCCAGACAAAGCCATGGCTGGGAGGGTTGAGCCAAGCCACCAAGGCTGGGAGGCCCCATCACAGAGCCTCAGCTGAGTGGGCAGGGTCTCCCTTTGCATAGCATTGACCACAGAGCCCTGTCAGGGTGGACAGGGCAGACAGGGCCTCCCTGTGGGCTGAAATTGATCACAGAGCGCAGGCCAGGTGAAAAGGGCCTCCCATTGGGTGGGGATTAATGGCAGAGTGCAGGCCAGTGGGGAACATCTGCCTCTGCTCTGCTATTGGTCCCAGAGCCCCAGCAAGGTGGGCATGGCCTCCATGTGGGCAGGAATCAATGGTGAGCCCAGGCCTGGTGGGAAACATCTGCCTCTGCTCTGCAATTGATCCCAGAGCCTCAGCAGGGTGGCTAGGGCCTCCCTCTGTGCATCATTGATCACAGAGCCTTGGCAGGGTTGGAAGGCAGGTGGGGTAGGGGGAGTTGGAGGTGATCAGGCCAGTGGGAGGGGACAGTTGGGGGTTAACGGGCCAGCAGGCAGAGGGGTTAGGGGCAATCAGGCAGGCAGGCAGGTGAGTGGTTAGGAGCCAGTGGTCTCAGATTGTGAGAGGGATGTCTGGCTGCCGGTTTAGGCCCTGCGAGATCAGGCCTAAATCGGCAGTTGGACATACCCAGAGGGATCCCAGATTGGAAAGGGTGCAGGCAGCGCTGAGGGACACTCCTCCCCCTCCCCCCTGCACAAATTTCATGCACCAGGCCACCTAGTCTGTAATAATAAAAGCATAATATGCTAATTAGACTGGATATTCTTCCAGACAACCTGATGGAAGAAGCCGGGGCTGTGAGGGAAGCCCTGGTTCCAGGTGCCAGAGGAATGCTGGTTCCAGCAGCAGGGAGAAGGAAGGCCTACTCTTGCATGAATTTTATGCATCTGGCCTTTACTGTATGTGCATACATGTATTTCCCAGGGACTCAGATACTAGGGTGGTGAAATACTGGGGCAGAGTGGGAATGGGGTTGGGAGATGAGGAAATAGGGGGAAAATTGCAGTCTCTGGGTGTAATACTTTCATCAGTGAAGATAAACCAACAAAACAAAATTAAATTTTTATTCAGCACTAGGTATTGCCCCTAAGTGCTCTATATCCATTAACTCATATAATCCCTGCATAAATCACACTAGTACTAACAGATTATTATTATTCCCACTTTAAAGATGAAGAAATGGAGACATTTAAGTAACTTGTCCAATGTTAAGTAAGATGCTCAACTGGAATTCAAACTGGGGCTGTCTGGCACTAGAGTCTGTGCTTGTAACTTCTGTGCCATCTTGTTTTTCAAACTACAAAGTTTAATGATCTAGAAAAAAACATTATATTACATAGAGAGAACATTTAAATTTCTCATTTTAAAACATCAAAAATAAAAACAAAAGCTGGCTAGGTAAGGATTGATCTCATATCAAAATACCAAAAGGTAGAGTAGGAATAACAACAAACTAGATTTTAATATACTCATAAACCAAGCAAATTAAATTACATTAATCTTTTGTGTTTCCTTTTTGCTCATGTACATATGCATAAACATAAACATAACAGGTCTAATTTTGAATTTTACCTTTTTCATTTAACAATATCAAAACCGTTTATATATTGCTATATTAAGACAATGAGACTGTATTATTTTTTTTAAAACATTTTATTGTTGAAAGTATTACATATGTCCCCTTTTCCCCTTATTGACCTCTTCCAGCCTGCCTCTGCCTCTCAGCCCAGACCTTCACCTGCTATTGTCTATGTCCATTGGTTATGCTTATGTGCGTACAAGTTCATTGGTTGATCTCTTCCATGCACTACCTTCTCTATAAGGTTCATAACTGTTTGATACCTCTATGTCTCTGGGTCTATTTTTGTTCATCAGTTTATGTTGTTCATTATATTCCATAAATGGGTGAGATCATGTGACAATTGTCTTTCTCTGACTGTCTTATTTTACTTAACATAATGCTTCCCAGGTCCAAGCATCTGTTGCAAAAGGTAAGAGTTCCTTCTTTTTTACAGCAGCATAGTATTCCATTGTAGATGTACCACTGTCTTTTTATTCACTCATCTGCTGATGGGCACTTAGGCTGTTTCCAAATTTTAGCTATTGTAAATGTGCTGCTATGAACATAGGGTACTTGTTTTCTTTCTGATTGATATTTCTGTTTTCTTGGGATATATTTCTAGAAGTGGGATCACTGGGTAAAATGGGAGTTCCATTTTTAGTTTTTTGGCAGAAACTCCATATTGTTTTCCATAACGGCTGCACCAGTCTGCATTCCCACTAGCAGTGTACGAGAGTCCCCTTTTATCCACATCCTCACCGACACTTGTGATAGCCATTTTGACAGGTGTGAGATGGTATCTCGTTGTTTTGATTTGCATCTCTTGGATGATTAGTGACTTTGGAAATGTTTTCATATGTCTCTTGGTCTTCTGTATGTCCTATTTAGAAAAGTATCTAATGAGGTCCTTTGCTTATTTTTTTGATTGGATCGTTTATCTTCTTTTTATTAAGTTGTATGAATTCTCTGTAAATTTTGGAGATTAAACTCTTATCTGAAATAGCATTGGAAATATGTTCTCCCATAAAGTGGGCTTTCTTATTGTTTTGTTGATGGTTTCATTTGTTGTGAAGAGCTTTTTATTTTGATATAATTCCATTTGTTTATTTTTTTCCTTAGTCTCATTGCCCTAGGAGCTGTGTTGGTAAAGATATTGCTATGACATATGTATGCTATTTTGTTACCTATGGAGTTTTGTAGGATTCTTATGATTTCCTGTCTTATATTTAAGTTCTTTAGTCATTTTGAGTTTGTTTTTATGTATGGTTTTAAGTTGGTTATCTAGTTTCATTTTATTGCATGTACCTGACCAAATTTCCTAGCACCATTTATTGAAGAAACAGTCTTGACTCCACTATGATCTTTCCTCCTATGTCAAACAAATATTAATTGAACAGAATGGCTTGGGCCTATTTCTGGGTTCTGTTCCATTGGTCTATATGTCTCTTCTTATGCCAGTACCAGGTAGTTTTGAGAACTGTGGCTTTGTAGAAAAGCTTGATATCTGGTATTGCAATCCCTCCAACTTTGTTCTTCTTTCTCAGGACAGCTGTGGCTATTTAGGATCTTTTTATTTTTTTAAATTCCAGATGAATTTTTGGAGGGTTTGTTCTAGATCTTTGAAATAAGTTATTGGTATTTTAATGGGGTATTGGTATTTTAATCTACATTGAATCTGTAGATTGCTTTGGGTAGTATGGACATTTTAATGATGCTGATTCTACCAATCCATGAACAATGGTATGTTCTCCCATTTGTTTAAGTCTTCTTCTATCTTTTTTTTTTTAATATCTTGTAGTTTTTTGAGTACAGGCCTTTTACCTCGTTAGTTAACTTTACTCCTAGATACCTTAATTTTTTTGTTGCAATGGCGAATAGGATTGTTTTTTTAATTTCTCTTTCTGTGAGTTCACTATTGGTGTATAAAAATGCTTTAGATTTCTTGGTGTTAATTTTGAATCCTGCTTCATTGGCAAATTCATTTATTAGATCTAGCAGTTTTTTGATGGAGTCTTTAGGGTTTTCTATGTACAATATTATGTCATTTGCAAAAAATGACAGTTTTACTTCTTTTTCAATTTGGATGCCTTTTATTTCTTCTTCTTGTCTGATTGCTAAGGTTAGCATTTCCAGTACTATATCACACAGATATGGTGAAAGTGGGCATCCTTATCTTGTTCCTATTTTTAGGGGAAAATCTTTTAGTTTTTGCCCATTGAGTTTGATGTTGGCCATAAGTTTGTTATATAAAGCTTTTATTATGTTGAGGTATGATTCCTCTATTCCTACTTTGCTAAGAGTTTTATCAAGAAAGGGTGTTGGATTTTGTCAAATGCATTTTCTGCATAAATTGATATGATTATGTGATTTTTGTCTCTTACTTTGTTTATGTGATGATTTGCAGATATTTTATCAGTCTGTATCACTGGGTCATGGTGTATGATCTTTCTAATGTAATGTTGGATCTGATTTGCTAGAATTTTGTTGATAATTTTGACATCTATATTCATTAGGGATACTAGAGGTCTGCTGCATGAAATTCGTCCATGGGCGGTGTCTCAGTCTCTCCAATCTGGGACCGCTTGAGAGATATCGAACTGCCCATTTAGGCCCAATCTCAATGGACAGTCGGATATCCCTCTCACAATCCAGGACTACTGGCTCCCAATTGCTCGCCTGCATGCCTTTCTGATTGCCCCTAACCATTTCTGCCTGCCAGCCTGATCACCCCCTAACCACTCGCCTGCCAGCCTGATTGATGCCTAACTGCTCTCCTGCCAGCCTGATTGCCCCTAACTGCCTTCCCCTGCAGGCCTGGTCACCCCTAACTGCTCTCCCTGCAGACCTGGGTCCCCCCTGTCAACTGCCCTCCCCTGCAGGCCCAGTCACCCCAATTTCCCTCCTCTGCCAGCCTGGTTACCCCTAACTGCCCTCCCCTGCAGGCTTGATCACCCCCAATTGCCCTCCATTGCAGTCCTGGTTTCTCCCAACTGCCCTCCTCTGCTGTGGGAGCCATCTTGTGTCCACATGGGGAAGCCATCTTTGACCACATGGGAGCAGCCATCTTGTGTGTTAGAATGATGATCAATTTGAAAGTACTCTTTTATTAGATAAGATGGGCCTGTGCTTCTCTTTGTAGTGTCTTTTTTTTTCTGGTTTTAGGGTAATTTTGGCCTCATAGAAAGAACTTGGAAGTATGACTTTCTCTTAAATTATTTGGAATAATCTGAGGAGGATAAGTTTTAGTTCTTCCTTGAATGTTTGGTAATACTCCCCTATAAAGGCATCTGGCCCAGGGCTTTTGTTTGCTGGAAGATTTTTGTACACTGCTTCAATTTCCTCTATAGTTATCAGCCTATTCAGATTTTTTTATTCTTCCTGATTGAGCTTTGAAAGATTGTATTTTTCTAGTAATATGGACATTTCATCTAGGTTGTCCATTTTGTTGGAGTAGAGTTGTTCTTAGTAAGTTTTTTTTACAATCCTTTGCAGTTCTGTGAGATCAGTTGTGTTTGATTTTGCTTATTTGGGTCCTCTCTCTTTTCTTCTTTGTGAGCTTGGCTAGAGATTCATCAATCTTGTTTTTCCTTTCAAAGTACCAGTTCTTGGTTTTATTGATCTTTTATATGTATATATTGGTCTCTATGTCATTTATTTCTGCTCTCATCTTTATTATTTCCTTCCACTTATACTGGGTTTTTCTTATTGCTCTCATTGCAATTATTTAAGTTGTGTGGTGCTGGGGGCTAATTCCAGCACATCAAAAATGCAAGAAATTCATCAAAAGATTGATGGAACTTGAGGCTTGAACAGGGATGTAGACACATATTATTGCCTGCTGGAATAGCTGCTGGAATAGCTGAAAGCATTTCCCCAACCTGAAAATCTACATGTTAATACTTGCTACTGGCCAAATAGCTGAACAGCCGAAGGAAGTTCCCCCAACCTGACAATGCCTACAGTATACCAAACCTTAACTTTGATATGTATATTTGCTTTGCTTTTGGGCAATTTATGTTAATAAAAATCTAGAGATCCAGAGATTCAGAGAACTTGATTACTGACAGTAAGTCTCCTCTGACTCCCCTAAATGCCTTCCAAATTTATATTTCTTGTCTAGTCTCTTTATTAATTTATTCACAGCCTATCTTCAGATTTCTGAACCCTTCTAGATGCTGAGTAAGACCCTTATAGTAAGGTTAGATAATTTGTTACCAGTTTTTATTTTTTGAGGTAGGCCTATAATGCTATGGACCTCCCTTTCAAGACTGCTTTCAATGTGTCCCATAGATTTTGGATTGTTGTGCTTTCATTGTCATTTGTTTCCAGGATTCTTTGTATTTCTTCTTTGATCTCTTTGGTAACCCAATCATTGTTTAATAGTTCCATTTGATTTAGTGTCATTTAGGATTACTATTTCTTTGTTGATTTTTTTTGTCTAGAAATTTATCCAGTGAAGTCAATGAGGTATTAAATATATTATATTTAATCATATAAATCATATATATTATGATTGTATTGCTGACAATCTCACCCCAGAAGTTTTTTAAAAAATGTGTTTGGGTCCTCCTGTACTGGGTATATGTATGTTTATCCAAATTATATCCTCTTGCTGAATGGATCCCTTTAGTATTATGAAGTGAACTTCCTTATCTCTTGTTATGGTCTTAACTTAGAGGTCTATTTTGTTACATATAAACATTGCTACTCCAGCTTTTTTAAATTTCCTTTTGCCTGAAGAATTATTTTCCATTCCCATGCCTTTGCAGGAATGCATGGGTTCTGTGCTAAAGTTGAGCTGGCCTAGTGGTGCCTGTGATGGCAGCCTGGCCTTCCCATTTAGGAGAGCTTAACCTTCCAGTTCCCAGGACTTCTGAGATATCTAACTGTCCATTACTCACCCTCACACATACCCCATCTGTCCACTCACATTCCTTTCACTCCTTTACTCTGTCACTCTCCCTCCTTGTTCTCCTGTTGGCTGCCATGTTTCTCTCTCACAATAGCATTTTTATACACCAATAAGAAATTGTCAGAAAGAAAAATTAAGAAAACAATTCTAGGTGGAACCAAGGTGGTGTCATAGGTAAACATCACTACTCAACGCTTCCCACAACCACATCAAAATTACAACTAAACTACACAACAACCATCATTAAGAACTTCCTGAGAGAATCCAAGATGGCGGCATAGGTAAACACCTACACTTCTGCCTCGCACAACAATTTCAAAACTACAACTAAAAGACAGAACGGACATCATCCAGAACAACAGGAAAGCTGGCTGAGTGGAAGTTCTACAACTAGAGGAAAAGAGAGGGGCTCACAGAGACCCAGAGGAGCTGCAAAAAAATTGAGGTACGGAGATGCACTCGTGGAGAGAGCGGGTGCCGGAGTACCTGGCTAGTTTTCTCTGGCAGGAGGGAAACGGTTACTCTCAAAGGCATTGAACCCCTTATCTTATGACACTAAACTCCAGATCCAGCCGAAACTCATACGGGGGAAGTTTAGACTGTGAAAAGGGAGAAGTGCACGGAAATTTAGGGGAGTTGCAAAAGATCAAAGGCCTGGTGGTGCGCACGGCACTGCGCACAGGACAGATTGCTGATTGTGCCGCTGGCTTTCTCGAGTGGGCGGGAGACAGACCCTCCCAACTGTGCCACTTCTGAGTCCACTAAGCCCCTGTTTTGGGCGGAACCCTTGGGACCTAGTCTCGTGTGGTCCTGGTGCACAGGGGAGCTGGAGGGGCAGCGGTCTAGAGGCACTGCGGGCGCTCGGGCACAAGGACCGCTCCAGCGATTACCCAGTCACGTGAGACTCAGGGGCCGTGAAGGGTGGGGTCGACTGGAAGGCAAGGCGGTCCCTTAAGCCTTGAGACTCCACCCCTCCCAAGCTCAACAGAGGCTTCTTCGGTTTTGCAAGTCTGGTACCATAAGGCTGAATCCAACACAGAAGTTCTCCTGGCATAGTGAAAATGCCGAGACAAGGGAAGGGATTACAAACAAAAGAAATGGAGGGAAAAAAACGACTGGATATAGAGTTCAAAACCACGCTTATAAGGTTTTTCAAGAATATGCTAGAAAAGTTGGATAAATTTAGTGAGACTCAAGAGGAGATGAAAAAGGACATACTAGAGACAATGACTGAAATAAAAAATATTATACAGAGTCCTAACAGCAGACTAGAGGATGGCAAGAATCAAATAAAAATTTGAAATATAAAGAAGCAGAAAACATTCAACTGGAAAAGCAAGAAGAGAAAAGAATCCAAAAATGTGAAGATAATGTAAGGACCCTCTGGGACAGCTTCAAGCGTACCAACATCAGAATTGTGGGGGTGCCAGAAGAAGAGAGAGAG
>JAAGEH010000032.1:13625010-13632510 GCA_011751065.1 Lasiurus cinereus
AAAGCAAGAAGAGAAAAGAATCCAAAAATGTGAAGATAATGTAAGGACCCTCTGGGACAGCTTCAAGCGTACCAACATCAGAATTGTGGGGGTGCCAGAAGAAGAGAGAGAGCAAGATACTGAAAACCTATTTAAAGAAATAATGACTGAAAACTTCCCACATCTGGTAAAAGAAATAGACTTATAAGTCCAGGAAGCACACAGAACCCCATATAAAAGGAATCCAAAGAGGACCACACCAAGACACATCATCATTAAAATACCAAGAGCAAAAGACAAAGAGAGAATATTAAAAGCAGCAAGAGAAAAACAGTTCATTACCTACAAGGGAGCACCCATAGGACTGTCAGCTGATTTCTCAACAGAAACGATGCAGGCCAGATGGGAGTGGCAAGAAATATTCAACGTGATGAATAGCAAGAACCTACAACCAAGAATAATCTATCCAGCAAAGCTATCATTCAGAATTGAAGGGCAGATAAAGAGCTTCACAGATAAGAAAAAGCTAAAGGAGTTCATCAACTCCAAACCAGTATTATATGAAATGCTGAAAGGTACTCTTTTAGAAGAGGAAGAAGAAAAAGGTAAAAGACAAAAAATTATGAACAACAAATACATATCTATCAACAAGTGAATGTAAAAATTAAGTGAATTAAAAATTTGATCAACAGAATAAACTGGTGTATATAATAGAATCAGGAGCACAGAAAGGGAGTAGACTGATAATTCTTAGGGGTACAAAAATTATAAAGCATCAAACGGACTGTGAAATTACAGCAGAAAGATTAAAGTTAGGTGAGGTAGATAAGTGTTCAATCAAAGGACTTGTATGCATGCATATAAGCATAACCAATGATCACAGACACTGGGGGGTTGGGGTATGCCTGGGAGGGAGGAGGGGCAATGGGGAGATATGTATAAAAATTAATAAAAACTATGAAACACTTCTACTGGGAAGAGGGGGATCTAGCAAAAAATATACAAGATGCTGTCTTGCAAGAAATATACAAGATGTTTGTGGAAGGAGTCTCTTTAATCCTCCAGCTGGCTCTGCAGTTTTCTAAGTGGGAAAACGTTTAAAGTATGAATTTAACTTATTTAATAAATGTAAGACTAGTCCGAAAAAAAAAGAACTTCCTGAAATATGGTTGAATGGAAATCCTACGACTAGAGAAGTAAAGAAGTAATCACATTGAGAATGTTAGGAGAGGAAGAGGTGTGGATCGAACTGGTCAAACACTCACATGTGGCATTTTGTTAATTGGGAGGGATATCTCCAAGGCCTCCCATGAGAAGCAGAGGGTCCCAGTCCCACAACAGATCCCCATTCCAGTGTTCCAGAGATGGAATGAGAATTTCCAGTAACTTTAGACTGTAAAAACTAGTGGGGATTGTGGCTGAGTGACATGGAGGCTGCTGTAGGTGTTCTTCTTAAAGGGTCCACACACGAACTTACAAGATTCCTTTTCCCCCATTCTTCAGTGCCAGGTGGCAGCTTTGGATAAATCCAGGGACCACATGGGGAGCAACTGGACTATCAGGAATTGGGGCCGGAACTTGGGGGCAAGTTCTGGTACACAGGGGTATCTTCTGCACAGCAACTCTTCAATTGCAAATGCAGCTGTCTACAAAGACAATTGGTATGGAGGTCAATTTCTCCCAGTAACACCAACAGCAATCAAGGATCAATTACAACAAGACTGTGCACACATCCCACATAGGGGCACAGCATCCCTATAGGGTGACTTGAGAGGATGAGCAACTGGGACCTAAAGGACACCTAATACATAAGACCATGCTACCAATTTCAGGAGACATAATAGCTCTACCTAATACATAGAAACAAATACAAGGAAGCAGTCAAAATGGAGAGACAAAGAAACACATTACAAATGAAAGAAATGGAAGCAAGCAAACTATTGGATACAGAGTTCAAAATAATGGTTATAAGGTTATTCAAGGATCTTAATGAGAGACGTTGTGAAATTTATAGGGAATTAGTGAGACTTCCAAGAATCTTAGTGAGGAAAATAAGAACATTAAGAACATGAAAAAGACCAGTCAGAAATTAAGCATACACTAACTGAAATAAATAATTTCCAGGGATTCAACATCAGAGTAGAGAATTCTGAACATCAAATCAGTGATTTGGAAGATGAGGAAGCAAAACACACAATCATAAGAGCAAAAAGTAAAATAGAATCCAAAAATATGAAGACAGAGTAAGAAGCCTCTGGGAAAAGTTCAAGAGTACCAACATTCACAATATAGGAGTACTAGAAGGAGAAGAGTGAGCAAGATATTGAAAACCTATTTGAAGAAATAATGACAGAAAATTTCCCCTACTTGGTGAAAGAAATAGACTTGCAAGTTCAGGAAACACAGAGAGTCCCAAACAAGAGGAACCCAAAAAGGCCCACACCAAGACACATCATAATTAAAATGCCAAGGCCTAAAGACAGAGTTTTAAAAGCAGCAAGAGAAAAGCAGTTAATTACACTGTCAGCTGATTTCTCAACAGAAACTTTGTAGGCCAGAATGGAGTGGCAAGAAATATTCAAAGTGATGAAAAGCGAGAACCTACAACCAAGATTACTCTACCCAGCAAAGCTCTCAGTTAGAATTGAAGGTCAGATGAAGAGCTTCACAGACAAGAAAAAGCTAAAGGAGTTCATCACCATCAAACCAATATTATATGAAATATTTAAGGGTATTCTTTAAGAGGAATAATAATAATGAGGAGGAGGAGAAGGAGAAGAAGAAGAAAAATGTGACTAATAAAATGACAATAAATATGTAAAAATAAATATAAAAATAAAAATAAACATATAAGAAATCTAATGAACAAAATAAATTGGGGAATAAAATAAAATCAGAGGCATGGGTACATGAAATAGACTGATGAATTTCAGAGGGAAAGGAAGTAGGGGGTGGGAAGAGATTAACCAAAGATATTACATGCATATATGCATAACCTATGGACAGACAATAAGGTGGTAAAGACCTAGGGTGGGGTGGGAACTGGTGGAGGGGGCAGTGGGGGAATAAAGGAGGATATCTATAATACTCTCAACAATAAAGATTTTTAAAATGGGGTTTATAAAGAAAAGAAAACAATTCCATTTACTATTGCAAAAATAACAACAAAAAATTAGACCACCCAGTTACACTATGCACAAAAATAAACTCAAAACTGATAAAAGTCTAGCTGAAGCCAGTTTGGCTCAGTGGACAGAGTGTTGGCCTGCGGACTGAAGGGTCCCAGATTCTCTTCCAATCGGGGACATGCGTCTTGGTTGCAGGCACGTCCTCAGTGGGGGCCATGCAGAAGGCGGCTGATCGATGGTTCTCTCTCATCGATGTTTCTAACTCTCTATCCCCTTTCCTTCCTCTCTGTGAAAAATCCATCTGTAAAGTCTAAAATACAAGTTGTGAAACCATAAAAAAAATCCTAGAAGAAAACATAGGCAGTAAAATCTCAGACATTTCTTGTAGCAATATTTTTGCTGATTTATCTCCTAGGGCATGGGAATTAGGAAAAAAATAAACAAATGGAACTGTATCAAACTAAAAAGTTTTTTGCACACCAAAGAAGCCATCAACAAAATGAAAAAAGAACCTACTAAATGGGTTTATTGCAAACATATTTTCCAATGATACATCTGATAAGGAGTTAATTTACAAAATATATAAAGAACATATACAACTCAAAACTAGGATGATAAACCATGTATCTAAAATATGGGCAAAGGACCTGAGTAAATATTTCTCCAAAGAAGAAATACAGAAGCTAATATAAAAAATGCTCAACATCACTTATCATCAGAGAGATGAAAATTAAAATCATAATGAGTCCTGGCTGGATAGTTCAGTTGTTTGGATTGTGGACCTGATGCACCAAGGTTGCATGTTCAATGCCTGATCTGGGGGCATACAAGAAGCAACCAGTGAATGCATAAATGGGTGGAACAGAAAACCAATTTTTCTCTCTCTCTCTCTCCCTTTCTCCCATTTCTCTTTTTGTCCCTCCCTCCTTCCCTTCCTTCTTTCTCCCCCCCCTCTCAAATTAACACACACACACACACACAGACACACACACACACACACAGCACAAGATATCACCTCACACTTGCAAAATAGCTATCATTAATAAATCAACAAAAAGCAAGTGCTGGTGAGGATTTGGAGAAAAGGCAACCCTCCATGTAGTTTTGGTGGGAATTCAGACTGGTGCAGCCACTGTGGAAAACAGTAGGAGTTTCCTCAAAAAATACAAAAATGGAACTGCCTTTTGACCCAGGAATCCCACTTTTGGGTATTTATCCAGAGAAGTCTGAAAGAATATAAGCACTTCATGTTTATTGCTGCATTATTTACAACAGCCAAGAGTTGGAAGCATACTAAATGCCCATCAGCAGATGAGTGGATAAAGAAGCTGTGGTGTATTTACACAATTGAATAATGTGTTGTAAAAAAGAAGGAAATCTTACCTTTTTGTGCCAGCATAGATGGACATGGAGACTTTTATGCTAAGTGAAATAAGCCAGTCAGAGAGACAAATATCATATGATGTCACTTATATGTGGAATCTAGTGAACAAAATAAATTGACAAACAGAGTAGAAACAGGGACATGGATACATGAAATAGATTGACAACTGTTGGAGGGGATGCAGGTTGGAGAGCTGGATAAAACAAGGTGAAGAGATTAAACAAAAAAATCCATAGACACACACAGCAGTGTGGTGCTATCCAGAGGGAAAAGGTAGTAGGTATAGATGAAGTTGGACAAAGGGGGATAAATGAAGACAAAAAGAGATTTTGCTTAGGGCAATGGGTGCATGATGTGGTATGCAGATGATTTTTTTTTTGAGTTGTACATTTGAAACCTGTGTGATTTTGTCAATCAATGTTACCCCAATAAATTCAATAAAAAAGAATAATGAACTCATTCATTTTATAGATTTGAGGCATTGCAAAATTTGACATTTCATGCTTAAATTTATTCACATTTTAGATTTCTTCACCTTTACTTTATCAGCACTGATACTTGTTTTTGGTTCCAAGCTATGTTGGATATTCAGAGAAATAAGGATGTTGGATTTATTAATTGACCAATGTTGAATGGCTTGTTTATGTAATATGACAACTTGACCATTCAGATTTTGCCAGCAAAATAAAAAAATGACTAGATGTAATCAATTTTTAGGCTTCTGAAAAATAGTAGAAATCTGCTGTCAAATCTAGAAAATGAGGGTCTTTTTATTTTTAGTTCCCTCTCTCTTACCTTTTGTATTTATAATGGTTTTCAGAGATTTTGAATTTAGTAATTTCCTCTGATTAAATTTACTGCCAATTTTTATAAATGTTGTAGTATTTAATAAGTTTGATCACTATGGTATATTTTTCTCTTTGTTGTTGGCATAATCCATACTGAAAATTGCACAAATGGTAACTGTAAACCTTTATGATTTTTTAACATGCCCAGAAAATCAGAGCAGGAAACATTTCTGGCATTTCAGAAGGCTTCCTGGTGCCCCTAACTACCAATAGTATACTGGAGATTGCTTGCATCAGCTCTTGTGAGCTAATAGTTAAATTTTCAGGAATTTTGAGAGGCATTTCTTAAACACAGCTGATATAATGAAATTATATATAAAATATAAAACATTTCACTTTTGTCTGCAAAGCTTTGTTTGGCGAGTGTTTCAAATTAATAATCTTCAAAATTTTTAAGACAATTAATGTACTGAAGTGAAATTATTGAAAAAACTCTACCTTGGAAAATTGCATATAAAAATACATGGAAACTGATGGCAAGAGACTGCTTATGTGGCACAATTTATCCATCTTTGTAGTCCACTTTATTTCTAAAACTTCGAAATTGCTGCACAATTCCGTGGGACTGTGGAGTCCGGCAAATGGCCTCCAGAAAAGATCACATTGAAAAGAGCTGTAGACAATGGCAGATGAGGGCTTGGGGCTCAGGCTTTGCTGGTGATGCCCACCTTTTCAAGGTACCGAATCAGGCTGTGTTTAATTCCTATAGGCCAAATGTCTGAGCTTGTGAGGGAGTGAGAGTGCGACCGAGAAAGAGGCCGCTGTCTGGGCATTCTGCCCCCGAAGACTCCACAGCACAGAGACTCTCCCTTCCTCCCCCTCCTCCCGGAAAAGCCGGCTGCCAGCGTCCTTCCGGTGTCCAGTGTCCTACGTCCACGTTAGCTGTGACGCGGCGTCAACGGCCTGACCTGGCGGTTGGCGCCTTGCGGTCGTTGCTGCCGCCCTAGGCGCAAAGGCCGGGCCTTTGCTTTAAGTATCAATGTCCGTTTGTACAATAGCAGGGCTGGAGCCTGGAGGGTTTTGGGGCTCTCATCTTGAAGGAAATCTGGGCTGCTCCGAATTTCCCACTGGGTCACCTTAGAGCCCCCCAGTCAAGGCCGAACCACCCGGTAACCTCTCCGCGGCCTCAGCAAGTGCACCCCCCCGCCCCCCACGGGGGAGACTGGTGAGCCACCTCCTCCAACAAGTTGGGAGGGTTTTCATTAGATTCTTTGGCAAAAACATCCTTGTTTTCCTCCTGATTTTGGTGCTGCGTGCATGCCTCAGTGGCGGTGGTTCTAATTTTGATGCAGAATCTCAGGTAAATCATACTTTTCTAACCCCACCCACCCCACTCCGCCCCTGATTTTGTATGCTGGATCATTACGGTTTGAAATGAATATCAAATTAATCCTTGAGGGAAAGCCAGAAAACATTGGTCTTTGTGGTGGAAAGTGATTGATAAACTTGGGCTAGTTTATGGTGGTATAATGTCAACCTCCTAGAATGGTGAGGAGGGGTTTAAATGAAGTAAATATAAGCATTTACCGCATGTAACTTTCGTATTAACGTGAACTTCATGGACCCATTTTTGAGGTGGTTTTCTAGCACCAGGGGAGTGTCCCATTCTTCCCTTACTGGTTTCTGGAAGTAGCCCACATTTCTGCCTTCCAGTCTGTTACTGTGGGTCAACTTTTCCTGTGCCCATCTGAAGGGTGTGGATCCTTTTGAGCATTAAAACCCATTTCTTCTTGTCTGCTCAAGGATGTCAGTCCAGCAATTTTCCTCTTTACCACACTTTCTGTTTAATTATTTCCATCAGCATACGTATTAATGTCCTAAGGCTGGCCTGACAAAGTACCACAAACAGGGTGGCTTAAAACAGTATAAATTCACTCTCTCTCAGTTCTGAGCACAGAATTCTGAAACCAAGGTATTGGCAGGCCTTTCATCCCCTGCTTCTTCCTAAGTTTCTGGTGGATGCTGGCAATCCTTAACAGCTTTGGCTCAGAGCTGTGTCATTCCAATTTCTGTGGTTGCCATTACGTGCCTTCTTCCCTGTTTGTTTTTATACATGTGTCTTCACATTTCTTTCTGAATATGCCATCAGTCATTGGATTTTGGGCCCACCCTAATCCAGTATGACCTCAAGCTAACTTGATTACACCTGCGGAGACTGTAT
>JAAGEH010000032.1:13637510-13683801 GCA_011751065.1 Lasiurus cinereus
CACTCACTCTGCAGATGCTCTTCAAGCCCGGGTGCTGCCCCAGGTGTGGCCAGCCGGGAAGGGATTATGGGAGGTTGGCTCCAGGGCATGTCCAACCTGTCTCTCCCAGTCCCATTCCACTGGTCACCTTCTAATTAATTTCCTTTCAATGTGCACAAATTCGTGCACTGGGCCTCTAGTTAAATTATAACTGTACCAAATACCATTGGTATAAAGACTGAAAGATGAGGAATAGCACAAACATAAAAAAATACAGTTTGTCAAACTTCCAAAATACAAGTTTGCTCAAAGTTTGAGGGGTCAACTCAGATAATTTCCTTTAAAACAGTGGTTGCCAACTGGTGGCCCACGAGATCCAAAAGGTTGGCAATTGCTGCTTTAAAAAAAATGTATTGCTTTCTGGTTTCCATCTCTCTATTTTCCCTACTCTCTCCAAAGGAGAAAGTTGATTCAGTTAAATTTTGAGGAATACTTTGGTGGTAAAGTAAAGTTGATGCTTCAGCTATGCATAGGCAGACCCTCTTCTTTTTAAATGCCTGTCAACATAGAAATGGAAGAGTCATAGGCCTCTCTTGCTAGAAACTAGGGTCAAGGACTGTTGCTCATGACTTGTTCATAAAGATATGAGCTGGGGCATAAACTGGAAAATTTAAGTTGAGTACTGGCAGAAATAATTTTTTTCCTTTATTGATTTTAGAGAGAGGAAGGGAAAGGAATAGAGAGATAGAAACATTGATGAAAGTGAAACATTATTGATGGGCTGCCTTCTGCATTGCCCCTCACTGGGTATTGCCACCTGGACATGTGCCTTGACCAGGAATTAAACTAAGAATCTCTTTGGTTTCTGGATCAACACTCAACTGCTGAGATACACTGGTCAGGCATAAATAGTTTTATTACCAAAAAGGTCCTGACATGGTTGATTTAACATATTTTTTTATTTAATGTAATAATTTTAAACTGTAAATGTTCTTAATTTGCTTTTTTCTCACAGGTTGTTTCTACTTTGGAAGAAACCTATGGAATGTGCAATGAAACTATAGAAAAACCACTGGTGAAGCCTGAACCTGAAGAATTATCTTTATCTGTAAGGATATGCAAATCCTAATGTAGAGAAATGAACACTAAGATTTTCTTTTGTGTCCACATATGTTTACAGAATGAATTCCTTATCCATTAAAAATGATCCACTTAGGATACTTGAAAATAGAGTACTGTTTTTTCCATCTCTGCCAACAACATTTCCTTAAAGTTTAACACACACACACACACACACACACACACAGACATAGGTAAAAATAAATTTACAATTGTGAGTACATAAACCCAGAGTTCATTCTTGTATTATTCTTTATTGTTATATTTTTCCAAGTGAACAACTATAAACCTACTTTTGCCCACCTCTGTGTACTTTATAACCAGAGGTGGGCAAAAGTAGGTTTGCATTCATTTTTAAACACTAAGGTATTTATAAGTTATACGCATAGTTGTTACTTTTTTAGCCATTCATAATATTTCACGAATCTAAGGCTGGATTGCTTGATTTTGTGCAACTACTTAGACAAAAATGAGAGTAGAGATATAACTGGGAATATGACATTAATGAGCTACTCCTGAGAATGTACCTGTAAATTTTCTGGGAAAATTTGCTAGTATGGCATTTGGAGCCTGGTTTCTTGTCTAATATGTTTGAATTAACATAAATTACATACACAAAATTATTTTAAAAACTAGTTAAATATACTAAAATATAGATGAATATGCATGCAGATTCTAAAATAAAAGCAACTTTCTGTTATTCTTTTCAAAGGTTGGGGATGATCTAAATTCATTCTTGGTATGTTGTTCACAATTTGCAGCTCAATTAGAAGGAGCAGTTAAAGAGGAGAGTCATGTATGTATTCTGTATAAACTATTAAGTATAAAATATTCATTATTATTTTAATAATCTTAATAATAATATAAATTAGCTGACAATATTAATAATAAACATTTAAATTATTAATTATTGACACGAATTTAATAATAAAATATTTAATGTTATATTGGTTATTTGATTTACTGTGATTATACAGATATCATTATTTGTCTTGTTACAATGCCTTAATTAGTTATAAAGAGCATTAGAAAACATTATTTTTCCTTATTCTTTTTTAAAATCTTTATTTTTGAAAGTATTACATATGTCCCACTTTTTCCTCATTGACCCTTTCTATCTCAGGCCTTCACCATTCTATTGTCTGAGTCCATGGATTGTGCATATATAGATACAATTTCTTTGGTTGATATCTTTCCACCTACCCTTGCCTACCCTCTGAGATTTGACAGTCTGCTCCATGCTTCTCTATCTTTGATCTAATTTGTTCATCAGTTTATTTTGTTAATTAGATTTTACATATGAGTAAAATCATATGTTATCTATCTTTCTTTGACTGGCTTATTTCACTTACCTTAATCCTCTTCAGGTCCCTCTATGCTATTTCCTTTTTTACTGTTGCATGGTATATCATGATGTAAATATACCACAGCTTTTTTTATTTAATCATCTACTGATGGACACTTGGGCTGTTTTCAGATCTTGGCTATTGTAAACTGCACTGTTATGAACATAGTGGTGAATACATTCTTTCTATTTGGTGTTTCCAGTTTGCTAAGATATATTCCTAGAAGTGGGATCACTTGGTCAAATGTCATTCCATATTTAATTTTTTGAGGAAATTCCATAACTTTTCCCATAATGGCTGCACCAGTCTGCATGCCTACTAGCAGTGTACTAGGGTTCACTTTTCTCCACATCCTCCCCAGCACTTGTCATTTGTTGATATGTTGATGGTAGCCATTCTGATAGGTGTAAGGTGATACTATTGTCATTTTAATTTGCATTTCTTCCATGATAAGTGAATTGGAGCATTTTTTCATATATCTCTTGGTCATCTATATGACCACTTTGGAGAAGTGTAAATTTAGGTCCTTTGCCCATTTTTTAAATGGCAAGTTTGTCCTCCTTTTGTTAAGTTATATAAGTTCCTTATATAATTTGAATATTAACCCTTTATCAGATGTATCATTGGCAAAGAGAATATATTTTCATTTTGTTGATGGTTTGTTTTGCTGTGCAGCTTTTTATGTTGAGGTATGATCCTTGTATTCACACTTAGCTAAGAGTTTTTTATCAAAAGAAGAGTATTGGATTTTGTTGAATACTTTTTCTGCATCTATTGATAAGATCATATGATTTTTTTTCTTTCAGTTTGTTTGTGGGATGTATCACATTTATTGATTTGTGAATATTGTAACAACCTACCATCTCCAGAATGAATCCCACTTGTTCATAGTGTATGATCTTTTTATACATTGCTGGAGTTGACTTGCTAATATTTTGTTGAAGATTTTAGTATCTATGTTCATTAGGGATATTGGCCTGTCATTCTCTTTCTTTTTAGTGTCTTTATCTGGTTTTGCATTAGGATAATGCTGGCATCACAGAAAGAGCTTGGAGGATCCTTCCTCTTGAATTTTGGAGTATTTTGAGGAGTATAAGTGTTGGCTCTTTTTTGAGTGTTTTTAGTAATACTCCCCTGTGAAGCCATCTAGGCTAGGGTTTTTGTTTGCTGGGCGTTTTTTGATTACTGTTTCAATTCTATCAGTTGCTATTGGCCTGGTTCAGGTTTTCTGATTCTTCCTGAGTCAGTTTTGAAAGACTATATTTTTCTAGGAATTTTTCCATTTCATCCACACTGTCCAGCTTGTTGATAGACAGTTCATAGTATTTTCTTACAGCCAGCCCTTTGTATTTCTGACCTGTCAGTTGTTACTTCACTGTTTTTCATTCTTATTTTATTTATATGGGTCCTCTCTCTTTGGTTCTTGATGAGTCTAGCTTGTTCATTAATCTTGTTTATCTTTTCAAAGAACCAGATCTTGGTTTCATTAATGTTTTTGTATTGGTTTTTTAGTCTCTATGTCATCTTTTTTTATTTTTTAAAAATATATTTTATTGAGTTTTTACAGAGAGGAAGGGAGAGGGATAGAGAGTTAGAAACATCGATGAGCAAGAAACATGTTTTTTTAAAAATATATTTTTTATTGTTGATAGTATTACAAGTATCTCCCATTTCCATCTTTTCATCCCTAGCTACCCACTCCTGGTCTTCACTACCTTATCTTCTTTAATATTTTTAAAAAATATATATTTTTTATTGATTTCAGAGAGGGAGAGAGGAGAGAGAGATAGAAATATCAACGATGAAAGAGAATCATTGATAGGTCACCTCCCCTACATCCCACACCAGGGGTAAAGCCTGAAATTCAGGTATGTTCCCTGACTGGGAATCAAACTGTGACCTCCCTGCTCATAGGTCAATACTCAACCACTGAGCCAAGCCAGCTGGGCTCTTTTCTTATCTTTATTATTTCCTCCCTTCTACTTACTCTGGACTTTTCTTATTTTTCTCTTTCTAATTCCTTTTTTCTCCTGTTTTTATTATTTAAAGTATTATAAATAGTAGTACATATGTCTCCTCCCACTCCCTCCATTAACCTCCCCCCGGCCTTCCCTACCCCCAATATATCCCCTCATCTGCCCCACTCATTGTCTTGTATCCTTTGGTTATGCTTATATACATGCATATAAGTCCTTTGTTTATCTCTTACAGCCCCCACCCCAACCTCCTCTGCCTTCCTGCTATAGTATGACAGTTTGTTCAATGCATCTTTGCCTCTGTATCAGTTTTGTTTCCCTGATTCTTTTCTTTAAAAATATCTTGCCTCTGCAGACTAGAAATAAACCTATAAGAACAAAAAATGTTTGAGTCCCAATTTCAATGTCCAACAGTTCCTTATGTGTATACTTCAACATTGGTATCTCGATGGTGGACAAATGTTGGCTCTCTTTCTAATTCTTTAAGTTGTAGGGTTAAGTAGTTTTTTATTTAAAAATTTTATTTATTTATTTATTTTTAGTTTGGCCTGTAGTGCTATGAACTATCCTCTTAATATTGCCTTTGTTGTGTCCTAGAGTAGAAATGTTGGTTGTTGTATGTTCATTTTCATAATGTTTTTTCTTTCTTTTTAAAAAAATATATTTTCTGACTTTTTACAGAGAGGAAGGGAGAGGGATAGAAAGTCAGAAACATCGATGAGAGAGAGACATCGATCAGCCGCCTCCTGCACGTCCCCTACTGGAGTTGTGCCTGCAAGCAAGGTACATACCCTGACCGGAATCGAACCTGGGACCTTTCAGTCCACAGGCCGACGCTCTATCCACTGAGCCAAATGGGTCTCGGCATGTTTTTTATTTCTTTCTTGACCTTATTGGTAACCCATTCACTGTTTAGTAACATGCTATTTAGACTTGGATGTTTTTGAATGTTTTACTGTGATTGATTTCTAATTTTATTCTATTGTAATCTAAGAAAATTCTTATATGATTTCAATTTTCTTGAATGTGTAAAGAGTTGTTTTGTGTCCTAACATGTGGTCTGTCTTTGAGACTGACCCATATGCTTTTGAGAAGAAAGCTGTTTCTTCTGCAACTTTGCATGAAATATTCTATAAATGTCAATTAAATCCATTGAATCCAGTGTGTCATACAGAGTCATGTTTCCTTGTTAATTTTTTGTTTGGAAGATCAAAACAGTGAAGTTAATGGGCTGTTAAAGTCCCCTACTATGACTATTTCTGTTGATCTCTCCCTTAAAGTCCTTTCGAAGTTTCATTCATATATATATGTAGATCCTATCTAATAAAAGAGTAATATGCAAATTGACCATACCCACGCTATACCCACAAGCCATGCCTGCCAACCACACCCACCAACCAATCAGAGTGAGTTTGCAAATTAACCCAACCAAGATGCTTAGGGCCACAGAGAGAGCAGGAGGGAGGCTTGGGCTGCCCCTGGCTGGCTGAGGCCTCTGCTTAAGGCAACAAAGTTTCAATGGCTGTGTGAACAGAAGGCTTGGCTCTGCTCCAAGTTTCAATTATAGAAGATAAGTATAATTCCTGATACCAGAGCTTTCACTTGGGTCACCAGAGGGCATGGCTTGCTTGAAAATCACCACAGACCCCTCGCCCAGGCCACCCTTTGACAAGAAAAAGAAATAAAAGGCATCCCCAAAGAAACACCAACCCTGATCCAGGACACCCTTCAAGGCAAACAAGCTGGCCCCCACCCATGCACCAGGCCTCTATCCTATATAATAAAAGAGTAATATGGAGATTGACCATCACTCCAACGTACAAGATGACTGCCCCCATGTGGACACAGATGGCCACCACAAGATGGCCAGAAGGGGAAGGTAGTTGGCAGGGACCAGGCCTGCAAGGGAGGGCAGTTGGGGGTGATCAGGCCCACAGGGGAGGGCCATTAGGGGCAAACAGGCTGGCAGGGGAGCAGTTAGACATCAATCAGGCTGGCAGGGGAGTGGTTAGGGAATGATCAGGCTGGGAGGCAGACGCAGTTAAGGGCAATCAGGAAGGCAGGCAGGTGAGCAGTTGGGAGCCAGCAGTCCTTGATTGTGAGAGGGATGTCTGACTGCCCAGGTAGGAATGGGTCTAAATGGGCAGTCGGACATCCCTCAAGGGGTCCCAGATTGGAGAGTGAGTAGACTGGGTGTAAAGGACAACCCCCCTCCCAGTGCATGAATTTCATGCACCAGGCCTCTAGTATATATATATATATTCTCCTATAGTTGATGCATATATCTTGTTAGATAGATTTCTTTATGCTGAGAACTATATCATCAGTAATTAATATAAATGCGAGAAGTCTTTTCAGAAAGCTGAATTTGGGCGCTTTGATATTCACAGGGAAAATATTTGCATTCTATTACCTACTGCTGACTCAATGGCCTAAAGCAAACTCCCCACAACCTGATAATCTTATTGTTTATTAAACATTACTATTGATATGTCTGTTTGCATTCCTAACAGGCAATTCTGTATTCTAGTAAATAAAAGCAGATGGGAATATTACAGTTAAGATTTATCTGGTTTCCTGCCATAATTTCAAAATTATTATTTCTTGTCTTGTGTTTTAATTTGTATGTCAGCTCTTTCTCCAAGCCTTTGAACCCAAAAGTCAGGCTGGCCATGGATTTTCACACCTTTAGTGTTATGTAGTGATCTTTATTGTCTCTTGTGATGGCCTTCATTTTGAAGCCTATATTTTCATATATGAGTATTGCTATCCCAGATTTTTTTTTGTTTTGTTTTCATGGAAAATTTAGTCTATCCCTTCATGCTCTTCCTAAGTGAGTTTTGTTCTGAGGTGGTTGTTTTGTAGACAGCATATATTTGAGTCATGTTTTCTTATCCATTCAGCTACCCTAAATCTTCTGATTGGAGCATTTAATTGATTTATATTTTAGGTTATTATTGATAGATACTTATTGCTATTTTAATTCTTTATGACTGTTTCTCTCTATATATTTCTTATTATTACAACAGTTCCTTTAACATTTCTTGCAGTGCTGATTTGGTGATGATAAATTCCTTTAGCCTATTTTATTTTATGTATGTATGTATGTATGTATGTATGGATGTATGTATGTATTTTGGTCTGTGGAGCTCTTTATTTCATCAGGTATTTCAAATAATAGTCTTGCTGGATATATTAATTTTGGTTTCAGATCCTTGCTTTTCATTTCCTTGAATACTTCATTCTATTCTTTGACCTGTAGAATTTCTTATAAGAAATTAGGTGACAGCCTTATGGGAGCTTCTAACCTACTGGTTAGAGCATCTGCCCTGGTGGTCAATGATGTCATAGTGACTGGTCGATTGGTCAACTATCTGCCTTCTGGTGGTCAGTGCACATCACAGTGAGCAGTTGAGAGGCCCTAGTATATCACTAGCATATTATGTTTTGATTGGTTAAACAGATTACTGGATGACCAGATACTTAGCATATTAGGCTTTTATTATATAGGATGTTGAGCCATCCTATGTTCCACATATAAATCACACTTGGATATGTTGTGTGATCTTTTTAACTGCCTTTGAAGCTGTTTGCTAGCGTTTTGTTTAGGAATTTTGCATCAATATTTATCAGGGATATTGGCCTGTGATTTTCTTGTGTTCTTGATTAGTTTTGATATTTGGGTAATGCCTCATGGGATAGTTTTGATAGGTTCAATTCTCTTGGGTTCTTGGGAAGTGTTTTAGAAGAATTGGTGTTATTTTTTAAAAGGCTTGGTAGAATTCTTTAGTGAATTTTTCAGGATTTGGAATTTTCAGTGTCAGGAGAATTTTGGTTATTGCTTCAATCTAATCACTATTATAGGTCTGTTCAAATTTTTTATTTTTTTCATGCTTTGGCCATGGTAGGTTTCTTGTAATTTATCTATTTCTAACCTATCCAATAATTTGGTGTACAATTTGTCATAGTAATCTCTTATGGCCCTTTGTCTTTCAGTAGACATCATTATAGTAGCTCCCCTTTTGCTTGTAATTTTAGATATTTTATTCTTTTCTCTTTTTTCTTCATTTGGACAAGGACTTGTCACTTTTGCTTATCTTTAAAAAAACTCCTGATTTCATTGATTTTCTATGCTTTAATATTTATTATTTCCTTTCAATTCTGCCCACTTTGTATTTAGATTGTTCTTTTTTTTTTATTGTTACTTTAGGGATAAGGTTAAGATGTTGGTTTAAGATCTTCTTTTGTGAACATTTACCTCTATAAATTTCCTCTTTGTACTGCTTTTGCTGAATCCTATTAGGTTTGTTATTTTATATTTTATTTTTTATTTTTTAAAGTATTACATATATTAATACATATATCTCCATTTTTTCCTCATTGACCTTCCCCCAGACTCCCCTACCCCTGTCACTTGCCATCATCCCACCCCCTAGTGTCTTGTGTCCATTGATGTGTTTATATGCATACATGCAAGTCTTGGTTGATCTCTTCTCCCTGCTTTCCCAACACTCTCCTGCTTTCCACCTGTAATTTGACAGTCTGTTTGGTGTTTTACTGCCTCTGTATCTATCTTTTTATTCATCAGGTTATAACGTTCTTTATTTCTATAAACGACTGAGATCATGTAGTATTTTTCTTTCATTGCCTGGCTTATTTCACTTAACATAATGCTCTCCAGGTCCATCCATGCTGCTGCAAATGGCAAGAATTTCTTCTTTTTTACAGCTACGTAGTATTCCATTGTGTAGATGTACCATAGTTTTCTAACCCACTCATCTACTGATGGGCATTTTGGCTGTTTCCAAATCTTAGCTATGGTGAATTGTGCTGCTATGAACATAAGAGTGCATATGTCTTTTCTGATTGGTGTTTCTAGTTTCTTGGGATATATTCCTAGAAGTGGGATCACTGAGTCAAATGGGAGTTCCATTTTTACTTTTTTGAGGAAACACCATACTGTTTTCCACAGTGGCTGCACTAGTCTGCATTCCCACCAGCAGTGCACGAGGGTTCCTTTTTCTCCACATCCTCGCCAGCATTTATTGTTTGTTGATTTGTTGAGGATTGTCCTTCTGATAGGTGTGAAATGGTACCGTATTGTTTTGCTTTGCATCTCTCAGATAATTAGTGACTTTGAGCATGTTTTAATATCTCTCTTGACTTTCCTTCTGTCTTCTTTCAAAAAGATTCTATTTTGGTCTGTTGCCCATTTTTTTATTGGATCATTTATCTACCTTTTATTAAGTTGTATAAGTTGCCTGTAGATGTTGGAGATTAAACCTTTATCAGTGATAACATTTGCAAATATGTTCTCCCTTACAGTGGGCTTTTTTGTTTTGTTTATGGTTTCTTTTGCTGTGAAAAGCTTTTTATTTTGATGTAGTCCCATTTGTTTATTTATTCTTTACCTTCCATTGCCTTAGGAGCAGTATTGGTGAGGAAATTCCTTCGGCATAAGTCTGAGATTTCCCTGCTTGTGGATTCCTCTAGTATTTTTTACTGTTTCCCATCTTATGTTTAAGTCCTGTATCCATGCTGAGTTTATTACTATGTATGGTCTAAGTTGGTAGTCAAATTTCATTTTTTTGCACATATGTGTCCAATTTTCAGAATACCATTTAGTGAAGAGACTGTCTTGAATCCATTGTATGTTCATGCCTTCTTTGTCAAATATTAATTGAGCATAGTGGTTTGGGTGGATATCTGGATTCTCTATTCTATTCCATTGGTCTACATGTCTGTTCTTGTGCCAGTACCAGGCTGTTTTGAGAACAGTGGCTTTGTAATACAGCTTGAAATCTGGTATTGAGATCCCACTATTTTGTTCTTCTTTCTCATGATTGCTGTGGCTATTCAGGGTCTCTCTCTCTCTCTCTCTCTCTCTCTCTCTCTCTCTCTCCCTCTCTCTCTCTCTTTTTATTCCAGATGAATTTTTGGACAGTTCTTTCTAGGTCTGTGATATATGCCATTGGTATTTTAATGGGGGAGTGCATTGAATCTATAGATTGCTTTGGGACGTATGGACATTTTAATGATGTTGATTCTACCAATCCATGAATATGGCATGCTCTTCCATCTGTTTATATCTTCCTCTATCTTGTTTTTCAGTGTCCTGTAGTTTTCTACAGATAGGTCTTTTACCTCCCTAGTTAAGTTTATTCGTAGGTATCATAATGTGGTTTTTTTGTTTTGTTTTTTTTTTTGGTGTGCAATGGTAAATGGGATTTCGTTTTTAGTCTCTCTTCCTGTAAGTTCGTTATTGATGTATAGATATGTCATAGATTTCTTGGCATTAATTTTGTATCCTGCTACATTGCTGAATTCATTCATTAAGTCTTTTGGTTTTTTGATGGAGTCTTTTGTTTTTTTTTATGCATACTATCATGTCATCTGCAAATAAGGACAGCTTTACTTCTTTTCCAATTTAGATGCCTTTTATTTCTTATTCTTGTCTAATTGCAATGGCTAATACTTCCAGTACTATGTCAAACAGGAGAGGTGAGAGAGGACATTCCTCAGGGCTTAAGGGACTGCCTTGCCTTCCAGTCGGCCCCACCCTCTTTGGCCCCGAGTTTCACGTGACTGGGTAATCGCTGGAGCGGTCCCTGTGCACGCACGTGCGCTCTCTCTCTCTCTCTCGCAGTGCCTTTAGACTGCTGCCCCTCCAACTCCCCTGCGGTCTGGGAACATATGAGTCTGGGTCCTCAGGGTTTTGCTCGAATTCGGGGTTTAGTGGAGTTAGAAGTGACATAGTTGGGATGCTTTATCTCCCGCCCTCTTGTGAAAGCCAGCGGCACAATCAGCAATCAGTCTTCTGCGCGCAGTGCTGTGCATTCTGCCCAACTTCTGTCCTCCTGCGACTCCCCCAATTTCCGTGCACTTCTCCCTTTTCACAGTCAAAACTCCCCGCATATGACTTTCGGCTGGACCTGGGGTTTAGTTTCGTAGGATAAGGGGTTCAATGCCGTTGAGAGTCTCCCACCAGAGAAAGCCAGCCAGGTTCTCCAGCACCCGCTGTCTCCACGTGTGAGTCTCTGTACCTCAGCTTTTTGCAGTTCCTCTGCGTCTCCGTGAGCCCCTCTCTTTCCTTCTAGTTGTAGAATTTCCACTCAGCCAGCTTTCCTGTGGTTCTGGATGGTGTCTGTTCTGGCTTTTAGTTGTAGTTTTGAAATAGTTGTGCGAGGCAGCAGTGTAGGTGTTTACTTATGCTGCCATCTTGGTTTCTCCCTGAGAATGTGATTTTTATCTCTCAATTGATTTATTTGATGTATACATTTATTGGTTTGCAGATATTGTACCATCCTTGAATTCCTGGGATAAATCCTGCTTGGTTATAGTGTGTAATCTTTCTGATGTACTGCTGGATCTGATTTGCTAGAATTTTGTTGAGGATTTTGGCATCTATGTTCTTGAAGGATATTGTCCTGTAATTCTCTTTCATTGTGTTGTCTTTATCTGGTTTTGGTATTAGGGTGATGCTGGCTTCATATAATGAGCTTGGAAGTTTTCCTTCCTCTTGTATTTTTTTGGAAGAGTTTGAGGAGGATAGGTTTTAGTTCTTCCTTGAATGTTTGGTAAAACTCTCCTGTGAAACCATCTGGCCCCAGGCTATTGTTTGCTGGAAGCTTTTTGATGACTGATTCAATTTCTTTTATAGTTATTGGCCTTTTAAGATGTTTAGATTCTTCTCAATTGAGTTTTGGAAGGTTATATTTTTCTAGGAATATGTCATTTCCTCCAGGTTGTCCAGTTTGTAGGAATAGCGTTGGAATAAAAAAAATATTTTTAAACAATCCTTTGTATTTCTGTGGGGTCTGTTGTTATTTTGCCTCTTTCATTTCTGATTTTGCTTATTTGGGTCCTCTCTCTTTGCTTCTTGGTGAGCTTGGCTAGAGGTTTATCAATCTTGTTTATCCTTTAAAAGAACCAGCTCTTGGTTTTGTTGATCTTTGTATTATTTTTTTATCTCCAGGTCGTTTATCTCTGCTCTGATCTTTATTATTTCCTTCCTTCTGCTTAAGCAGGCTTTTCTTGTTGCTCTCTTTCTAACTCTGAGTTGTAGGTTTAGGCAATTTATTACCATTGTTTCTTGTTTTGTGCAGTAAGCTTGTAGAGGTATGAACTTGCCTCTCAAGACTGCTTTTGCTGTGTCCCATAGATTTTGGAGTGTTGTGTTTTCATTGTCATTTGTTGCCATGATATGCTTTATTTCTCCCTTGATCTCTCTGGTAACCCAGTCATTGTTTAATAGAATGCTATTTAGTCTCCATGTTTTTTTTTCCTTTGGATTATTTTTATTGTAGTTGATTTCCAGTTTTATGCCACTGTGATCTGAGAAGATGCTTTATATGATTTCTATCTTCTTAAATTTGAAGGGACTTTGCCTAGGACCCAACATATGGTCTATCTTTGAAAATGACCCATGTGTACTTGAGAAGAATGTATATTCTGTGGCTTTGGGATGAAATGTTCTGAAGATGTCAATTAATTCCATCTGGTCTAATGAGTCATTTAGGATTCATGTTTCTTTTCTGAATTTTCTTTTAGAGGATTTGTCCCATGGTGATTTTGGGGTATTAAAGTCTCTGATTATGATAGTATTACTGTCAATCTCTCCCTTGGTATCATCCAGGAGTTTTGGTTTTTTATGTATTTGGGTGCTCATGTGTTGGGTGCATATATGTTACATTGCTCCCTTTAGTATTATAAAGTGGCCTTCCATTTCTCTTTTTATGTCCTTCACTTTGAGATCTAATTTGTCTGATATAAGTATTGCTACCCCAGCTTTCTTTTCATTTCCATTCACCTGAAAAACTTTTTTCTATCCCTTCACTCTTAGTCTGTTTGCTTCTTTTTTTTCTGAGATGGGTTTCTTTTCAACAGCAAATATATGGGTTGTGTTTTCTTATCCAATCCATTACCCATGTCTTTTGATTTGGGCATTTAATCCATTTAAATTTAAAGTTAATATTGATAGGTATTTATTTGTCACCATTCTTATTCTTCACCCCTGTGTTCCTTCTTTGCTTCTTCTTCTTCTTCTTTTTTTTTTTTTTTTACAGCAGACTTTTAGCATTTCTTGCATTTCTGGTTGGTGATAATAAACTCCCTTAATTCTTCTTTGTCTTTGAAGCTTCTGCTTTTGCCTTCAATTTTGATGGATACCCTTGCTGGGTACAGTTTTTTTGGATTCAGACCCTTCCTGATTGCATGAGTTTGTATATTTCATTCCATTCCCTTCTGGTCTTACGTGTTTCTGTTCGGAAATCACTCACTAGTCTGATGAGGGTTCCTTTTTAGGGAACTTTCTGTCTCTCTGGCCGCTTTCTAATTCTTACTTTGACGTCGTTGTTTGGCAGTTTAATTATAATGTGCCTGACATCGGTCTTTTGGGGTTCATTTTGCTTGGAACTCTTGGGTTTGTGTGAGTTTCTTGGGTTTGTGTGAGTTTTTTCTTCTCTATATCAGGGAAGTTTTCTGCCATTATTTCTTCAAACAGGATTTCTATTCCTTGCTCAGTTTCCTCTTCTTCTGGAACCCTTATTATGCTGATGTTGTTGTGTTTCGTGTTGTTCCAAAGTCCCCTTAGGCTCTCTCCTGCTTTTTATTTTTATTTATTTTTAGAAGCTGCTCTACTTGGGTATTTTTTTCTACCTTGTTTTCTAGCTCACTGATGCAGTCTTCTGCCTCTTCCAGTATACTCTTGATGCTTTCTATTGAGTTCTTTAGGGCAGCGATGTCATTTTTCATATCTTCTTGGTTCTTCTTCATTTCCTCTTGGTTCTTACTCATATTGTCGAATTTGCCTTCCATTCCTTTCCGCTACCTTATGACCATTTCTCTGACTTCTTTCTTTGGCAGGTTGCTTGCCTCCAGTTCATTTACTTCCTTTTCTGGTGATGCCTGCTTTTCTTTCATATGTGGGCTGTTTCTTTGTCTCCTCATGGTCTGCTTCTCCAGGTGTCTGGTTATGTAGTTCTCTTTCTCCAAAAAATACTCCCCATGAAACCCTCAGCTGGTCTTTCTATGTGTTCTGGGACAAGGCTTGGGACATGTCTGTCTATTCCGCTGCCATTTTTTTCTCCTCCTTATTTTATATTTTCATTTTTAGTTGTCTCCAGATATTTTCTTATTTGTGAATCTTTCTTGGACCTACATGTTATTTAATATCATGCTGTTTAATTTTTACATATTTGTGGAGTTTTCCTCTGTTCTTTCTGCTATTTATTTCTAGTTTTATTCTATTAGGTTCAAGAAGATGTTTTATTTATTTTTTCCCCTTAAATTTGTTAAAACTTGTTTTAGCCTTGGAAAGTGCACCTGGAAGGTTGGGTTTGATTCCCAGTCAGGGCACATACCTAGATTGTAGGTTTGATGCCCAGTTGGGGTATCTATGGGAAGCAGATATTCAATGTATCTCTCACATCGATGTTTTTTTTTTTCTCTTTGTTTCTCTCCCCTCTTCCCTATCTAAAACCAGTATAGCAAAACCAAAAACTTGTTTTGTGTCCTAATGTGTCTATTTTGGAGATGTTCCACCTATGCTTGCGAAGAACATGTATTTTTCTGTTGTTGGATGGAATCTATACTAGTGAGAGTGCAATATGCTAATGAGACTGGATGTCTTCTGGACAACTTTCTGGATGTCCTTCTAGACAAAACCATGGTGGCAGGGCTGAGGTAGAGGCAGTTATGGGTGATCAGGTTGGCAGGGGAGAGCAATTAGGGGGATCAGGCTGGCAGGAAAGAGCAGTTAGAGTGATCAGGCTGGCAGTCAGGTGAGTGGTTAAGAGCCAGCAGTCCTGGATTATGAGAGGGATTTCCTACTGCCCGTTTATAAACCAGCAGTCAGACATCCCCTGAGGGGTCCCAGATTGGAATGGGTGCTGGCTGGTCTGAGGGACCCAACTTGTGCACAAATTTCATGCACCAGGCCTCTAGTATTTTATATATTCTTGTTATTTCTATTAGTTCATGGTATTGGTAAAGTCTTGTGTTTCCTTGTTGACATTCTGTCTGATTGTTCTACCCATAACTGAAAGTGGGCTTTTGAAAATTTCTAATATCATTGGGTTGCTCTCTATTTCTTCCTTCAGTTCTGTCAGTGTTTATTTCAAATATTTTGATGCTCTAATGTTAGGCACACCTATATTTATAGTTGTTGTATATTCCTGGTGAGTTGATCCTTTAATTCTTATATAATGTCATTCTTTGTATTTTTTGGGCAGTTTTCATTTCAAACTCTATTTTGTCTGATATAAAATTGGCTACCCTTACCCTCTTTAGATTTCTGTTTACATGGAATATCTTCTTCCAGCTTTTCTCTTTTAACCTGCGTCATTGCTGAGTTCTAAAGTGAGTGTATTGTAGGTAACATTTAGTTGGATCTGAAAAAAATAAATTTAGTCATAATGTTTGTCCTTAAATTAATTTGTTTAATTGATTTACATTGAATAGATATTAATAGGGAAGGACTTTCTATTGCCATTTTGTTATTTGCTTTCTCTGTCTCTTGGCTTTTTTCTTCCTCTTTACCCTCCTTGCTCTCTTCTTTTGATTTTTGTTGATTTTTGTATAGTGACATATTTTGATTTCCTTCTCATTTACCTTTTTATATATTATATAGATACTGATTTTGTGGTTACTATTGCAATTACATACAACCTTTTAAAGTTATAACATCCTATTTTAAACTGATAACAACTTAACTTCAAGTGCATATAAAAACACATACTTTCTTCTACTATATGATATTGATAACACAAATGACATCTTTTTATATTGCATATCATTAACATAAATTGATGATTTTTATGCATTTTAATAAAAATTTCTGTACTTGGTTTATAAGTGATTTACTCGCTTACTTTACAACATTATAGGATTTTTATATTTGTTGATATATTTATCTTTGCAAGGGAATTTTACATTTTTAAATGCTTTGTGTTGATATTTATTGTCCTTTTTATCAGTTGGTAAGATGCCGATCAGCAGTTTTTGTAGGAAAGATATAGTGGTGATGAACCCCCTCCACATTTTTTTTTTAAAATCTGGGAAAGTCTTTTATTTAATTTTTTAATCTTTTTCGTTCAGATTATTATAGATGTCCCTCTCCCCCATCTCTATAGCTCTCCTCCACCTAGTTCCCATCCCACTCCAGTCCTTTATCACCCCACTGCCTTTGTCCATAGGTACTGCACACATGCATATAATATCTTTGTCCAGTCTTTTTCCACACACCCCCAAACTCCCTTCCCCTGAGAATTGTCAGTCTGCTCCATATCCATGCCCCTGATTTTATTACATTCACCAGTTTATTCTATTCATCAGATTTTTTATTCATTCGATTTTTAGATTTATTTGTTGATAGTTATGTATTTGTTGTCACTTTGTTGTTCATAATTTTTATCTTTACCTCTTTCTTCTTCCTCTTCTTAAAGAATGCCCTTCAGCATCTACACTAAAAAAAGAGAAAGATGCAAATTGACTGTTCAAGATGCCCACCATGAGTATGCAAATTAATCTAACTAATATGGTGGGTTAATTTGCATACACAGGTGCTAAGTGGTGGAATGCTTGTGTCATATCCATAGCAACAATGTAGGCATTCCACACTGCCCCAGCTTCTCTGGGCCTCTGGGCAGCATGGAAAGGTGGAAAGGTAACTCCAGGCCAGAGTCAAGGTGGTGCTGTCAGACAGGGGAAGGAAGACCCATTCTTGCACAAATCTTTGTGCTTCAGGCCTCTTGTTTCATATAATAATAGTTTGGTTGTGATGAACTTTTTTAGCTTTTTCTTGTCTGTGAAGCTCTTTATCTGACCTTCATTTCTAAATGATAGCTTTGCTGGATAGAGTAATCTAGGTTGTAGGTTCTTACTATTCATCACTTTGAATATTTCTTGCCACCCCCTTCTGGTGTGCAAATTAGTTTCTGTTGAGAAAGCAGCTGACAGTCATATGGGTACTTCCTTGTTGGTAACTGTTTTTCTCTTGCTGCTTTTAATATTCTCTTTGTCTTTTGCCTTTGGCATTTTAATTATGATGTGTCTTGGTGTGATCCTCTTTGGATTCCTCTTGTATGGGGTTCTCTGTACTTCCTGGACTTGTAAGTCTATTTCTTTCACCAGGTAGGGGAAGCTTTCAGTCATTATTTCTTCAAATAGGTTTTCAATATCTTGCTCTTTCTCTTCTTCTGGCACCCCCATAATTCAGATATTGGTATACTTGAAGTTATCCCAGAGGCTCCTTACTCTCTCTTCATATTTTTGGATTCTTTTTTCTTTTTGCTCTTCTGGTTGGGTGTTTTTTGCTTCCTCATATTTCAAATCTTTGGCTTGATTCTTGGGATCCTCTGGTTTACTATTGAATCTCTGTATATTATTCTTTATTTCAGTCAGTGTATGCTTAATTTTTGACTGGTCTTTTCCATTTTTTTTTTGGCATTCTCACTATGATTCTTGAAGGTCTCACTAAGTTCCTCAGAGGTTTCTAGAAGATTCTTGAGTAACCTTATAACTGTGATTTTGAACTATATATCTAGTCATTTGCTTTCTTCCATTTCTTTAATTTGTGACCTGTTTCTTTGTCTCCACATTTTTGCTGCTTCCAGTGTTTTTTTCTATATATTGGGTAGCTGGTAAGTCTCTTTGGCCTCTATAGTAGGTGTCCTATAGGGCCCAATGGCTCATTCTCCGCAATCACCTGGACGCTTTTAGTGCACCCCTTTGTGGACTGTGTGCACAATCTTGTTGTAGTTGAGCCTTGATTGCTGTTGGTATCACTGGGAGGAATTGACTGCAAGGCTAATTAGTTGTGAGGACCAGCTGTGTCTACAATGGAAGAGCTGCTGTGCTGGCAATACCCTTACAGGGCAAGGCTTGCTTCAGTGGGGCTTTGGTGCTCACTGAGTCCTTTCCCTTGAGTGTGTCTCTTAAAGATGTGAAGAGTTGTAATCTGGTATGGTCTCATGCTGGATACACTGGCTCTTTTATCTCCAAGGAGGTGCAAAGTCAGCCACTGCCTGGGGCTATCCAACAGGAGCTTCTGAGACAACTGCAGATTCTTTCCCTTTGTATGGGGTTTGGAAGGGTGCAAATGAGGCCCAGCTGGGAAGCAAGGCAGGCTGATGCTGGTGAGGACTTCATCCTTCTTTTGATAGCTTTGGGGCACCCTAACCCAGCTGCAAGCTTGTTTGACAGGTCATAGGCTAATAAAGGACAGTCCATTCATATGCAAAAGCCACTACCCAGAGCTTGGGTGAGTTGTAAATTGGGTAGGGAAGGGTCTCAGGGAATCTCCAGGGCAGAGCAAACAACAATGGCTGCCAATAAGCCAGCCCTGAACCAGGAAGGTCCCAGCACAGGAACATTGACTGTTGTGAGCACCTCCATCTGTAAGAAAGTCATTCTGCATTTCTGCCCTGATGCCAGACAGTCCAGTTTCTCCCTGTTTGTGTCTGGGTCCTTCGGAGTCTTGCCTGCACTGCAGCTCAGAGCAAGTGGGAGCTTCTATTTCCTTTCCGATTAAAAAAGCAGCACACCCAAGTGCCAGTTCTTTTTGTGCCTTCACACCGCCTACCAATCTCAATGTGCTTTCTTCTTTACCTCTTTGGTTGTAGTTATTCTACTCAGCCAGCTTTCTCGCAGTTCTGGATGATAGTTGTTATGTGTTTTAGTTGTAATTTTGATGTGGTTGTGGGAAGCAGCGAATACAGGTGTTTACCTATGCCGTCATCTTGTTCCCTATCTGGGGAAGTCTTGATTTCTCCCTCCTTTTTTTTTTTGATTTAATAAATCTTTATTGTTTAGATTATTATAATTGTTCCTCTTCCCCCCCCCACACCTACCCTCCAAATGGCTCCCACCCCACCCTCTGCTCTTACCTCCCCCCAATTGTCCTCATCCATAGGTGTATGATTTTTGTCCAGTCTCTCCCTGTACCCCCATCACCTCTTTCCCCCTGAGAATTGTCAGTCCACTCCCTTTCTATGCCCCTGATTCTATTATATTCACCAGTTTACTCTGTTCATCAGATTTTCAATTCACTTGATTTTTAGATTCACTTGCTGATAGATATGTATTTGTTGTTTATAATTTTTATCTTTACCTTTTTTTCTTCTTCCTTTTCTTAAAAGAGTATCCTTCATATACTAGTGATTTGGTGCTGATGAACTCCTTTAGTTTTTTCTTATCTGTGAAGCTCTTTATCTGCCCTTCAATTCTGAATGATAGCTTTGATGGGTAAGTAGTCTTTGGTTGTAGGTTCTTGCTATTCATCACATTGAATATTTCTTGCCACTCTGGCCTGGCCTGCATAGTTTCTGTTGAGAAATCAGCTGACAATCGTATGGGTGTTCCCTTGTAGGTAATGGACTGTTTTTCTCTTGCTGCTTTTAATATTCTCTCTCTGTCTTTTGCTCTTGGCATTTTAATTATGATGTGTCTTGGTGTTGTCCTCATTGGATTCCTTTTGTTTGGTGTTCTGTGCCCTTCCTGGACTTGTAAGTCTATTTCTTTCACCATGTGGGGAAAGTTTTCAGTCATTATTTCTTCAAATAGGTTTTCAGTATCTTGCTCTCTCTCTTCTTCTGGCACCCCCATAATTCTGATGTTGGTAGGCTTGAAGTTGTCCCAGAGGCTCCTTACACTATCTTCAGAGTTTTAGATTCTTTTTTCTTTTTGCTTTTTTCAGTTGAGTCTTTTCTGCTTCTTTGTATTTCAAATTTTTGACTTGATTCTTGCATTTCTCTAGTCTGATATTAGGTCTCTGTATAATATTTTTTATTTCAGTCAGTGTATGTTTAATTTCTAGTTGGTCCTTTTTCATCTCCTCTTGGGTCTTGCTAAATTTATCCATCTTTTATAGGAAATTCTTAATAAACCTTATAAGCATGGTTTTGAACTCTATATCCAGTAGTTTGTTTTCCTCCATTTCTTTTGTTTGTGATCTGTTCCTTTGTCTCTGCATTTTCGCTGCTTCCCTGAGTTGGTAGAGTAGCTTTGTGTGCTAGGTGTTTTATATGGCCCAGTAGCTTTGCCTCACCACTTACCTGGGGTGGACACTCTTGGTGCATCCCTTTGTAGACTGTGTGTACAGTCTTGTAGTTATGTCTTGATTGTTGTTGGTATCACTGGGGTAAATTAACCTCCAAGCCAATTGGCTGTGAGGATCAGCTATGTCTATGCCCAGAGATCTGTACTGGACTCAGCCTTAAGACTTGCAAGATTGCAAAAGCCTCTGTGCTGGACTTGGATATGGCAGAGTCTCAGGGCTGAGCAGACAGCCTGGGGTTCCCATCAGCCCTGCCCTATGCAGCCCCTGGGTCACAGTGTCCCTTGGTAATCATTGAAGCTCTCTTTGCACATAGTTGTGTGCCTCCAGACTCTGCTTTTCCAGCTCCCCTGAGTTTCCGTGTGCTTTGGCGACCCATATGAGTCTGGGTCCCCAGGGTCTCACCCGAAACTGGGGTTCAGTGCAGTTGGACCTGGATTTCAGCGCAGTTAGGAGGTTCTGGGTTCCTCCCGCTAGAGAAAGCTGGGGGCACAATAAGCAGTCAGTCCTCTTTGCATGTGCCTCCAGACCTCTGCCTTTCGTGGCTCTCCTAAGTTTCTGTGCACTTCTCCTTTTTCACAACAGTCCAGACTCTCCCCTTATGAGTCTCACCTGGAACTGGGGTTCAGTGCCCTCAGAAGTGGGGTTCAGTACAGTCAGGAGTTTCTGTCTGTCTCCTTCCCACTAGAGGAAGCCAGCCAGGTCCTCCGCCGCCTGTCTTCTCCACCTGCGTGTCTCCATACCTCAGCTTTTTACAGCTCCTCTGAGTCTCCGTGAGCCCCTCTCTTTCCTTCTAGTTGTAGAATTTCCAGTCATCCAGCTTTTTAGTGGTTCTGGATGATATCCATTCTGTCTTTTAGTTGTAGTTTTGAAATTGTTGTGCGAGGCGGCAGTTGAGGTGTTCACTATCCCTCATTTTTGAAGAATAGTTTTGTAAGATACAATATCCTTGATTGCATTTTTTCTTTCAGTCCTTTGCATATGTCATTATACTCCTCCTCCCAACCTGAAGGTTGTTTGGTTAGCAATTTGCTGATGATCTGATAGAAACTACTTGTATGAAATGAGTCATTTGTTTTTTGTTCTTGTCAAGATTATCTCTCTCCTTGTTGTGCCTTTTGATAATTTGATTATTTATATATCTTGGTATAGATTCCTTTAGATATTTTCCTAGTTGTAGTTCTTTAAACTACTTGAATTTATATGTCCTTTTCCCCCCTCAGATTTTAAAAAAATTTCAGCATTTCTTCAAGTAAGCTCTCTTCCCCTTTCTTTGTTTTCCTTCTTGGATTCACATAATGTGTATGTTTTCCTGCTTCTTGATATCTTATATATCCCATAGACTTGCTTCACTGTTGTTTTTTAAGCTTTAATTTTTTTACTTCTTTGTCTCAAATGTGAATATCCTGTATAGAGTTTGCTGAATCTACCTGGTCAAATTTGTTGTAGAGCCTTTGTAATGAATTTTTCAATTAAGTTATTGCATTTTTTAGTCCAAGAATTTCTATTTTGTTTTTCTTCATGGTTTCTATATTTTATTGATATTCTCATGTTGTTCATGCATTATTTTCCTGATTTAGTTTAGTTGTCTATACTTCCTTTTAACCCATTACACATCCTTAAGATGATAATTTTGAAATATTTGTCTGGCAATTCATATACTGTATTTTCATTTCTTTTAATTCTCATTTTTGGAGATTTGATTTATTTGTAATATTTGATGGATATCCTCTTCTTTGTCTTGTTATATTTTGTTGTTGAAATTTTGGCATCTGAAGAATCAGCCAATTCTCACTTTGTGATTTGATTTTTTTAAATGAAAGATTTTTGCCAAATTGCCTTAATCCTGAAGACCCCTCAAACATTGTGTGTGTGTGTGTGTGTGTGTGTGTGTGTGTGTGTGTGTGTGTAGGCAGTCCCTCGCTTAGATTGCATATAATTATATATTGCATATAATCTTCTATGAAAGAAATTTGTAGATTTCTCTTCAGGCATTCTTCACTGTCTCCCTGTGAAACTACAGTCTGACTGGTGCTATTGTAAATCATAGTACTGGTCCTCCACCTTGTGTCTATTTCTGGTACTGCAGACTTTAGTGCATGGTGGATGGCTGGTTTTCAGAGACTCTCAGGTGGTCCCCGGGTTCCTCCCATCAGTAGTACTTTGAGAGAGGCAGGTGAAACTAGATCCTTGGGCAGTACCCTGATAATGTGATAAATTTGTATGAGGGGTCTAACCCTTTCTATACCCAAGTGAAAAATGGGAGTTCAGGAGATCTAAGTGTGCTGCCTTACCAAGGTAGGGAAGGGGATGTGTCAAGTTGAAGTGGAGAGAGTAAAACAATTTCCTACTGGGCTTTGATGTGATTGGCTTTGTCCTCACCTGGGGCTCAGCAGCCTTTAAACTGGTTTCTGGATTTCTCATAGAGGCAGCTAGTTTTTTTTTATGTTAAATCTCTGTCTTCATGGGGGAAAGAGGATATTGGGCTTCCTATTGCCATTCTGCTGAAGAAGCCTTCTTTCTTTATAATGGGAAATTTTATTAGGAACCAAGATCTAATAGTTAATTATACCCACCTGATCATGGAATGTCTTGGCTTTTCTGCCCTTTCAGAAGACAGAATTAGGAAATGTATGCAAGTGTATATATACATTTGATATATTCATACATACATATAAAGTACACAAATATCCTATCTAATAAATATGCCAATTATATGTAGTATGCAAATTAACAGTCACTCCAACACACAAGATGGTTGCCCCCATGTGGGAACAAGATGGCTGCCACAAGATGGCTGACAGGGGAGGGCAGTTCTGGGCAATCAGGACAGCAAGGGAGCACAGTTAGGGGTGACTGGGCCAGCAGAGGAGGCAGTTGGGAGCAGCCAGGCCTGCAGGGGAGGGTAGTTAGGGGTTATCAGGTCAGCAGGGGAGGGCAGGTGGGGGTAGCCAGGACTGCAGGGGAGGGCATTTAGGAGCAATTGGACCAGCAGCAGAGCAATTAGGCAACTATCAGGCTGGCAGGGGAGTGGTTAGGGGGTGATCAGGCTGTCTGGCAGAAGTGGTTAAGGGCAGTTAGGCAGGCAGGCAAGTGAGTGGTTGGGAGCCAGCAGTCCTGGATTGTGAGAGGGATGTCTGACTGCCCATTTAGGCCCTGTGGGATCAGGCCTAAATGGGCAGTGGGACATCCCTTGAGAGGTCCCAAACTGGAGAGGGTGCAGGCTGGGCTGAGGGACACACACACACACACACACACACACACACACACAAAACCCCTCCCCTATGCACAAATTTTGTGCACCAGGCCTCTAGTAGGTAGTATACTAGTTTCCAAGGATTGCCAAAACAAAATACCACAAACTTGGTGGTTTAAAACAAAAATACATTCTCTCACATTTCTGGAGAATAAGAACTCCAAAACCAGTGTTTCAATGTAGCTCATATAATACTGTTTTTAAAGAGTGCTTTGTTTTCTCCATATAGAAAATTGGAAACATTTAAATGTTTATTCCTAATGTTTTATTTTTATTTTTTGTTGCTAGTCATGCACCACATAATGACGTTTTAGTAAATGACAGAATACACATATAATTGTGGTTCCATAAGATTATAATGGAGATATACTGTACTCTTTCTAGGTTTAGACATACAAATACTAACCATTGTATTACATTTTCTAGTGGAATAACATGCTGTAGAGATTTTGTAGTAGTCTAAATCACCCATTAGTTATGGTGTATGATCTTTTTAATATATGAGTGCATTAGATCTCCGAATATATTTTTTTAAATTAATTTTTATTAATTTTTTATACATATCTCCCCATTGCCCCCCTCCCTCCCAGGCGTACCCCGACCCCCCAGTATCTGTGATCATTGGTTATGTATACAAGTCCTTTGATTGATCACTTATTTACCTCACCTAACTTTAATCTTTCTGCTATAATTTCACAGTCTGTTTGATGCTTTATGATTTTTGTCCTCCTGAGAATTATCAGTCTACTCCCTTTCTGTGCTCCTGATTCTATTATATTCACCAGTTTATTCTGTTGATCAGATTTTTAATTCACTTAATTTTTAGATTCACTTGTTGACAGATGTGTATTTGTTGTTCATAATTTTTTTGTCTTTTACCTTTTTCTTCTTCCTCTTCTAAAAGGGTACCTTTCAGCATTTCATATAATACTGGTTTGGAGTTGATGAACTCCTTTAGCTTTTTCTTCTCTGTGAAGGTCTTTATCTGCCCTTCAATTCTGAATGATAGCTTTGCTGGATAGATTATTCTTGGTTGTAGGTTCTTGTTGTTCATCACGTTGAATATTTCTTGCCACCCCCGTCTGGCCTGCATCGTTTCTGTTGAGAAATCAGCTGACAGTCGTATGGGTGCTCCCTTGTAGGTAATAAACTGTTTTTCTCTTGCTGCTTTTAATATTCTCTCTTTGTCTTTTGCTCTTGGCATTTTAATTATGATGTGTCTTGGTGTAGTCCTCTTTGGGTTCCTTTTCTTTGGGGTTCTGTGTGCTTCCTCGACTTGTAAGTCTATTTCTTTTACCAGATGTGGGAAGTTTTCAGTCATTATTTCTTTAAACAGGTTTTCAGTATCTTGCTCTCTCTCTTCTTCTGGCACCCCCACAATTCTGATGTTGGTACGCTTGAAGCTGTCCCAGAGGCTCCTTACATTATCTTCACATTTTTGGATTCTTTTCTCTTCTTGCTTTTCCAGGTGAATGTTTTCTGCTTCTTTATATTTCAAATTTTTGACTTGATCCTTGCCTTTCTCTAGTCTGCTGTTAGTACTCTGCATAATAGTTTTCATTTCAGTCAGTGTATTTATCATCTTCTCTTGGGTCTCACTAAATTTATCCATCTTTTCTAGCATATTCTTGCAAAACCTTATAAGCGTGGTTTTGAACTCTATATCCAGTCGTTTTTTTCCCTCCATTTCTTTTGCTTGTAATCCCTTCCCTTGTCTCGGCATTTTCACTGTGCGGGGGAAACTTCTGTGCTGGATTCAGCCGCAGAAGCCTCTGCTGAGCTTGGGAGGGGTGGAGTCTCAGAGCTTAATGGACCGCCTTGCCTTCCAGTCGGCCCCGCCCTCCACGGCCCCTGAGTCTCACGTGACTGGGTAATGGCTGGAGCGGTCCTTGTGCGCTCGCGCACCCGCAGCGCCTCTAACCGCTGCCTTTCCGGTTCCCCTGCGAACCAGGACCACAGGAGTCTAGGTCCCCAGGGTTTCGCCCAAAACAGGGGCTCAGTGGACTCAGAAGTGGCGCAGTTGGGAGGGTCTGTCTCCCGCCCACTCGCGAAAGCCAGCGGCACAATCAGCAATCCGTCCTCCGTGCGTGGTGCCGTGCGCGACCAGACCTCCGATCCTTTGCAACTCCCCTAAATTTCCGTGCACTTCTCCCTTTTCACAGTCCAAACTCCCCCCGTATGAGTTTCAGCTGGATCTGGGGTTTAGTGTCGTAAGATAAGGGGTTCAATGCCGTTGGGAGTCTCCGTTTCCCTCCCACCAGAGAAAGCCAGCCAAGGTACTCCGGCACCCGCTCTCTCAGCGCGCTCGTCTCCGTACCTCAGCTTTTTGCAGCTCCTCTGGGTTTCTGTGAGGCCCTCTCTTTCCCTCTAGTTGTAGAACTTCCACTCAGCCAGCTTTCCTGTGGTTCTGGATGATGTCCGTTTTGTCTTTTAGTTGTAGTTTTGAAATTGTTGTGCGAAGCAGCAGTATAGGTGTTTACCTATGCTGCCATCTTGGATTTCTCAGACTCCGAATATTTTGCTGAGAATTATAATGCATATGTTCATCAGGGTTATTGGTCTGTAATTCCCTTTCTTTGTAGTGCCTTTATCTGATTTTGGAATTAGGCTAATGCTAGCCTCATAAAGAGCTTCCTGTTGGAGTTTTGGAATAGTTTGAAGAATATAGGTGTTAGTTCTTCTTCGAATGTTTAGTAAAACTCCCTTGTTAAGCTATCTGTATCAGAGCTTTTGTTTGTGGGAGTTTTTAAATTATTGATTCAACTTCATCAGTAGTTAGTAGTCTATTTCGCTTTTCTGATCCTTCCTGAATGAGTTTTGGGAGATTATATTGTTCTAGAAATATGTCCATTTCCTCCAGGTTGTCTAGCGTGTTTGCATATAGTTGTTCATAGTATTTTTTAATGATCTTTTGTATTTCTGTATGGTCTGTTGTTACTTTACCTTTTTCATTTATGATTTTGTTTATTTGGGTCCTCTCTCTTTGTTTCTTAATGAGTCTGGCTAAAGGTTCATCAATCTTTATTATATTTTCAAAGAACCAGCTCTTGGTTTTATTGATCATTTAAATTGTGTGTGTGTGGTTTTTTTTTTTTTTCATCTCTGTCACTTATTTCCACTCATATTTATTATTTCTTTTCTTATACTTACTGTGGGCTTTTCTTGTTCTCTTTCTAATTCTTTTAGTTGTAAGGTTAGATGGTTTATTAGAAATTTTTCTTGATTTTTGATATAGGCTTGTTATGCCATGGACTTTCCTCTAATGAATGCTTTTACTATATTCCATAGACTTTATATTGTTGTGTGTTCATTTTTATTTTTTTCCAGGAAGTTTATGATTTCTTCCTTGATCTCATTGGTAACCCATTCATTGTTTAAACGTCATTTTTAATCTCCATGTGTTTGAATGTTTTTGATTGTTTTTATTGTAGTTGATTTCTAATGTTAAGCCATTGTGATCCAAGAAGATGCTTGATATGATAACAGTCTTTTTGAACTTGTAGAGACTTAATTTGTGTCCTAACATGTGGTCTGTCTTTGAAAGTATCCCATGTGCACTTGAGAAAAATTTATTTTCTGTATCTTCAGAGTGCAGTATTTTATAAATATCAATTAATTCCATCTGATCTACTGTGCCATTTAGAATCACTGTTTACTTGTTGATATTTTTTGTCTAGAAGATGTATTAATGTGTCAGTGGAGAGTTAAAGTCCCCGACTATGATTGTATTGCTTTCTATTTCCCTTAAAACCCTCCAGAAGATTTTTATGTGCTTGTGTGCTCCTGTATTCAGTGCATATATGTTTACCAGTATATCCTCTTGTTGTATCAATCCCTTTAGTATTGTGAAGTGGCCTTCATTTTCTGTTGTTATGGACTTCATTTTGAAATCTATTTTGTCAGACATGAGTACTGCAGCTCTTTTAGTAGTATTTTTCATTTCCATTTGCCTGGAAAAATATTTTCCATCTTTTCAGTCTCCTGTGTTGAATCTTTTGTTCTGTGATAGGTTTCCTGTGGATAGCATATATATATGGGCCAGGTTTTCTTGTCCATTTAGCTACGCTATATCTTTTGATTGCAGCATTAGAGCCATTTGCATTTAAGTTTATTATTGATAGCTACTTCTTAGTTGCCATTCTTATTCTTTATGCCTGTGTTCTTCTCTTTCCCTCTATTTCTTTTTCTTTCATCATTCCCTTTAGCATTTCTTCCAGTGCTGTCTTGGTGGTAATAAATTCTTTAAGTCTTTTTTGGCCTGCAAATCTTTTTATTTCAACATTGTATTTGAAAGATAGCCTTGTTGGATAGAATAGTCTTGGGTTCAGTCCTTTGGTTTTCATTACTTTGTATACTTCAAACCACTCTTTCTGGCCTGAAGTATTTCTATTGAGAAATCAGCTGACAGTCTAATGGGAACTTACTTTCTGGTTAATGCTCTCTTTTTTGTAGCCTTTAAGATCTGTTCTTTGTTTTTAATGTTTACCATATTTATTATTATGTGCATAAGTCTTTGGAGATTAATCTTCATTGGGACTCTGTATTTCCTGAACTTTAGTGATTTAAGTTTTTTTTTCTTTATTGATTAAGATATTACATATGGTTCCTTTTTCCCTCCCTTATCCTCCCAATCATGCTCCCCCCCTCCACTGGTGTCTGTGTTCATTGGCTAGGCTTATATGCATACATACAAGTCCTTTGGTTGATCTCTCTCTTACTCCCATCCTCCCTACCTTTCCTCTGAGGGTTGACAGTCTGATCGATGCTTCTCTGTCTCTGGATCTGTTTTTGTAAATCAGTTTATGTTGTTCATTATATTCCATAAATGAGATCATGTGATACTTATCCTTCTCTGACTGGCTTACTTCACTGCGAATAATGCTCTCCAGTTCTATCCATGCTTTTGCAAATGGTAAGAATTCCTTCTTTTTTACTACAGTGTAGTATTCCATTGTATAGAACTTTTGTTGAATTGTATGAGTTCCCTGTAAATGTTGGGTATTAAACCCTTATCGGTGATAATATTGGCAAATATGTTCTTCTATGCAGTGTGTAGATGTACCTCAATTTTTTAATCCACTCATTTGCTAATGGGCACTTAGGCTGTTTCTAAATCTTAGCTATGGTAAATTGTGCTGCTATGAACATAGGGGTGCATATGTCCTTTCTGATTAGTATTTCTAGTTTCGTAGGATATATTCCTAGAAGTGGGATCACTGGTTCAAATAGAAGTTCCATTTTTAGTGTTTTGAGGAAACTCCATACTATTCTCCACAGTGGCTGCTCCAGTCTGTATTCCCCCCAGCAGTGCATGAGGGTTCCTTTTTCTCTACATCCTTGCCAGCACTTGTCATTTGTTGATTTGTTAACGATAGCCATTCTGACAGGTGTGAGATGGTACCAATTGTCGTTTTGATTTGCATCTCTCAGATGATTAGTGACTTTGAAAATGTTTTCATATGTCACTTGACCTTCCATATGTCTTCTTTAGAAAAGTATCTATTTAGGTCCATTGCCCATTTTTTTGATTGGATTATTTATCTTCCTTTTGTTAAAATGTATGAGTTCCCTGTAAATGTTGGATATTAAACCTTTATCGGTAATAATATTGGCAAATATGTTCTTCCATGCAGTGAATTTCCTTGTTGTTTGCTTAATGATTTCTTTTGCTGTGCAAAAGCGTTTTATTTTAATGTAGTCCCATTTGTTTATTTTCTCTTTCATTTCCATTGCCCTAACAAAAGTTCCTGTGAAGAAATTGCTTTGGCATAAGTCTGAGATTTTGGTGCCTGTGGATTCCTCTATTATTTTTATGGTTTCCTGTCTTATGTTTAAGTGCTTTATCCATTTTGAGTTTATTTTTGTGCATGGTGTAAGTTAGTGATATAATTTCATTTTTTTGCATGTATCTGTCCAATTTTCCCAATACCATTTATTCAAGAGACTGTCCCAACTCCATTTTATGTTCTTGCCTCTTTTGTCAAATATCAATTGAGCATAGTGGTTTGGGTTGATATCTGGGTTCTCTATTCTATTTCATTGATCTCTATATCTGTTCTTGTGCTAGTATGAGGCAGATTTAAGAACAGTGGCTTTGTATTATAGCTTGATATTTGGTATTGAGATCACTCCTACATTGTTCTTCGTCCTCAGGATTGTTGCAGCTGTTGGGGATCCCTTTTTATTCAGATGAATTTTTGGAGAGTTTGTTCTAGGTCTGTGAAATATACCATTGGTATTTTAATGGGAATTGGATTGAGTCTATAGATTGCTTTGAATAATATGGGCATTTTAATGATGTTGATTCTACAAATCCATGAACATAGTATGTTCTTCCATCTGTTTATGACTTCCTCTATCTTGTTTTTCACTGTCCTGTAGTTTTGCACGTATAGGTTTTTTACCTCCTTAGTTAAGTTTATTCCTAGGTATCTTAATTTTTTTTAGGTGCAATGGTAAATTTTTTTTTTTAGTTTCCTTATAAGTTCACTATTGGTGTATAAAAATGTCATAATTTCTTGGCATTAATTTTGTGTCTTGCTACATTGCCGGATTCATTTATTAAGTCTAATAATTTTTTGATGGAGTCTTTAGGGTTTTCTGTGTACAGAATCATGTCATCTGTGAATAAGAATAGTTATATATATTTCCCCCCTGCCCCCCAATTTGGGTACCTTTTATTTCTTCTTGCATAATTTCTGTGGTAAGCATTTCCAGAACTATGTAAAACAGTAATGGTGAAAGTGGACATGTCTCATTCCTGTTTTTAGGAGAAATAGCTTTAGTTTTTGCCCACTGAACATGATGTTGGCTGAGGTTTTCATATATGGCTTTTATTATGTTGAGGTATGATCACTCTATTTCCATTTGCTAAGGTTTTTTATGAAGAAAGGGTGTTGGATTTTGTCAAATGCTTTTTTTGGTATCAATTGATTTGACTTGGTGATTTTAAAAAAATGTATTTTATTGATTACTTTTACAGAGAGGAAGGGAGAGGGATAGAGAGTCAGAAACATGGATGAGAGAGAAACATCGATCAGCTGCCTCCTGCACGACCCCCACTGGGGATGTGCCTGCAATCAAGGTATATACCCTTGACCGGAATCAACCTGGGACCCTTCAGTCTGCAGGCCGACACTCCATCTGCTGAGCCAAACCAGTTTCCCCAATATGACTTCGTGATTTTGATCTCTCAGTTTGTTTATGTGAGGTTTCACGTTTATTGATTGGCGGATATTATACCATAATTGCATCCCTGGAATAAATCCTACTTGGTCATAGAGTATGATATTGCTGATGTACTGCTGAATCCAATTTGCTAGAATTTAGGTGAGGACTTTGGCGTCTATGTTCATGACAGATCTGTCTGGTTTTGGTATTAGGGTGGCTTCTTAGAAGTGTTCTTTCCTCTTGAATATTTTGGAATAGTATGCGGAAGATAGGTTTTACTTCTTTGTTGAATGTTAGGTAAAACTCCCCATTGAAGCCATCTGGGCTTTGTTTTCTGGAAAGTTTTTGGTGACTAATTCAATTTCTCCCATAGTTTTTGGCCAGTTGAGATTTTTAGATTCTTCCTGATTGAGTTTTGAAAGGTTGTATTTTTCTAAGAATATGTCCATTTCCTCCATGTTATCTAGTTTGTTGGAATAGAGTTGTTCATAGTATTTTTTAACAATCTTTTGTATTTCTGTCGGGTCTATTATTATTTCACCTCTTTCATTTCTGATTTTGTTTATTTGGGTCCTCTTTGCTTCTTTGGTGAATCTGCCTAGAGGTTCATCTATCTTGTTTATCCTTTCAAAAAACCAGTTCTTGGTTTCATTGACCTTTTGTATTCTTTTTTGGTTTCTTATGTAATTTATTTCTGCTCTTATCTTTATTATCTTCTTTCCTTCTGCTCACTCTATGCTTTTCTTTTTGCTTTCTTTCTAATTCTTTAATTTGTAGGGTTAGATAATTTACTACAATTTTTTTCATTTATTTATTTATTCATTTATTTATTTTGAGTTAAGCCTGTAGAACTATAAACTTCCTTCTTAGGACTGCTTTCACTGAATCCCATAGATTTTTGGATTGTTGTGTTTTCATTCTCATTTGTTTCCAGGATTTTTTAAATTTCTTCTTTGATCTCTTTTGTAACCCAGTCATTGTTTAATAGCATGCTATTCAGCTTCCAAGTGTTTGAATTTTTTGGATTGCTTTTTTTGTAGTTTATATATAAAATAAATATTTTATTGATTTTTTACAGAGAGGAAGGGAGAGGAAGAGAGGGAAAAGGAGCCAGAAACATCGATGAGAGAGAAACATAAATCAGCTGCCTCCTATACACCTCCCACTGGGGATGTGCCCACAACCAAGGCACATGCCCCTGACTGGAATCGAACCTAGAACTTCTCCATCCACTGAGCCAAACTGGTCAGGGCTGTCATTTATTTCTAATATTGTGTCATTGTGGTCGGGTAAGGTGCTTGATATGATTTCAATCTTCTTGAATTTGGAAAGATTTTGCCTGTGATCCAATATGTGGTCTATATTTGAAAATGTCCCATGTGCACTTGAGAAGAATGTATGTTCCATGGCTTTGGTGTGAAATGTTCTGAAGATGTCAATTAAGCCCATCTGATCTAGTGAGTCATTTAGGATTGCTATTGCTTTGCTGATTTTTTGTTTAGAGGATTTATCCAATGATGTTGATGGGGTATTAAATTCCTCAACTATGATTGTATTGTTGTTGATCCCTTCCTTGATATCTTCCAGGAGTCTTTTTTTAATGTATTTTGGTGCTCCTGCATTGGGTGTATATATGTTTACCAGGGTTATATCCTCTTATATTGTTCCCTTTACTGTTATGAAATGGCCTTCCTTATCTCTTGTTATGGCCTTCACTTTGAGGTATATTTTGTCAGATATAAGTATTGCTACCCTAGCTTTTTGTTTTTCATTTCTATCTGTTTGAAATATATTTTTCCATCCCTTCACCTTCTCTGTGTGTGAGCCCCTTGTTCTGTGGTGGGTCTCTTGCAGCATATATGGGTCATTTTTTTAATCCATTCAGCCACTTGATTTCTTTTTATTGGAGTATTTAGTCCATTTACATTTCAAGTTATTGATAGGTATTTGTTTGTCGCCATTTTTATTTTTTGTGCCTGTGTTTCTTCTTCCCTTTTTATTTCTTCTTTTTACACCAGTCCCGTTAGCATTTCTTGCATTGCTGGCTTGGTAGTGATAAAGTCCTTTAGTTTTTTTTGTTTGTTTTTTTTGTCTGTGAACTCCTTATTTCCCCTTCAATTTTGAATTATATCCTCACTAGATAGAGTATTCTTGAATTCAGTCCCTTGCATCATTTTGTAAATTTCTTGCCATTATTTTCTGACCTGATGTGTTTCTGTTGGAAAATCATTTGATAATCTAATGGGAGTTCCCTTCTATGTAACTTCCTATCTCTCTCTTGCAGCCTTTAAGATTCTGTCTTTGTCCTAAACATTTACCATCATAATTATGATGTATCTTTGATGTATCTTTTCGGGTTCATCTTGCTTGGGACTTTTTGTGCTTGTGTGACTTTCTTCTTCCTTCTGTCAGGGACATTTTCTGATATTTCTTTAAATAGGTTTTCTAACCCTTGTTCCTCTTCCTGTCGTTCTGGCACCTCTATTATTCATATATTGCTTCTTTTCTATTGTCCCAAAGCTCTCTTAGGCTCTCCTTCTGTCTTTTAATTTTTTTCTCCAATAGCAGTTTAGTTTGGCTGTTTTTTGTTTCCCTGTTTTCTAATTCGCTAATTTGGTCCTCAGCTTCTCCTAATCTATTGTTGAAACTTTCCATTTCTTCTTGATTCTTATATAAGTTATTTTTTTTCATTCATCTGGTTTATGAACTGTATGACCCTTATTCTGAATTTGTTTTCTGATATATTGCATGCCTTTTTTTCACTTAGCACCATTTATGGCAATTCCTCCTTTTCTTTCCTTTGAGTGTTTCTGTGTCTCCCAATTTTTGTTCTTACTGAAGGATCTAGGTGTCAAGTCATTCAGGGGCTGCTCCTCAGGTGGTCATGGCATCAGCTGCTCCTCATTTGGTCACAGCTCCTCTGGTGGGCACTGTTCACAGCAATGGTGTCTCCTCTGTCTGGTGGGTGTGGGATGCTTGCACAGTTGCTGCACCTTGGACAGGGGCAGCCTGCTCATGAGGCTGCTGCTCCTTGGATAGGGGCAAGTTGCTCACTGAGCTGTTGCTCCTCAGACAAGTGTGAGCTGCTTGCATAGCTGCTGCTCCTCAGATAGGGGCAGGCTGCTTGTGCAGCTCCTGGTCCTTGGATGGGGGCAGGTTGCTCACAAGGCTCCTGCTCATGGGGTGGGGGTGAGCTGTATGCCAGGCTGTTTCTCCTTGGATGATGGGGGCCGCTAGCATAGCTGCTGTTCCTCGGATGGGAGTGGGTGGCATGGGGCTGCCACACCTTGGAAGTGGGCAGGCTGCACATGTGGCTGCTGCTTCTAGGGTGGGGGTAGGCTGCTCCTCGGACCAGGATGGGGTGCTCATGCAGCTGCTGCTCCTTGAATGGGGGCAAGCTGCTCACAGAGGTGCTGCTCCTCAGATGGGGGCAGGTTCCTCATGTGGCTGCTGCCTCTTGGATGGGGGCAGGCTTCTTGCACAGCTGCAGCTCCTCAAACATGGACAGGCTGCTTTCATGGCTGCTGCTTCTCAGGTGGGGGAAGGCTGCTTGCAAGGCTGCTACTCCTTGGATGATGGTAAGCTGCATGTGAGGCTGCTGCTCCTCAGATTTGGGGGCCACTCATGCCGCTACTGCTCCTCAGAAGGGGATGGGTTGTGTGTGGCTGCTGCTCCTCAGTTGTGGGCAGGCTGCTCCTCAGATCAGAGTGTGTTGCTCACACAGCTGCTGCTCCTTGGACAGGGGTGAGCTGTTTGCATGGCTGCTGCTCCTTGGATAGAGGTGGGCTGCTCGTGTGGCTGCTGCTCCTTGGATGGGGGTGGGCTGCATGCAAAGCTGCTGGTCCTTGGACAGGAAGCGGGCTGCTTGCACAGCTGCTGCAACTTTCTCCAGGTGTCCTCTGCCCTTCCTGGCTGAATATTCTCTACTCACTAATTTGGGGTGGATGTTACTTGATTTAGTTGCTTATTCTATCTGCTTTGAGACAAGGTGCAGGACACATCTGTCTATTCCATTGCCATTTTGTCTTCCTTGAGTGACTTTTTCCTTCACCAGGTAGGGAAATTTTCTGCCATAATTTCTTCAAGCATGTTTTCTGTTCCTTGGCTGGGGGTGAGCTGCATGCAAGGCTGTTGCTCCTTGGTGGGTGAGGGCCGCTAGCACAGCTGCTGTTCCTCAGATGGGAGTGGGTTGCATGGGGCTGCCACACCTTGGAAACAGGCAGTTTCTTCTCCTTCTGCAACCCTTATAATATGAATGTTGTTACTTTTCATGTTGTCCCAAAGCTCTGTTAGACTTGTCTCCTGCTTTTTAACTATTTTTCTTTTTGCTGCTCTGAATTGGTATTTTTTTCTATCTTTTCTTCTAAATCAGAGTTAGTCCTTAACTTCTTGTAGTCTTATCTTGAATCTTTTCAGGGTGTTCTTTATTTCAGCTATGTTATTCCTCATTCCTAATTGATTTTTATTTAATGTTCTATATCTCTTTACAACTTTGTGTAGCTCTCATTAAGTCTCATAATTCTTATTAAATTCCTTATAATTCTCATTAAATTGCTTGTGATCTTACTGAATTATTTGAGCATATTACTACTATTATTCTGAATTTTTCATCTGGTAAATTGCTTGCCTTCTTCTGTTAATTCTTCTTCTTCTTTCATTTGGGTGTTATTACTTTGTATCCCCATTTTTGCTGTCCCTTTTTACATGTTTTTATGTATTATATCACACAATTATACTTCCTATACTTTGGTCTTATATAGTAAATGTTTTGTGGGACCCAGTTGTGTAGTCTCTTAGATCTCCTGAGTGGGTGCTCCAGGAAAGTCTCTTGATTGAGTTTTATAGGTTTTCCTGTTTTAGTTGGGTCTTGAATGTCATTGTCTCATTCATGGATAGAATCTCTTTTCAGTTTAGCTGACTTTGTAGCTTACCCCTGCAAGCTGTTATGGAAGTGCTGACAGAACAGATCATAATTTGACATAACAAAATGCAAAACAAAATAAATAAAACAAAATCATATACAGGACCCCTACAGTAACAACATAAGCAATCAGCAAGGAAGAGAACATTAGAAAAGAGAAAAGAGAGAAAGAATGACAGAAGAAAAGAAAGAAAAAATACAAAGAGAAAAAGAACAAACCAGCCAACCAACCAAACAAAAACCCCCCACACAAATGAAATGAAAAAAGGGATGTGGAGAAAAATAAATATTTAGGTAGCTCTGAAATAAAGAAAATAAGAACAAAGACTTAGGAGAATGGGGAAAATGGTTTAAAATAAAGGGAGAAGCAGGGAGGGGAGGGAGGGAAGCAGGGAGGGGAGGGAGGGAGGCAGGGAGGGAGGGAGGGAGGGAGGGAGAGAGAGAGAGAGAGAATAGATCATGCCAGTAGATCCAAAATAAGAAAAGGAAAAAACTTGAGAAAGTAGGAGAAGAGGAAAAGATAAAAAACAACATTGAGTAGGAAAAGGGTAGAGGGAGGTTCAGCAAACTTCCTCTGGTTCTCCAGGCTCTGCCTTTTCCAAGATTTGCCTGCTACCCAGCTGTCAATCTTAATCTTACTCAAAAATCTGTTTCTGAAAGGACTTTAGGTGCTGCTTAGGTTTTAGGAAATGTGATTAGTGTGTTTTCCTGTCCTGAGCTATTCCTCTGTGAGTGGCTCAAAACATTTCTCTGATCCCAGCTGGATAGAGATCCTTGTATGCAGTCCAGTGGGATTGGCTGGAAACTGAGTTTCTATCAGTCCTTCCATATGGGGAAAGGATAGGTTCCCAGGATAGTGGAGTGGACAGCTTTTAACCCAGTCTAGTCACTGACCCCCCTGAGACTGTTCAAACCTGTAGGTTTGGTTTCTGCTTTTGTTTCCTCTAAAAAAGTAAAAAAGCAGGGTGTAGCAGGCAGGACCTATGATGGATACTGGGAGCAACCAACTTCCCTCAGGAAAAATGGCTGTTTCAGTTTGGGGGCATACCACCAAATGCTGCTGCATTTCCATGTCTCCCTACAATGCTTCCCACTCCAGCCTCTTCTTAGGTACCTCAAGTCTGTGCCACCTCCTTTACTTAAGCTTCAGGTGAATAGCTTCAAATGAAACTTCTGTGCTGGATTTCTCTTGTTTGTGCTCCCCTCCCCACACCCCCCTAAATTGGGACATGTTTCTTTGTCTCCCCACTTAATTTTTAGATTCACTTGTTGACAGATGTGTATTTGCTGTTCATAATTTTTTGCCTCTGCTGAGCTTGGGAGGGGTGGAGTTTCAGGGCTTAAGGGACCGCCTTGCCTTCCAGTCGGCCCCGCCCTCCACGGCCCCTGAGTCTCACGTGACTGGGTAATGGCTGGAGCGGTCCCTGTGCGCGCGCGCACCCGCAGCGCCTCTAACCGCTGCCTTTCTGGCTCCCCTGCGAACCAGGACCACAGGAGTCTAGGTCCCCAGGGTTTCGCCCAAAACAGGGGCCCAGTGGACTCAGAAGTGGCACAGTTGGGAGGGTCTGTCTCCCGCCCACTCGCGAAAGCCAGCGGCACAATCAGCAATCCGTCCTCCGTGCGTGGTGCCGTGCGCGACCAGACCTCCGATCCTTTGCGACTCCCCTAAATTTCCGTGCACTTCTCCCTTTTCACAGTCCAAACTCCCCCCGTATGAGTTTCGGCTGGATCTGGGGTTTAGTGTCGTAAGAGAAGGGGTTCAATGCCGTTGGGAGTCTCCGTTTCCCTCCCGCCAGAGAAAGCCAGCCAGGTTCTCCGGCACGCGCTCTCTCAGCGCGCGTCTCCGTACCTCAGCTTTTTGCAGCTCCTCTGGGTCTCCGTGAGCCCCTCTCTTTCCCTCTAGTTGTAGAACTTCCACTCAGCCAGCTTTCCTGTTGTTCTGGATGATGTCCGTTCTGTCTTTTAGTTGTAGTTTTGAAATTGTTGTGCGAGGCAGCAGTATAGGTGTTTACCTATGCCGCCATCTTGGATTCCTCTGTCCCGACTCCAACTTTTATATGACTTCTAATTTTTGATTTAGCATGAAATTAATTATTTTGTTTGTCCATATTATAAGGTCCATATTTTAAGGTGTTAGTTTATGTGATCCATTGGCATTGATGTGTTTTACTGTACATACAAAATAATGATGTGTTTTAGTGTATATACATAATTTTAAATTTATACTGAATAGGTTCTAATTAGTAAATGCATGCATTCACCAGTCACTGCGAGTAAACAAATGAGCATATGCACATTTGAGGCATAGCTCACTTGGGAACATCAGCTTGGAGGCATTCAAACTACTGCAGAAAGTCATACAATACAACAGCAGAACCAATTACCACATGACACAGTATGAACAAGTGCTAATCATTTGCCAAACACTGTTTACAAGTGTTGACTCTTGGATTTAAATATGCACACTATGGTTGCAGGTATGTAATATTTATGTTGGCAAAATTACTACAGTGTTTTTTCCAACATAATGGCATATTCACAACATTTTCTTAAAAATAAGAGTGAATTAATAACAAAAATATAACCAGTTCATTTAATTATAAGCAAATCTTTTTAAAAAATATATTTTATTGATTTTTCACAGAGAGGAAGGGAAAGGAATAGAAAGCCAGAAACATCGATGAGAGAGAGACATCGATCAGCTACCTCCTGCACACCCCCTACTGGGGATGTGCCCCCAACCAATGTATATGCCCTTGACTGGAATCGAACCTGGGACCTTTCAGTCCCCAGGCCGACGCTCTATCCACTGAATCAAACCGGTTTCAGCAAATTATAAGCAAATCTTGGTTAAAAGCATTTTAAAATTAACAGGGTGTTAATTTTCAAATATGACATATGGGCTAGAAATTTTTTTTGTTAAATGTAAAGTCCATTAAATTGAAATCCACAAAACTGAGGATGAAGGGACATTGTAAATAGTAAAGAGGGCCAAACATATGGTGATGTCAGATGATTTGACTTTGGGTGGTGGGCACACAATGCAATATACAGATCATGTATTATACAAATGTACACTTGAAACTTACATAATTTTATTAAGCAATTAGAGGACTGGTGCATGAAATTCATGCACTTGGTGGAGTCCCTCAGCCTGGCCTCCGCCCTCTCGCAGTTTGGGAGCCCTCTGGGGACGTCCAACTGATGGCTGAGACCCTTTGCACTGTCTCAGAGCACCACTGCTCTGCTTGTCAGAGCCCAGCTTCTGGCTGAGTGGTGCTCTCCCTATGGGAACACACTGACCACCAGTGGGCAGCTCCTGCATTGAGCATCTTTCCCTGGTGGTCAGTGTGTGTGTCATAGAGACTGGTTATTCTGCCACTTGGTTGATTTGCATATTAGCCTTTTATTATATAGGATGCCACCCCAATAAAATAATAAAATTAACATTTTGTACAAAAAATTACTTATTTTATTGAAGTTTTGAAAGTTATTTACATAATGGTATACAAAGTAGTGTATTATTATTATTATTTTAATAAATCTTTATTGTTCAGATTGTTACAGTTATTCCTCTTTTTTTCCCCCATAGCTCCCCTCCACCCATTTCCCACCCAATCTCCTGCCCTTACCCTCGCAACTGTCTGCATCCATAGCTGTATGATTTTTGTCCAGTCTCTTCCCCCATCCCCACACCTTCTATCTCCTGAGAATTGTCAGTCCACTCCCTTTCTATGCCCCTGATTCTATTATATTCACCAGTTTATTCTGTTCATCAGATTTCTTATTCACTTGATTTTTAGATTCACTTATTGATAAATATCTATTTGTTCATAATTTTTATCTTTATCTTTTTCTTCTTTTTCCTCTTCTTAAAGAATATTTTTCAGCATTTCATATAATACTGGTTTGGTGGTGGTGAATTCCTTTAGCTTTTTCTTTTCTGTGAAGCTCTTTATCTGACCTTCAATTCTGAATGATAGCAAATCTTGGTTAAAGGCATTTTAACCAAGATTTGCTATTTGTTAATTACCTACAAGGGAGCTTCCAATGACTGTCAGCTGATTTCTGTTATCAGCTGACAGTCGTATGGATGCTCCCTTGTAGGTAATTAACTGTTTTTCTCTTGCTGCTTTTAATATTCTCTCTCTGTCTTTTGCTCTTTAATTATGATGTGTCTTGGTATGGTCCTTTTTGGATTGCTTTGGTTTAGGGTTCTGTGTTTGTCCTGGACTTGTAAGTCTATTTCTTTCACCAGGTGTGGGAAGTTTTCTGTCTTCTTCAAATAGGTTTTCAGTATCTTGCTGTCTCTCTTCTTCTGGCACCCCCATAATTCGGATGTTGGTATGCTTGAAGTCCCAGAAGCTCCTTACACTATCTTCACATTTTTTAATTCTTTTTTCTTTTCCATTTGGGTGTTTTTTGCTTCTTCATTTTTCAAATCTTTGACTTGATTCTTGGGATCCTCTAGTCAGCTGTTGGATCTTTGTATATTATTTTTTATTTCAGTCAGTGTATGCATAATTTCTAATTGGTCTTCTTTTCATATCCTCGAAGGTCTTGCTAAATTTATCAGTCTTTTATACAAAATTCTTGAAAAACCTTATAACTGTGATTTTGAACTCTATATTCAGTCATTTGCTTTCCTCCATTTTTTTCATTTGTGACCTGTTTCTTTGTCTCCACATTTTGGCTACTTCCATGAATTGATAGAGTGGCTTTTTGTGCTTTGTGTCCTATAGGGTCCAGTGACTCAGCCTCCCCAGTTACCAGAGGTGGATACTCTTGGTGGATCCCTTCGTGGGCTGTGTGCACAGTTTTGTTGTAGTTAAGCCTTGATTGTTGTTGGCGTCTCTGGGAGGATTTGACCTCTAGGCCAGTTGGCTGTGAAGATCAGCTGTGTCTACACTAGAAGAACTCCTGTGCTGGAGACGTCCTTATGAGGTTAAGACTTGCAAAAGCCTTTGTGCTCAGCTTGGATATAGTGGAGTTTCACGGTAGAACACACAGCAGTGGTTTCCCATCAGCCCTACCTTAAGAGGCCCCTTGGGTCTCAGTGTCTTATGGTAATAGCTGCAAGCACCTCAGAGACAAAGCTGCTCTCGAGATTTTCCCACTGCCAGACAGTCCAGTTTCTTCCCAAATGAGTCTAGGTCCCCAGAGTCTCACCTAGAACTGGAGTTCAGAGCTGTTGGGAGGTTTTGTATCCCTCCAGATTGAGAAAGCCAGCAATGTACTCAGTTGCCAGTGCCTCTGTATCTCACCTTCTGCAGCTCCTCTGAGTCTCAGTGTGCTTTTCTCTTTCCTTCAAGTTGTAGCATTTTTACTCATGAAACAAAGCTACATATGAATAATAGAGGTTCCAGATGACAGGAATTCTTACCTGTCATCCACTAGCCTTCCTCTGGTTCTGGATGATGTCCATTTCGTCTTTTAGTTGTAGTTTTGAAATTGTTGTTCGAGGCAGCAGTTTAGGTGTTTATCTATACTGCCATTTTGGTTTATCATGAGTCATGTTTTATTATCTCATTAGCCAGTTGATATCTTTGATTGGAGAATTTAGTCTATTTATGTTTAAAATTATTATTGATAAGTACTTGTTTATAGACATTTTATTTTTTTTTGTACCTGTGCTCTTCCCTTTTTATTTCTTTTTTTACACCAGAACCTTTAGTACTTTTTGCTGGGTTGGTGGTGATAAACTCCTTTAGCCTTTCTTCTTTCTGAGAAGCTCCTTATTTTCCCTTCAATTTTGAATGATAGCCTTGCAGGATAGAGTATTCTTCAATTCTGTCCCTTGCTTTGCACCACTTTGTAAATTTCCTTCCATTATTTTCTTGGGAAATCATTTGATAATCTAATGGGATTTCCCTTGTATGTAACTTTCTGTCTCTCTCTTACAGCTTTTAAAATTCTGTCTTTGTCCTGTACATTTGCCATCATAATTATGATGTGTCTTGGTGTGGGTTTTTTTTGGTTCATCTTGTTTGGGAATCTTTGTGCTTGTGTGACTTTTTTCTTCTCTCTGTCTGGGACATTTTCTGACATTATTTCATCAAATAGGTTTTCTAACCATTGTTCATCTTCCTGTCATCTGGCACCTCTATTATTAATATGTAGCTTTGTTTCATTTTGTCCCAAAGCTTCCTTAGGCTCTCCTCCTGTCTTTTAATTTTTTCCTCCAATTGCAGTTCAGTTTGGGTGTGTTTTGTTTCCCTGTCTTTAATTTGCTAATTTGGTCCTCTGTTTCTCCTAGTTTACTGTTGGAACTTTCCACGGTGTTTTTTTTTTAATTTAATTAAATTTTTTAAAGTATTACATATAGTAGTACATAGATATCCCTTTTTTCCCCCCCATTGACCTTCCCCCAGCCTCCCCTATCCTTTGGCACATGCCCTCATCCCACCGCCTTACCCCCAGTCTCTTGTTTTCATTAGTTGTGTTTATATGCCTTCATACAAGTCCTTCAGTTGTTCTCTTTCCCCCCTCCTCAGGCATCCTGCTATAATTTGACAGTCTCTTTGAAGCTTCTATGCCTCTATATCTGCCTTTGTATTCACCAGATTATAATGTACTTTATTTTCCATAAATAAGTGAGATCATGTGGTATTTTTATTTCATTCTCTGGCTTATTTCACTTAGTGTACTGCTCTCCAGTTCCATCCATGCTGCTGCAGCGTAGTATTCCACTGTGTAGATGGAATAGTTTTCTAATCCATTCTTCTGCTGATGGATATTTAGGCTGTTTCCAAATCTTGGCTATGTTGAATTGTGCTTCTATACACATAGGGATGCATATATGCTTTCTGATTTTTGTTTCTGTTTTCTTGGATATATTCATAGAAGTGGTATTCTGGGTCAAATGACAGTTCCATTTTTAAATTTTTGAGCAAACTCCATACTGTTGTCCACCATGGCTGCAACGAGTGTGCATTCCCACCAGCAGTGCATGAGGGTTCCTTTTTCTCTGCATCCTTGCCAGCATTGTCTTTTGTCTATTTGTTGATGATACCCATTCTAACAAGTGTGAGATGATATGGCATTGTCATTTGGATTTGTATCTCTTGGATAATTAGTGACTTTGTGCATGTTTTCATAGGTCTCTTAGCTTTCTTTCTGTCTTTTTTCAAAAAGTATCTATCTAGATCTGTTGCCCATTTTTTAATTGGATAGTTTATGTTCCTTTTATTATATTGTATGAGTTACCTGTAAATGTTGGATATTAAACCCTTATCAGTGATAATATTGGCAAATATGTTCTCCCATACAGTGGGCTTTCTTGTTGTTTTGTTGATGGTTTCTTTTGCTGTGCCAAAGCTTTTTATTTTGATGTAGTCCTATTTGTTTATTTTCTCTTTACTTTCTATTGTCCTAGGACCAGCATTGGTGAAAAATTGCTTCGGCATATGTCTGAGATTTCACTGCCTGTGAATTCTGCTAGTATTTTTCTGGTTTCCTGTCTTACGTTTAAGTCCTTTATGATTTTGTGTTTATTTTTGTGTATGGTGTAAATTGGTGTTCTAGTTTCATTTTTTTGCATGTATTTATTCAATTTTCCCAACATCTTTTATTGAAGAGACTGTTTTGACTCCATTGTATGTACATGCCTCCTTTGTCAAATATTAATTGAGCATAGTGGTTTTGATCAATTATGTCTGTTCTGAATTCTCTATTCTATTTATTGATCCATATGTCTGTTCTTGTGCCAATACCAGGCAGTTTTGAGAACAGTGGGTTTGCAATACAACTTGAAATCTAGTATTAAGATCAAACCTACTTTGTTCTTCTTTCTCAGGATTGCTGCAGCTTATCGGGGTCTTTTTTTATTCCAGATGTAATTTTGGAGAGTTCTTTCCAGGTTTGTGAAATATGCCCATGGTATTTTAATGGGGAGTACATTGAATCTATAGGTTGATCTGGGTAGTATGGAAATGGTAATGATGTTTATTCTACCATTCCATGAACATTGTATGTTCTTCCATCTATTTACATCTTCCTCTATCTCTTTTTTCAGTGTCCTGTAGTTTTTGGCATATATAGGTCTTTTACCTCCTTAGTTACGTTTATTCCTAGGTATCTTAATTTTTTTTGGTGTGATGGTAAATGGGATTGCTTTTTTAGTCTCTCTTTCTGTAATTTCACTATTAGTGTATAGAAATGCCATAGATTTTTTGGCATTAATTTTGTATCCTGCTACATTGCCGAATTCATTTATTAAGTCAATAAGTTTTGGAATGGAGTCCTTCAGGTTTTTTATGTACAATATCATGTCATCTGCAAATAAGGACAGCTTTACTTCTTCTTTTCCAATTTGGATGCCTTTTATTTCTTCTTCTTGTCTAATTGCAATGGCTAATACTTTCAGTACTATGTCGCACAGGAGAGGTGAGGGAGGGCATCCCAGTCTTATTCCTGTACTTAGGGGAAATGGTTTTAGTTTTTGCCCATTGAGTATGATGTTAGCTATGGGTTTATCATATATGGATTTTATGATGTTGAGGTATGATCCTTCTATTCGCACCTTGCTGAGAGTTTTTATCAAGAAAGGGTGTTGGATTTTGTCAAATGCCTTTTCTGCAACAATTGATATGACTATTTGTTTTTTATCTCTCAATTTGTTTATGTGATGTATCATGTTTATTGATTTGCAGATATTGTACCATCCTTGCATTACTGGGATGAATCCTACTTGGTCATGGTGTATGATCTTTCTGATGTACTGCTGGATCCGATTTGCTAGAATTTTGTTGAGGATTTTGGCATCTATGTTCATGAGAGATATTGGCCATTAATTCTCTTTCATTGTGTTTTCTTTATCTGGTTTTGGTATTAGGGTAATGCTGGCTTCATAGAAAGTGTTTAGAAGTGTTCCTTCTTCTTGAATATATTTGAATAGTCGGAGGAGGATAGGTTTTAATTCTTCCTTGAATGTTTGGTAAAACTCTTCTGTGTAGCCATCTGGTCCTGGGCTTTTGTTTGTTTTTGATGACTGCCTCAATTTCTTCCATAATTACTGGACTATTCAGCTGTTTAGATTCTTCCCCCTGATGGAGTTTTGGAAGATTATATATTTTTAAGAATATGTCCATTCCCTGCAGGTTGTCCAATTTGTTGGAATAGAGTTGTTCATAGTATTTTTTAACAATACTTTGTATATAGGCGGGGTCTGTTGTTATTTCTCCTCTTTCATTTCTGATTTTGTTTATTTGGGCCTTCTCTCTTGGCTTCTTGGTGAGCCTGGCTAGAGATCCTTCAATCTTGTTTATCCTTTCAAAGAACCAGCTCTTGATTTTATTGATCTTTTGACTTGTTTCTTTGGTCTGCATCTAGTTTATTTCTGCTCTGATCTTTACTATTTCCTTCCTTCTGCATACATTGGGCTTTTATTGTTGCTCTCTTTCTAGCTCTTGGGGTTGCAGGGTTAGGAAATTTATCACCATTGTTTCCTGTTTTTTTTGCAGTAGGCTTGTAGAACTATGAACTTGCCTCTCAAGACTGTTTCACTGTGTCCCATAAATTTTGTATTGCTGTGTTGTCATTGTCATTTGTTGCCATGATGTTTTTTTTTTTCTTCCTTGATCTCTCTGGTTACCCAGTCGTTGTTTAATAGCATGCTGTTTAGTCTCCATTTGCATGATTTCTTTGTATTGTTTTTATTGTAGTTGAATTCCAGTTTTATGCCACTGTGGTCTGAGGAAATGCTTGATATGATTTCCATCTTCTTGAATTTGAAGAGACTTTTCCTATGACCCAACATATGGTCTATTTTTGGAAATGACCCATGTGCACTGGAGAAGAATGTATATTCTGTGGCTTTGAGGTGAAATGTTCTGAAGATGTCAATTAATTCCATCTGGTTTAGTGAGTCATTTAGGATTGATGTTTCTTTGCTGTTTTTTTTTGTTTTGTTTTGTTTAGAGGATTTGTTTAGTGGTGACAGTGGGATATTAAAGTCTCCTACTATGATTGTATTGCTGTCAATCTCTCCCTTCATATCCTACAGGAGTTTTTTTATGTATTTAGGTGCTCCTATATTGGGTATATATGTTTACCAGAGTTATTTCTTCTTCTTGGATTGTTCCCTTTAGTATTATGAAGTGGCCTTCTTTATCTCTTATTCTGTCCTTTACTTTGAGATCTAATTTGTCAGATATAAGTATTTCAACCCCAGCTTTTTTTTCATTTCCATTTGTCTGAAATACCATCTTCCATCCCTTCACCCTCAATCTGTGTGCATCTCTTTTTCTGAGGTGGGTTTCTAGTAGACAGCAGATATATGGATCATGTTTTCTTATCCAATCAGTTACCGTATGTCTTTTGATTGGATCATTTAATCCGTTTACATATAAAGTTATTATTGGTAGGTACTTATCTGTTGCCATATTTAGTCTTTACCCCTGAGTTCCTTCTTTGCTTCTTTCTTTCTCTCTCTCTCTCTCTCTCTCTCTCTCTCTCTCTCTCTCTCTCTCT
>JAAGEH010000032.1:13690720-13714603 GCA_011751065.1 Lasiurus cinereus
TTTCTTTCTTTCTTTCTTTCTTTCTTTCTTTCTTTCTTTCTTTCTTTCTTTCTTTCTTTTTTTGTCTGTAAAGCTCCTGATTTTATCCTGAGTTTTGATTGATTCCCTTTTTGAGTATGATATCCTTGGATTCAAACTCTTCTTTTACATCACTTTGCATATTTCATTCCATTCCTTTCTGACCTGATGTGTTTCTGTTGAGAAATCAGTCACTAGTCTGATGAGGGACCCTTTGTATGTAACTTTCTGTCTGGTCTGGCTGCTTTTAAGATTCAAATTTTGTCATTGGTGTTTGCCAGTTTAATTATATTGTGCCCTGGCTTTGGTCTTTTGGGGTCTATTTTGTTTGGGATTCTGTGAGCTTCTTGGATTTGTGTGAGTTTTTTCTATCCTATATCAGGGAAGTTTTCTGTCATTATTTCTTCAAACAGGTTTTCTATTCCTTACTTAGTTTCCTCTTCTTCTGAAGCTTTTATCATGTGGATGTTGTTTTGTTTCCTGTTGTTCCAAAGTTCTCATAGGCTCTTCTCCTGTTTTTAATTTTTTTTCTAGAAGCTGCTTTGCCTGTGTACTTTTTCCTACCTTGTCTTCTAGCTCACTGATGTGATCCTTCCCTTCTGCTAGTCTATTGTTGATGCTTTCTATTGAGTTTTTAATAGCAGTGATGTCATTTTTTTTCTTGGTTCTTTATTTTCTTTTGGTTCTTACACATATTGTTGAATTTGCCTTCCATTCTTTTCATCCACCTTATAACTATTTCTCTGAACTCTTTCTCTGACAGGTTGTTTGCCTCCATTTTGTTTAATTATTTTTCTGGTGATGCCTCCTTTTCTTTCATATGTAGTCTGTTTCTTTGTCTCCCCATCATCTCTCTTCTCTGGGTATCTGGTTATGTAGTTCTCTCTCTCCTGCATGGACTTAAAGGCCAAAATACAACACAACAAGGCACAATACACAAGGTACTGAACCCAAATGTATTCACGATACTAATAACCCCAAATAAATGTGACCACTTGAGAAAAGAGAATTAGGGGATAAGAAAGAAAGAAGAAGGAAAAAAAGAGTGCAAAAATGGAATCGAGAAAAGAAAAAAAGTAAGAGAGAAAAGAAAATAATAAAAAGGAAGAGCAGAAAGAGCTACTTATATGGGGAGAAAATTCCAAGAGAACAGCCTCTAATACCAACAAATGCCAGCAATAAATACCTAGAGATGAATGCAAACTTCAAACAACTAATAGCAAGAGAGGTGAGGATAAACAGAAGGAAGAAACAAACAAAAACAAAACAAAACAAAAGAAACAAAAAAAGTGAAACTATCTCACAAAACAAACATATAAACACCAATATAATTAATAATCACACAAACAACAAAAAGACAGAACAAAAACAAATTGGATAGTGAAGAAAGAGAAGAGAGAGGTGTGGACTTAGCACTGGGGGATTGAAAATTAGATATACAGTGGTAGCTCGAGATATGAGTGCCCTAACATATGAGATTTTTGAGATACCAGCCGTCGAGCGAGTGATTTTTTGCTTTGAAATATGAGCAACATTTGAGATACGAGTAATTGCGCGGATCGGCCAGCTGCACACGACCCACCAGTTTAACAAGACTTGAGCGTCACATAGTTTCCCACTCTTCAAGTCAGTGTGCTTGTTTACCTCATTGTCAAAACATCTTCTGTGCATTTACATACTTTATCACATTTCTTTTTATAACCATGGGTCTGAAGAAAGCGAGTGGAAAGGTCAGTGCTCAGAAGAGGATGATGTCTATTGAATTAAAGCGTGAAATCATAGAAAAATATGAGCAAGGTGTGCGAGTGGCTGACTTGGCGAGGCAGTACGGGTGTAGTACTTCAACGATATGCACTGTGCTTAAACAGAAGGAGTCGATAAAGGATATAATGCCAGCTAAGGGCATTACAATAATTTCTAATCTCCATAGCTCTCTCCATGAAAAGGTGGAGAATCTACTGATGGTGTGGGTGATGGAGAAGCAGCTTAAAGGAGATGCATTAACACAGGGCATCATATGTGAGAAGGTGCAAGCGATTTACGGTGATTTGCTGGAGCAGACCCCGCGCACTTCCACGGACGCAGCATCGAAAGACTCACTTAAAGCCAGTAGAGGCTGGTTTGATAACTTCAGGAAAAGGTCTGGCATTCACTCCATCGTCAGGCATGGTGAGGCAGCAAGTTCGGATGTGAAGGCAGCTGAGGATTACCTTAAAACTTTTTTCCGAACTGATAGAAGCCAAAGGATATATCCCCCAGCAAGTCTTCAACTGTGACAAGAAGGGCTTTTCTGGAAGAAGATGCCAAATAGGTCTTATATAATGGCAGAGGAGAAGGCGATGCCAGGCCACAAACCCATGAAGAATAGGCTAACTATCGCACTGTGCGCCAATGCGAGTGGCGACTGCAAGATCAAGCCTCTGCTCGTATAGCATTCGGATAACCCCAGAGTCTTTAAGTCACATAAGATTTTAAAAGATAAACTCTAAGTTATGTGGAGGGCAAACCCGAAGGCATGGGTCACCAGGCAGTTCTTTGTGGAGTGGGTAAACCTGGTTTTCGGCCCTTCTGTTAAGAAATAGCTACAGGAAAACAACCTAACCACGCTAGCCCTCCTCGTCCTCGAAAATGCTCCTGCTCACCCACCGAACCTCAAAGATGAACTCCTCGAAGAGTTCAAGTTTGTAAAGGTTATCTACCTACCTCCCAACACCACTCCTATCCTGCAGCCCATGGATCAGGAGGTGATTTCTAATTTTAAAAAGCTGTATATCAAGCACCTTTTCTGGCGCTGCCTTGAGGTGATGGAAAACACAAACCTCACCCTTCGAGAGTTCTGGAAGAACCACTTTAACATCGTGATATGCCTCAGAATTATTGATCAGGCCTGGCTGGGTGTTCCAAAGAGGACTTTGACCTCTGCATGGATGAAGCTGTGGTCTGAGGCCGTAGCCGAAAGGACCTTCGAAGGATTTGAACCCGAAGTGCCAGTGGAGGAGGTGATAGTGTCTCTGGGAAAATCCATGGGCCTGGAGGTGGATGAGAGAGATGTGAATGAGCTCGTCGAGGAACAATCTCTGGAACTCACCACGGAGGAGTTACAAGAGTTGCAGTCTCAGCAATATGTGGAGGTTCTCCAAGAAATTGGTTTCAAGGAGGAGCCAGAGGTGGAGGAGATTTCTACAAGTGAGATAAAGGAGATCTTAGGAATGTGGGAGAGGGTGTCACACTTCATGGAAAAGAAACACCCCGAAAAAGTTGCTACTGGTCGTGCATCGGAGCTGTTCAATGAAACTTGCCTCACCCATTTCAGAAACATTCTGAAAGGGAGGAAGAGGCAAACCTCGTTGGACACGTTTTTTTTTGAAATTGGCCAAAAATGCAAAGACCAGTAGCAATTAAGTTCAGTGAAGATTAGTTAAGTTACAATCAGTTTAGGGATAAAGTGTAGCATTATGAGTGTAACGACTAGGTAAATACACTTTATAAAACCAGTTTATTCCTTTCCATTCTCTTTTATTATGTTTTTATACAATATTTGTCATTTATAAATACATTTTCTTATTCAAAAACATTTAACAAGAACAACTTGAGTGGCATTTTGGGGGCTGGAACGGATTAACGGCATTTCAATTGATTTCAATGGGGAAATTTGCTTTGAGATACGAGCAACTTGATATACGAGCAAGGTTATGGAACAAATTAAACTCATATTTCGAGGTACCACTGTATAAATAGGGTGAAATTTTAACAGGGGGTAAAGAAAATGAATAGGGAAAATCTAAAGCAGAAATAGGGCAAGAGAAACAGGACAATAAAAGCGGAAAATTGAGAAAGAGAGTGTTGACATAAAGGTAAAGTTAAGATAGAGTAAAATGATGCTAAAGGAAAGATGAAAATAGAATGTAGAACACTAATCCCAAAATAAAATAAAGATAAAATGAAATGACACTTAAAAAAAGGTAGAATAGTAGTAGTAATAATACCGATTAAAAATAAAAATGTAATAATTAAAAAGGTAAAACCAATATTCATGACCCATAGGTTGAGAACCACTAGCAGGATCGCCTAAGACCATCAGAAAATACAGATATTTACATTACAATTCATTAACAGTAGCAAATTTACAGGTATGAAGTAGCAACGAAAATAATTTTATGGTTGGAAGTCACCACAACATGATGAACTGTATTAAAGGGTTGTGAGATTAGAAAGCTTGAGACCCACTGTTTTAGAGTGTCTCCAATTGGGTGATCCTATGTTCTGGGCTTAGTAATCATGGATATAATCGTGACACTGAAAACCAAATATAAATGACCACTAGAGAAAAGAAAATTAGGTGAGAGAATTAGGTCTGACTGGCTTATTTCACTTAGCACAATAGTCTCCAGATCCTTTACACTGTCTCAAAGGGTAAGAGGTCTTTCATTTTTACAGCTGCATAGTATTTCATTGTGTAAATGTTCCACAGCTTTTTTTATCCACTCACTTGCACTGTTTCCAGGTCTTAGCCATTTTAATAGTGCTTATTTTTTAATAATTTTCCTTCTACCCAGAGGTACATTTACTTTTTCCATTTATTGTTTTTTAAAAAAGATTTCACTTTAAAATATTTTTTATTGATTTTTTAGAGGAAGGGAGAGGGTGAGAAAGATAGAAACATCAATAATGAGAGAGAATCAATAATTGACTGTTTCTTGAACCCTTCCTAATAGGAATGGAGTCCACAACCTAAGGATGTGCCTTGACCTGGAATCAAATCAGTGATTTCCCGGTTCATGGGTCAATACTTAATACCGGCCAGGATGGACATATTTTAATATGTACTTGTGCTTTTATTAATTAACTGATGAGTTAGCTAGAGATTTTTGTGTTGTTGATTTTTTTCAAAGAACCATAATTTTGTTTTATTAATATTATTAAATTTTTTCTTTTTCTCATTAATATTTCCTTTTAAATTATTATTATTTTTATTGTATTATTTATTTATTTTGTTATTAATGTGTTACATGTATACATATCTTCCCATTGCCCCCCGCTCCCAGGCATACCCTACCCCCCAGTGTCTTGTGTTCGTTGGTTATGCTTATATGCATGCATACAAGTTCTTTGGTTGATCTTTTATGTACGCTACCTCTCCTTAACCTTCCTGCTGTAATTTGACACTCTGTTTGATGCTTTACTGCCTCTGTATCTATCCTTTTGTTCATCAGTATATAATGTTCTTTATTATCCACAAATGAGTGATATCATGTGGTGTTTCTCCTTCATTGACTGGCTTATTTCACTTAGCATAAGGCTCTCCAGTTCCATCCAGGTTGCTGCAAATGGTAAGAATTCCTTCCTTTTTATGGCAGCATAGAATTCCATTGTATAGATGTACCATAGTCTTATTATCCACTCATCTGCTGACAGGCACCTAGGCTGTTTCCAAATTGTAGCTATTGTAAATTGTGCTGCTATGAACATAGGGTTGCATAAATCGTTTCTGATTAGTGTTTCTAATTTCTTAGGATATATTCCTAAGAGTGGGATTGCTGGGTCAAATGGGAGTTCCATTTTTAGTTTTTTGAGGAAACTGGTGCAACTCAATGGCTGCACCAGTCTGCATTCCCACCAGCAGTGGATGAGGGTTCCTTTTTCTCTGCATCCTCGCCAACACTTGTCATTTGTTGATTTGTTGATGATTGCCATTCTGACAGGTGTGAGATGGTATCACATTGTCGTTTTGATTTGCATCTCTCAGATAATTAGTGATGTTGAGCATGTTTTCATGCGTCTCTTGGCCTTCCTTCTGTCGTCTTTTGAAAAGATTCTATTTAGGTCCGTTGCCCATTTTTTTATTGGATCGTTCATCTTCCTTTTATTAAGTTGTATAAGTTGGCTGTAGATGTTGGAGATTAAACCTTTATCAGTGATAACATTTGCAAATATGTTCTCCATACAGTGGTCTTTCTTTTTGTTTTATTGTTGGTTTCTTTTGCTGTGCAAAAGCTTTTTATTTTGATATAGTCCCATTTATTTATTTTTCTTTAGCTTCCATTGCCCTTGAGCAGTATCAGTGAAGAGATTTTGCTGCTTGTGGATTCCTCTAGTATTTTTATGGTTTCCTGTCTTATGTTTAAGTCCTGTATCCATTTGGAGTTTATTTTTGTATTTGGTGTAAGTTGGTGGTCTAGTTTCATTTTTTGCACATATCTGTCCAATTATCCCAACACCATTTACTGAAGAGACTATCTTGAATCCATTTTATGTTCATGCCTCCTTTGGCAAATATTGATTGAGCATAGTGGTTTGGGTGGATATCTGGAATCTCTATTCTATTCCATTGGTCTGTATGTCTGTTCTTGTGCCAGTACCAGGCTGTTTTGAGAACAGTTGCTTTGTAATATAGCTTTAAATTTGGTATTGAGATCCCTCCTACTTTATTCTTCTTTTTCAGGATTGCTGTGGTTATTTGGGGTCTTTTTTTGTTCCAGATGAATCTATGAAGAGTTCTTTTTAGGGCTGTGAAATATGTCGTTGGTATTTTAATGGGTAATGCATTGAATCTATAGATTGCTTTTGGTAGTATAGACATTTTAATGATGTTGATTCTCCCAATCCAAGAGCATGGTATCGTCTTCCATCTGTTTATGTCTTCCTCTATTTCTTTTTTCCAGTGTCCTGTAGTTTTCTGCGTATAGGTTTTTTACCTCCTTAGTTAGCTTTATTCCTAGGTATCTTAATTTTTTTGGTGCAATGGTAAATGGGATTGCTTTGTTAGTCTCACTATTAGTGTTTAGAAATGCCACAGATTTCTTGGCATTAATTTTGTATCCTGCTACATTGCTGAATTTATTTATTAAATCTATTAATTTTTAGATAGAGTCCTTCAGGTTTTTTATGTACAGGATCATTTTGTCTTCCAATACGGACAAGTTTACTTCTTCTTTTCCAATTTGGACGCCTCTTATTTCTTCTTCTTGTCTAATTACAATGGCTTATACTTTCATTACTATGTCGAACAGGTGTGGTGAGAGTGGGAACCCCAGTCTTGTTCCTGTTCTTAGGGGAAAAGGTTTTAGTTTTTGCCCATTGAGTATGATGTTAGCGGTGGTGTATCATATATGGCTTTTATGATGTTGAGGTATGATCCTTCTTTTCGCACCTTGCTGAGAGTTTTTATCAAGAAAGGGATTTGGATTTTGTCAAATGCTTTTTCTGCAACAATTGATATGATTATTTGTTTTTTATCTCTCAATTTGTTTATGTGATGTATCATGTTTATTGATTTGCAGATATTGTACCTCCCTTGCATTACTGGGATGAATCCTACTTGGTCATGGTCTATGATCTATCCAATGTACCGCTGGATCCGATTTGCTAGAATTTTGTTGAGGATTTTGGCATCTATGTTCATGAGAGATATTGGCCTTTTATTCTCTTTCATTGTGTTGTCCTTATCTGGTTTTTGTATTAGGGTGATGCTGGCTTCATAGAAGGTGTTTGGAAGTGTTCCTTATTCTTGAATATTTTTGAATAGTCTGAGGAGGATAGGTTTTAATTCTTCCTTGAATGTTTGGTAAAACTCTCCTGTGTAGCCATCTGGTCCTGGGCTTTTGTTTGGAGGAAGCTTTTTGTTGATTGCTTCAATTTCTCCCATAGTTATTGGCCTATTGAGATGTTTAGATTTTTTCTGATTGAGTTTTGGAAGGTTATATTTTTCTAGGAATATGTCCATTTCCTGCACGTTGTCCATTTTCTAGGAATATGTCCATTTCCTTTAGAGTTGTTCATAGTATTTTTTAACAATTCTTTGTATTTCGGCGGGGTCTGTTGTTATTTCTCCTCTTTCATTTCTGATTTCTTTATTTGGATCTTCTCTCTTTGCTTCTTGGTGAGCCTGGCTAGAGGTCCATCAACCTTGTTTATCCTTTCAAAGAACCAGCTCTTGATTTTCTTGATCTTTTGAATTGTTTCTTTGGTCTCCATGTCCTTTATTTCCACTCTGATATTTACTATTTCCCTCCTTCTGCTTACACCGGGCTTTTCTTGTTGCTCTCTTTCTAGCTCTTTGAGTTGTAGGGTTAAGAAATTTATTACCATTGTTTCCTGTTTTTTTGCAGTAGGCTTGTAGAGCTATGAGCTTTCCTCTCAAGACTGCTTTCATTGTGTCCCATAAATTTTGTATGGTTGTGTTTTCATTGTCATTTATTGCCATTATGTTTTTTATATCTTCCTTGATCTCTCTGGTTATTTAGTTGTTGTTTAATAGCCTGCTGTTTAGTCTCCATTTGCATGATTTCTTTGTATTGTTTTTATTCTGGTCGATTTCTAGTTTTATGCCACTGTGATCTGAAAAGATGCTTGATATTTCTATCTTCTTGAATTGAAGAGACTTTTTCTATGACCCAACATATGGACTATCTTTGAAAATGACCCATGTGCACTTGTGAAGAATGTATATTCTGTGGCTTTGGGATGAAATGTTCTGAAGATGTCAATTAATTCTATCTGGTCTAGTGACTCATTTTGGATTGATGTTTCTTTGTGATTTTCCGTTTAGAGGATTTGTTTAGCTTTGACAGTGGGGTATTAAAGTCTCCTACTATGATTGTATTGCTGGCAATCTCTCCCTTCATATCCTCCAGGAGTTGTTTTATGTATTAAGGTGCTTCTGTATTGGGTGTGTATATGTTTACCAGAGTTATTTCATGTTGAATTGCTCCCTTTAGTATTATGAAGTGTCCTTCTTTATCTCTTGTTATGTCCTTCACTTTGAGATCTGATTTGTCAGATATAAGTATTGCAACCCCAGCTTTTTTTCATTTCCATTTGCCTGAAAAACTGTCTTCCATCCCTTTACCCTTAGTCTGTGTGCTTCTCTTTCTGTGAGGTGGGTTTCTTGTAGACAGTAGATATATAGGTTATGTTTTCTTATCCAATCTGTTAACCTATGTCTTTTGATTGGAGCATGTAATCTGTTTATATTTAAAGTTATTATTGATAGGTACTTATCTGTCGCCATTTTTATTTTTTACCCCTGTGTTCCCTCTTCGTTTCCTATTTCTTTTTTTCAGCAGGCCCTTTCACATTTCTTGCATTGCTGGTTTGGTGGTAATATATTCCCTTAGTCCTTTTTTTGTCTGTAAAGCTCCTGATTTCACCTTTAATTTTGATGGAAAGCCTTACTGGGTACAGTATTCTTGGATTCAGACCCTTCCTTTGCACAAGTTTGTATATTTCATTCCATTCCCATCTGGCCTGATCAGTTTCTGTTGAGAAATCAGCTGCTGGTCTGATGGGGGTTCCTTTGTAGGTAACTTTCTCTCTCTGGCTGGTTTTAAGATTCTTACTTTGTCATTGGTGTTTGCCAATTTAATTTTAATGTGCCTTGATGTCAGTTTTTTTGGGTTTTGCTTTGGACTCTGTGAGCTTCTTGGATTTGTGTGAGTTTTTTCCTTCCTATATCAGGAAAGTTTTTTTTTTGTCATTATTTCTTTAAGCAGGCTTTCTATTCCTTGCTCAGTTTCCTCTTCATCTTCTATTCTACTTTTGATGCTCTCTATTGAATTCTTTACACCAGTGATGTCATTTTGCAATTCTTCTTGATTATAATTTCCTCTTGGTTCTTACTCATATTGTCAAATTTGTCTTCCATTCTTTTCAGCTACCTTATGACCATTTCTCTGAACTCTCTCTGGCAGGTTGTTTGCTTCTATTTCATTTACTTCATTTTCTTGTGATGCCTGCTTTTCTTTCATATTTGGGCTGTTTCTTCTTCTACCCATGGTCTTTGTTTTCTGGGTATCTGGTTATGTATTTCTCTCTTTTGCGTTGATTTAAAGGCACAAAATACAACATGACCTTGTACTACACACAAGGCACTTAAGAGAAATTATTCACGATGTTAATAACCACAAATAAGGTGACCACCATTGAAAGACAAATTAGGTGTAAATAGAGAAAAATAACAGAGAAAGGACAGAAAAAAAATAAAATGCCAAAATGTATTTGGTAGAAGGGAGAGAAAAGAGGGAAAAAGGAGAAGGAGAAGGAGAAGGAGAAGGAGGAGAAGAAGAAGAAGAAGAAGAAGAAGAAGACGAAGAAGAAGAAGGGAGAAAGAGAAAAAAGTGAGAGAGAAAAGAAAGAAAATAAGAAGAAAAAGGGAACAAATTATATATGTGAGGAGAAAAACTCCAATAGAACAGCCACTAATCCCAACAAATGCTGGCAACAAGTACCTGGAGATTAATACAAACTACAAATAACAACCAATATCAAGGGAGGCGATGGAAAACAGAGGTAAAAAATCAAAACAAAACAAAGCAAACAAAAAGCAAAATAAAACAAGTAGAATAGGCAAAAACAATCCCATAAAAAAGTATAAAAAATCGATATAATCACTATTCAGGCAAAGAACAACAAAAGGACATAGAGAAAAACAATTTTTTGGTTAGTGAAGCCAGAGAAGAGAGAGGTTTGTACGAACTTCCTGTAGGGAATATGAAATTAGATATATAAGTGGGGTGAAATTTTAACCAGATAAAAATAAAGAATAGGGAGAATCTAAAGTTGGAAAAGGGAAAGAGAAAGAAGACAACAAAATGGGAAAAATTAGGAAGAGAGTATTGGCATAAAGGTAGAGTTGAGATAGAGTAAAATTATGCTAAAGGAAAGATGAAAATAGAATGTAGAACTCTAATCCCAAAGTAACATAAAGAGAAAATAAAATGACACTTATTTTTTTTCAAAAAGTTAAAATAGTAGTAGTAATAATACTAATTGAAAATAAAAATGAAATAATTAAACAGGTAAAATCAATTGAGGAGAAAAGAAAAAAAATAGTTTTTTAATGAAAATATGCAAAAAAAATAAAAAAAATAAAAAAAATTAAAAATAAAGGAATAGAATGGGCAGTAGTGGAGGTCATTCACTTGCACTATTATTTTGTTTGGCACTCCTGTTTCCCAGTTAGGAGTGTATTGCAGTTCCCTGTGTTCCACTGCTAAGGTGTGTCTTAATTTCTTTATTCTTTAGTGATTATGCAAGAGTCAATTTGTGAGTCATCCACTGTGTGGCAGTGTTTTGGAATTGACCTCTGCGACTAAGCACAGGACTTCTCTAGCCTGTGCTTACATTCTGCTTACTCTGTGGTACTCAATACCAGTTTGTGGGGGTGGGTTGCCCCAGAGCTGATTCTCTGATGGTTATTCTGTGCTCTGATATCCAGGTTCCAGAAAAACAACTTTCCCCTGCAGTCTCTCAGGATGTCTCCAATTGCATGATCCTATGTATTGGGCTTAGCATTCAGAAGCCAGGGTCTGAAGAGGAAAGAGTGCAGTCTGTGCACTCCCCCTCCCCTGCTCCTGTTCGAACAGCCAGGACTGTCCTTCTGTCTCAGATCAAAATGGGTTGTTTTCTAGAGCTCCCCTCTGTTAATAGCTTTGAGGCCCCCCTTCCACAGTTAGGGATCACACCCTGCCCCACATCTGTGGATTTCTCTAGGAGCAGCTTTCCCCCAGTCCAGTTCCCACAGTGTGCATGTCTCTGTTCTGAGGGACCAGAGACCTCACCTTATCCCAGGCGAAATCTGACCTTTCTGTGTGGTGTATGGAGCTCCTCTGAGGCTGTGTTTGTGTCGATTGGAAAGTGATCCCCTGGCTATTAGGTGGGTGCTGCAGCTAGATTTTCAGACTGCCATAGCCATCCACTTTCCCCTGCAAGATGGTGCTGTCTCCGCATTTGCACTGGTGGCTATGGGAGACAAAAACCCTGTGGCAGTGGGGCTGCCTGATTAGGGGAGCTCCGTCCAGCAGTCCCCCACCTTCTCCTGGAGGATAACTGTCTCTTAACTTGCTAACAAACACTCCCAGTGCGATCCACAGCTGTTCTCTCTGTCTGCTCAGCAACAAGGCTCCGGACATGTCCGTCTATTCCACTGCCACATTTTCTCTCTCAGTAATTTCCTTATTTTCAAATGTATGACATTCTTCTTCTGAAACTGTCATATCAGATAGGTCTGGGTTCCTCAACAGTATCTTTCTTCTCAAAATGGCGATGAAATTAAAACTCTTCAAATGCTGCTGTGAGACCACCACACTGTGAGAAAGCCCAAAGTGGTCCTGTTGCTTTTAAATTATTATTATTATTATTGTTGGAAGTATTACATAGTTCCCCTTTTAATCTTTATTGTTGAATATATTACATATTTTCCCTTTTCCCCTCATTGACCCCTTCTAGCCTGCCTTGCTCACCTCCCTCTCTCAGGCCTTCACTACCGTATTGTCGGTATCCATGTTTTATGCTTTTTTTTTTTTAGTATTTTCTATTTAAAATTAAATTTACTGGGGTGACATTGGTTAACAAAATTATGTAGGTTTTAAGTATACATTTCTATGATACATGGCCTGCATGGTGCATTATTTCCATAAGTTATCTTGTCATTTAATTTTTTCTAGTGTTTTGAGTTTTACTTTATTTGATTTTTGTGTTGATATTTTTGGACTATGAGTTTTGCATTGATCAGTGCTATACTTTATGATGTGCATTGTTTTATTATTATTAGTTTTCAGAAATTCTGTAATTTCTATTCCCTATTCACTTAAGAATTATTCAGTAATATCCTAAAGGAAGGTTCTTTTTTTTTAAAAAAAAAAACTTTATTCAGATTATTACAGATGTTTCTCTTGTCCCTCTTCCTGATAGATCTCCTCCACCCAGTTCCCACCCCACTTTAGGCCTTCCCTACCTATTGACCTTGTCCATAGGTGTAAGATATTTGTCCAATGTCTTCTGGCACCTCCCACACAACCCCTTCTCCCGAGAATTGTCAGTTAGCTTCATTTCCATGCCCCTGTTTTATTACATTCACCTGTATGTTCTGTTCATCATGTTTTTTATTTATTTGATTTTAAGGTTCACTTGTTGATAATATGTATTTGTTGTCACTTTGTTGTTCATATTTTTTAGTTTTATCTTTTTCTTCCTCCTCCTCTTTTTAGAGAATACCTTCAGCATTTCATGTAATACTGCTTTGGTGATGATGAATTCCTTTAGCTTTTACTTATTTGTGAAGCTTTTTATCTGACTTTCAATTTTGAATGATAAGTTTGCTGGGTAGAGTAATCTTGGTTGTAGGTTCTTGCTATTCATCACATTAAATATTTCTTGCCACTCCTGTCTGGCCTGCATAGTTTTCTATTGAGAAATCAGCTGGCAGTTGTATGGGTACTCCCTTGTAAATAGCTAACTGTTTTTCTCTGGCTGCTTTTAAGATTTTCTCTTTGTCTTTTGCCCTTGGCATTTTAATTATGATGTGTCTTGGTATGGTTCTCTTTGAATTCCTTTTGTTTGGGGTCTCTGCACTTTCTGGACTTATAAGTCTATTTCTTTCACCAGGTAGGGGAAGTTTTCTGTCATAATTTGTTCAAATAGGTTTTCAATATCTTTCTCTCTTTCTTCCTTTGGCACTCCCATAATTCAGATGTTGGTACGCTTGAAGTTATCTCAGAGGCTCCTTACACTATCTTCATATTTTTGGATTTTTTTTTCTTTTTGTTTTTCCAGTTGGGAGTGTTTTGCTTCTTTATATTTCAAATCTTTGACTTGATTCTTGGGATCCTGTAGTCTACTGTTGGATCTCTGTATATTGTTCTTTAATTCAGTCAGTGTATGTTTAATTTCTGATTGGTCCTTTTCAAATTCTTGAGGGTCTCATTAAATTTCTCAGAGGTTTCTAGAAGGTTTTTGAGTAACCTTATAACCGTGGTTTTGAACTGTATATACAGTTCTTTGCTTTCATCCATTTCTTTCACTAGTGACTTGTTTTTTTTGTCTCCACATTTTGGCTACTTTCCTATGTTTGTTTATATGTACTGCTTGGCTCCTAAGTTTCCTTGAGTTGAGAGAGTGGCCTTGTGTGGTAGGTATCCTAGAGGGCCCAGTGGCTCAGCCTCCCCAGTCACTTGAGGTGGATGCTCTTGGTGCACCGCTTTGTGGGCTGTGTGCACAGTCTTATTGTAGTTAAGATTTGATTGCTGCTGGTATCCCTAGAAGGAATTGACCTCCAGGCAATTGGGCTGTGATGACCAGTTGTGTCTACACTGGAAGATCTGTTGCACAGGAGACACCCTTATAGGGTAGGACTTGCTTCAGTGGGTCTTTGGGGCTCACTGAGTCTGCCCCTTGAGTGTGTCTCTTATGAAGAGTTGTAACCTGGTATGATCTCATTCTGACTACTGGGTACACTGGTTCTTGGATCTCCAAGAAGGTGAATGTCAGCCACTGTCTGGGGTTGCCCAGCAGGAGCTACTGAGACATCTGCAGATTCTTTCTCTTTGTATGGGGTTTGGAAGTGTCCAGACAAGGCCCAGCTGTGAAGCAAGAAAGGCTGGTGCTGCTGGGCCTTGGGTCTTCTTTTGAAAGCTCTGGGGCTCTCTGATCCAGCTGCAGTTTGACAGGTTTTAGGTGTAGAAACGACATTCATATGCAAAAGCTGATGTGCACAGGTTGGGTGGGGTTGTAAATTGGGTGGGGTGGGGTCTCTGAGAATCACCATGTTGGAGCAAACAGCAATGGCTGCCAGTCAGCCCTGCACTAGAGAGGTCCCTGGGTATCTGCATCCCGTGCCCCATAGTAGGAACAATAATCACTGGGAGCACCTCTCAGAGAAAGCTGCCCTCGTGTTCCTGTCCTGATGCAAGATAGTCCAGTTTTTCCCTGAGTGTATATGGGTCCCCCAGAGTCTCGTCCACAACTGGAGTTCAGAGAAGGTGGGAGCTGGGTCTCCCTCTGATTAAAAGAGCTGCATATCCAGGTGCCAGCACTTTCTGCACCTTTGCACCTATTACCAGTCTCAATGCACTTTCTTCACCTCTCTAGTTGTGGAACTGCCACTCAGCCAGCTTTCCTATGGTTCTGGGTGGTAGTAGTTCTGCCTTTTAGTTGTAATTTTGATATGATTGTGAGAGGCAGCAAGTATAGTTGTTTACCTATGTCGCATCTTGGTGCTTTGGGAGGTCCTTTTTGATTACATTTTTACAGTCCATTTTTACTGTGTTGTGATCAAGGAGTGTTATTTGTAATATTGCCACTTTATATAACCTACTGGTTTTCTTTATGTCTTAATACACAATGTAATTCTGTGATTTTTTTCCTCTTGTGCACTTGAAAAGAAGGTACGTTTTCTATTGTTTGAATATAGTCTGGGCCTTTCAGAATGTATTTCATATATTCTACTTTATTACATTGGGTCTACTTTGTTACATTGTTTGCTTTTTAAAATGTCATTATTTATTTATATTTTTTGTCCATTAAACCTGTCAAATTGTTTTATATAGGTGATTATGTTACTTGGTATTTAGATACTCTTAAATGTGGTATCTTCATTGTGGAATGTGAGTTTTAACATTATAAAGCATACTTATCTGTCCAAAGAAATCTCTTTTGGTTTAATATTTTGATTTAAAGTTACATCTTCTACTTTCTTAGTAATTTCATTTTTTTGTGATAAATATTTGTCCATCATCTTATTTTTAACTTTTGAATTACTGCATTTAAGGTGTATCTTTTAAAAATGTATTTTTATTATTGATTTTGAGAGGAAGAGAGGGGGAGAGAGGAGAGAGGAGAGAGGAGAGAGGAGAGAGAGAGAGAGAGAGAGAGAGAGAGAGAGAGAGAGAGAGAGATATCAGTGATTGGCTGCCTCCTGCACACTGGGATTGAGTCTTGAAGCATGTGCCTTGACTGACTGGGAATTGAATCATGACCTCCTAGTTCATCTGTCATTGCTCAACCACTGAGCAACACAGACTGGGCTAAGGTGTGCCTTTTATACATAGCACAATATTCATTGAGTCATAAGTCAGTTTGAAAATTCTTTTGATATTCAAGTTATTACCATATTGATATGATTCTCAAATGTTAGCATGCAAAGCAATCTACTGGGGGGCTAGTTTATACAGATATTGTTGGCCCTATTCTCAAAATTTTTGATATAGTAGGCTGAAATGAGGCCTGAGAATTTGCATTACTAACAAATCTGGTTGGTTGTTTAGGTCTTGGGTTCACACTTTTTAGACTATTGATCTATAATAATGTTGCAGAAGGAAAACTTTAGGCTATCCTGATTTTTTTGTTAAGTAATATTTCTTCTGCCTGAATGCATGTAGTAATATTTTTCTTTAATAGTTTGTGTCAAAACTTTTGTCTGTGATAGTGTTTTGTGTGTGTGTGTGTGTGTGTGTGTGTCAAGTGTAATCATTTTAGCATTTCATTTTTTAAGTGGTAAATACTGACATTTTAGTGTGTGTGATTGGTTTTGTATATTTAGTTTCTCATATAAGCTCCTATATGAGACCTTTGCATTTTCTTTTAAAAGTATTTAGTAGTAGTAGTATTTTATATTTTGATTTTTAGGCCCTTTAGCAGAAAAAAAATATATTGAAGAGGTAATGTTTGGTAAGGTAATGCTTGCTTTTCATTATTGTACTCTCTGCTATATGAATAAATAATGCTCTTTTGAGATGAATTTAAATTTTATTTTCTAAACCTAAGTTAAAAAATATAAAATCATATATGTAAATTATTTTGGGATCTCTTTTAATATAAATCTATCAAGATGGAAATATTTCTCTAAAACTAAGTTGTCTATGCAAGTTATATTAAAACCTTTCTATAAATATTAAAATATTGTTATTTTGGATTTATGTTTTAATAATTTGTACATTTTTGTGATTGAAAATTGCAAGACTTGAATGAAATGTTTTATCATACATTGTGAAGAATTTTATTTTAAAATGTTTAATTACAACTTTATTTTCCAGATTTTGGAATCTCTTTTTAAGGTATGTTCAAAATATTGCAGCTTAAGTTTACTAAAATTAAATACACAAATACATGTAAATGAAGTTTCTAAGGTTTGAGGTAGATAAAATTCTTTTACTTGCTGCTATATATATTTAAAAATTTTATATTCCAATTGTATGCTACACTAACCTGTTCTGAGTCCTAGGATAAGTGATGTTTGGTTCAGTACTAATTTTAGATATATGAAAATTCCCTCTCTCTCACTTTCTCTCTCAACCTCGCATACACACATACCCATTTATTTCGCTGCAGAAATTTAACTTGTCAATAATTATTTATTTTCTGTTCCTTTTTTTAAAAAAGTGGTTTCAGCGACAGGTCAATCAAATGGAAGAGGTAAGTAAAACATTTCTTAATTGTTAATTAAATTAATATGTTATCTCGTTTGTAAACCAATTTGAAGTATAAATTAAATTTTTTGAGTAACCATTAGTTATAATGTTGATTTACACAGAGAAAGAATGAATGGATAGATAAAAGTGTCTCAGGGATTTATACATTATATTCCTGTATGTATCTGGTATACTCTGAGTTTGGTAAATTCTTTCATCTAACATTGAACAATAGAAATTTAATTATTATTCTTTCCCTAATTTACATAAAATAATAAGTGATAAGAGGAAACTTATCAACTTAAAAATTGTCCTCTATTTAAATAATCATGCATAATATATATGCTTACTATTAAATTATATATTTGTATTTTTTAAAAATTTTTGTTATTTTAATGACATTTTTGTACTTTTTGATTTTCAGGTGCTTTAGGTACCAGTTTAAAAACTACTGGTGTCTGTTCTAAGGGGTTTTAAATTCTATTTTGAAAAGACTTTATGTAATGTGTTTATATAGCAAAATGATTTCTAAGATAGCTTCAGTGACTCATGGAATTATTTTAGTTCTCCATTGGATTTGTTTGTGGCTCACTCCAGTTAAACACTCTTGAAGCCCAGATACTTTAAAGATTTTTATTTATTTGGGATATAAATTAAATATTAAAGTAAGACATGGAATCCTAGCAGTTTTTTTTTTTTATTTTTACCTTTGGTCCCAAAGTAAACTTTTATGATCTTGCACTCTTTGATTTAGGTATGCTGGCACTGGAAGAGTATTGGTAATTATTCCTTGATTATGGTAGATTGGTCATTATCTTTCCAGAGAAGTAGGATTGGGGTCAAGTTCACTATTTCCCTCACCCTCTTATAAAATCAGTAATTCTTTGCAATTTGGGTAATGCAGCTTATCTTTTGCCCTTTTTTTTTGTATCAATCTCTTTTTATTCTATTTTTTTTCATGCAGTTGTCTTACTCTCCTTTTTTTCTGGCATTTAAACACTTTTTTTCTTTATTGATTAAGATATTACATGTGTCCTTATCCCCCCATTGCCCCCGCCCAAGCCCTCATTCATGCCCTCACCTACCCTGGTGTCTGTGTCCATTAGTTAGGCTTACATGCATGCATACAAGTCCTTTGGTTGTATGCATGCATGTAACCTCCCCTTCCTTCCCTCTGAGGTTTGATAGTCTGATCGATGCTTCTCTGACTCTTGATCTATTTTTATTCATCAGTTTATGTTGTTCATTATATTCCACAAATAAATGAGATCCTGTGATATTTATCTTTTCCCAGCTGACTTATTTTGTTTAGTATAATGCTCTCCAGGTCCGTCCATGCTGTTGGCCATAGTATTCCATTGTGTAAATGTACCACAGTTTTTTAATCCACTCATCTGCTGATGGGCACTTAGGCTATGATTATATAGCACAATTAGCTATTGCAAATTGTGCTGCTATGAACATAGGGGTACATATATCCTTTCTGATTGGTATTTCTAGTTTCTTGGGATACATTCCTAGAAATAGGATCAATAAGTCAAATGGGAGTTCCATTTTTAGTTTTTTGAGGAAACTCCATACTGTTTTCCACAGTGGCTGCACCAGTGTGCATTCCCACCAGTAGTGCACGAGGGTTGCTTTTTCTCTGCATCCTCACTAATACTTGTCATTTGTTGATTTGTTGATGATTGCCATTCTGACAGGTGTGAGATGGTATGTATGGTCATTTTATTTTTGTTTTTTTGTGTTGTTTATTTAATTTTAATAAATCTTTATTGTTCAGATTATTATTACCATTGTTTCTCTTTTTCCCCCCATATCTCCCCTCCACCTGGCTCCCACCCCACCCTCTTCCCTTACATCCCCCTCCATTTTCCTCATCCATAGGTGTATGATTTTTGTCCAGTCTCTTCCTGAAACCCCTTCACCCCTTTCCCCCTGAGAATTATCAGTCCACCCCCTTTCTATGCCCCTGATTTTATTATATTCACCAATTTATTCTGTTCATCAGATTTTCAATTCACTTGATTTTAGATTCTCTTGTTGATAGGTATGTATTTGTTGTTCATAATTTATTTTTTACTTTTACCAATTTCTTCTTTCTCTTCTTAAAGAATACCTTTCAGCATTTCATATAATACTGGTTCAGTGTTGATGAACTCCTTTAGCTTTTTCTTATCTGTGAAGCTCTCTATCTGCCCTTCAATTCTGAATGATAGCTTTTCTGGGTAGAGTAATCTTGGTTGTAAGTTCTTGCTATTCATCACGTTGAATATTTCTTGCCAATCCCATCTGGCCCACATAGTTTCTGTTGAGAAATCAGTCGACAATAGTATGGGTGCTCCCTTGTAAGTAATTAACTGTTTTTCTCTTGCTGCTTTTAATAGTTTCTCTTGTCTTTTGCTCTTGATATTTTAATTATGACGTGTCTTGGTGTGGTCCTCCTTGGATTCTTTTTGTTTGGGGTTCTGTGCATTTCCAGGACTTGTAAGCCTGTTTCTTTCACCAGGTAGAGGAAGTTTTCAGTTATTATTTCTTCAAATAGGTTTTCAGTATCTTGCTTTCTCTCTTCTTCTGGCACCTCCATAATTCTGATGTTGGTACACTTGAAGTTATCCCAGAGGCTCTTTACACTATCTTCACATTTTTGGATTCTTTTTTCTTCTTGCTTTTCCAGTGGAGTGTTTTCTGCTTCTTTGTATTTCAAATCTTTGACTTGATTATTGCAATCCTGTAGTCTGCTGTTAGGTTTCTGCATAATATTTTTTATTTCAGTCAGTGTATGTTTAATTTCAAGTTGGTCCTTTTTTTATCTCTAGTTGGTTCTTTTTCATCTCCTCTTGGGTCTCGCTAAATTTATCCACCTTTTCTGGGAAATTCTTGAAAAACCTTATAACCGTGGTTTTGAACTCTATATCCAGTCATTTGTTTTCCTCCATTTCTTTCATTTGTTACTTGTTTCTTTGTCTCTGCATTTTCGCTCCTTCTCTGAGTTGGTAGAGTAGCTTTGTGTGCTAGTTGCCCTAAATGGCCCAGTAGCTCTGCCTCCCTAGTTACCTGAGGTGGACACTCTTGATGCACCCCTTTGTGGACTGTGTGTACAGCCTTGTTGTAGTTAATTCTTGATTGTTGTTGGTATCACTGGGGGGAATTGACCTCCAAGTCATTTGGCTGTGAGGATCAGCTGTGTCTGTGCATGCGTGCTTGCCTTCAGACCTCTGCCTTTCTGTTTCCCCTGAGTTTCCGTGCATTCTAGGAACCCGTATGAGTCTGGATCTTCAGGTTTTTACCCGAAACTGGGATTCAGTGCAGTTGGACCTGGATTTCAGTGCTGTTGTGAGGTTCTGTTTTCCTTACACTAGAGAATGCTAGCAGCACAATCAGCAGTCAGCACTCTGTGTGGGCACTTTCACACTTGCGAATGCCCCTAGAGCTCTGTTTTTTGCAGCTCCCCTAAGTTTCCATGTACTCCTTCCTTTTCACAACAGTCCAGATTCCCCAGTATGAGTCTTGCCTGGAGCTGGGGTTCAGTGCAGTTGGGATTTTCTGTTTCCCTCCCACTAGTGGAAGCCAGCCAGATTCTCCTCCACCTGTTTTCTCCACAAGTGTGTCTCTGTATCCCAGCTTTTTACAGCTCCTCTGAGTCTTTGTGAGTCCCTCTCTTTGCTTTTAGTTGTAAAATTTTTACTCAACCAGCTTTCCTGTGGTTCTGGATGATTTCCGTTCTGTCTTTTCATTGTAGTTTTGAAGTTGTTGTGTGAGGCAGCAGCTTAGGTGTTCACCTATGCCGCCATCTTGGTTTCTCCTCACTCCTTTATACACTTAGTGTGTTAATGTGCAGGAACCATCCAATTCCTTTACCATTTTATCTCTGAAGATTTGTGTCTTTTATCTCTGGCCCCACTTCCAGTCACACTCATTCTTATACTAGAAATATATATCTTTCCAATTATTAGTTTAAATGCTATTCTGGCCACTTCTGAAATCAAGACTACTACAGTGGTACCTTGAGATACGAGTTTAATTCGTTCCGTAACCTTGAGGCATGGGAAACTATGAGATGCGCGAGTTGCGGTAAACTGGTGGGTCATGTGCAGCTGGCTGACCCACACGATTACTCCTATCTCAAATGGTGCTTGTATTTCAAAGCAAAAATCGCTTGCCTGACGGCTCGTATCTCAAAAATCTTGTATATTAGGGCACTCGTATCTTGAGGTACCACTGTAGTTTATTTATTCCTCTATCTTCTTGCAGTTTTTTTTTACTCATCTTTCTTCAGTTTGGAGCCTATGTAACCCATCACAGTGAATTTCTTCATTTCCTAATCTATTTTACCTATTTCTTTCTTTTTATCTTGTTGCACTTGCCTAACAAAACATAACCCTGGCCAACACAGGTTCGGCTCAATGAATAGAATTTCAGCCAGAGGAATGAAAGGTCCCAGGTTCAATTCCAGTCAAGGGCATGTACCCAGTGGTGGGTGTGCAGGAGGTAGCTGATAAATGTTTCTCTCTCATCGATGATTCTAGCTTTCTGTCCCTCTGCCTTCCTCTCTGAAAAAAAAACAATAAAATATATTAAAAAACAACAACAATTTTGGTACGATGGTACAATGGTACAACTAAAGAGGTAAAAGATCTATATGTAGAAAACTACAGGACACTGAAAAAACAGATAGAGGAAGATGTTAGCAGGTGGAAGAGCATACAATGCTCAAGGATTGGGAGAATCAACATCAATAAAATGTCCATACTACCCAAAGCAATCTATAGATTAAATGCACTACCCATTAAAATACAAACAAGGTATTTCACAGACCTAGAAAGAATTATTCATAGATTCATCTGGAACAAAAAAAGACCACGAAGAGCCACAGCAATTCTCAGAAAGAAGAATAAAGTAGGTGGGATCTCAATACCAGATTTCAAGCTATATTACAAAGCAACTGTTCTAAAAACAACCTGGTACTGGCACAAGAACAGATATACAGACCAATGGAATTGAATGGAGAACCCAGATATCCACCCAAACCCTATGCTCAACTAATATTTGACAAAAGAGGCATGAACATACAATGGAGCTGAAGGGAACTTGGGGATAACATGAAACAAAACAACAGCCACATAATTGTGGTTACAGAAAGAGTAGAAACTGAACAAGGATTAGAGAACGTGTTTGAAGAAATAATGACAGAAAATTTCCCCAATATAGGGAAGAAAAAACCCACACAAATCCAAGAAGCTCACAGAGTCCCAAGGAAAATGAACCCCAACAAACCGACACCAAGGCACATTATAATTAAATTGGCAAACACTGATGACAAAGTAAGAATCTTAAAAGCAGCCAGAGAGAAACAGAAAGTTACCTACAAAGGAACCCCCATAAGACTAGCTACTGACTTCTCAACAGAAACTCATCAGGTCAGAAGGGAAGGGAATGAAATATACAAAGTCATGCAAAGGAAGGGCCTGAATCCAAGAATACTGTACCCTGCAAGACTATCAATCAAAATTGAAGGTGAAATCAAAAGCTTCACAGACAAAAAAGGACTAAGGGAATATATTACCACCAAATCAGCAATGCAAGAAATGTTAAAGGGTCTGCTGTAATAAAAAGAAAGAGGAAGTGAAGAAGGAACTCGGGGATAAGGACTAAAAATGTTAACAGATAAGTAGTTATCAATAATAACTTTAAATGTAAACGGATTAAATGCTCTAATCAAAAAACATAGGGTAACTGATTGGATAAGAAAACATGATCCATATATCTCCTGTCTGCAAGAAACCCAACTCAGGAAAAGAGATGCAAACAGAAGGTGAAACGATGGAAGATGGGGTTTCAGGCAAATAGAAATGAAAAAAAAAAAAAAGCTGGGGTTGCAATACTTATATCTGATAGATTAGATCGCAAAGTGAAGGACAGAACAAGAGATAAAGAAGGCCACTTCATAATACTAAAGGGAACAATCCAACAAGAAGAAATAACTCTGGTAAATATATATGCACCCAATAGAGGAGCACCTAAATACATAAAAAAATCCTGTAGGATATTAAGGGAGAGATTGACAGCAATACAATCATAGTAGGAGACTTTAATACCTCACTGTCACCATTGGACAAATCCTCTAAACAAAAAATCAGCAAAGAAACATCAATCCTAAATGACTCACTAGACCAGATGGAATTAATTGACATCCTCAGAACATTTCACCCCAAAGCCACAGAATATACATTCTTCTCCAGTGCACATGGGTCATTTTCAAAGATAGATCATATGTTGGGTCATAAGAAAAGTCTGTTCAAATTCAAGAAGATAGAAATCATATCAAGCATTTTCTCAGACCACAGTGGCATAAAACTGGAAATCAACTATAATAAAAACAATAGAAAGAAATCAAAACACATGGAGACTAAACAGCATGCTATTAAACACCGACTGGGTAACCAGAGAGATCAAGGAAGAAATAAAAAACATCATGAAAACAAATGACAATGACAACACAACAAAAGAAAATTTATGGGACACAGTGAAAGCAGTCTTGAGAGGGAAGTTCATAGCCCTACAAGCCTACTGCAAAAAACAGGAAACAAAGGTAATAAATTACCTAAACCTACAACTCACAGAGCTAGAACGAGAGCAACAAGAAAAGCCCTGTGTACTCAGAAGGAAGGAAATAGTGAAG
>JAAGEH010000032.1:13733837-13786580 GCA_011751065.1 Lasiurus cinereus
AGAGAGAGAGAGAGAGAGAGAGAGAGAGAGAGAGAGAGAGAGAGAGAGAGAGAGAGAGAGAGAGAGAGAACACATAATTAAAAAGAAAAGCTCTTTTTTCCCCTAGTGCCTATAACCCTTTACTAACTAAGGTTATCATCATGCCACTTATCAAAAGAGAAACATTCATTATAAGCAGGACAATGAAGAATGGATTTTAGATGAGAGACAATAAATTGATAAGTGTAGCTGATTGCTACACCACTTTTTAGCACAATTTATGATTGATGTCCTCTTCTTTATGATTTTGCTGTGTCCATAGTTTCCATACATTTTCTGCTTCCTTTCCATTTGTTCTGCATCTCCCCATACATACATTACATAGCCCCATATTTACTTGTGATGTTTATATCCTAATACAGTCCAAACAGCCATTACTAAAATTAAGGTTCTTAAATCCCCAAAGCTAGAATTCATGAGTTTAAGCCTGGATTTTTACTTTTCTCTTTGCCTAGGTCCTATCAAAAGTTTCTGATTCCACTGTTAGTTTTCTTGCTTATTTCTGTACCTAGGTTTTTGTTTTTTTTATAGTGTTTTTTTTTGAGCACTCATTCTTGCTGAAATTTTTTTTAATAGACTTACTGCCCAGAATACTGATTATCATTTGTCATCTATACTAATAAAAGGATAATATGCTAATTAGACTGGATGTCCTTCTGGACAGAGCCACAGTGGTGGGGGCCAAGACAGAGGTGATCAGGGGCAATTAGGCTGGCAGGGAAGAGTGGTTAGGGGAAATCAGGCCGTCAGGGGAGAGAGGTTAGAGGTGATCAGGCTGGCAGGGTAGCAGTTAAGGGCATCAGGCAGGCAGACAGAGGGGTTAGGGGTGGTCAGCCAGTCAAGAAGAGGCAGTTAGGGGTGATCAGGCAGGCAGGCAGGTGAGAAGTTTGGAGCCAGGGGTCCCAGATTGTGACAGGGATTTCCAACTGCCGGTGTAGGCCCGATCCTGCAGGGAGATGCTGCACTTCTTGCTTGGGAGCTATCTATAGGATGGTATTCCAGAAAGCTTCCCAAAGGGATCAGGCTTAAACCGGCAGTGGGACATCCTCTGAGGGGTTCCAGATTGGAGAGGGTGCAGGCTGGGCAGAGGGAGGTTCCTCCCATGCATAAATTTCACAGACTGGGCCTTTAGTTCTTTACTCTAGCTTGATGTATTCCAAAAGGCTTGAGACACCCAAATAGATCTCAGTCTTTCCAATGCAGACTGAGGAATGCCAGCTTTTTAGACCTTTATATATTAACTTCTCAGAGTCAGTAGTAAAAGATATTAGCCTTTGACAACAAATTATTGTGTCTTTCCATAATTTATCACAATAAAATTATTCTTAGAATGGATTTTGAGGAAGTTATTACTTTAAATTTTCTTATAAATAATTTGAATTGCATTTAATGCTGCTACAATTGTTATTGCACTTGTTTAAAATTCTTAAATGTTAAAATAATATAAGAATATTGGATTTGAGTTTTGATATGTAAAAATCAACACTTAGCTGTTATTATGTTGCTAGGTAATTGCCCATATCAGTATTTCATAAAATATTAGTATTTGATTATAGCTATGGATAGGAATAATAAAAAGTTATTTAGATACAATAAATGAAACAATGATATTTCTTTTAGGTAAGGGGACAAAATGTGTTATTTCCTAAGAACTTTGCTAATTTTGTTGTTTTAGATAAGTAAAGATCAAAGTTTTTCAGAAGCAGAGTTTCCAGTACCTGATAAAGCAGTCACCGTAAGCATTGTGCAAGTAGTTAAACAAGTGCAAAAACTTGAAGAACTGAAAAATCGGCTTAAAGGATCTAAACACCCCTCAAAAGTCATGTTATCTAAGCCCAAGTAAGTAAAATATGATTTAATGCAATTGAAAACAAGAGTGGGTATGTAAGTAGTAACGAATGTAAGATAAGGTTTCAGATATACTATATACAAAGAGAACAGATTATCTCTTTGAAGATAGTTTCCCCCCCACCCTTTTTTTGAAATGGGATTGCTGGATCTTATGTTGGTAGTTTTTTTTTTAAATGTCTTTGAAACCTACTGTTATGCAAAAGGTTGTATCAATTTACATTACCAATAACAATGTACAAGTGTTCCCTGTCTCTACATTCTTACCAACACTTACCTATTGTCTTTTTGATAAAGCCACCCTCACAGGTATGAGGTGCTATCTCATTGTGGTTTTGATTTGTTTCCCTGATGATTAGTGATGTTGAGTACCTTTTCATGAATCAGTAGGCCATTTGTATATCTTCTGTGGAAAATGTCTATTCATTTGTCTATTTCTTTGTGATTTTAAAATTTGGGTTATTTAGTTTTTGCTATTGATTTGTATGAGCTGCTCATATATTTTGGATATTAATCTCTTATCAGGTATATAGTTTACAGATATTTTCTCCTTTTCTGTAGTTTTCTTTTTTATTTTGTTGCTATTTCCTTCACGGTACAGAAACTTTCATATTTGATGCAATTGCATTTGTTTATTTTTGCTCTTGTTGTCTGTGATTTTGGTTTAATACCCAAAGTATTATTGCCAATACCAATTTCAAGTAGTTTCCCCCCACCATGTTTTCTTCTAGGATTTTTATAGGTTCAGGTCTTATACTTAATCCTTTAATCCATTATCAGTTCATTTTTTGTGTGGTGTAAGATGATGGTCCTATTTATCAGTTCATTTTTTGTGTGGTGTAAGATGATGGTCCTATTTAATTCTTTTAATGATACATATTTTGTTTTCCCAGCACCATTTATTGAAAAGACTATCCTTTCCCCATTGTGTATTCTTGGCATCCTTGTCAAAGATGAATTGACTGCATGCATGAGGGTTATCTGTTCTGTTCCATTTGTCTGTATGTCTTTTCATGCCAGTACCATTAATTACTATAGTTTGAAATCAGAAAGTAAGATTCCTCCAGCTTTTTTTTAAACAATTAAAAAAAATTCTTTTTAGTTCCATATAAATTTTAGTATTATTTCTCTTTAAAAAAAAAACACAACACTTAATTTTAATTGTTGACACTATTTCAGATGTCCTCATTTTTCTCTCCTTCGCCCAGCTCTACCCATCCCCTACCCCTTCCCTCTGGCCATCACCACTGTTGACTATGTCTATGGGTTGGTTACACATATGTGCTTTTTGGCTATTCCTTTCACCTTCTTTTATCCAGTGCCCCTTACCCTCCTCTCTGTCAGCTGTCAGTTTATTCCATACATCCATGCCTCAGTTTCCATTTTGTCAGTTTATTTTGTTAGATTCCACATATAAGTGAAATCATATGAGATTTGTCTTTTCTTTGACTGACTTATTTCATTTAGCATAATAATCTCCAGGTCCATTCATGCCATTGCAAAAAGTAAGCTATTCTTTTTTTCACAGCTATAGAGTATTCCATTGTGTAAATGCTTCACAGCTTTTTTATCCACTCATCTGCTGATAGATAATTGGGATGTTTCCATATCTTGGCTATTGTAAATAACCCTGAAGTGAATATAAGGGTGCTTATATATTTTTGAATTGGTGTTTCAGGATTCTTAAGATATATTCTCAGAGTTGGAATCACGGGTCAAGAGGCAGTTCAATTTTTAAATTTTTAAAGAAACTCCATATTCTTTTCCACAGTGGCTATACCAGTCTGCATTCTATTTCTGTGAAAAGTACCATTGGAATTTTGATAGGATTGTATTGGATCTATAGATCACTTGGGATAGTATGGACATTTTAACAATGTTAATTATTTCATTTCATGGAATATCTTTTCATTTGTTCCTCTATTATTCTGTTATCTTTAATCACATCTGGCATAGTAACTTATCTAAGTAAAAATTAACATTTATAAACATTTTTTTGCATTAAACATAAACCAAACCTTTTAATTTTATAGTGTTAAAATAGAAAGCACATGTAAAATTGGGAAGGATTACTATTTATTATGCAATTACTTTATTGATAGCTCCACCTATCACTGGCTAGCCTTAAATGAATAAAGGGAGTAGTACATGATTTGGCTCCAAAGGGAAATGCATACTAGAGCCTTTATTCAGAGGCTCACTTATATTCCATAATTAGTTTCTAATCATATATTAATATTAATACCTGAAATGTAATTATCTGATGTTTGCCAGGTATTTTCCTTGTAACTTTATATTTACCTTTGGTCCTTACAAATGCTTTATGGCATAAAGTTTACTTTAATTTTAATAGATGAAGAAACTGAAGCTCAGAGAGGTTAAGTAACTTAAGTACCCAAGGTCACATAATAAGTGGGTAAAACAGATTTTGAACAAAGTATTTTGATTCTAAACTTGTACTTTTAATGCATGCAGCATTAATAATAATTGACAAAAAGAAATTTAATGCTTCTACCCAATTTACTTTTGCTATTTTTGTTGTTAATATTGCTGGTATATTTATAGAATTTATAGAATTACATAGTTTTACCTATTTACTTGCTAATTACTTTATTGTCTGTGAATAAAGGTTAAAGCACATCATAAATTTATTTTACAAACTATATATATTTCAGTTCTTATTTAAGAATCTTATTCTTTGATAATAAATTTTGTATTTATTGACATTTTAACAGGGAAAGTGAAAGTCCACCAGAAGCAGTGCTAAGTTATGAAAATGTACAGCAGAAAATTGAAGGTGATCTTTTACATATGGTTGCCTTTATGAGGTTTCTAAATACATTAACATTTTGAGACTTATAGTTTAAAAACTCATAGCCATTAAAGTATACAATAGTAAATTTCAAAAAATGTTACTAGAGCAGTGGTTCTCAACCTTTCTAATGCCGCGACCCTTTAATACAGTTCCTCATGTTGTGATGATCTCATGATAGGCTCTACAGCAGCTAGCAGGGTCGCCTAAGACCATTAGAAAACACATATATTTACATTATGATTTATAACAGTAGCAAAATTATAGTTATGAAATAGCAATGAAAATAATTTTATGGTTGGGAGTCACCACAACATGAGGAACTGCTATATTAAAGGGTCGTGGCATTAGAAAGGTTGAGAATCACTGTACTAAGGGAAAGGAGGAGAGGTAGTAAAGGGTAAAGGGAGTCAAATATATGATGATGGAAATAGATTTGACTTTGTGTAGTAAACAAGTAGTGCAATACACAGATGATGTATCATAGAATTGTACACTTAAAACCTGTAAAATTTTATTAACCGATGTCACCTCAATCTTTTATTTTTATTTTTTGTTAATCCTCACCCAAGGATATTTTTCCATTGATTTTTTTTAAAGTGAGTGGAAGGGGGAGGGAGAGACAGAGAGAAACATCCATGTGAGAGAGAGACATGAATTGGTTGCTTTCTACATGCACCCCAACCAGGGCCAAGGAACCTGCAATCAAAGTATGTGCCCTTGACCAAAATCGAGCCTTTCAGTCCATGGGCTGACAATGCTCTATCCACTGAGCAAAACTGGCTAGAGCACCTCAATACATATAATTAAAAATATATTTTATAGTGGATTTGAAATAATAGTGAGTTTTATATTTTCAGTGAAAATTCTTACTATACTGCAAATTCTAGGAGTGTATAAAATGAATACAATTTGGTTGTTGCTTCCATAAAACCCACAACTTACTAAGGGCACAAGCACATGATATGTTATAGTGTAATGCATGGTAATTGTTAGTACATTATGCAGTGAGTCTACAGAAAGGAGCCAATATGTTCAATTTGAGAGGAAGATTTAAGCAACATTAAAACATGAATGGGACTTAAGTGAAAAAGAGAACTATTTGATACTTTAAGAAGATATAATATTGGACATATTCCTAGAAAAATATAACCTTCCAAAACTCAATCAGAAAGAATCTAAACATCTCAATAGTCCAATAACTATGGAAGAAATTGAAGCAGTCATCAAAAAGCTTCCAGCAAACAAAAGCCAGGGACCAGATGGCTACAGAGGAGAGTTTTACCAAACATTCAAGGGAGAATTAAAACCTATCCTCCTCAGACTATTCAAAGAAGGAACACTTCCAAACACCTTCTATGAAGCCAGCATCACCCTAATAACAAAACCAGATAAAAACAACACAAGGAAAGAGAATTACAGGCCAATATTTCTCATGAACATAGATGCCAAAATCCTAAACAAAATTCTAGCAAATTGGATCCAGCCGTACATCAGAAAGATCATACACCATGACCAAGTAGGATTCATCCCAGTAATGCAAGGATGGTACAATATCTGCATTTCAATAAAAATGATATATCACTTTTATTTGGGGTTCTGTGTGCTTCCTGGACTTGTAAGTCTATTTCTTTTACCAGATGTGGGAAGTTTTCAGTCATTATTTATTTAAACAGGTTTTCAGTATCTTGCTCTCTCTCTTCTTCTGGCACCCCCACAATTCTGATGTTGGTACGCTGAAAGGTGTCCCAGAGTCTCCTTACATTATGTTCACATTTTTGGATTCTTTTCTCTTCTTGCTTTTCCAGTTGAATGTTGTCTGCTTCTTTATATTTCAAATTTTTTACTTGATTCTTGCCTGTCTCTAGTCTGCCGTTAGGACTCTGTATAATATTTTTTATTTCAGTCAGTGTATGTTTAATTTCTATTTGGTCCTTTTTCATCTTTAGTTGGACCTTTTCCATCTCTAGTTGGCTCTTTTGCATCTCTATTTAGTCCTTTTTCATCTCCTCTTGGGTCTCACTAAATTTATCCAACTTTTCTAGCATATTCTTGAAAAACCTTATAAGCGTGGTTTTGAACTCTATATCCAGTCGTTTTTTTTCCTTCATTTCTTTTGTTTGTGATCCCTTCCCTTGTCTCGGCATTTTCCCTATGCCGGGGAAACGTCTGTGTTGGATTCAGCCTTATGATAGCAGACGCAAAGCCGCAGAAGCCTCTGTTGAGCTTGGGAGGGGTGGAGTCTCAGGGCTTAAGGGACCGCCTTGCCTTCCAGTCGGCCCCGCCCTCCACGGCCTCTGAGCCTCAAGTGACTGGGTAATCCCTGGAGCGGTCCTTGTGCGTGCGCCTGCAGTGCCCCTAACTGCTGCCTTTCCAGCTCCCCTGCACACCAGGACCACAGGAGTCTAGGTCTCCAGGGTTTCGCCTGAAACAGGGGCTTAGTGGACTCAGAAGTGGCACAGTTGGGAGTGTCTGTCTCCCGCCCACTCGAGAAAGCCAGCAGCACAATCAGCAGTCTGTCCTGCATGCAGTGCCATGCGCGCCACCAGGCCTTTGATCTTTTGCAACTCCCCTAAATTTCCGTGCACTTCTACCTTTTCACAGTCCAAACTCCCCCCATATGAGTTTCGGCTGGATCTGGGGTTTAGTGTCGTAGGATAAGGGGTTCAATGCCTTTGAGAGTCTCCGTTTCCCTCCCGCCAGAGAAAGCCAGCCAGGTAGTCCAGCACCCGCTCTCTCCTTGCGCGCGTCTGCGTCTCCGTACCTCAGCTTTTTGCAGCTCCTCTGGGTCTCCGTGAGCCCCTCTCTTTCCCTGTAGTTGTAGAACTTCCACTCAGCCAGCTTTCCTGTTGTTCTGGATGATGTCCGTTCTGTCTTTTAGTTGTAGTTTTGAAATTGTTATGCGATGCAGCAGTTTAGGTGTTTACCTATGCCACCATCATGGAGGACCACACCAAGACACATCATAATTAAAATACCAAGAGCAAAAGACAAAGAGAGAATATTAAAAGCAGCAAGAGAAAAACAGTTCATTACCTACAAGGGAGCACCCATACGACTGTCAGCTGATTTCTCAACAGAAACGATGCACGCCAGATGGGAGTGGCAAGAAATATTCAACGTGATGAACAACAAGAACCTACAACCAAGAATAATCTATCCAGCAAAGCTATCATTCAGAATTGAAGGGCAGATAAAGAGCTTCACAGAGAAGAAAAAGCTAAAGGAGTTCATCAACTCCAAACCAGCATTATATGAAATGCTGAAAGGTACTCTTTTAGAAGAGGAAGAAGAAAAAGGTAAAAGACAAAAAATTATGAACAACAAATACATATCTATCAACAAGTGAATCTAAAAATTAAGTGAATTAAAAATTTGATCAACAGAATATACTGGTGAATATAATAGAATCAGGAGCACAGAAAGGGAGTAGACTGATAATTCTCAGGAGGACAAAAATCATAAAGCATCAAACAGACCGTGAAATTACAGCAGAAAGATTAAAGTTAGGTGAGGTAGATAAGTGATCAATCAAAGGAATTGTATGCATGCATATAAGCATAACCAATGATCACAGACACTGGGGGGTCGGGGTATGCCTGGGCGGGAGGGGGGCAATGGGGAGATATGTATAAAAAATTAATAAAAATTAAAAAAATGATATATCACATAAACAAATTGAGAGATAAAAATCACATATCAATTGATGCAGAAAAAGCATTTGACAAAATCAAACACCTTTTCTTGATAAAAACTCTTAGCAAAGTGGGAATAGAAGGAGCATACTTCAACATCATAAAAACCGTATATGATAAACCCACAGCTAACATCATACTCAATGGGCAAAAACTAAAACCATTTCCCCTAAGAACAGGAACAAGACAGGGATGCCCACTCTCACCTCTCCTGTTCGACATAGTGCTGGAAGTATTAGCCATTGCAATTAGACAAGAAGAAGAAATAAAAGGCATCCAAATTGGAAAAGAAGAAGTAAAGCTACCCTCATTTGCAAATGACATGATACTGTACATAAAAATCCCGAAGGAATCCATCCCAAAACTAATTGACTTAATAAATGAATTTGGCAATGTAGCAGGATACAAAATTAGTGCCAAGAAATCTGTGGCATTTCTATACACGAATAGTGAAATTACAGAGAGAGAGACTAAAAAAGCAATCCCATTTACCATCACACATAAAATTTTAAGATACCTAGGTATAAACCTAAATAAGGAGGTAAAAGATCTATATGCAGAAAACTACAGGACACTGAAAAAAGAGATAGAGGAAGATGTAAACAGATGGAATAGCATACCATGCTCATGGATTGGGAGAATCAACATCATTTAAATGTCCATACTACCCAAAAGAATCTATAGATTCAATGCACTACCCATTAAAATACCAATGACCTATTTCACAGACCCAGAAAGAATTCTTCAAAGATTCACCTGGAACAAAAAAAGACCCTGAATAGCCACAGCAATACTGAGAAAGAAGAATAAAGTAGGTGGATTTCAAGCTATATTACAAAGTAACTGTTCTCAAAACAGCTTGGTACTGGAACAAGAACAGATATATAGACCAATGGAATAGAATAGAGAATTCAGATATCCACCCAAAATACTATGCTCAATTAATTTTTGACAAAGGAGGCACAAACATACAATGGAGCCAAGACAGCTTCTTCAACAAATGGTGTTGGGAAAATTAGACAGAAACATGCAAAAAAAAAAAAATGAAACTGGACCACCAACTTACACCAAATACGAAAATAAACTCAAAATGGATACAGGACTTAAAAATTAGACGGGAAACGATAAAAACACTAGAGGAATCCACAGGCAGCACAATAGCAGACATATGCCAAAAGAACTTCTTCGCTGATACTGCTTCAAAAGCAATGGAAGCTAAAGGAAAAAATAAACAAATGGGACTACATCAAAATAAAAAGCTTTTGCACAGCACAGGAAACCATCAAGAAAACAACAAGAAAGATCACTGTCTAAGAGAACATATTTGCAAATGTTATCACTGTTAAAGGTTTAATCTCCAACATCTACAGCCAACTTCTACAACTTAATAAAAGGAAGATAAGTGATCCAATAAAAAAAAAAGGGCAACGGACATAAATGGAACCTTTTCGAAAGACGACAGAAGGAAGGCCAAGAGACACATGAAAACATGCTCAAAGTCACTAATTACCTGAGAGATGTAAATCAAAACGACAATGTGATACCATCTCACACTTGTAAGAATGGCAATCATCAACAAATCAACAAATGCCAAGTGTTGGTGAGGATGCGGAGAAAAAGGAACCCTCATCCACTGCTGGTGGGAATGCAGACTGGTGCAGCCACAGTGAAGAACAGTATTGCGTTTCCTCAAGAAACTAAAAATGGAATTCTCATTTGACCCAGCAATTCCACTCTTAGGAATATATCCTAAGAAATTAGAAACACCAATCAGAAAGGATTTATGTACCCCTATGTTCATAGCAGCACAATTTACAATAGCTACAATTTTGAAACAGCTTAGGTGCCCATCAGCAGATGAATGGATCAGAAAACTATGATACATCTATACAATGGAATTGTATGCTGCCATAAAAAAGAAGGAATTCTTACCATTTGCAGCAACCTGGATCGAACTGGAGAGCCTTATGCTAAGTGAAATAAGCCAGTCAATGGAGAAACACCACATGATCTCATTTGCAGATAATAAAGAACATTGTAAACTGATGAACTAAAAGATAGATTCAGAGGCAGTAAAGCATCAAACAGACTGTCAAATTACAGCAGGAAGGTTAAGGAGAGGTGGGGAAGATAAGAGATCAACCAAAGGACTTGTATGCATGCATATAAGCATAAGCATTGAACACAAGACACTGGGGGTTAGGGCATACGTCGGAGGGGTGGAAGGGCCAATGGAAGATACGTATACATGTAATACCTTAATAAAAAAAAATAAGAAGAAGATATAATATGAACAAACAGCATGAATGGGGAATTGCAACTGGAATGGTATTAAACTAGATTGTAAGGCAATAGAGGTAAAGTAGGAGAGAGCTTACTCAGAGGGATTGAATGTTCTGCTAAGGCAGTGGTTGGCACATGCGGCTCTTTTGCCCCTTGAATGTGGCTCTTCCACAAAATACCATGGCCTAGGCGAGTAAATTTTGAAGAAGTGGTGTTAGAAGAAGTTTACGTTTAAAAAATTTGGCTCTCAAAAAAAATTTCAATCGTTGTACTGTTGATATTTGGCTCTGTTGAGTAATGAGTCTGCCAACCGCTGTGCTAAGGACTTTTTATGTATTTATTTAATTTATTTTGTATAATAGGGACTCACTGAACTCTTTTTTTTGTAGAGAAGTGACATTGCTGTATTTAATTTTAAAGCTTATTTTGGCCACATGGTAGAAGATGGATTAGGGGCCTGGGAATAGGAAAGAGAAGTTATTACTGTATCTTAAATATGTAATAAGTGCCTATGTTGGAACACAAGTGAAAAAGAAGGGTCATATTTGAGAAATATGTACCTAGTAAAATAGACAAAACTTGGTGATTGGATATAAAAGGAAGAGGGATTAGATGATGGTAACATTAAGAGAATATAAGATGAAAAACAAGTTTTATCAAAAAAATTTCACATCGCTAAGTTATACATATTCTTTCAGATATTACCATTGTTACCCAATTGGTAGGATCTGAATGTTGGTAGCTCTATTGTTTTTCTTAGAATTTTTTCTTATGGATGAATTATTAAAATAAAAATATATAAAATTAAAATTCAATATATATATATAATTTATATTTGAAACATAACAAATTCACTGTTATTTCAGAATTCATAAGAAGTAACTCAACTGAAGACTTTATGGAGGTTTCTGCAAGTGAATCACGTAAGTTTCCACTCATTTAAGCATCAGTGTTATTAACCTTTATTGAGGGAATTGACTTCTATAATTTCCTATAATTTAAAGTAACAATTATTAAGTTTTAACATAGATTCCCTGAATTTTAGAGTCATACTATCAAGCTGGTTATCAAGCAAGTATTGACATTTCTAGTTAAGGCTACACGTTACCAAAAATAGATTCATTTTTGAGGAGCACCATGTTATTACTGGGAATGCAGGATTTTAGTTGTGATTAGAGTGTACTACTGACAAGTTGCAGGAGTGGCAGGCCTTTAAGATGGAACAGTAATAAAATTAAGAGTTCATTTTTGACTTTGTTACTATTAATTACAAATCATCTCTTAAACACTAAAGCTACTGGTAGGTACTTAGCTGTAGTCACAGCTGCTAGAACTAGGATGTTAAAGTTCTGACAACTTGTCAATAGGAAGGAGCCATTACTTTGCTTATGTCTTAATAATGGACAGAATTTTCTAACAATCATGTAATATATACTATGGAATACAGTTTAGAAGTAGAAAATAAGAATTGTTTAGAAAAATTTGATGGGAATCCTGTCCTCCTTCAACATGAGCTTTAAACCCTAATGTTTTCATGTATAAAATAGATATACATTCCTCAGTACTTCCAGGTTCTATATAGATTTCTGATCAAGAGATTCTCTCTAGGTAGGATAGAAAGGTATCTAGAGCTTTGGAGTGGATAGTGAAAGCCTTTCTCTTACCTCATATCCTCTACACATCTACGGAGCTCTCAATCTGTGTGACTTCCTTCTCTTAGTACTGTGCCCTATTAATTCTGGTTTCCAAACTCTAAACTTTGTCTTTTATCTCAAGGAAACTCTTTTTGGATTCTTCTGCCTTATGCCATGGCCTAGAAACACCAGGCAATAAGCTGGCATGAATGTCTTAAGTCTTTTTCCTTTCTTTTTTTTTTTTTTTCAGGGATTACTGCTTTGTGCTTTCTGTTCTCCAATGTCTGAACATTGTTGTTCCTTTATTTTTTTCCACTTTTTCATTATTTAAAGGTGGAAGGGTAATTCTGGTCCATGATGCTTCATTATGGTTTTAAAAAAAAGTCCCTGTGCCTAGTTATATGCCCAACAACAAAAAAATTTCCCAAAAATATAATGGTAGAAACTTTATGCATTACTTTTCAGGAAAGCACAGATAGGATTACATTTCACAATATGATGTAAAACCTTTTGGAAATTTCTAAGTATTTTTTCTCATGGAAGATGCTTTAGTCCCTAAGCCCATTGGTGCCCAATTGGAAGGATCTGGATGTTGGTAGCTCTGTCAATATTGTTTCTCTTGTGTATGCTCTCATTTTTTTTTCTTAAACTAGCCCCTTTTGGAAAAAAAGAAAAGAAAACCAATGGGAGTACATCAAACTAAAATGTTTCTACACAGCAAAGGAAACCATCAACAAAATGAAAGAAGAATCCATTCATGGGAAAACATATTCATGATGGTACATCTGATAAGGGATTAATATCCAAAATTTATTAAAAATGCTCACACACACAAAATAATCCAATTAAAAAATAGGCAGAGGACATGAATAGACACTTCTCCAAGAAGAACATACAGATGACCAAAAGACATGTGAAAAGATGCTCAATGACACTAATAGAGAGATGCAAATTATAACTACAATGAGATATCACCTCACATGTGTCAGAATGACTATCATTAGTAAATCCACAAATGGCTAGTGTTGGTGAACATATGGAGAGTGGGAATCCTTGTGCACTGTGGGTGGGACTGCAGTATGGAGATTCTTAAAAAAATAAAAAATGGAACTGCTTTATGATCCACCAGTTCCACCCTTGTATTTATCTTAAGAATCTCAAAACAATAATTTGAAAGAATATATGAACTTCTATGTACATTGCAGCATTATTTACAATAGCAACTCAAGTGCCCATCAATAGATGAGTGGAAAAAAACCCCAAAAACTGTGGGTTGGATATACAATGGAATATTACTCAGCTATAAAAAGCATGAAATCTTCCCATATGTGACAGCATGAATGGAATTATGCTCAGTAAGTCAGTCAGAGAAAGACAAATACCATATGACATCACTTCTTTGTGGAATCTAAAGATCAAAGAACACTGAATTAAATTCAGAGAACAGACTGGAGGATACCATAAGGGGATGGAGTTTGGGAGATTGAGTGAAAAGATAGAGATTAAAAAGGGTAAATTGGCAGTTATAACCATGAGGATATAAAGTTCATCAAAAGGAATATAGTCAATAATTTTGCAATAACTATGTATGGTGCCAGGTGGTTACTGACAATATCAGGGGGAACACTTTGTAAAGTTATGTGATTGTTTAACAAATGTGGATACTAATACAAAAAATATTTAAAATAAGCTGTTACTGAAAATAGACAAATAGGACCTCTTTTCATCTTCAGCCAAACTTTATTCTCTTCTTCCTTCCCCATTCTCTAAACAGAATTATATTATATAGCCTGATCAATAGGAAAAAGCTATTTTTTATGCCACTCCTTTTTTCACAATAATTTAATCTTGATGTTGCCTCATTTATTTTATTTTATTTTTTAATTTAATCTTTATTGTTCAAATTATTACAATTGTTCTTTTTCTGCCCATAGCTCCCCTCTACCCGGTTCCCACCTCATCCTCTGTCCCTCACTGTCCTCATCCATTGGTGTACAATTTTTGTCCAATTTATTCCTACACCCCCACACCTTCCCTTGTTCTGAGAATTGTCAGTCCACTCCCTTTCTATGCCCCTGATTCTATTATATTCACAGTTTATTCTGTTCATCAGATTTTTTATTCACTTGTTGATAGACATTTATTCGTTGTTCATAACTTTTATCTTTACCTTTTTCTTCTTCCTCTTCTTAAAGAGTACCTTTCAGCATTTCATATAATATTGGTTTGGAGTTGATGAACTCCTTTAGCTTTTTTAAAAATCTGTGAACCTCTTTATTTGACCTTCAATTCTAAATGATAGCTTTGCTGGATAGAGTAATCTTGGTTATAGGTTCTTGCTATTCATCACTTTGAATATTTCTTCCCACTCCCTTCAGGCTTGCATAGTTTCTGTTGAGAAATTAGCTGACAGTTGTATGGGTGCTCTCTTGTATGTAACTGTTTTTCTCTTGCTGCTTTTAATATTCTCTTTGTCTTTTGCTTTTGGCATTTTAATTATGATGTGTCTTGGTGTGGTCCTCTTTGGATTCCTTTTGTTTGGGGTTCTGTGTGCATCCTGGACTTATAAGTCTATTTCTTTCACCAGGTGTGGGAAGTTTTCAGTCATTGTTTCTTCAAATAGGTTTTCAGTGTCTTGCTCTCTCTCTTTTTCTGGCACCCCCACAATTCTGATGTTGGTACGCTTGAAGCTGTCCCAGAGGCTCCTTATACTATCTTCACATTTATTTATTTATTTTTTGCTTTTCCAGTTGAGTGTTTTCTGCTTCTTGTATTTCAGATCTTTGACTTGATTCTTGCATTCCTCTAATCTGCTCTTAGGTCTCTGTATAATATTTTTTATTTCAGTCAGTGTATGTTTAATTTCTAGTTGGTTCTTTTTTATATCCTCGAGGGTCTCACTTAATTTATCATCCTTTTTCTAGGAAATTCTTGAAAAACCTTTTAACTGTGGTTTTGAACTCTATATCCAGTCATTTGTTTTCCTCCATTTCTTTTGTTTGTGATATGTTCATTTGTCTCCACATTTTTGCCGCTTCACTGAGTTGGTAGAGTAGCTTTGTGTGGTAGGGGTCCTAAAAGGCCCAGTGTATCAGCCTCTCCAGTTACCTGAAGTGAACACTCTTAGTGCACCCTTTTGTGGACTGTGTGCACAGTCTTGTTGTACTTAAGTCTTGATTGTTTTGGTATTTCCAGAAGGAATTGACCTCCAGGCTAATTGGCTGTGAGGATCAGCTGTGTCTATGCTGGGAGAACTTCTGTGCTGAAAACACCCTTATGAGACAAGACTTGCAAGATTACAAAAGCCTCTGTGCTCAGCTTGGATGGGGCAGAGTCTCAGGTTGAAGCAGACAGCCTTGGCTTCCTATCAGCCCTTCCCTATGAAGCCCGTGAGTCTCAGTGTCCCTCAGTAATTGCTGCAAGCACTTCTGATAGAAAGCTACCCTTGAGTTTCGCCCATTGCCAGACAGTCTGTTTTTTTCCCGAATGAGTCTGGGTTCCCAGAAACTTGCCTGAAACTGTAGTTCAGTGCAATAGAGAGCTTCTGTCTCCCTCCTGCTTTAGAAAGACAGCCTCACACTCAGCAGCCCTTGCACTCAGCCGCCTGTCTCCTCCATGCACGCATCTCTGTACCTCAGTCTTTTGCACCTCCTCTAAGTCTCAATGTGCTTTTCTCTTTACTTCTAGTTGTAGAATTTCCACTCAGCCAGCTTTCCTGTGGTTCTGGATGGTGTCCGTTTTGTCTTTTTGTTGTAGTTTTTATATTGTTGTGTGAGGCAGCAGTGCCGCCATTTTGGTTTCTTCAGTTCTTCATATATTTTAATAGACTTTATTTTTTGTAGAGTAGTTTAGGTTTATAGAAACATTGAGCGGAATTTATGAAGTTTCCATATACCCACTATCCCCACAGTCCCCTACACAAAGTTTTTTCTATTGATGTTTTGTATTAGTATTAATATTGATTCATTATTATTAATTAAAGTCCATAGTCTACAGAGAGTTCATTTTTTGTGTTGTACAATTCTATGGGTTTTGACAAATGCATAATGTCATGACCCAACATTATAATACAGAATAATTTTATTGCCCTGAAAAGCCCGCATTCTACCTATATCATCTCTCCCTCCATCTACCTGAATCCCTGGTAACTAATAATATCTATCTATCTTTCTTTCTATCTATCTATCTATCTATCTATCTATCATCTATCTTTCTTTTCTTTATTGATTAAGGTATTACATATGTGTCCTTAACCCCCAATATTGCCCACACCCCACTTATGCCTTTACCCCTGTTGTCTATGTCCATTGGTTAGGCTTAGATGCATGCACGCAAGTTCTTTAGTTGATCTCTCCCCTTCACCCCACCCTCCCCTACCTTCCCTCTGAAGTTTGACAGTCTGATCAATGCTTCTATGTCTCTGGATCTGTTTTTATTCTTCAGTTTATGTTGTTCATAATATTCCATAAATGAGTGAGATCATGTGATATTTATCCTTCTCTGACGGGATTATTTTGCTTAGCATAATGCTCTCCGGTTCCATCCATGCTGTTGCAAATGGTACTGTACTGTAGTATTCCATTGTGTTGATGTATCATAGTTTTTCAATTCACTCATCTGCTGATGGGCACTTAGGCTATTTCTAATTCTTAGCTATTATAAATTGTGCGGCTACAAAAATAGGGTTTCATATATCCTTTCTGATTGTGTTTCTAATTTCTTGGGATATAAATCCTAGAAGTGGGATCACTGGCTCAAATGGGAGTTCCATTTTTAGTTTTTGAGGCAACTCCATATTGTTCTCCACAGTGGCTGCTCCAGTGTGCATTCCCACCAGTAGTGCATGAGGGTTCCTTTTTCTCCACATCCTTGCCAGCATGGGTTGTTTATTGATTTGTTGATGATAGCCATTCTTACAGGTGTGAAATGGTACCACATTGTCTTTGATTTGCATCTCTCAGATGATTAGTGACTTTGAGCAGGTTTTCATATGTCTCTTGGCCTTCCTTCTGACTTCTTTCGAGAAGTGCCTATTTAAATCAGTTGCCCATTTTTTGATTGGGTTGTTTATCTTCTTTTTGTGAAATTGTATGAGTTCCCTGTAAATATTGGAGATTAAACCCTTATCATTGATATCATTCCCACCAGTCCTCTCCACATGCATGTCTCTGTACCTCAGATTTTTGCAGCTTTCTGAGTCTCCATGAGCCCCTCTCTTTCCTTTTAGTTGTAGAATTTTCACTTTTCCAGTTTTTCTGTGGATCTGGAATATGTCCATTTTGTCTTTTAGTTGTAGTTTTGAAATTGTTGTGCGAGGCAGCAGTTTAGTTGTTCACTTATGCTGCCATCTTGGTTCTCTCTGCATAGAGTATTCTTGAATTCAGTCCCTTACTTTGCATCATTTTGTAAATTTTCTTCCATTCTTTTCTGGCCTGATGTGTTTCTGTTGAGAAATCATTTAATAATCTAATTGGAGTTCCCTTGTATGTAACTATTTGTCTCTCTCTTGCAGGCTTTAAGATTCCCTCTTTGTCTTAAATATATATCATCATAAATATGATGTTTTTTGGTGTGGGTTTTTTGGGTTCATCCTGTTTGGGACTCTCCGTGCTTGTGTGACTTTTTTCTTCACCCCATCAGGGAAGTTTTTTGACATTATTTCTTCAAATAGATCTTCTAATCATTGTTCCTCTTTCTGTTTTTCTGGCACCCCTATTATTTGCATATTGCTTTTTTCATGTTGTCCCATAGCTCCCTTAGGTTCTCCTCCTGTCTTCTAATTTTTTTCTCCATTTGCAATTCATTTTGGCTGTGTTTTGTTTCCCTGTCTTCCAATTCGCTAATTCATCCTCTGCTTTTCCTAGGCTAGGGTTGAAACTTTCCATGTTGTTTTTATTGCAGCCATATGATTCTTCATTTCTTCTTGATTCTTACATAAGGTGTTGGTTTTTTCTTCCATCTGGTTTATGAACTCTATGACCTTTATTCTGAATTCTTTTTCTGAACATATTGCATTCCTCTGTTTCACTTAGCTGCCTTTCTGGTGACTCCTCCTTTTCTTTCCTTTGGTGGTATCTTTGTCTACCCATTTTTGGTCTCACTGATGGATCTAGATGTTTAGCTGTGCTGGGGTGTCAGTGGCTTCTTGGTCTGTGGTTACTCCTCATGGTAGCAGCTTCTCAGTTGGCAATGGCTCCTCTGGTGGGTGCTGTTCACAGCAGTGTTCTCTCTCCTCTGGCTGGTGGGGGAGGCTGCTTGTATAGCTGTTATTTCTTGTATGGGGGTGGGTTGATTATGAGGTTGCTGTTCCTTAGATGGGGCCAGCTGCTCATGTCCACTGCTCCTTGGATGGGGGCCGGTGCTCACATGGCTGCTCCTCCTCAGAAAGGGTTGGACTGCTCGTGTGGCTGCTGCTCTTTAGATGGAGTTTGGCTGCATGCTGCTGCTGTTCCTCAGATGGGATGGGCTGCTCATAATGCTGCCGGAACTTGGACAGGGGCAGGTTGTTTGCAGGGCTGCTGCTCCTCATACAGGTGAGGGTTGCTTATGCAGCTGCTTCTCCTTGGATGGGGGGTAGTCTGCTCATGTGGCTAGTGCTTCTTGCGTGGGAGTGAACTGCTCATGCTGTTGGTACTCCTTGGACAGGGACAGGATACTCATCTGGCTCCTCCTTGTAGACAGGTGCAAGTTGCATGTGGGTGCTGCTCCTCTGACAAGTGCAGACTGCACAGGGCTGCTGCTCCTTGGTCTTAGGCATTCTGCTTATGTGGCTGCTGCTCCTCAGATGTGGGGAGTCTCTTCTGTGGATGCTGCTCCTCAGAAGTGGGTGGGCTTCTCACTCAGCTGCTGTTCCCCAGATGGGGATGTACTGCTCACACAGCTGCTGCTTCTCAGATGTGGGCAGACGGCTTGTGCATCTGTTGCTCTTTGGAAGGGGGTGGGCTTCTCACACAGGAGCTGCTCCTAGCATGGGAGCAGGCAGCTCACACAGCTGCTGCTACTCAGATGAGTGCAGGTGTTTCGTGAGGCTGCTGCTCCTTGGAAGAGGGCAGTCTACTCACACAGTTTTTGCTTCTTGGACAGGGGCAGGCCATGTGAGGCTGCTGTTCTTCAGCCTGGGGAGGACTGCTTGCGGGGCTGCTGCTCCTCAGACAGAGGCAGGCTGCTCATGTGTCTGCTGCTCATGTTTCGCAGTGCCCTGGGCTAAAACATTGTGCTGGTCAGAGGGGAGCATGCTTTGGAATGAACAGGAGCTTGTGCCTACGGTTGCTGGAATCTTGGTAACCGTGGGACCACAGCCAAGGTAGTAGGTCTTTGGCAGGGATTGCTTTAGAGTCCCAGGTATTATCTGAGGGCACCCTGGGTGGAGGTAAAGCTGGGCTCCCAGTCACAGAAGCTCTCCCCTTTAAAAATACGAGGCCTCTGAGGAAGAGCTGGTTTCCCAGTACTATTTGCAATGGTAGCAGAGACTTCCTAGTTAGGCAAGTCCACTTAGGCTGCCCCTAAATGTCCTGTGGGATCTAACTGTGACACACATACACACCCCACATACTCCTCCTTTGCTCCCTCCCTCCCTCACACTCTGTAACTCACTGCTGCCTTCTTCTTGAATCTGTGTTGGGTCTGAGGTATTATTGACCTGTTCATGGATGGAGTTTCCTCTCCAAGTATCTGGTTATGTAGCTCACTCTCTAGTACATTGGGCAGACAGGATAAAAATTCGCCTCACTAAGACATGACACAAAGGGAACAAAACACAAATGTACTCATGACACTGATACCCCAATATAAGTGACCACCAGAGAAAAGAGAATTAGGGGAGAGGGAAAAGAGTACAAATGATATCGAAGATAGAAAAATGGTATGAGAGATAAAATAAATAAGAAAAAGGAAAATAAAAAATATATATGGAGAGAAAACACCAGAGGACAAACAGGTGAGCCAATCAGGTAGACCAAAACAAACACCAAATACCCTATGAAGAGGTTGGGGGCAGAATCTTATATACCAAAAATAAGGTTAAGAATCGGATGAATATGGGGAGGACCTCAGTTCAGTATAGAGAAAGTGGAAAGGAGATGAGTGAATATGAAGAAAGAGAATGAGAAGAAAATAATAATAATAACAATAATAATTATAATTTATAAAAATTGATTTAAAATGCTATGAAAGTAAAATAACAAATAAAATAAAATAAATTGGAATGATGGAAAAATAATGCAGAAAGAAATAAAAAATAAAGAAGCAAATGAAAAAAGGAAAGGAAAAAAGAAAAAAAAAGAGATAAAATAATAATAAAATAAAAGTAAAAATGAAAAAGTGAAGTGTCATTCCTTTGGCTGAATTAAGATCCCAATCTTCTGTATTGTCTGGCTTTCTCAGTTTCCTGTTGCTGGGACTGAAGGCTTCACTTTAGGCCAGTCCCTGTGGACTCTCTGGGACTGTTCACATTTGTATTCTGGCTGTGACTGATTGGTTGCCTGGAGACTAGAGGGAGGCGCTATCTCTTCAGGAGAAAATTGCTGCCTAGGTTCCAGCCATCAAGTATGACTCAGCACCAGACTTGTTACCACTTCTTTTGGACTCTCTCTTCTCCCCAGCCTCTCCCCAAACTCCACAAGTCCCCATCTTCTCCTGCACCTCAGCCAGGTGTGAGTGTCAGTATCCGAAAGGTTCTATGACCTAGGTTCAGTGAAGAAAAGCAAAGGCCACAGAGAGGGGAAAGAGCTGTGCCTCTGCATCCCCTCTCCTGCTGGCACTTCGTGGTCTGGGCAGCCCTTCAGGCTGCCCCCTCGGGGATCAGTATTTCATGACTTGTGGAATCAGATTGAGAATCCCTTGCCACTAGAAGTTCTGTGTACCACTTTTTCAAAGTCAGATGCTGTGCCTGTCCCAAGTGACATGACTCAGTGCCATGTGGTTTCCCTCTGACCCTCTGGGCTCAGAGGTCTGGCAGTTATCTCCAGCCCAGATCCTTGATTTTACCTTTCTAAAGGGGTCTTCTGACCTTCCCAGCTGCAAATTGTATTGGTGAGTCAACTTCACCAATTCGGGGTGTATTTTTAGTTTCAGCTGCTCATTCTATCTTCTATGGGACAAGGCTTGGGACACCTCCATCTAGTCCACCTCCATTTTGCTGTCAATGTAACCACTAATCTTTTTCTTGTTTCTATAATACTAGAGACCTGATACACAAAATCATGCATGGATGGGGGGGTCTTAGGGACCTGTCTGCACCCTTTCCAATCTGGGAGCCCTCATGGAGTGTTCTACTGACAGCTTAGGCACACTTCCCATGGTTCTCTGCTTTCTGCAGGGCCTGCCTGCTCCACACAAAGACAATGGGCAGGCAGGCCCTGCTGGGTGCTGCTTGTAAGCTACGCTTGTCTGCTCATGGGTTGCCACAGCTACAGCCAACCAGGCTCTGCTGTCTGCTATCAAGCTGTGTGGCTACTATTGTCTCCCTGGTCTGGCGATGGCACTGGGAGGCTGCCCATTCCTGGGACCCAGGCCACTTGGAACTGCTCCACCCCCAGCTGCTTGACACCAGCATATGCAAATTAATCCACCATCTTTGTTGTGTTATTTTGAAAACTCACTCCTGATTGGCTGGTGGGCATCACAGAGTTACAGTCAATTTGTATCTTTCTCTTTTATTAGTATAGATTGCTTTTTCATGGATGTCATATACAGTGGTACCTCGAGATACGAGTTTAATTTGTTCCGTAACCTTGAGGCATGGGAAACTATGAGAGGCTCGAGTCGAGGTAAACTGGTGGGTCGTGTGCAGCCGGCCAATCCGTGCGATTACTCATATCTCAATTGTGCTCGTATTTCTTTTTTTCTTTTTTAAAATTTTTATTAATTTTTTATATATACCTCCCCATTGTCCCACCCTCCCTCCCAGGCATACCCCAAACTCCAGTGTCTATCTTCATTGGTTATGCTTACATATATGCATACAAGTCCTTTGATTGATCTCTTATCTACTTCACCTAACTTTAATCTTCCTGCTGTAATTTCACAGTCTGTTTGAAGCTTTACTGTCTCTGTATCTATCCTTTTGTTCATCAATTTGTAATGTTCTTTATTATCCACAAATGAGTGAGATCATGTGATGCTTCTCCTTCATTGACTGGCTTATTTCACTAAGCATAAGGCTCTCCAGTTCCAACCAGGTTGCTAACTGGTAAGAATTCCTTCTTTTTAATGGCAGCATAAATTTCCATTGTGTAGACGTACCACAGTTTTCTGATCCACTCATCTGCTGACGGGCACCTAGTCTGTTTCCAAATTGTAGCTATTGTAAATTGTGCTACTATGAACATAGGGTTGCATAAAGCCTTTCTGATTGGTGTTTCTAATTTCTTAGGATAAATTCCCAAGAGTGGGATTACAGGGTTAATGGGAAATCCATTTTTAGTATTTTGAGGAAACTCCATACTGTTCACAACAGTGGCTGCACCAGCCTGCATTCCCATCAACAGTGCACAAGGGTTCCTTTTTCTCCGCATCCTCGCCAACACTTGTCGTTTTTTGATTTGTTGATGATTGCCATTCTGACAGGTGTGAGATGGCATCGAATTGTCATTTTGATCTGTATCTCTGGGATGATTAATGACTTTGAACATGTTTTCATGTGTCTCTTGGCCTTCCTTCTGTCATCTTTTGAAAAGGTTCTATTTAGGTCCATTGCCCATTTTTTTTATTGGATCGTTCATCTTCCTTTTATTAAGTTGTAGAAGTTGGCTGTAGATGTTGGAGATTAAACCTTTATTAGTGATAACATTTGCAAATATGTTCTCCCATACAGTGGTCTTTCTTGTTGTTTTGTTGATAGTTTCTTTTGCTGTGCAAAAGCTTTTTATTTTGATGTAGTCCCATTTGTTTATTTTTTCTTTAGCTTCCATTGCCTTTGGAGCAGTATCAGTGAAGAAGTTCTTTCGGCATATATCTGAGATTGTGCTGCCTGTGGATTCCTCTAGTATTTTTATGGTTTCCCTTCTAATGTTTAAGTCTTGTATCCATTTTCAGTTTATTTTTGTATTTGGTGTAAGTTGGTGGTCCAGTTTCATTTTTGTGCATGTATCTGTCCAATTTTCCCAACACCATTTATTGAAGAGGCTCTCTTGGCTCCATTGAATGTTCATGCCTCCTTTGTCAAATATTAGTTGAGCATAGTAGTTTGGGTGGATATCTGGGTTCTCTATTCTATTGCATTGGTCTATATGTCTCTTCTTGTGCCAGTACCAGGCTGTTTTGAGAACATTTGCTTTGTAGTATAGCTTGAAATCTTGTATTGAGATCCCACCTACTTTATTCTTCTTTCTCAGAATTGCTGTGGCTATTCGTGGTCTTTTGTCGTTGGTATTTTAATGGGTAGTGCATTGAATCTATAGATTCCTTTGGGTAGTATGGACATTTTAATGACGTTGATTCTCCCAATCCATGAGCATCGTATGCTCTTTCATCTGTTAACATCTTCCTCTATCTCTTTTTTCAGTGTCCTGTACTTTTCTGCATATAGGTCTTTTACCTCTTTAGTTAGGTTTATTTTTTTTTGGTGTGATGGTAAATGGGATTGCTTTTTTAATTTCTCTTTCTGTGATTTCACTATTAGTGTATAGAAATGCCACAGACTTCTTAGCATTAATTTTGTATCCTGGTACATTGCCGAATTCATTAATTAAGTTAATTATTTTTAGAATGGAGTCCTTTGGGTTTTTTATGTACAGTATCATGTCATCTGCAAATAAGGACAGCTTTACTTCTTCTTTTCCAATTTGGATGCCTTTTATTTCTTCTTCTTGTCTAATTGCAATGGCTAATACTTCCAGTACTATGTCAAACAGGAGAGGTGAGAGTGGGCATCCCTGTCTTGTTCCTGTTCTTTGGGAAAATGGTTTTAGTTTTTGCCCATTGAGTATGATGTTAGGTGTGGGTTTATCATATATGGCTTTTATGTTGAGGTATGATCCTTCTATTCCCAATTTGCTGAGAGTTTTTATCAGGAAAGAGTGTTGGATTTTGTCAAATGCTTTTTCTGCATCAATTGATATGACTATGTCATTTTTATCTCTCAATTTGTTTATGTGATGTATCATATTTATTGATTTGTGGATGTTGTACCATCCCTGCATTCCTGGAATGAATTTGCTTGGTCATGGTGTATGATCTTTCTGATGTACTGCTGGATCCGATTTGCTAGAATTTTGTTGAGGATTTTAGCATCTATGTTCATGAGAGATATTGGCCTATAATTCTCTTTCATTGTGTTGTCTTTATCTGGTTTTGGTATTAGGGTGATGGTGGCTTCATAGAAGGTGTTTGGAAGTGTTCCTTCTTCTTGAATGATTTTGAATAGTCTGAAGAGGATAGGTTTTAATTCTTCCTTGAATGTTTGGTAAAACTCTCCTGTGTAGCCATCTGGTCCCAGACTTTTATTTGCTGGTAGCTTTTTGATGACTGCTTCAATTTCTTCCATAGTTATTGGACTATTGAGATGTTTGGCTTCCTCCTCATTGAGTTTTGGAAGGTTATATTTTTCTAGGAAAATGTCCATTTCTTGCAGGTTGTCCAATTTGTTGGAATAGAGTTGTTCATAGTATTTTTTTTAACAATACTTTGTATTTCCACAGGGTCTGTGTTATTTCTCATCTTCAATTTCTGATTTTGTTTATTTGGGTCTTCTTTCTTTGCTTCTTGGTGAGCCTGGCTAGAGGTCTATCAATCTTGTTTCTCCTTTCAAAGAACCAGCTCTTGGTTTTGTTGATCTTTTGAATTTTTTCTTTGGTCTCCAAGTTGTTTATCTCTGCTCTGATCTTCACTATTTCCTTCCTTCTGAGTACACTGGGCTTTTCTTGTTGCTCTCATTCTAGCTCTGTGAGTTGTAGGTTTAGGTAATTTATTACCATTGTTTCCTGTTTTTTGCAGTAGGCTTGTAGGGCTATGAACTTCCCTCTCAAGACTGCTTTCACTGTGTCCCATAAATTTTCTATTGTTGTGTTGTCATTGTCATTTTTTTTCACGATGTTTTTTATTTCTTCCTTGATCTCTCTGGTTACCCAGTTGTTGTTTAATATCATGCTGTTTAGTCTCCATGTGTTTGATTTCTTTCTATTGTTTTTATTATAGTTAATTTCCAGTTTTATGCCACTGTGGTCTGAGAAGAAGCTTGATATGATTTCTATCTTCTTGAATTTGAACAGACTTTTCTTATGACCCAACATTTGATCTATCTTTGAAAATGACCCATGTGCACTGGAGAAGAATGTATATTCTGTGGCTTTGGGGTGAAATGTTCTGAGGATGTCAATTAATTCCATCTGGTCTAGTGAATCATTTAGGATTGATGTTTCTTTGCTGATTTTTTGTTTAGAGGATTTGTCCAATGGTGACAGTGGGATATTAAAGTCTCCTACTATGATTGTATTGCTGTCGATCTCTCCCTTAATATCCTCCAAAAGTTTTTTTATGTATTTAGGTGCTCCTCTATTGGGTGCATATATGTTTACCAGAGTTATTTCTTCTTGTTGGATTGTTCCCTTTAGTATTATGAAGTGGCCTTCTTCATCTCTTATTATATCCTTCACTTTGACATCTAATTTGTCAGATATAAGTATTGCAACCCCAGCTTTTTTTTCATTTCCATTTGCCTGTAATACCATGTTCCATGCCTTCAAACTCAATCTGTGTGCATCTCTTTTTCTGAGGAGGGTTTCTTGCAGACAGCAGATATATGGATCATGTTTTCTTATCCAATCGGTTACCCTATGTCTTTTGATTGAAGCATTTAATCCGTTTACATTTAAAGTTATTATTTATAAGTACTTATCTGTTGCCATTTTTTGTCCTTACCCCTGAGTTCCTTCTTCGTTTCCTCTTTCTTTTTATTTCAGCAGACCCTTTAACATTTCTTGCATTGCTGGTTTGGTGGTCATATATTTCCTTAGTCCTTTTTTGTCTGTGAAGCTTTTGATTTCACCTTCAATTTTGATTGATAGTCTTGCAGGGTACAGTATTCTTGGATTCAGACCCTTCCTTTGCATGACTTTGTATATTTCATTCCATTCCCTTCTGGCCTGATGAGTTTCTGTTGAGAAGTCAGTAGCTAGTCTTATGGGGGTTCCTTTGCAGGTAACTTTCTGTTTCTCTCTGGCTGCTTTTAAGATTCTTACTTTTTCATCGGTATTTGCCAATTTAATTATAATGTGCCTTGGTAACGGTTTGTTGGGATTCATTTTCCTTGGGGCTCTGTGAGCTTCTTGGATTTGTGTGGGATTTTCCTTTCCTATATTGGGGAAATTTTCTGTCATTATTTCTTCAAACACATTCTCTAATCCTTGTTCAGTTTCCACTCTTTCTGTAACCCCAATTATGTGGATGTTGTGTTGTTTAATGTTATCCCAAAGTTTGCTTTGCCTCTCCTCTTGCTTTTTAACCTTTTTTTCTAGAAGCTGCTGTACTTGGGTATTTTTTCCTACTGTGTCTTCTAGCTCAATGATGCTGTCCTCTGCTTCTTCTAGTTTACTTTTGATGCGTTCTATTGAGTTCTTTATAGCAGTGATGTCATTTTTCATTTCTTCCTGTTTATTCTGCACCTCCTCTAGGTTCTTCTGCATTTCTTCTTGCTGCTTCTTCATCTCCTCTTGGGTATTCTTCATTTCCTCTTGGCTCTTACTCAGATTGTCAATTTTGTCATCCATTCTTTTCATCCACCTTATGATCATTTCTCTGAACTCTTTCTCTGGCAGGCTTATTTCTGCTTCTATTTCATTTACTTCCTTTTCTGGTGAAACTTGCCTTTCTGTCTTATGTGGGCTGTTTCTTTTTCTGCCCATGGTCTTTCTTCTCCGGGTGTCTGGTTATGTAGTACTCTCTCCTCCATTGATTGAAAGGCACAAACTACAACACAACTAGGTACAGCACACAAGGCACTGAGTAGAAATGTATTCAAGATGTTAATAATCACAAATAAGGTGACCACTAATGAAAGACAAATTAGTCTTTGAAGAAAGAAGAAGAGGAAAATGAGGAACAAAGAAAAGAAAGAAATGCCAAAATCAATTAGGGAGAGCTAGAAAAAAAATAAATGAACAAAAAAATAAAATAAAATAAGAAAATAAAAAGGAGAAGAAGGAGAAGAAAAGAGGACGAGAAAATAGTCAGAGAGAAAAGCAAGTGTATAAGAGAGAAAAGAGGAACAAAATATAGATGTCAGGAGACAACTCCAATAGAACAGTCACTAATTCCAAAAAAGGCCATCAACCAGTACCTAGAGATTAATACAAACTGCAAATAGCAAGTGGTATTGAGGTAGGTAAGGGAAAAGAGAGGTAGAAAATAAAGCAAGCAAAAAGCAAAATAAAACAAGTAGAATAAGCTAAAACAATCTCACAGAAAAGTTCAAAAAATTGATGTAATCACTGTTCAGGCAAATAGAAAAAAAAGGTTAGAGAAAAAACAACTTTTGGGCTAGTGAAGGCAAGAAGAGAGAGGTTTGTATGGACTTGTAGTAGGGGATTTGAAATTAGATATATAAATGGGGTGAAATTTTAACCAAGTAACGAGAAAGAATAGGGGGAATCTATAGTTGGAAAAGGGAAAGAGAAATAAGACAACAAAATGGGGAAAGTTAGGAGGAAAGTGTTGGCATAAAAGTAGAGTTGAGTTGGAGTAAAATTATGCTAAAGGGAAGATGAAAATAGAATGTAGAACTCTAATCCTGAAATAAAATAAAGAGAAAAGAAAATGACACTTGTTTTTTTCCAAAAAGGTAAAGTGCTAGTAGTAATTGGTAATACTAGTTTAAAACAAAAATGTAATATTTAAAAAGGTAAAATCAATTGAGGCGGAAAGAAAAAAATAGTCTTTTAATTAAAATATGTAAAAATGAAAAAGAAAAAGAAAAATTAAAAAAAAAAGAAAAAAAGGAAACATAAAAAAAAAATAGAATGGTCATTCACTTCCACTATTATTCTGCTTGGCACTCCTGTTTCCCAGTAGGGAAGGTATTGCAGTTCCTTGTGTTCCCCTGGTGGTATTTTAATCTCTTTATTCTTTTTTGGTTATGCTAGAGTCAATTTGTGTGTCATCCACTAGGTGGCCGTGTTTCGGAGTTGATCTCTGAGACAAGGCACAGGACCTCTCTAGGCTGTGCTTAGATCCTGCTACTCTGTGGTTCTCAAAGCCAGTTTGTGGGTATTTTGCAGCCGGGACACTGTAATAACTCCTAGGCTGTCCCTCTGCCCCAGAAAAAAACGAGTCGTTTTCCAGAGGTCCCCTCTGTCAACAGCTCAGAGAGTTTGCCTCCACACTTAGGGATCACGTCTTGATCACCTCTATGGGCCTCTCCAGAGGCAGCTTTCCAGCAGCCCAGTTCCCACAGTGTGCGCGTTTCTGTTGTGGGGGGCGGGGGGGAGTTGGAGACCTCACCCTGTCCCAGACAAAATCTGACCCTTCCGTGCACAGTGTGGATCTCTGAATCCACCTCCCGTGCATCTGCGCTGCCTGGAAAGCCGTGCTTTGGGTCCCCAGCTGCTCGTTGGGTGCCTCCGTCAGCCGAGCTTTCAGACCTCCGCAGACATCCACCTCCCTCTTATCCCAGGCTAAATCTGACCTTTCCGTGTGCTCTGTGGATTTCTGATTCCGCCGCATGTCTGTGCCAATTGGAGAGCGGAGTTCTGGGTTCCCGGGTCCCCGGCTTCTCCATGGGTGTCCCAGCCGCTGGCTTCAGAGAGCCGCAGACATCCACCTCCCACTGCAAGATGGCGCGGTCTCTGTGCTGGTGGCTCTGGCGGACAAAAACCCCGTGGCAGTGGGGCTGCCTGGCAGGGAGAGCCCCGTCCAGCAATTCCCCGCCTTTTCCTAGAGGATAACTGACTCTTAACTTGCCAACAAAAACTCCCAGTGCGACTCTCAGCTGCTCTCTCTCCCTCTGCCCAGTGACAAAGCTCCAGACGCATCTGCTACTCTGCCGCCATTTTCTCTCCTGTCTGTTGCTCGTATTTCAAAGCAAAAATTGCTCACTCAATGGCTCGTATCTCAAAAATCTCGTATGTTAGGGCACTCGTATCTCGAGGTACCACTGTATTTGGATTCAGAGAGTCTTAATTTTACTTAGAATATACATTTTAGGTTTCTCTATGTCTTTTCATAATTTTATATCTCATATCTCATTTATTTTTATTGCTGAATAATAATTTGTTGTATGTATGTATTTTGTTGATTTCTCAGTTGGAGAAAATCTTGGTTACTTCTAAGTTTTGCAATGACAAATAATGGAACTATAAACATAGGTTTTTGTGTAGACATATTTTTCAATTTACTTGAATACATATCAAGGTGTGTAATTATAGGATCATATAGTAAAAGTATATTTTGTTTTGTAGAAATTACCAAACTGTCTTGCAAAGGAGCTTTATCATTTTGCATTCCCACCAGCAATGAGACTGATAATTCATCTTAGTCAGCATTTGGTGTTGTCAGAGTTTTAGATTTTAGACATTATAAATAATGAGTGGCATCTCATTGTTTTAATTTGTAATTCTCTAATTTATAAATTTTAAAGATTTGGTTGTTTGCTTTCTTTCTTAGAAGCATGTTTGGTTGATTTTTTTAGAGAGAGACAAAGAGAAAGGGATAGAGAGATAGAAACATCAATGAGAGAGAAACATCAATTACCTGCTTCCTGCATGCCCCCTACTGGGGATCCAGCCCACAACCTGGGTATGATCCCTGACCAGGAATGCAGTCAGTGACTTCTTGGTTCATAGGTTGGTGCTCAACCACTGAGCCAACCCAGCTAGTCTACTTTCTTTTTTTACATATTTTTCTTTTTCTTTTACATTTTCCTCTTAACATTATTTTGTATTGGTTTCAAGTGTACAATACAGTGGCCAGACAATCACAAACCTTAGAGTGTTTCCCTACCTTCCCCTCATAACTCCAGAACCCACCTGGCACCACACATAGTAATTGCAATACTATTGACTATATTCCCCAGGCTTTAACCAGCATCCTTGTGACTATTTTGTAACTACCAATTTGTGCATCTTAATTCCTTCACCTTTTTCAACAAGTCCCCAAAGCTCCTTCCCTCTGGCATCCACCAGTGGGCATTCTGTTTATGAGTTATTTTCTGCTTGTTTGTTCATTTATTTTGTTCCTTATATTTCACACATAAGTGAAATCACATAGCATTTGTCTTTCTCAGACTGACTTATTTCAATGAACATAATACCCTCTGGGTCCATCCATGCTGTCACAAATGATACATTTTAATTTTTTAAATGATTTTTTTATTGTTTAAAATATTACATATATTAGTACATATATCTCCTTTTTTTCTCCATTGACCTTCCCCCAGCCTCCCCTACCCCTGTCGCATGCCCTTATCCTCCCCTCTCCTACAGTGTTTTGTGTCCATTGGTGTGCTTATATACATGCATACAAGTCCTTTGGTTGTTCTATTTCTCTCTCTCCCCAACACTCTCCAGCCTTCCCGCTGTAATTTGACAGTTTGTTCAGTGCTTTACTGCCTCTGTAACTATGTTTTTATTCATAAGGTTATAATGTTCTTTATTTTCTATAAATGAGTGAGGCAATGTGGTATTTTTCTTTCATTGGCTACACTTTCATTTTTTTATGAGTAATATTCTGCTGTATATATGTAGCACTTCTTTATCTAATCATCTATTATTGGATACTTGGGTTGCTTCCATATCTTGGCTATTGTTCAACAAACATGCATATACTCTTTCAAATTAGTGGTTTAATTTTATTCAAATAAATATAACAAGTGGAATTGCTGGATAATAAGGCAGTTCTATTTTTAATTTTTTGAGAAACATCCATAATGTTGTCTCAGGTGGCTGAACCATATGCATTTCCATCAACAATGCATAAAGATTCCCTTTTCTCTATATCCTCACCGACACTTGTGGATTTATTGATGATAGCCATTCTGATAGGTGTGAGTTAATATCTTATGATTTTAATTTGCACTTAAACCACAAATTCAAATGCTTATGATGTTAAGCATATTTTCATATGTCTATTGGAGAAGTGTCTATTCAGGTCCTCTGTCCATTTTTAATTGGATTGTATTCTTTGGTGTTGAAAAGTATGAGTTCTTATAAATTTTGATATTAACCCCTTATCAGATGTATCATTGATGAATAGTTTCTTCTGTTTAATATGTTGTCTTTTTACTTTGTTGATGTTTTGCTGTGATTCAAAACTTTTTAGTTTGATGTAGTCCCATTTGTTTATTTTTTCTTTTGTTTCCCCTGCCTGAGGATATATATCAGAAAAAATATTGCTACAAAAAATGTCTGAGATTTTACTATTATTTTTTAGGAGTATTATGGTTTTGAATCTTACATTTAAATTTTAATCCATTTTGAGTCTTTTCTTGAATATGTAGTAAGAAGATATTCTCATTTCAATTTTTTTCCATGTCTGTCCAATTTTCTCAGCATCATTTATATAATAGATTGTCTTTATCACATTATTATGTTTTTGCCTCCTTTTTCATACATTAATTGATCATATAGGTATGGATTTACTTCTGGGCCACCTATTCTGTTCCATTTACCTACATGTCTGTTTTTATGTCAGATCCTGCTATTTTAATTAATATGGTTTTGAAGTATAATTTGATAACAGCTTGTGTGATACTTCCAACTTTATTAATTTCTCAAGATTGTGGAGACCATGTGATATTCAATGGACACAGACAACAGGAGGGTGGGGGCATGAATGGAGGGTTGAGGGTAATGGGGGAATAAAGACATATATGTAATACCTTAATCAGTAAAGAAATTAAAAAAAGATTGCGGAGACTATTCATGATCTTTTGTGGTTATATCTAAATTTTTGAATTATTTGTTCTAGTTCTATGAAATACATATTTGATATTTTGATAGGAATTTTGTTGAAAGTGTAGATTGCTTTTGGTAGTATGGACATTTTAATGATGATAATTATTTATATCCATGAATATGGTATTTGCTTTTACTTATTTATATTTTCTTCAGTTTCCTTCTTTAGTATCTTATAATTTTCTGAGCACAGGTCTTTTACCTCCTTGTTTATATTTATTCCTAGGTATTTAATTATTTTAGTGCAATTGTAAATGTTACTGGTTTCTTAGTTTCCCTTCCTGATAATTCATTATTGGTATATAAAAATACCATGGATTTATGAATACTAATTTTGTATCCTACTATCTTACTAATGTCTTTATCAATCTACTAGTTTTGTGTGTGTGTATGTGTGTATCTGTGTGTGTGTGTGTGTGTGAAATCTTTAAGGTTTTCAACATACAGTATCATGTCATCTGAAAATAATGACAGTTTTTTAAAAATTTTATTTTATTGTTTAAAGTATTACAAATAGTAGTACATATGTCTCCTTTTTTCCCCCACTGACCTTCCCCTGGCCTTCCCTACTTCTGGGCACATGCCATCTCTCCCTTTCCTCTCTCCCCCAGTGTCTTGTGTCCATTGGTTATGCTGATATGCATGCATACAAGTCCTTCCGTTGATCTTTACTCCCCCTTCCCCTCCCAAAAAATACTTCCTGCTGTATTTTGACAGTCTGTTCAATGCTTCTCTGCCTCTGTATCTATTTTTTTGTTTATCAGGTTATAATGTTCTTTATTTTACATAAATGAGTGAGATCATGTGGTTTTTTTCTTTCATTGCCTGGCTTATTTCACCTAACATAATGCTCTTCAGTTCCATCCATAATGGTAACAGTTCCTTCCTTTTTATAGCAGCATAGTATTCCATTGTGTAGATGTACCATAGCTTTCTATTGCATTTATCTGCTGATGGGCATTTAGTCTATTTCTAAACCTTAGCTATTGTAAACTGTGCTGCTATGAACTTAGGGGTGCATATATCCTTTTTGATTAGTATTCCTGCTTTCTTGGATATACTCCTAGGAGTGGGATTACTGGGTCAAATGGAAGTTCCATTTTTAGTTTTTTGAGAAAACTCTATACTGTTTGCCATAGTGACTGGACCAGTCTGCATTCCAACCAGCAGTGAAGGAGGGCTAGGGTATTGTGATCCTTCCAACTTTGTTCTTCTTTCTCAGGACAGCTGTGGCTATGCTGGGTCTTTTTTTTTATTCCAGGTGAATTTTTGGAGAGTTTGTTCTAGATCTTTGAAATATGCCATTGGCATTTTAATAAGTATTGCACTGAATCTATAGATTGCTTTGGATAGTATGGACATTTTAATGATGTTGATTCAACAATCCATCTGTTTATGTCTTCTTCTATTTTTTCAATGTTCTGTAATTTTCTGAGTATAGGTCATTAATGTCCTTGGTTAAGTTTATTCCTAGGTATCTGAAGTTTTTTTGGTGCAATGATAAATAGAGTTGTTTTTTCCACTTCTATTTCTGAGAGTTTATTATTGGTGTATAAAAAGGCCATAGATTTCTGGGTGTTAATTTTGTATCCTGCTACACTGCAAAATTCATTTATTAGGTTTAGTAGTTTTTTGATGGAGTCTTTGGGGTTTTCTATGTATGATATGTTATCTGCAAATAAGGATAGTTTTCTTCTTTTCCAATTTGGATGCCTTTTATTTTTTCTTTTTTGTCTGATTGCTATGGCTAGTACTCCTATTACTCTGTTGAACAGGATTAGTAAAAGTGCTCCTCCTTGTCTTGTTCCTGTTCTTAGGGGAAATGGGTTTAATTTTTGTACATTGAGTATGATGCTGGCTCTAGGTGTGTCATATAGGGCTTTTATTATGTTGAGGGATGACCCCTCTATTCCCATTTTGCTGAGAGTTTTTATGAAGAAATGGTGTTGGATTTTTTCAAATTCTTTTTCTGCATCAATTGATACAATTATGTGATTTTTGTCTCAGTTTGTTTATGTGATGGTTTGCAGATATTGTACCATCCTTTCATGCCTGGAATAAATCCCACTTGGTCATGGTGTATGATTTTTCTAATGTATTGCTGAATCCGATTTGCTAGAATTTTGTTGAAGATTCTAGCATCTATGTTCATCAAGGATATTGGCCTGTAGTTTTCTTTTTTTGTGTGGTGTCTTTATCTGGTTTTGGGATTAGGGCAATACTGGCTTTATAGAAAGAGCTTAGAGTGTGACTTCCTCTTGAATTTTTTTGAATAGTCTGAGGGGGATAAGTTTTAGTTCTTTGAATGCTTGGTAGAATTCCCCTGTAAACCCATCTGGATCTTGGCTTTTGTTTTCTGGAAGATTATTTATCGCTGTTTCAATTTCTTCAGTAGTTATCAGCCTATTCAGGTTTTTTGATTCTTCTTGATTGAGTTTTGGGAGCTTGTATTTTTTTTAGGAAATGTCCATTTCATCTGGGTTGTCTATTTTGTTAGAATAGAGTTGTTCATAATATTTTTTCATAATAGTTTGTATTTCTATGGGATCAGTTGTTATTTCACTTCTTTCATTTCTGATTTTGTTTCTTTAGGTCCTCTCTCTTTGCTTCTTGGTGAGCCTGGCTGGAGGTTCATCAATCTGGTTTATTGTTTCAAATAACCAGCTCTTGGTTTTCTCGATCTATTGCATTTTTTCGTCTCTATTTCATTTATCTTCACTCTGAACTTTATTATTTCCTTCCTTCTGCTTAAGCTGGGCTTTTCTTGTTGCTCTCTTTCTAACTCTTTGCATTGTAGGGCTAGGTAATTTATTGCCATTGTTTCTTTTTTTTTTTTAATATATTTTATTGATTTTTTTACAGAGAGAAAGGGAGAAGGATAGAGTGTTAGAAACATCGATGAGAGATAGACATCCTGCACGCCCCTTATTGGGGATGTGCCTGCAACCAGGATACATGCCCTTGACTGGAATCGAACCTGGGACCTTTCATTCCACAGGCTGATGCTCTATCCACTGAGCCAAACCGGTTTCGGCTGTTCCTTCTTTTGTTTATGGTAGGCTTGTGGAACTATGAACTTCCCTCTTAAAGCTGCTTTCATTATGTCCCACAGATTTTGGATTGTTGTGTTTTCATTGTTGTTTGTTGCCATGATGCTTTTTATTCCTTCTTTAATCTTTCTGCTAACCTAGTCATTGTTTAATAGCATGCTATTTATTCTCCCGGTGTTTGATTTTTTTGAATTGTATTTACTGTAATTGATTTTCAGTTTTATGCCATAGTGATCTGAGAAGATGCTTGATATGATTTTTGTGTTCTTTAATTTGAAGAGACTTTGCCTATGATCTAATATATGGTCTATCTTTAAAAACAACCCATAGGCACTTGAGAAGAATGTATGTTTTGTGGCTTGGGGGATGAAATGTTCTGAGATGTCAATTAATTCCATCTGTCATTTAGGATTGATGTTTCTTTGCTGATTTTTGTTTAGAGGATTTGTCCATTGGTGATAGTGTGGTATTAAAGTCCCCTACTATGACTGTATTGCTATTAATCTCTCCCTTGATAGCCTCTAGTTTTATAAAAAAATGTATTTGTGTGCTCCTGGATTGGGTGCATATATGTTTACCATAGTTATTTCTTCTTGTTGGATTGCTATCTTTATTATTATGAAGTGGCCTTTCTTGTTATGCCCTTCACTTCAAGATCTAATTTGTCAGATATAAGTATTGCTACCCCAGCTTTTTTTTTCTTTTCCATTTGCCCCCAAAACCTTTATCCATCCCTTCACCATCCGTCTGTGTGAGTCCTTTTTTTCTGAGATGGGTTTCCTGTAGACAACAGATATGAGGATGTTTTCTTATCCAGTCTGCTATCCTATGTCTTTTGATTGGGACATTTAATCCATTTACATTTAAAGTTGTTATTGGTAAGTACTTTTTTGTCACCATTTTTATTCTTTAAGCCTGTGTTCCATCTTCACTTTCTATTTCTTCTTTTTACAGCAGACCCTTTAGCATTTCTTGCATTGCTGATTTGGTGGTAATAAACTCCCTTAGTCCTTTGTTGTCTGTTAAGCTCTTGAGAACCAAACCAAACCAAACAAACAAAAATAACAACAACAACAACAAAAAAAACAAGCAATCAAACAAACAAACAAAAGGGTATAGAGGAAATAATTTGAGTAGTGAAGAAAGAGAAGAGAGAAGTATTTATGGACGGAGAGCAGGGGATCAGAAATTAGATATATAAATTGGGTGAATTTTTAACACGGTGAAAAGAAGGAATAAAGGAAATCTAAAGCAGGAATAGGGTAAGAGAAACAGAACAACAAAAGGGAAAAAGTGAGGAAGAGAATGTTGGTAAAAGGTAAAGTTAAATTAGAGTAAAATGATGCTAAAGGAAAAATGAAAATAGAATGTAGATTATCAATCCCAAAATAAAATAAAGAGAAAATAAAATGACACTTTTTATAAAAGGTAAAATAGTAGTAGTAATAATACTGATTAAAAAATAAAAATGTAATAAATAAAAAGGTAAAATGAAGTGAGGAAAAAGGAAAAAATAATTTAGTTTCTTAAATAAAAGGTGAAAAAAAAGTGCAGTAATGAAAGTCATTCACTTTCAAAACTGTTCTGTTTGATCTCTTATCTATCCCACCTCTCCTTAATCTTCCTGCTATAATTTGACAGTCTGTTTAACATGCCTGTTTTCTGTCTGGTAGTCAGGATACTATTGAAGTTGTCTGCATTCTATTGCTCCTTTGTGTTGTAAGACACAGTCCTGATTTTCTAGCAGGCAGTATTTCTTTGTTTCTTAGAATCCTTTGTTGGTGTTTATACAAGAGTCAATTTGTGCTTCAATCCCTGGGTGGCAGTGTTTCTGTGTTGACCTCTGAGGCTATAAGTCCTCTCTAGCCAGTATTTAGATTTTGTTTTCCATGTCGCACTTAATATTGGTTTGGGAGAATGGACTGCCCCAGAGCTAGTTCTCTGATAGATAGACTTCTCACTTTTATCCCCAGATTATACAAAAACAATTTTCCACTGCAGTCTCTCAGATTGTCTCCAATTGGGTGATCCTATGTATTGGGCTTAGTAATCAAAAGCAAGGATTTAAAGAGAAAAAAAGAGCCAGAGTAAGTGCACAAACTTGGGACTTTTACCCTCCAGCACTGTGCGCAACTCTGTGAACATCTCTGTGCAAGTCTCTTTTCTCCTGGCACTAAGAAGCCAGCACACTAATAAAATTTCAGGATGCCTTTTGCACCCAGTCCAGTTATGGGTTGGTTTTCAGGGTTCCCTTCTGCAGATCCCCTTCCATATTTGAGGATCATGCTAGCCCTAACATCCACAGATTTTGTGGGGCACAGATTTCCCCTGAACCTAGATCCTGTTGTGCATGTTTCTTTCTCCAGCCTGGATAGCAGACCTCACAGTTTCCTAGGTGAAATCTGACCATTCTGTGAGAAGGTGCAGAACTCATCCAAGTGCATGCTGTTTGAGATCTGGTGTTCTTGCTGTATAATTCGCAGCTGTTTCCTGGGTGTTGTGGTTGTAGAGTCTTGGGTATATATATAGACTTCCAATAACAGCCACTCTCCCCTTCAATATGGCGTGGTCTCCATGGCAGAACCAGCCAGTTGATCTGGGAGAGATTTCAGCAGCAGTGGAGGCTGCCTGGTCAGGGGAACCTGGTCTAGCAATCCCCAACAGACCCTTGGAGTATAGCTGTCCCTCACCCACAAATATCCACTCTCTGTACACACTGTCATTTTGTTATCTCACTCACACAGTATTTTGCAGTCTGCCTTCTTGTCAGCAGCCATCTTCCTCTCAATAATGACAATTTTACATCTTCCTTTCTAATTTGAATGCCTTTTATTACTTCTTCTAGTCTTATTGCTATGCCTAGGGCTTCCATTACTATGATAAACAAGAATGGTGACAGTGAACATCCATTTCTTGTTCATGTATTAAGGGAAATGGTTTTAGTTCTTGCTCATTGAGTATGTTGACTGGGTTTATCACATATGGCATTTATTATGTTGATGTATGTTCCTTTTATTCTCATTTTGCTGAGAGTTTCTATCCTAAATAGGTACTAGATTTTGTGAAATTCTTTTTCTGTGTCTATAGATAAAATCATATAATTTTTATTTTGTTTATGTGGTGTGTCAGGTGAATTGATTTGCAGATATAGCACCAACCTTGCATCCCAGGAATAAATCTCATATGATCATGGTGTTTAATATTTTAATGTATTTGGATTTTTACATCTATGTTCATCAGGATATTAGCCTATTTTGTCTTCATTTGGTATTGGAATTAGGATAATGCTGTCTTTGTAAAATGAGCATGGGAGTCTTTCCTCACTTTGAATTTTTTAGAATAGTTAGTTCTTCTTTGAATATTTGGTGGAATTCACATGTAAAGCCATCCAGACCAGGACTTTGTTTGCAGGGGTTGTTTTTTAATTAAATTAGTTGTAATTACAGTGGTACCTCAAGATACGAGTGCCCTAACATACGAGATTTTTGAGATATGAGCTGTCGAGCGAGCAATTTTTGCTTTGAAATACCAGCAACATTTGAGATACGAGTAATCGCGCGGATCGGCTGGCTGCACAGGACCCACCAGTTTACCAAGACTCGAGCGTCTCATAGATTCCCATGCCTCAGTCAGTGTGCTTGTTTACCTCCTTGTTGAAGCATCTTTTGTGCATTTACATACTTTATCACATTTCTTTTTATAACCATGGGTCCGAAGAAAGAGAGTGGAAAGGTCAGTGCTCAGAAGAGGATGATGTCTATTGAATTAAAGCGTGAAATCATAGAAAAATATGAGCAAGGTGTGCGAGTGGCTGACTTGGCGAGGCAGTACGGGTGTAGTACTTCAATGATATGCACTGTGCTTAAACAGAAGGAGTCGATAAAGGATATAATGCCAGCTAAGGGCATTACAATAATTTCTAATCTCCATAGCTCTCTCCATGAAAAGATGGAGAATCTACTGATGGTGTGGGTGACGGAGAAGCAGCTTAAAGGAGATGCATTAACACAGGGCATCATATGTGAGAAGGTGCAAGCGATTTACGGTGATTTGCTGGAGCAGACCCCGCGCACTTCCACGGACGCAGCATCGAAAGACTCACTTAAAGCCAGTAGAGGCTGGTTTGATAACTTCAGGAAAAGGTCTGGCATTCACTCCATCGTCAGGCATGGTGAGGCAGCAAGTTCGGATGTGAAGGCAGCTGAGGATTACCTTAAAACTTTTTCCGAACTGATAGAAGCCAAAGGATATATCCCCCAGCAAGTCTTCAACTGTGACGAGACAGGGCTTTTCTGGAAGAAGATGCCGAATAGGACTTATATAACGGCAGAGGAGAAGGCGATGCCAGGCCACAAACCCATGAAGAATAGGCTAACTCTTGCACTGTGCGCCAATGCGAGTGGCGACTGCAAGATCAAGCCTCTGCTCGTATACCATTCGGAAAACCCCAGAGTCTTTAAGTCACGTAAGATTTTAAAAGATAAACTGCAAGTTATGTGGAGGGCAAACCCGAAGGCATGGGTCACCAGGCAGTTCTTTGTGGAGTGGGTAAACCTGGTTTTCGGCCCTTCTGTTAAGAAATAGCTACAGGAAAACAACCTAACCACGCTAGCCCTCCTCGTCCTCGAAAATGCTCCTGCTCACCCACTGAACCTCAAAGATGAACTCCTCGAAGAGTTCAAGTTTATAAAGGTTGTCTACCTACCTCCCAACACCACTCCTATCCTGCAGCCCATGGATCAGGAGGTGATTTCTAATTTTAAAAAGCTGTACATCAAGCACCTGTTCCGGCACTGCTTTGAGGTGATGGAGAACACAAACTTCACCCTTGGAGAGTTCTGGAAGAACCACTTTAACATCGTGATATGCCTCAGAATTATTGATCAGGCATGACTGGGTGTTCCAACGAGGACTTTGACCTCTGCATGGAAGAAGTTGTGGCCTGAGGCCGTAGCCGAAAGGACCTTCGAAGGATTCGAACCCAAAGTGCCAGTGGAGGAGGAGATAGTGTCTCTGGGAAAATCCATGGGCCTGGAGGTGGATGAGAGAGAGATGAATGAGCTCGTCCAGTAGCACTCTCTGGAACTCACCACAGAGGAGTTACAAGAGTTGCAGTCTCAGCAACATGCAGAGGTTCTCCAAGAAATTGGTTTCGAGGAGGAGCCAGAGGTGGAGGAGATCTCTACAAGTGAGATAAAGGAGATCTTAGGAATGTGGGAGAGGGTGTCACACTTAGTGGAAAAGAAACACCCCGAAAAAGTTGCTACTGGTCGTGCATTGGAGATGTTCAATGAAACTTGCCTCACCCATTTCAGAAACATTCTGAAAGGGAGAAAGAGGCAAACCTCGTTGGACACTTTTTTTTTTGAAATCGGCCAAAAATGCAAAGACCAGTAGCAATTAAGTTCAGTGAAGATTAGTTAAGTTACATTCAGTTTAGGGATAAAGTGTAGCATTAAGAGTGTAACGAGTAGGTAAATACACTTTATAAAACCAGTTTATTCCTTTACATTCTCTTTCATTATGTTTTTATACAATATTTGTCATTTATAAATACATTTTTCTTATTCAAAAACACATAACAAGAACAACTTGGGTGGCATTTTGGGGGCTGGAACGAATTAACGGCATTTCAATTTATTTCAATGGGGAAATTTGCTTTGAGATACGAGCAACTTGATATACGAGCAAGGTTACGGAATGTATTAAACTCGTATCTCGAGGTACCACTGTACTCTTTTAGAAGAGGAAGAAGAAAAAGGTAAAAGATAAAAAATTATGAACAACAAATACCTTTCTATCAACAAGTGAAGCTAAAAATTAAGTGAATTAAAAATTTGATCAACAGAATAAACTGGTGATTATAATAGAATCAGGAGCACAGAAAGGGAGTGGACTGATAATTCTCAGGGGGAAAGGGGTGAGGGGTGTACAGGGAGAGACTGGACACAAATCATACACCTATGGATGAGGTCAATGGGAGGGAGGTAAGATTAGAGGGAGGGCTGGGAACCGGGTGGAGGGGAGTTAGGGAGGGGAAAAAGAGAAACAAATAATAAAGATTTAATTAAAAAAAAAAAGAGTTCATTGTATAATTTGAACGCAAGTGCTTTATCAGATATACATTTTGTAAAGATTTTCTTTTAGTCTATGGCTTATATTTTTATTATCTTAGCAAGCATCTTGTGTAGAGCAGAAGTTCTTAATTTTAATAAAGTTTAACTTTTCAGTTTTTTATTTCATGAATTGTGCTTTTGGTGTTGTATCTAAAAAGTTATCGTTAAATCCATGGTAATCTAGATCTTATCCTATTCTATATATTCTAGAAGTTTAATAGTTTTGTGTTCTACATTTAAATATGTGATCCACTTTGAGTTAATCTTTGTAAAGGTGTAATGTCTTTGTGTAGATTATTATTATTTTGGGCATGTAAATTTCCAGTTAGTCCAGTCTCATATGTTGAAAAGATTAATCTATTTCTATTAAGACTAACCTTTGTGCCTTTGTTCTTTTGCCAAAGACCAGTTGACTATATTTGTATGAGTTTATTTCTGGGATCTCTACTCAGTTCCTACATTGATCTCTACATTGATCTGCTCATTTATTCTTTTTTTAAAATTAATTAATTTATTTTTTTCTGTTCCCTATTGCCCTCCCCCGGCCTTCCCCACCCCCCAGTACATGCCCTCACCTTTCTCCCTCCCGATCCCCGCAATGCCCTGTATCCATTGGCTATGCTTACATACATGCATACAAGTCCTTTGGTTGATCTCTTGCAGGCCCCCTCCCCGCCCAACCTCCCCTAATTTCCCATTGTAGCATGACAGCCTGTTCATTGCTTCTTTGACTCTGTATCTGGTCTCCACTCTTCTCCCCCCCCACCCCCCATCTGCACAATTCTTGCCTTTAAAAACATCTTGCCTTTGTAGGCTAGAAATAAGAGTAAAAAAAATGTTTGAGTCCCAATTTCAATGTCCAATAGTTTTGAGTCCCAGTTTCAATGTCAAACAGTTCATTATGTGTAGCATCATCAGTGGTATCTGGATAGTGGACAAATGGTGGCAATGCCGGTCCGACCTTCTCTGGTTTGGTCCTAGGCATCCTGTAGTGATGCACAGCTGCTGACTGCTCGCTTGGCAAGGCGTCATCAGCGTCTTCCATATCTGGACTGTTTCTCCTCTTGTCTTCGTGGTTGGTGCAGACCTGTCAGTTCCTCTCTGTTGCAGGAGTCCACTTGGTCTTGGAGTTATTTTCTGAAAGTATATAAACACATTCTCCACCAAAAGTTAATAAAGTAATCTTTTCTATAAAATTGACTTGGAGTCCTTTTTATTTTTGCCCAAATGATTTTCCTTTGGCTTATTTTGACACCATGTGTGTTTTTCATGGGTGTCTTGCTGTTAGTATTACAAATGAGAATTAATTTTCTAAAGTGAAAATTTTCTAGATGTAATTTACTTACCAGATAATTTTCCTTACAGGATATTATCCTACTCTCTCCCTTTTTTTGATTAGTGGAGAATTTTGTAAAATTTTAATGCAATCTTGATAACTGTAAATTTTAATTTTTTTGCAAACTGTCCTCCCCTGCAGGCCTGATCACCCCCAACTGCTCTTCCTTGCTGGCCTGATCACAAAAATATGCCTGTTTTATGTTCATTGCATTTTAATCAATTTTACCATGAGATGAGCTATCAATAGAAGTTTTAATTAATACTTTAGAAACAGTTTTTTGTCCAGTACACTTAAATTTTCTTGGGTGTTCACTTATTTCAATTCACCAATTTAAATTAATCTGAAGGCTTGATAATTCTTTTACTATCAAATTTAATACTCCACCAACAATGTTAGATTACTCTGTAAATATTAGTGGAAAGGTTTATTTGCATTCTTGAGTAGGCACTGAGCATTCCTAGTGCTAGGCTGAATTTAGATATAGGGCAGCTGCTATCCGTATGTTTCTGTCTGTTACCTGGGTCCTGATCTGTGCTGAGTGTGGGAAGCGAAGTAGCCATGGGAGCCGGAGATCTCTCTCAGAAGGGGTGAGGTATAGTTGTGGCGGGGGGAGGGGAATTAAGGGAAGGTCTGTGATCCACCTTTGTTGGACCCCAAGTTCTCTCCTGATGGCCCCTCTGCGACTATGCCTGTCTTAGGTTGTTCATTCCCTGAGGAATCTTACCCGTCTCTGGCTAACCAGTCATCCTTTGGGGCCAAACAGGTGCTGTGAGGTTTATTTCTGTCTCCTTGGTAGCTTATGCCCCCGTGGCCTCCACGCCCAGCACCTGCTTTGGGGATCCCCGCTGGCAGAGGCCCCGGCACTGATCAGTTATCTAAGGGAATTCAGGTTCCTTCTCCAGGGAGGGCTCAGCTCACACCATTTGGCAGGGACAAATCCATTATACCAGCCAACTCGAGGCTTCAACCTCAGCGTGAATAGAGAGCTCAGGCTATAGCTGAGGTCCATTGGGTTGTGAGAAGAGGAGCCAGTATAAAATGCTCAAGTGCCTTCCCAGTGTCTTAATTCCTTCTGAATGCTCATTTATTCTTTTGCAAACTATCTGAATTATTGTAGGTTTTCTAGTAAGTTTTAAATTTGGATAGTGGCAGTTATTCTACTTTATTCTTTAATATTGTATTGGCTTCTTCTGATCTCTTGCCTTTCCATATAAAGTTTAGAATTTAGGTTGTTGATATGCACAAAATAACTTGCCGGGATTTTGATTTGGATCACATTGAATCTAAAAATCAAATTGGTGGTCACTGGTATCTTAAAATATTGAATTTTCTTATTGCAATTATTTCCTATATATAAACAATGAACAAAGTAGAATTGGAAACTTTACACACACCATTTGTAACCACACAAAAACTCAATACTAAGATATTAATCTAATTAAATATGTATAAGATGTATATGATGAAAAGTATAACATTCTTATGAAAGAAATTAAAGAAGATATAAGTAAATAGAGAGACATCTCATGATGATAGATAGGAAGAAACTGTGGTATACTTTCAAATTACTTAACATTTTCTTTGCACTTGTAATGTCTTGTTTATATAGCAAAAACAGTGCAGGGACTGTTTTTTTGTCATATAATTCTGTGTTTCAAGATAGAGGAGTCTTGTATTACTACCCTAAGAGTTCATTGTTATGTATCCTCATTATATTGGGTTCCTTAGCATCTTAGGTAACTATGGGTTATTTAATTCAGAAATAAATTAAAAACATTATAAAATAAATTTGAAAACATTTAGAAAGGTTGTTAGATTCTCCCCATAGAACTTTCTGGCTTAGCTACAACAACCAAAGTAGTTCTCTAAGCATCCTAGAGTCTTTTTATATATAACTAGAGGCCTGGTGCATGAAATTCATGCATGGGTGTGTGTGTGTGTGTGTCGCTCAGCCCAGCCTGCACCCTCTCCAATCTGGGACCCCTTGAGGGATGTCCGACTGCCTGTTTTGGCCCAATCCCCACTGAATTGGACCTAAATGAGCAGTAGGACATCCCTCTCACAATCCAGGACTGTTGGCTCCCAACTGTTTGCCTACCTGCTTGCCTGATTGCCCCTAACCACTTCTGCCTGCCAGCCTGATCATTCCCTAACCACTCCCCTGCCATCCTGACTGTTGTCTACCTGCTTCCCTGCAGGCCTGATTGCCCCTAACTGCCCTCCTCTGCAGGCCTGATTATCCTTAACTGCTTTCCCCTGCTGGCCTGGTCCCCCCTCAACTATCCTACCCTGCAGGCCTGGGTACCCTCAAACTGTCCTCCCCTGCAGGCCTGATCACCCCCAACTGCCCTTCCTTGCAGGCCCGGTCCCTCCCAACTGCTCTTCCTTGCTGGCCTGATCACCCACAACTGCCCTTCCCTGCCAGTCATCTAATGGCTTCCACTTGTGTCCACATGGGGGTGGCCATCTTTGACCACATGTGGCCAATCATCCTTTGTGTTGGTCAACTTGCATATTCTCTTTTATTAGATAGGATTTCAGAAGGAGGTCACATACACTGAACCTCATTCCACTTTTGTCACTTATAGATGCATAGTTTTTATCATCTACATAATAAAGAACCAGGGTCATAGGGACCATTACAACTAAAGGCTTGACCAGATTGGAAGTCAGTACTGGTTTGCTGTGGTGACCCACCACTGACTAGCGCCCCTGCCAGCTCCCTGATCCAGCAGTGACTGCCTAGGAGCCGGCAGATCTGGCCTGGAGAGAGGCCTGCAGAGAGAGAAAGAGGCAGGATCTAATTCATAGTTTCTGTGGCAGCTGTTGATCAGAATTTGCCTCTCTTTTCCTACTTCCACAGGGGCTACTAATCAGCTCCACCTTTCTGATCAGGACTCATTCATAGGCCCAGAGACACTGACTGGCATAGAAACTGACCAATCAGAATCAAATCTGGGTGAATGTAAGGAACCAATGGCTGCCTAAGAGGCAGAGCTTTTGACACTGACTGGTATAGAAACTGACCAATCAGAACCAAATTGGCCAGCCTAGGAGAGCAGTTAGAGGTGATCAGGCAGGCAGAGGCAGTTAGGGGTGATTAGGCAGGCAGGCAGATAGATTAATGGCAATTAGGCAGGCAGGCAGGTGAGAGGTTAGGAGCCAGCAGTCCCAGATTGTGGAGGGGTGTCTGACCGCTGGTTTAGGCTTGCTCCCTAGAGTCTCTGAATGGGACCTAGGATTGGGCCTAAACTGGCAGTTGGACATTCCCTGAGGGGTCCCTGATTGGAGTGGGTGCAGGATGGGCTGAGGGAACCTCCCCTCTATGCACGAATTTCATGTATCAGGCCTCTCGTGTTATATAACCACTCTGAGCCTCAATTTATTTATTTGCAAATGGTGATAGTATCTTCCTTTTTTAGGTTTGAGTATTAGGAGAATGTAAAGTAGTATATTGTCTTGCAAATGGCAACTATTTTTATCTTAAGCATTTTGTTCCTTGAGTACTTAATATGATTTTGCTGTCTCTTCCCTATACTTTTGTAGTTCTCACACATATAGAAATGAGTTATATCAACATAGAGATAAACTTCAATCATTTATAAAACCTTTAAATGTTTTCTTTTTTTAAACAATAGAAACTATGTATTCAGTACCAAATCGACTGAACGCCATGTTGAAAATATTTGAGAAACAGTCAAATGTGTTAGAGAGGTAAGCTTTTAAAATAATTTTTTCCCATTATAAAACTGAATATGTATTTATTTTAGAAAAATTGGAAATAGAAGAAAATAAGCTAACTTAAAATTTAGTGTTTTTACATCTGTTTTATGATATGTATAATTTTAAAACTTAAAATTATAATTACACAGAATGTAAAATTGCAGAGTTACAATGTGAAATAATATATTAGTTCCTCAAGAATGTAAAAATGTAATTACTATATGATTGAACAATTCCATTTCTGGGTATATAACTCCCAGATTGAAATTAGCATCTTGAAGAGATATTTATACACACATATCTATTGTAGCATTAGTATCAAGAGCAAAGAAGTGGAAGTAACCCAACTGTGCAATGATGAATGAATGGACAAAGAAAATGAAATAAATAAATACAATGGAATATGATTCAATATTTAAAAGGAAGGAAATTCTGACACATGGTATAATCTGAATGAACATTGGGAATATTATGCTAAGTAAAATGAACCAATCACATTAAGAGAAAAGTTTTATGATTTCATTTATATGAGGTACATTGTGTAGCCAAATTCATATACACAGAAAGTAGAGTGGTGGTTGCCAGGGACTGGGGAGAATGGAGGATAGAGACTTGTTGAATGGGCACAGAGTTTCAGTTTTGCAAGATGAAAGAGTTCTGGAGATTGGTTGCACAATAATATGAATATTTTAACTGTATTATACACTTAAAATGGTTAAAAGATAAATTTTGTGTTATGTATATTTTAAAATTTAGAAAATAAAAATTATAAACATACAAAATATCACTTGTATATATTCTTTTGACTTATTGATCATTATAAATTCATAATTATTTTTAGGTGACTGTTAAAGTTAATCATATTAAGAAAGTTCATATCACTTATGTTTTCAAAAACTTTTATTTAGATTCAACAATGAAAAGTTGGGAAATTTTACATGATCATATTTTCTAATTATAAAATCCAATGATCAAGAGTTAATAGAAAAGTTTAAAGAAAATGTAATAAAAGTCCAGGGAAACTACTAATAATGGAACTAAAGGATGTATGGTTTGATGGCCAGATTTTTGGTATGTAATTCAGTTAGGCCCTATTTAACATTTTCCCTTTTTAGAGTTCTTCCTATTAGAAGGACAAGGTCAGAACTTGTACAGCTTTGTCAGATGAAAGCTGTAACATGTTCTGGAGGCATTTTTAAAGGAGGAGGTTAATTTCCATGAATATTCTTTCCATTGGATCATGGTATTAAAACAGACATGTATACTATTATTTATTCTAGCTCCTAATATTAGGCTATTAGTACTAATTACAGCTGGTTTTATAATTCCTGGGTATAATAGAAAGCTGTAGAGAGAATAGCTGAAGGGTTTACTTTATAGGATAGAATTTCCAACTCAAATTGTATTATTGTCAAAATAAGCTTTATACAATTGTCTGGTTAGAATATCTTTTGTATATGTCTTTTCATGTCAAGAAGTATCTTCAAAGGCACTGTGGATGACTTATAGTTCTTTCTGGTGGTTAAGTTTATATTAGTTATATAACTGGTATGTTGAAAAAAACATATTGTGGAATGAAATAAAAAAAACCCTTTTTTTCCCTTTGCATTAATTTATATTTGCTAATTTGGGCTAATTTCCCCCTGCTCCTGAATAAAAATTAGGCTTTTCTGGTCACTCTTAAAGAATAATTCATTTACATTTAAGTAAGAAACACTTCTCTAAATAGAAAATTAATATTTCTTGTAAAATATTATAGTCAATATTTTAATTTTTATTCAAAGTTAAGACTTATCCCTCTCCCTCATCCCAGTATCCTCTCTGGAGCCTGCTGGGAGATGTGGTTGGCTTTTATATTTTTTTAAATATAATTTTATTGATTTCAGAGAGGAAAGGAGGGAAAAAGAGAAATAGAAACATCAATGATGTTTCTTCATGCCCTCTGCCTCCTACATGCCCCTTACTGGGTATTGAACCCATAGCTCAGGCATGTGCCTAACCAGGAATCAAATCATGACCTTCTGGTTCATAGGTTGATACTCAACCATTGAGGCACACCAGCCAGGCTGGCTTTTCTCTTTTATTGCTTTCTTTTCCATTAAGTAGTTGTGGTTTCTGTTCTTTATGTGTTTGGAAAAGGAGAGAAGAAAGGTAAGATCTTGATTATCACTGCCTTCCTTCTCTACAACTACAGATAACATTAAAGATTTTTTTCTGAATATTCTGTTTAAAGTGCCTTTCTAGGCTTGAGATAAGGTTAATTATATTCATCCCTCTCTTAAGGGTTTGGATAAGGCCCAAGATATCTCTTAGTTCTCCACGAAGAAATCTTCCTTCTAATTCTTCTTTCACAACTCTTTTATATTGTTCTATTGGTGAAAGGTTTTAGTGCTCTTTCTTGAATGCCTATTTTTCAAGTGCTAATAGTCATCTGCCTCACTTTATACTGTGATATGTGATGCTGTTAATATTCTGTTAAAATAAATACAGGGTGTGTCAAATGTCTTAGAGTGGCTTTAAGCTTTAAAAACTTCAGAACTATAATAAACATTGCAATTTGATTATATACATTTGTTTTGAACTTATTTAAAATTTTTAAAATACAAATTTAAAAAGACTTTTTTAGCTAAATTTTTTGTTTGGGTCAGAATTTTCTATATTCAGTCAGGAAGATTGAAACAAAATTTATTGTTCAAAATTTACAAGACTGTCTTATGTTAAGAAAGTGGAAATAATTAAGCTGTCAGATTTTTTTATTTTTTATAAGTCATGGCATTTATATCTCTCAAGTCATTGATGCTTAAAACTATACTAAAACTTTTAGAACATACTGAATTTATTAAACTTCTACCAGGTGGCTGAGTATTTATGTCAAAATCCCAAATCAAATTAGTCTGAGCAAAAGGTATTTTATTACTAAGATTATGGGTAATTCATTGAACCTAATGATAACAATATAGCTCAGTATTAGAAACAAGTATAAACCAGAACTTTAACACTATCAAGATACTTTTTAAAACATTTTTATTATTATTTTGTATTAGTTTCAGCTATAGTTAGGTGGGTAAACAACTATATAATTTATGAAGTATTCCCACTGATATTTCTATTACCTTCCTAGCATTACACATAGTTATTATCATATTTTAATGCTATCCTTTACAACCCCATAACTGTTTTGTAACTATCAATTTCTACTTCTTTAAAGAATAATTTTATTGATTTCAGAGAGGATGAGTGAGGGAGAGAGAGATAGAAACATCAGTGATGAGAGGGAATCTATGCCGGGCCCAATTTCTCCTTCTTAATCCTTTTACCGCTTTCATCCAGTCTCCCAACCCCCAACTTTTCTAGCAACCATAAGCCTGCTTATTTGTGAGTTTGTTTCTGTTTTGTTTGCTCATTAATTTTTTTCTTTAGATTCCATATATAAGTGAAATCTTATGGTATTTATCTTTCTCTGACTGAATTATTTCACTGACCATAATACCCTTAAGGTTCATGCTATTGTAAATTGTAAGATTTAAAATATTTTTATGGCTGAATAAGTATTCCATTATATACATACCACAACTTCCTTAAATGTTTCTTTTAAAAATATTTTTTTTCTTGATTTCAGAGAGGAATGGAGAGAGAAGAGAGATAAAAACATCAATGATGAGAATCATCAATTGGCTGCCTCTTGCATGTCCCTTGCTGGGGATTGAGCCTGAGACCCTGTGCCCTGATTGGGAATTGAACCCTGACCTCCTGGTTTATAGGTTGATTCTCAACCACTGAGCTTCATTGGCATCACTACACCACAACTTTTTCATCTACTCATCTACTAATGGGCTTGCTTCCATATCTTGGCTATTGTAAATAGTGCTGCAGTGCACATATGGGTTAAATATATTCTTTCAAATTCATATATATATATATATATATATATATATATATATATATATATCCAGAAGTAGAATTGCTGGTTCATAAGGAAGGTCCATTTTTATTTATTTATTTTTTATATTTTTATTGACTTCAGAGAGGAAAGGAGATAGAGATAGATAGATGAAAGAAAGGAAGGAAGAAAGAAAGAAAGAAAGAAAGAAAGAAAGAAAGAAAGAAAGAAAGGAAGGAAGGAAGGAAGATACATCACATCAGTGATGAGAAAGAATCATTGATTGGCTGCCTCCTGCATGTCCCCTACTGGGTATTGAGCCACAACCTAGGCATGTATTCCTGACCAAAATCAAACCTGGGACCCTTCAATCTGCAGGCCGACACTCTATCCATTGAGCCAAATCAGCTAGGGCTCCATTTTTTATTTTATTATTATTATTTTTTAGGAAACTCCATACTGTTTTCTATAGTGGCTGTACCATTCTGTATTCCTATGAATAGTGCACAAGGGTTTCTTTTTCTTCAAATCCATGCCACTTGTTTGTTGTTTTATTGAAGATAGCCAATCTGACATATATGAGGTGATATCTCATTGTGGTTAATATATGACAAAGGAAGGGAGAATGTACAGTTTGGTAAAGACAGTCTATTCAATAAATGGTATTGTAAAAATGTACAGACACATGCAAAATAATGAAACTAGACCACTTTCTAATACCATACACAGGAAATTCTCAAAATGGATTGAAAATTTAAATGAAAGACTCAAAACCATAAAACTCCTAGAAGAAAACACAGGCAGTGAAATCCCTTAAGAATACTTAAGAAATGTCTCCCTGGGCAAGGAAAACAAACAAAAAAATAAATAAATGGCACTACATCAAATTAAGATGTTTTTGCACAGCAAAAAAAACCCCATGAACAAAAGGAAAAGACAACTGAATGGAAGAAGATATTTGTCAATGGTATCTGGTAAAGGTTTAATATAAAAAATTAATAAAGAAGTCATACTGCTACTTAGCACCAAAAAAGTCTCCAAACCATTCAATTAAAAAATGGGCAAAGGTCTTTTTTATTTTTATTTTTTTATTTTTATTTTTTAAATTTTTATTAACTTTTTATACATATCTCCCTATTGCCCTCCTCCCTCCCAGGGATACCCCAAAATCCAGTGTCTATGTTCATTGGTTATGCTTATATGCATGCATACAAGTCCTTTGATTGATCTCTTATCTAGCTCATTTAACTTTAATCTTCCTGCTGTAATTTCACAGTCTGTTTGAAGCTTTACTGTCTCTGTATCTATCCTTTTTTTTTAATTTTTATTATTTTTTATACATATCTCCCCATTGCTCCCCCTCCCTCCCAGGCGTACCCCGACCCCCCAGTGTCTGTGATCATTGGTTATGTTTATAAGCATGCATACAAGTCCTTTGATTGATCACTTATTTACCTCACCTAACTTTAATCTTTCTGCTATAATTCCACAGTCTGTTTGATGCTTTATGATTTTTGTCCTCCTGAGAATTATCAATCAGTCTACTCCCTTTCTGTGCTCCTGATTCTATTATATTCACCAGTTTATTCTGTTGATCAGATTTTTAATTCACTTAATTTTTAGATTCACTTGTTGACAGATGTGTATTTGTTGTTCATAATTTTTTTGTCTTTTACCTTTTTCTTCTTCCTCTTCTAAAAGGGTACCTTTCAGCATTTCATATAATACTGGTTTGGAGTTGATGAACTCCTTTAGCTTTTTCTTCTCTGTGAAGCTCTTTATCTGCCCTTCAATTCTGAATGATAGCTTTGCTGGATAGATTATTCTTGGTTGTAGGTTCTTGTTGTTCATCACGTTGAATATTTCTTGCCACTCCCGTCTGGCCTGCATCGTTTCTGTTGAGAAATCAGCTGACAGTCGTATGGGTGCTCCCTTGTAGGTAATAAACTGTTTTTCTCTTGCTGCTTTTAATATTCTCTCTTTCTCTTTTGCTCTTGGCATTTTAATTATGATGTGTCTTGGTGTAGTCCTCTTTGGGTTCCTTTTCTTTGGGGTTCTGTGTGCTTCCTCGACTTGTAAGTCTATTTCTTTTACCAGATGTGGGAAGTTTTCAGTCATTATTTCTTTAAACAGGTTTTCAGTATCTTGCTCTCTCTCTTCTTCTGGCACCCCCACAATTCTGATGTTGGTACGCTTGAAGCTGTCCCAGAGGCTCCTTACATTATCTTCACATTTTTGGATTCTTTTCTCTTCTTGCTTTTCCAGTTGAATGTTTTCTGCTTCTTTATATTTCAAATTTTTGACTTGATCCTTGCCTTTCTCTAGTCTGCTGTTAGTACTCTGCATAATAGTTTTTATTTCAGTCAGTGTATCACTAAATTTATCCATCTTTTCTAGCATATTCTTGCAAAACCTCATAAGCGTGGTTTTGAACTCTATAT
>JAAGEH010000032.1:13788590-13866872 GCA_011751065.1 Lasiurus cinereus
GCCTTGCCTTCCAGTTGGCCCCGTCCTCCACGGCCCCTGAGTCTCACGTGACTGGGTAAAGGCTGGAGCGGTCCTTGTGCGCTCGCGCACCCGCAGCGCCTCTAACCGCTGCCTTTCTGGCTCCCCTGCGAACCAGGACCACACGAGTCTAGGTCCCCAGTGTTTCGCCCAAAACAGGGGCCCAGTGGACTCAGAAGTGACGCAGTTGGGAGGGTCTGTCTCCCGCCCACTCACGAAAGCCAGCGGCACAATCAGCAATCCGTCCTCCGTGTGGTGCCGTGCGTGACCGGACCTCCGATCCTTTGCAACTCCCCTAAATTTCCGTGCACTTCTCCCTTTTCACAGTCCAAACTCCCCCCGTATGAGTTTCGGCTGGATCTGGGGTTTAGTGTCGTAAGATAAGGGGTTCAATGCCGTTGGGAGTCTCCGTTTCCCTCCCGCCAGAGAAAGCCAGCCAGGTAATTGGGCACCCGCTCTCTCAGCGCGCGTCTCCGTACCTCAGCTTTTTGCAGCTCCTCTGGGCCTCTGTGAGCACCTCTCTTTCCCTCTAGTTGTAGAACTTCCACTCAGCCAGCTTTCCTGTTGTTCTGGATGATGTCCGTTCTGTCTTTTAGTTGTAGTTTTGAAATTGTTGTGCGAGGCAGCAGTGTAGGTGTTTACCTATGGCGCCATCTTGGATTTTCTGCCTGTATCTATCCTTTTGTTCATCAGTTTATAATGTTCTTTATTATCCACAAATGAGTGAGATCATGTGATGCTTCTCCTTCATTGACTGGCTTATTTCACTAAGCATAAGGTTCTCCAATTCCAACCTGGTTGCTGCAAATGGTAAGAATTCCTTCTTTTTAATGGCAGCATAGAATTACATTCTGTAGATGTACCATAGTTTTCTGATCCACTCATCTGCAGATGGGCACCAAATTGTAGCTATTGCAAATTGTGCTGCTATGAACATAGGGGTGCATAAATCCTTTCTGATTGGTGTTTGTAATTTCTTAGGATAAATTCCTAAGGGTGGGATTACAGGGTCAAATGGGAGATCCATTTTTAGTTTTTTGAGAAAACTCCATACTGTTCACAACAGTGGCTGCACCAGTCTGCATTCCCACCAACAGTGCACAAGGGTTCCTTTTTCTCCGCATCCTCGCCAACACTTGTCGTTTGTTGATTTGTTGATGATTGCCACTCTGATAGGTGTACGATGGTATTGCATTGCTGTTTTGATTTGCATCTCTCGGGTAATTAGTGACTTGGAACATGTTTTCATGTGTCTCTTGGCCTTCCTTCTGTCGTCTTTCGAAAAGGTTCTATTTAGGTCCGTTGCCCATTTTTTTTATTGGATCGTTTATCTTCCTTTTATTAAGTTGTAGAAGTTGGCTGTAGATTTTGGAGATTAAACCTTTATCAGTGATAACATTTGCAAATACATTCTCCCATACAGTGGTCTTTCTTGTTGTTTTGTTGATGGTTTCTTTTGCTGTGCAAAAGCTTTTTATTTTGATGTAGTCCCATTTGTTTATTTTTTCTTTAGCTTCCATTGCCTTTGGAGCAGTATCAGTGAAGAAGTTCTTTCGGCATATATCTGAGATTGTGCTGCCTGTGGATTCCTCTAGAATTTTTATGGTTTCCCTTCTAATGTTTAAGTCCTGTATCCATTTTGAGTTTATTTTTGTATTTGGTGTAAGTTGGTGGTCCAGTTTCATTTTTGTGCATGTATCTGTCCAATTTTCCCAACACCATTTATTGACGAGGCTATCTTGGCTCCATTGTATGTTCATGCCTCCTTTGTCAAATATTAGTTGAGCATAGTGGTTTGGGTGGATATCTGGGTTCTCTATTCTATTCCATTGTTCTATATGTCTATTCTTGTGCCAGTACCAGGCTGTTTTCAGAACAGTTGCTTTGTAATATAGCTTGAAATCTGGTATTGAGATCCCACTACTTTATTCTTCTTTCTCAGAATTGCTGTAGCTATTCATGGTATTTTTTTGTTCCAGATGAATCTATGAAGAATTCTTTCTAGGTTGTTGGTATTTTAATGGGTAGTGCATTGAATCTGTAGAGTGCTTTGAGTATTATGGACATTTTAATGATGTTGATTCTCCCAATCCATGAGCATGGTATGCTCTTCCATCTGTTAACATCTTCCTCTATTTCTTTTTTCAGTGTCTGTAGTTTTCTGCATATAGGTTTTACCTTTTTAGTTAGCTTTATTCCTAGGTATCTTAATTTTTTTGGTGCGATGGTAAATGGGATTGCTTTTTGAGTCTCTCTTTCTGTAATTTCACTATTAGTGTACAGAAATGCCACATATTTCTTGGCATTAACTTTGTATCCTGCTACATTGTCAAATTCATTTATTAAGTCAATTAATTTTGGGATGGAATCCTTCGGGTTTTTTATGTACAGTATCATGTCATCTGCAAATAAGGACAGCTTTACTTCTTATTTTCTAATTTGGATGCCTTTTATTTGTTCTTCTTGTCTAATAGCAATAGCTAATACATCCAGTACTATGTCGAATAGGAGAGGTGAGAGTGGGCATCCCTGTCTTGTTCCTGTTTTTAGGGGAAATGGTTTTAGTTTTTGCCCATTGAGTATGATGTTAGCTGTGGGTTTATCATATATGGCTTTTATGATGTTGAGGTATGCTCCTTCTATTCCCACTTTGCTGAGAGTTTTTATCAAGAAATGGTGTTGGATTTTTGTCAAATGCTTTTTCTGCATCAATTGATATGACTATGTCATTTTAATCTTTCAATTTGTTTATGTGATGTATCACATTTATTGATTGGTGGATATTGTACCATCCCTGCATTCCTGGGATGAATCCTGCTTCGTCATGGTGTATGATCTTTCTGATGTACTGCTGGATCCGATTTGCTAGAATTTTGTTGAAGATTTTAGCATCTATGTTCATGAGAGATATTGGCCTATAATTCTCTTTCATTGTGTTGTCTTTATCTGGTTTTGGTATTAGGGTGATGGTGGCTTCATAGAAGGTGTTTGGAAGTGTTCTTTCTTCTTGAATGTTTTGGAATAGTCTGAGGAGGATAGGATTTAATTCTTCCTTGAATGTTTGGTAAAACTCCCCTGTGTAGCCATCTGGTCCCAGCCTTTTATTTGCTGGTAGCTTTTTGATGACTGCTTCAATTTCTTCCATAGTTATTGGACTATTAAGATGTTTGGCTTCCACCTCATTGAGTTTTGGAAGGTTATATTTTTCTAGGAAAATGTCCATTTCTTGCAGGTTGTCCAATTTGTTGGAATAGAGTTGTTCATAGTATTTTTTAACAATCCTTTGTATTTCCACAGGGTCTGTTGTTATTTCTCCTCTTTCATTTCTGATATTGTTTATTTGGGTCTTCTTTCTTTGCTTCTTGGTGAGCCTGGCTAGAGGTCCATCAATCTTATCAATCCCTTGAAAAAACCAGATCTTTCTTTTGTTGATCTTTTGAATTGTTTCTTTGGTCTCCAAGTTGTTTATCTCTGCTCTGATCTTCACTATTTCCTTCCCTCTGAGTAAACTGGGCTTTTCTTGATGCTCTCATTCTAGCTCTTTGAGTTGTAGATTTAGGTGATTTATTACCATTGTTTCCTGTTTTTTGCATTAGGCTTGTAGGGCTATGAACTTCCCTCTCAAGACTGCTTTCACTGTGTCCCATAAATTTTGTATTGTGTTGTCATTGTCATTTGTTTTCATGATGTTTTTTATTTCTTCCTTGATCTCTCTGGTTACCCAGTCGTTCTTTAATAGATGCTGTTTAGTCTCCATGTGTTTGATTTCTTTCTATGGTTTTTATGATAGTTGATTTCCAGTTTTATGCCACTGTGGTCTGAGAAAAAGCTTGATATGATTTCTATCTTCTTGAATTTGAAGAGACTATTTTTATGACCCAACATATGATCTATCCTTGAAAATGACCCATGTGCACTGGAGAAGAATGTATATTCTGTGGCTTTGGGGTGAAATGTTCTGAAGATGTCAATTAATTCCATCTGGTCTAGTGAGTCGTTTAGGATTGATGTTTGTTTGCTGATTTTTTGTTTAGAGGATTTTTCCAATGTTGACCGTGGGGTATTAAAGTCTCCTACTATAATTGTATTGCTGTCAATCTCTCCCTTAATATCCTCCAAGACTTTTTTAAAATATATTTAGGTGCTCCTATATTGGGTGCATATATGTTTACCAGAGTTATTTCTTCTTGTTGGATTGTTCCATTTAGTATTATGAAGTGGCCTTCTTTATCTCTTATTATGTCCTTCACTTTGACATTTAATTTGTCAGATATAAGTATTGCAACTCCAGCTTTTTTTTCATTTCCATTTGCCTGAAATACCATGTTCCATCCCTTCACCCTCAATCTGTGTGCATCTCTTTTCCTGAGATGGGTTTCTTGCAGACAGCAGATATATGGATCATGTTTTCTTATCCAGTTGGTTACTACTCTATGTCTTTTGATTGGATTATTAAACCGTTTACATTTAAAATTATTATTGATAAGTACTTATCTGTTGCCATTTTTAGTCCTTAGCCCCGAGTTCTATCTTCGCTTCCTCTTTCTTTTTATTACAGCAGACCCTTTAACATTTCTTGCATTGCTGGTTTTCTTGGTCATATATTCCCTTAGTCCTTTTTTGTCTGTGAAGCTTTTGATTTCACCTTCAATTTTGATTGAGAGTCTTGCAGGGTACAGAATTCTTCGATTCAGGCCCTTCCTTTGCATGACTTTGTATATTTCATTCCCTTACCTTCTGGCCTGATGAGTTTCTGTTGAGAAGTCAGTAGCTAGTCTTTTGTGGGTTCCTTTGTAGGTAACTTTCTGTTTCTCTCTGGCTGCTTTTAAGATTCTTACTTTGTCGTCGGTGTTTGCCAATTTAATTATAATAGTGCCTTGGTGTCGATTTGTTGGGGTTCATTTTGCTTGGGACTCTATGAGCTTCTTGGATTTGTGTGGGTTTTTCATTTCCTATATTGAGGAAATTTTCTGTCATTATTTCTTGAAACACGTTCTCTAATCCTTGTTCAGTTTCCACTCTTTCTTAAACCCCAATTATGCGGATGTTGTTTTCTTTCATGTTAGCCCAAAGTTCCCTTAGGCTCTCCTCTTGCTTTTTAACTTTTTTTTTAGAAGCTGCTGTACTTGGGTATTTTTTCCTACTGTGTCTTCTAGCTCACTGATGTGGTCCTCTGCTTCTTCTAGTCTACTTTTGATGCATTCTATTGAGTTCTTTATAGCTGTGATGTCATTTTTCATTACTTCTTGTTTATTCTGTACCTCCTCTAGGTTCTTCTGCATTTCTTCTTGCTGCTTCTTCATTTCCTCTTGGGTATTCTTCATTTCCTCTTGGCTCTTACTCAGATTGTCGATTTTGTCTTCCATCCTTTTCATCCACCTTATGATCATTTCTCTGAGCTTTTTCTCTGGCAAGCTTATTTCTGCTTCTATTTTGTTTACTTCCTTTTCTGGTGAAACCTGCCTTTCTGTCGTATGTGGGCTGTTTCTTTTTCTGCCCATGGTCTTTCTTCTCCGGGTGTCTGGTTATGTAGTTCTCACTCCTACGTTGATTGAAAGGCACAAACTACAATATGACCAGGGACAGCACACAAGGCATAGAGTAGAAATGTATTCAAGATGTTAGTAATCACAGATAAAGGGACCACTAATGAAAGACAAATTAGGGTTAAGTAGAGAATGAAGAAGAAGAAAATGGTGAAAAAAGAAAAGAAAGGAATGCCAAAATCAAATTGGGAGAGCAAGAAAAGAAAAATAAATAAATAAATGAACAAAAAAATAAAATAAAATAAAAAAAATAAAAAGGAGAAGAAGGAGAAGAAAAGAGGAAGAGAAAAAAGTCAGATATAAAAGAAAGTGTATAAGAGAGAAAAGGGGAACAAACTATAGATGTCAGGAGAAAACTCCAATAGAATAGTCACTAATCGCAAAAAAGGCCATCAACCAGTACCTAGAGATTAATACAAACTGCAAATAGCAACTGGTATTGAGGTAGGTAAGGGAAAAGAGAGGTAGAAAATAAAGCAAGCAAAAAGCAAAATAAAACAAGTAGAATAAGCTAAAACAATCTCACAGAAAAGTTCAAAAAATTGATATAATCACTGTTTGCCTGAGCAAATAGAAAAAAAAGGACAGAGAAAAAACAACTTTTTGGCTAGTGAAGGCAAGAAGAGAGAGGTTTGTATGGACTTGTAGTAGGGGATTTGAAATTAGATATATAAATGGGGTGAAATTTTAACCAAGTAACGAGAAAGAATAGGGGGAATCTAAAGTTGGAAAAGGGAAAGAGAAACAAGACAACAAAATGGGGAAAGTTAGGAGGAAAGTGTTGGCATAAAGGTAGAGTTGAGTTGGAGTAAAATTATGCTAAAGGAAAGATGACAATAGAATGTAGAACTCTAATCCCGAAATAAAATAAAGAGAAAAGAAAATGACACTTGTTTTTTTCCAAAAAGGTAAAGTGCTAGTAGTAATTAATAATACTAGTTTAAAACCAAAACGTAATAATTAAAAAGGTAAAATCAATTGAGGCGGAAAGAAAAAAAATAGTCTTTTAATTAAAATATGTAAAAATGAAAAAGAAAAATAAAAATTAAAAAAAAAAAGAAAAAAAGGAAACATAAAAAAAAAAATAGAATGGTCATTCACTTCCATTATTATTCTGCTTGGCACTCCTGTTTCCCAGTAGGGAAGGTATTGCAGTTCCCTGTGTTCTCCTGGTGGTGTATTAATCTCTTTATTCTTTTTTGTTATGCTAGAGTCAATTTGTGTGTCATTCACTAGGTGGAAGTGTTTCGGAATTGATCTCTGAGACAAAGCACAGGACCTCTCTAGGCTGTGCTCAGATCCTGCTACTCTGTGGTCCTCAAAGTCAGTTTGTGGGGATTTTGCAGCCAGGACACTGTAATAACTCCCAGGCTGTCCCTCTGCCCCAGAAAAAAACGAGTCGTTTTCCAGAGGTCCCTTCTGTCAACAGTTCGGAGTGTCTGCCTCCACACTCAGGGATCATGCCCTGTCCACCTCCGCGGACCTCTCCAGAGGCAGTTTTCCCATAGCCCAGCTCCCACAGTGTGCACGTCTCTGCCCTTTGGGAGTAGGAGACCTCACCCTAACCCAGGCAAAATCCGACCTTTCTGTGCACCATGTGGATCTCCGAATCTGCCACCCTCGCATCTGCGCTGCCTGGAGAGCAGTGCTCTGGGTCCCCGGCTGTTCGGTGGGTGCCTCCGCCAGCTGCAGCTTTCAGACCTCGGCAGACATCCACCTCCCTCTTATCTCAGGCGAAATCTCTGGGCAAAGGTCTTGAGTAGACATTTCACCAGAAAGGACATACAGATAGCCAATAGACATATGAAAAACTGCTTAATATACTTTTTTTTTTTTTACTCCACACATGAACTTTATTTCTCCCATTGCAGACTTTCTTTCCATATTTTTTTTGGTTACTTTATTTTTACCATAGGTGGGAAGCCATCCTTGATTGCTGACAATTTCTAAGGTTTAATATTACAGCTTTAGTCACTGTGGAGGATAGTACTGAATAAGTCTATAAATGAGAATATCTCTAGTTCAGCTGGAATGGATACCTATTTTGGGAGCAGCCAACTCTTCTCAAATTATATTGATTCAGAGGAGTGTAGGAGAGGGTTCTCAAAAAATACTCATTACTAAGTATTTCAGAAGTCTATTTCTGAAATACTTAGTAATGATCAGAATAATGGGTTGAAAATCATGTTAATATAGAATAACAAAAAAAAAAGGATAGTATTTTGTTATTATGCATGTATTATACAATGGCAGAATAGAATAATCATACTAATTTTGGGGAGAACAATAGACCTATTCATGAGGATCTGATCAAGTTGTTGGTCTAGCTGTTGATCTGTAGTGAAAGGAGGAACTGACAAAATAAGTATATATCCAGAGTACCTTGAAAAATTTTTTCTTCATTTATGGGAAAATTGGAGTTCCAATTAAATATTGGATTACAGGACGGTTTGTGAAGGCATACTACAGAATTCTGAAAGCTGGAGTACAGTGTTGGTGATGAAATTGTCAATATTGGTGAGAACACTACCTATCATCAGAATCATGTATAGTTCTGATGGTAAAGCAGGTCTTTTAAGAGATCCATCATGTTTTCTCTAAGAAGGCATAGGGCCAGAAGTGAGGTTAGTAGTCTGTTTTATCTTTCCAATTGTCTTTAGCTCAGGTACATGTGTCAAATTATATCAAAATGGAATCATATTATCTCCAACTAGAGGCTCAGTGCATGAAATTCATGCACTTGCGGGGGGGGGGGGTGTTGAGGGTGATGGAGGAGGATATACCCTCAACCTGGCCTGCATTCTCTTGCAGTCCAGGAGCCCTCGTGGAAGTTGGGACATCCTTAGTACTGCCCTGGAAGCAGGAGAGGGTCCTGCCACCATCACTGTGCTCGCCAGCCCTGAGCCCAGCTTCTGGCTGAGTAGTGCTCCCCCTGTTGGGTTGGGTTGAAACTGGCTCTCCAACATCTCCTGAAGGGTCCCAGATTGTGAGAGGGCACAGACTAATCCAAGGGACCCCACTGATGCACAATCAGGGTAGGAAAGAAATGCAGGAGATTGGCCAGCAGGGGAGGGACCATGGGAAGGCTCCATGGCATGTCTAGCCCATCTCATTCAGTCTCAACTGACAAGACCCCAGCAGCAAGCTAACCTACTGGTCAAATCTGCTCCCTGATGGTCAGTGCACATCATAGTGACTGATCGACCAGTTGACTGTCTGCTCCCTGGTGGTCAATGCATGCCATAGTGACTGGTCAACTGTCTGTCCCCTGGTGGTCAGTGGAGGTGGGAGAGGGTCTCGCCAGGACTGAGGCAGTGCTGGGAGGAATGAGATGTGACTGCTAAAGAGTATGGTGTATCTTTTTGTGTAATTAAAATGTCCTAAAAAATTAGATAGTGATAGTAGTTAAGCAACTTTGGGGATATATTAAAAGCCATTGAATTGTGCATTTAAAATGAATGAATTGAATGGTATGTTAATTATTTTAATAAAGCTTTAAAAATTCTGATTATAATACATAAACAACTTATTTGTCAAGAAAATATAGTTTATTAATCTTACAAATAAGATAGCTGCAAACTGCAGCCAATGAATAAAATCTAGCATGCAGCTTGTTTTTGAAAAGAAAGTTCTATTGGAACATAGTAACACCCACTCATTTATTATCTATAGCTGATTTTTCAGAGTTGGGTAGTAGTGACAGATGTTATGGCCTGAAAAGTCTAAAATATCTATTATTTGGCTCTTTACAGAAAGAGTTTGCCAAATCCTGCTATGGAATAAGAAGTGGTACTTATTTTATTTTTTTAAGAAGTGATATTTATCCCACATGAGTCCCAGATGGTATATCTGGCATTTCACTTAACATGATATTCTTATTTCATATTTTTTTTTAATGGCTGAGTAGTAGTCCATTGTACATATGTACCACATCTTTTATTTTCACTCTACTTATTTTTTAACTAAATGTATTGTGGTGACATTGATTCATAAAGTTATATAGTTTCAGGTGTAATTCTATAATGCATTACCTGTATATTATATTGTATGTTCACCCATGCCACATCTTTATCCAGTCGTCTATTGAAGGACACTTTGGTTGTTTCCATATCTTTGCCACCTTAAATAATGCTGCAATGTACATGGGGGTGCATATGTCTTTGTGAATAAGTGTTTTCAAATTTTTAGGGTAGATACTCATGTGGACATGAGAGCAGCAAATGAACAAACAAGAAAAATAAAGAAAAGCTAATAGACACAAACAACTATATGGTGGTTATCAGAGGGAATGGGGTGGTGGTGGATAGTAAAGAATAAAGGACTTGAAATATATGGTGACAAGATGATTTTACTTTGGGTGGTGGGCAAATAATGTAATATGAAGATCATAGTAATGTAAAATTGAAAACAATATAATCTTATTAACATTTAATAAAAAGAAAGAAAAAAATGAATCTTATTGCCTATGTTTTCTTCTAGAACTTTTATGGTTTCATAACTTATATGTAAGTCTTTTATCCATTTTGAGTTTATTCTTATGTATGGTATAAATTGGTAGACTAGATTTATCTTTTTGGTATGTATCTGTTCAATTTTATTGGCATCATTTATTGAAGAGACTGTATTTACTCCATTGTATTCTCTTACCTTTATTTTCAAATATTAATTGAGCATAATGGGTTGGGTTGATTTCTGGGGTCTCTGTCCCATCGATCTACATGCCTGTTCTTGTGCCAGTAACAGGCTGTTTTGATTATAGTGGCTTGTAGTATAATTTTATATCTGGTTGTGATACCTTCAAGTTTGTTCTTATTTCTCAATATTGCTATGGCTATTTGAGGTATTTTTTTGATTTTATACAACTTTTTAGAATATTTGTTCTAAATTGGTGAAATATGCCACTGATATTTTAAGAGGGATTGCATTGAGTCTATAGATTGCTTTGGGTAATATGGACACTTTAATGATGTTAATTCTATGAATCCATGAACATGGCATATTCTTCCACTTGTTTATATCTTCCTTGATTTCTTTTTTCAATGTCCTGTAGTTTTCCAAGTACAGATCTTTTATCTCTATTACCTGGGTTAAGTTTATTCATAAGTATCTTAATATTTTTATTGCAGTGATAAATGAGATTGTTTTCTTCATTTCTCTACCTGAGAATATACTATTTGTATATAAAAATTCCACAGATTTCTGGTTGTTAATTTTGTATCCTTCTACATTGCAGAAATCATTTATTCAATCTAGTAGTAGTTTGGTGGAGTCTTTAGGGTTTTCTATGTACAGTATCATGTATTCCCAAATAATGACAGTTTTACTCCTTCTTTCCAATTTGGATGACTTTTATTTATTCTTCTTATTTGATCCCGGTGGCTAAGCTTCCCAGTATTACGTTGATTAAGAGTAGTAAAAGCAGACATCCTCATCTTGTTCCTGTTATTAGGGGAAATGGATTTAGTTTTTGCCCATTGTGTATGATTTGACTGTAGGTTTGTCATATTTGGCCTTTATTAGGTTGAGATATGATCCCACAAATCTCCTTTGCTTAGTTTTTGTCAAAAATGGGTGTTAGATTTTGTTGAATACTTTTTCTGTATCTAGTGATATGATCATGTGGTTTTTGTCTTTCAATTTGTTTGTCATTTATTGACTTGTGAACATTGTACCAGCCTTGAAGCCCTGAAATAAATCTCACTTGATCATGGTGTATGATCTTTTTAATAAATTTTTGGATCCAATTTGCTAACACTTCATTGAGGATTTTAGCGTCTATATTCATCAGGGATATTGGCCTGTAATTCTCTTTTTTGGTAGTATCTTTATCTGGTTTTGGAATTAGCATAATGCTAGCCTCATAAAAAGAGCTTGGAAGTGTTCTTTCCTCTGGATTTTTTGGAATAGTTTGAGCATGATAAGAGTTAGTTCTTCTTTGAATATTTGGTAAAAATCCCCTGTGAATCCATCTGAACCAGTTCTTTTGTTTGCTGGGAGTTTTTTTTTTTAAATTACTGCTTCAGTTTCATCACTTTAATTAATATGTTTGCTGATATATCTCATGAGGGAAGGGAAACAAAAGGGAAAATAAACAAATGAGACTACATCAAAATAAAAAGATTCTGCATAGCAAAGGAAACAGTCAACAAAATGAAAAGGGAGACCGCCATATGGGAGAACATATTTGTCAATGATACATCTGATAAGGGGTTAATTTACAAAATATATAAAGAACCCATAAAACTTAACAAAAAGAAGAAAACAATTCAAATTAAAAATAGGCAAAGGACCCAAATAGACACTTCTCCAAAGTGTACATACAGAAGGCTAAAGGCATATGAAAAAATTCTCAAAATTAATTATCAGAGATACAAATTAAAACAACAATTGGGTATCACCTCACATCCGTCAGAATAGTTATCATCAACAAATCAACAAATGACAAGTGCTGATGAGGATATGGAGAAAAGGGAACCCTAATACACTGCAGATTGGAATGTAGACTGGTGCAGCCACTATGAAGACAGTATGGAACTTCTACTTGACCCAGTGATCCCACTTTTAGGAATATGTCCTAAGAAACCCAATACATAAATCAGAAAGAATGTACTAGTATGCATCTGTAGATTCATAGAAGTACAATTTAAAATAGCTAAGATCTGGCAACAGCCCAAGTGCCCATCAGCAGATGAGTGGATAAAAAAATTGTGGTACATTTATACTATGGAATACCATGCAGCAGTAAAAAAGAAAAGATCTCTTATCCTTTGAGACAGCATGGAAAGATCTGAGGATTATACTAAGCAAAATAAGCTAGTCAGAGAAAGACAAGTATCACATGACTTCACTCATGTGTAGTCTAATAAGCAAAACAAAAAACTCTTATGAGAAAAATAGATCCAGAAGCATAAATACATGGATCAGACTGATGTATCTCAGAGGGAAGGTGGAGTTTGGTGGGTGGGAAGAGATTAACTAAAGAATTTATATGTATACTGGAGGTCTGATGCACAATATATGCATGGGTGGGGTCCGGATGACTTAGCCAATTGGGGCCGATTGGGCTGGGCTGGCCAGGGAGAGGGGATATTGGAGGTTGGCTGGCTAGCCCCATTCTTGATCAGGGTGGATGGGGAGCAGATAGGGGTGGTGGCCAGCCAGTGGGGGGCCACAAGTGGTTGGTGGGCTGGCCCTGCCCACTGGTCAAACTCTCAACCAAATTCCGGGTGGCGGGGGCAATTTGCATATTAGGCTTTTATTATATAAGATAAACATAACCCATGGATACAGACAATCGTATGGTGAAGGCCTGGGACATGGTGTGGGGAGAGGCTAGTAAGGAGTTGGTGGGGTTAATTACTTTAACAATCAAGATAAATGTAAAGAAATGTATCTTGTTGGAGCCATGGCTAGGTGGTTCAGTTGGTTTGGGTGTCATCCTGTACACTAAAATGTTGCAGATTTGGTCAGGGCACATGCTTAGTTTGTAAGTTTGATCCCTATTTGGGGTGCATATGGGAACCAATCAATGGATATATCTCTCTCACACTGATATTTCTTTCTCTCTCTTCCTTCCCCTCTCTCTTAAATCAGTAAACATATCTTTGGATGAGGATGAAATATAATGTATCTTGTTAAGTAAAAAAAAAAAAAAGAGAGAGAGAGAGAAAGAAGTAATATTTAAAACAAATGAGATTGATATATGTTTAGCAATATAAATAGATCCCAGAAATTGTGTTACGTGAAAAAAAAAATAAGTTAAGAATATGCAGTGATGTCTTTTATGTAAAAAAAAATACAAGGGACAAACAACTCATTAACAAAAATTGTACAATCTAATAGGTACATGCAGTATTTACAAATTCATAGAACAAGTTCTGGAAAGATATATGGCAATCTAATATCTCCAGGGCAGGGGTGGAATGTCTGGCCCTCAAATTGTATAAGGCCCACAAAATCATGTGGTCTGGCCTTGCAAAGGCATTAGGGGTGAGTTAATTAAATGTTTGACAAAATATAGCAGGCTAATTTTTAAGTTGATAATTTTGTATGGCCCACGAATGATATAAATATCCATATGGTCCTTGGCAGAAAAAGGTTCTTCACCCCTCTGGGAGAACATTGAATTTGTTGAATGGTAGTCAAAGTGTATTCTAATCTTATCTGTTATACTTAAATTTTTTTTACAAAGAAAATATATAAGTATGTCACATAAAACATAAAATTATAATATGTATATTTTTAATTTTTTTCAGAACTAAGAATGATAAAATTTTGTTAGAAACTGTAAGTATAGCACTCTCAATTTGAAATTGTCTTTGTTGTTAATGGATTCTAGAAATTGTCCAAATACATCATCTTAAAAATCCAATGATTAATTAGTTTATTCAAAAAATTTGCATACATATGTGAGCTGGAAAGCTTTTTTTATTTTTTTATTTTACTAGACCTTATTATCTCTAAAAATACTTTACTTATGAATATTTAACTGTAATATCCCTCAATTTTCTAAACTTTAATTCATTGTCACTTCTAGTTCTTTTTCCTTTTTCTACCTCAATTACAACTTCCCATTACAGATTAGTACCAATGGTTCATTCTTTTCATGATTTAATGAAGACTTTCTTGTTTTAATAAGTACTCAAATAAATTTTCTATATTGATATTTTGATATTCATTGTTACTAAAATTATAATATTTTGTTTTTAGAAATACAAACAAATGCAAAATGATTTCCAAATGTTATCAGAGGAGAAATCAATGCTGGAAAATGAACTACAAAAGTTGAGGATTATAGAGGTTAGTTAAATTTTAGTGATTGAAAATAGAATATAGTATTAAAAAGTTTTATTATATTAAAAAGAAATAAATATTTAAATATTTTATTATACATTTTCAACATTTATAATTGGTAACATCTATATTTTAAAACTTAAGAATGCTGTATTTAAATTATATTATTCATGAAAACCAAAAGAATGCTATGAAAAACAGACAAAATTTTAAACATTCTGAAAGACATTTCTAGGCCAAATATTTTACCTTTGTTTAAAATACCAATCAATTAAGGTTTTCAAATACATCTTAAATGCATTTTACTGTATTTTTTATCATTATTTAATGTGTGCCCCAGTTCATTATACCAAATAGAGAGAATAGAAATATCCAGCATTAAATTTGTTTCCTAATTTTTTCTACTTTACAATTTTTATAAAGCTTATAAATTTCAAAATGTAGACAACAAAGTCAAATGGACTGAAAGCATATTTTTACTAGCTACTTAAAACCATAAGATGTATGTTTTAACATAAAATCAACAAAATTGAAGTAAATACTCTTTCTTAACTGTACTAATGGTGGTTACCACATAATTTTTCCTTACTAGATGATGAAGCAGAAATAGTATCAGGAGATTTGCTACTTAATCAATTAGAGAAGCAGTGATCCTACACAGGTGTCAAATATAAGGTCAGGGCTGTGAAACACATCCAATTTGGAATAGTTATAGTTAGGTATAGTTCCAACTAGAAATAGAAAATAAATAAATTAAATTAAAAAATAGTAAATTATTATTTTAATATATAAAAACCTTGGGTTGTAATGATGAGTAATAACCTAGGCTCGACCAACCAGAAGTTAGTCCTGTAGTCAGTGCTGGGTTGCCATGGCAACCCACTGCTGACTGCTTCCAATGCAGGTGTGGTGCCCCAGCACTGACTGCTGAGGGGGCTGTGAATCAGGTCCAGAGAGAGGCCTGAAGAGAGAAGCAGGCACTGATCCATTGCTTCTGTGGCAGCTTTTGATCAGCACTTGCCTCTCTCTTTCTCTCCCAGTCTGACAAGCAGCTGGGCCTCCATTTCTTTCCAGGCCTCCAGTGGGGCTGCTGACCAGCTCTGTCTTTTTTATCAGGCCCCATTGATAGGCCCAAGAGACACTGACTGGCAGTGAAAAGTGACCAATCAGAATCAAATCTATGTGATATGTGAGGAACTAGGAGGCAAAATTTTTGACTCTGATTGGCATAGAAACTGACCAATCAGAACCAAATTGGTTAGCATAGGAGGGCAATTGGGGGCAAGATCAGGCTGTCAGGGGAGGGCAGTTGGGGGCACCCTGGCCAGCAGGGGAAGACATTTGGGGGCAAGATCAGGCCAGCAGAGGAGGGCAGCTGGGGATGAGATCAGGCCAGCAGGGGAGGGCAGCTGGGGATGAGATCAGGCCAGCAGGGAAGGGCAGTTGGGGGTGAGATCAGGCCTTCAGGGGAGGGCAGTTAGGAGCGAGATCAGGCAGGCAGAGGCAGTTAGGCATGATCAAGCAGGCAGGAAGGCAGAGGGGTTAGGAATAATGAGGCAGGCAGGCAGAGGCAGTTAGGGACAATTAGACAGGCAGGCAAGTGAGTGGTTAGGAGCCGGTGGTCCCAGATTGTGAGAAGGATGGCTTATGGCAGTGGTCAGCAAACTGCAGCTCGCAAACTATATGTGGCTCTTTGGCCCCTTGAGAGTGGCTCTTCCACAAAATACCATGGCCTGGGTGAGTCTATTTTGAAGAAGTGGTGTTAGAAGAAGTTTAAGTTTAAAAAATTTGGCTTTCAAAAGAAATTTCAGTCGTTGTACTGTTGATATTTGGCTTTATTGACTAATGAGTTTGTTGACCACTGGCCTATGGGATCGGGCCTAAACCAGCAGTCAGACATCTCCCAAGGGGTCTCCAGTTAGAGAGGGTGCAGGCTGGGCTTAGGGCCCCCACCCTCCATGCACAAATTTCATTCACCTGGCCACTAGTATTTAATAATAGAATAGTCTGGCCAGTGTAAACATTTTGCAACACTTAATCATGCACCATTATATCCACATTACAAAACAACACCTTTAGCGTGGGTTTCTGTTCAAGATGACTGTGTAGGTAAATACTGTGCTCACCTCCCACAACCACATTAAAAGTACAAAACAACCATAATTCAAAACTGCCTGAAGTTCAGCTGGACAGAAATACTTATAACTAAGGATATACAGAAGAGATCTCATATTTATTAGTAGGAGGCATTAAGATGTGGAATGGTCTGGTCCCACACTCACATTTGTGGATTACAAATCAGGAGGGATATCTCATATGTGGAGGGTCTTCCCTGAGAAGGGAGGGGTCCCAAATCTGGGAAGAGAAGTTCCCATAAATTCTGGCTGTGAAAACTAGTGGGGACTCTGGCTGAGTAAGACAGAAGGCTGCTTGAGTCCCAGGTGTTCTTCCTAATGTTAGGGCCTGCACACGAACTTGGATTCACTTACTCTGAACTCTAGCAGTGCAATAGCAACTTGAAAAGTACCAGGAATATATGGGGAGGAACTGAATTGTTTGTCAAGGGCTGGAGGGGTAGCATTTTGTCAGACAGAAGTGCTGATAGAAATCATTCCTTTCCTAAACCTTCCCCACACAGAGTTAGCAGACAGATGCCATATTTGAATCTCTATCAACCTGCTTTTCCCTGAGACTCTACCTCACTCAATTTGCAGGCCTACAAAAGCTGCTTTTCCATTCAAATGGCCTTTCTTGGCTCATAATGTGGACTTTCTCAAAATCTCTCAAGTAACATTTCACCTTTGATGCCCTAGACCAGTGGTCGGCAAGCTCATTAGTCAACAGAGCCAAATATCAACAGTACAATGATTGAAATTCCTTTTGAGAGCCAAATTTTTAAAACTTAAACTTCTTCTAACACTATTTCTTCAAAATAGACTCCCCCAGACTGTGGTATTTTGTAGAAGAACCACACTCAAGGGGCCAAAGAGCCACATGTGGCTTGCGAGCTGCAGTTTGCTGACCACTGCCCTAGAACGCTTGCTAAACAGTTATAGGTCCAGCATTAGCTACAGCTAGCCTTGGTTTGTAGCTTGGCCTCTCCTGGGTACCTCTAAACCCAGAAAAACTAGCATCCATATGCAGATCACTTTGTAACTCATGCCTAGTAGCCCTGGATAGGGCACAGGTGGTGGCTGACCTTGCCAGTATTTCTACATAGGCCCCAGAGACATCACACCTTGCAGAGAGCTTCAGACTTGTACAAAGAGCCATCAAACCACTCCCACAAGCAACACAGTTAAGGGACAGATTCAATGAACACTGTAGACCTGTTGAATCCAATTCTGCTCTGTGGGGTCAGCCCTTGAACAGCAGATTCTCCATGGTAGTTGTGGCCAGTCTTTGCTGCTGATTGGACTGTAGATGGATTCCTTCCAATGATGTACATTAACAATCAAGGCTTAACCACAACAAGAGGGTGCACATAGCCCATGCAAGGTGGGAGGGTATGTGCCAAGGTAAGTGAATGCAGAGGCTGTGACACTGTGCCTTACAGAAAACATATTATATTAAGCCGCTCTAACAAGACCAGGAGATATTGCAGCTCTATCTAATACATAGAAACAAACACAGGGAGAAAGCGAAATGACTTGATCAAGAAACATAACTCAAATGGGAAAAAACAAATACAAAATTCCAGAAAAAGAACAAAACAAAATGGAGACAAGCATTCTATCAGGAATACAGAGTTCAAAACACTGATTATAAGGATACTCAATTATCTCAGTAAGAACTTCAACAAAGAGATAGAGAATATACCAAAGAGATAAAAACATAGAAAAGCACTAGTCAGAGATGAAGAATACAATAACTAAAATGAAGAGTACAGAGAATCAATAGTAGAATAGATAAAGCAGAGATCACTGCATAAGAACAACAACAACAACAACAACAAAAAGAAAGGAAAAAAAAAAGAGGTTTAGTTTAAGGAGCTTCTGGGATAATTTCACACAATCATTAAAAATGGAAGGTGAAGTAAAAAGGTTCCCAGACAAGATGAAAGCTAAGAATATATTATCACCAAACCAGTATGTTAAAAAATGTTAAATGGTTTTCTTTTAGAAATGGGAAGGAAAAAAAGAGGAATGTAGTTGGAAAGATTATAAAATGATAATAAATACATACCTATCAATAATAACTTTTTAAATGAAAATGGGGTAAATCCTCCAATCAAAAGACATATAGGGCTGAATGGATAACAAAACAAGACCCTTACATATGCTGTCTATGAGAGACTTCAGATCGAAAGACACATACAGATGAAAATTAAAGGGATGGAAAAGTATTTTATGAAAATGGAAACAAACAACAACAACAACAACAACAAACACACACAAACAAACAGAAAGCTGGGCTAGCAATACTTATACCAGACAAAATAAACTTTAAAACAAAGGTTAAACAAGATACTCAGAAAGACCCATCAATTCAACTTCTGGGCATTTATCTGAAGAAACCCCAAATATTAAATTGAAAGAACAAATACACATATTTGTTCATTGAGTTATATTTACAATAGCCAACATATGGAAGAAACCTAATTGTCTATGAATAGATGAATAGATAAAAACGTGGTGCATACATACAATGGAATAGACTCAGCCATAAAAATATCTCACCATCTCCAACAACATGGGTAGACCTAAAGGGTATTGTGGTGAGTGAAATAATTCAGACAGAAAAAGACAAATGCCAGATCATTTCACTTATATAAGTAATCTAAAAGACAAAATAAATGAACAAGCAAAACAAAACCAGACTCATAGTAACAGAGAATATTTTGATAGTTGCTGGATGGGAGGAAGTTTGAGGGACAGGTGAAAAAGGTGAAGGGATTAAGAAGTACAAATTGGAAGTTACAGAATAGTCAAGGGAATGTAAAGTATATATAGGGATATAGTCAATAATATTGTAGTATCTATGTATGAGGTCAAACGGGTTAACTAGATTTATCAGGGTGATTAACTTAGTAAGTTATATAGTTGTCTAATTACTGGGTTGTTCACCTGAAACTAATATAATATTGTATGTCAACTGTAATTGAAAAATAAAAAATATATTAAAAATTGTGGGGCTTCTTAGATAACTCAAAGGTGTTGCAGAAATTTCTGGTTTGCTTTCTTGTATTGTTTCTTTAGGTTTTGTGTGTGGAAACATAAAGAAGTGTAGAAACATGAAGGAAAAATATGGAAGGATCACGTCTATATGTATCGTAGTAATATTATATCCCAAGATATCTCTGAACATTGGGTGCATTTATTCTTTCCAATTCATGTTTTGGGTTTTCTTAGGATATAATCTTAGAAGTGGGATCATTGACTCAAATGGTAGTTTCATTTTTAATTTTTTAAGGAAATTCCATACTGTTTTCCATAGTGGCAGCACTAGTTTGCATTTCTACCAGCAGCATACTAGGGTTCCCTTTTCTCTAAATCCTTGCCAGCACTTGTCTTTTGTTAGTATGTTGATAGTAGCTATTCTGACACATAAGTCGTTTCTCATTGTGGTTTTAATTTGTTTTTCTCTGGTGATTAGTGATGTTGAACATCTTTTCAGATGTCTCTTGGACATCTGTATGCTCACTTTAGAGAAGTGTCTATACAGGTCCTTTTTCCTTTTTTCTTAAATTGGATTGCTTGTATTCCTTTTGTTAAGTTGCATGAGTTCCTTATATACAATAGCTAAGATTTGGAAACAACTCAACTACCCATCAGTAGATGAGTGGATAAAAAAGCTTTGATATATTTCAGAGAGGAAAGGAGAGGAGGACAGAGAGAAGAAACTATGTGGCTGTAAAAAAAATGATCTGTTATCTGTTGAGACAGCATAGAGGACTTGGAGAGTATTGTGCTAAGTGAAATAAGCCAGTCAGAGAAAGACAAGTATCACCTGATCTCACTCATATGTAGAATCTAATAAATAAACTGATGAACAAAATAGATTCATAGACATAAAAGCCTGAAACAGACTGACAAATCTCAGAGGGAAGGCAGGGGTGAGTGGGTGGGGAGAGATTAACTGGGGAATTTATAGGTGTATGCAAAGCCCTTGGACACAAAAAATAGCTTAATTTGATCTCTTTTAATAATTTTATTTTTGTAGACAACCAATTTTTAAAAAGTTATATTTTTATTAATTTCAGAGAGGAAGGGAGAGGGGGGAGAGAGAGAAGAAACAACTATACTAATAAAAGAGTAATATGCTAATTAGAGCAGATATATTCTGGACAAAGGCTTGGCTGCTGCTGTGAGGGCCAGGCCTAGGCTCATGCAGCCGTGGGTGGCTGAGAAGGGCCCAAGCTCAGGTCTGCAGTGGCAGCAGTAGTGGGGTAATGGGGGCAGCGATTTCCCCTGATCTGCCAGGTCGCCTCCCACAGAGGAGGCCAGACTGCAGCCTAGGCTGGCACAGAGGCAAGGGTAGTGGAGTAAGTTAGGGGCAATCAGGCTGGCAGAGGGGCAAGTTAGGGTTGATCAGGCTGTAGGGAAGCAAAGTAGGGGCAATCAGGCTGTCAGGGCAGCAAGGCAGGGGTGATTAGTCTGGCAGGCAGAGGTAGTTAGGGGGGATCAGGCAGACAGGCAGGTTCGGGGTTAGGAGCCAGCAGTCCTGGATTATGAGAGGGATGTCCAACTGCCGGGATTCTAGATTGGAGAGGGTGCAGGCTGGGCTAAGAGACATCCCCCGGCCCCTGTGCACAAATTTCATGCACCAGGCCTCTAGTCAATGATAAGAGAGAGTCATTGACGGTTGCTTCCTGCATATCCCACACTGAGAACTGAGCCTGTAATCCAGGCTTTTGCCCTGATGGAATTAACCATGACCTCCTGGTTCATAGTTTGATATTCAACTGCTAAGCCATGCTGACTGGGTTAGACAATCAATTTTAATAATTAAAAGCCACATTTGAATTTTAGCCTTGTCTACAAATGATAATCAATAGTTTCCTGTGTCCATTAAGGGTTTTATTATTATTACTAAAGGCCTAGTGCACAAAATTCATGCCCTGGTGGGAGGGTCCCTCAGCCCATCCTGTGCCCTCTCACAATCGGGACACCTCGCTCCTTACCACCTGCCTGCTCACTGCTCCTTAGCACTGCCCCAGAGGCAGAAGAAGCTCCCACCACTGCCACTGTGCTCACCAGCCATAAATTTGGCTTCTGATCTGAGTGACGCTCTCCCTGTGCGAGTGCACTGATCACCAGAGGGCAGCTCCTGCGTTGAGCGTCTGCCCCCTGGTGGTCAGTGCGCATTATAGCAACTGGTTATTTTGGTTGTCTGCTATAAAGGTTGTTTAGGCTTTTATTATATAGATCATTGTTTTGTTTTGTAAGTAGGAGAAATTAACCTTCACTATCTAAAGCAAGACATTTTTTAATGGGTAACTCAAAGAATTGAAAGAAAATTAAACAACATGTTCGGTGAGAGATAGACCCAGGGCAGCAGGGCAGTTCTTAGAGTCAAAATAATAGAAGTTCACAGTCAGCCACTACATCTGTCATTTTAGAGAATTTTTAGAGAGGGAGCTTATGGCTATTGCCCCCCCCCCTCACCCATCTCGTCCCTTTGTTTAATGGTTTTGGAATTTCTCACTTCTATAATAGACAATTCTTAGGTGATTATATCTTTCTGACCTTGCTTGGGTCAAATGTCAGTTGGACAATTTGAGATGAGGAAGGTGCAGAATCCTCCTAAAATGTGGTGCTGTTTTTTAACACAACAGTATAGGATACTAGGCACAAATACTTGGCATTTGTTGTACTTGGTAAAGTTTTACTCTAAAGGACTAGATAATTATTTATATCTTGAGGCCACACTATTTCCATTGTATCTACTCAGATCTGCTTCTGTAGTATGAAAATAACCCCGGACACTACATAAATGAATGAGCAGAGCTGTGTTCCTATAAGAACTTATTTACAAAAACAGGCAACAGGGCAGTTTTGGTAAACAATTTGCTGACCCTTATTTACTCTGTTTCTGCTATCACCTGGCTTTCTACTCTAGCTTCTTAATTGAACCTCCCAGAAGCATATGTTTTGATATGCTGTCACAGGAAAATACTAGCACTTAAAGAAAATTTGTTTTTTGCTTTTCAGTTCTGTTCCATTGTCCTTGTCTTTTCCCCAATGTCTGAGATCCTTAATTATTAAAATTTTAGATGAGGCCTGATTTTTTTATAGGACAAGTCAAATCCCCCCCCTTGTTTTTTTTGTAAGAAATTATTTATTATATGTGTATATAATGAAATACTACTCAACCCTAAGAAAAGATGCAATACTGACATTTGCAATCACATGAATGGATCTTGAAAATATGTTAAGTGAAATATGTCAGTCAGAAAAAGTGAAAAACCATATGATTGCACTCATATGTGGGATATAAAACTGAAAGGAACAAATGAACAAATGAAAATAAGTGAATAAAAACTCACAGGCACAGACAATAGTATGTTTGTTACCAGTGAGAAGAGGGGATAGTTAAGGGTAAAGGGATTTCAAATATATGATGGCAGAAAAAGGTTTAACTTCGGGTAGTGAGCACATAATGTAATATACAGATGACATATTATAAAAATGTACACTTGAAACCTATACAATTTTATTCACTGATTTAATGCCAATAAATTTAATTTAAAAAGAAGTTATTTATTTTTGGATTTTGCAGTTTTATATAAACTTTAGAGTTAAATGTCACGTTCTATCATTGCACTGAATCTGTACACCAAATTGGAGATATTTACATCTAGGATATCAAGACACATTTTTTAGTTTGTTATTAAATTTTTCCATTTTTGAAGGTTTTCTTTAAGTTTAATGATAAATATTTATGGTTTTCTTCTTAAGCTTCCACTATTTTTAATATTAGGTGCTTCATTTTTTTTATGCTACTTTAATTGCTATCTTTTTAAAAGATATTTTTAACTGTTGATAGAGAAGTACCATACTTTTTTTTTGTATGTTGAATTTGCATCCACAAATCTAGTTACACTGTCATATGATTAGATTTTTATTCCTTAATTACATAAAGCTATGGATAATGATAACCTGACTTTTCTTGCTTTCTAACTTTTAATATTTTAAATTCTTTATTTGTATTGCATTGCTACACTGGCTATAATAGTATTAAATAGATGATGAAAGCAGGTGTTTTTAACTTGTTCCTAATTTTAAAGGGGATCTCTCTCTCTCGTCTCTCTCTCCTTCTTTTCCTTCCTCTTTCCTTCCCTCCCTCCTGTTTATCACATTAAGGGACTAGTCTTTACTTAATTTTCTAAATATATTCTTATGCTTCACAAAATTTTTCTGCTCAATTACAAATTCACATACAAAATATTTAGTTGTATATTATAACAGCACCTCACTTCCAGGTAGAAAAATCTGTATTACTTTATATTGGTTGCTCAATTGGTTGCTTTATTGTTTACTTTAGGGTTGACCATCTTGTTTTTAACGAATGCAGTCATATTCAAGTGACATTAAATCACTTCACGTACATGAATCTTAAAATAATAGGTTTTCATTTCTTCCTTTCCAGCCTTGAGCTATTGATTTCATATACATCATATAGCTTACTACATATTTTATTTATTGTTTAAAGTATTACAAATAGTAGTATATATGTCTCCCTTCTTTTCCCCATACTGACCTCCCCTGGCCTTCCCCACACCCCAGTACATTCCGTCACCTATCTCCCCTCTCCTCAGTGTGCTGTATCCATTGGCTATGCTTACATACATGCATACAAGTCCTTCGGTTGATCTCTTACAGGCCCCGCCCCCCCACCAACCTCTCCTGCTTCCCACTATAGCATAACAATCTGTTCATTGCTTCTTTGCCTCTATATCTGTTCCCCCACTTCCCCCTGATTCTTTTCTTTAAAAATATCTTGCCTCTGTAGGCTAGAAATAAACTTATAAGAACAAAAAATGTTTGAGTCCCAATTTCAATGTCAAACAGTTCCTTATGTGTACACATCAGCAATGGTATCTGGATAGGGGACAAATGGTGGCAATGCCAGTCCGACCCTCTCTGGTTTGGTCCTAGGCATTCTGCAGCGATGCTCAGCTGCTGACTGCTCACATGGCAAGGTGTCATCAATGTCTTCCATCTCTGGACTGTTTCTCCTCTTGTCTTTGTGGTTGGAACAGACCTGTCAGTTCCTCTCTGTTGCAGGAGTCCACTTGGTTTTAGAGTTGTTTCTGAAAGTATATAAACATATTCTCGACCATAGTTAATAAAGAAATCTTTTCTATAAAATTGACATAGGGTCCTTTTTATTTTTGCCCCAATGATTTTCCTTTGGCTGGCTTTGACACCATGTGTGTTTTTCATGGGTGTCTTGTTGTTAGCATTACAAAGGAAAATTAATTTTCTAAAGTAAAAATTTACTAGATGTAGTTTACTTACCAGATATTTTTTCATACATGATATTATCTTACTATCCCCTCTTTTTTTATTAATGGAGTCTTTTGTAAAATATTTTAATGCAATCTTGATAACTTTAAATTTTAATTTTTTGCACACAAATATGCCTGCTTTATGTTCATTGCATGTTAAGCAATTTTACCATGAAATGAACTACCAATAGAAATTTTAGTTAATACTTTAGAAACCACTTTTTGTCCAGTACAATTACATTTTCTTGGGTATTCACTTATTTTAATTTGCCAATTTAAATTAATCTGATATTTGGTTATTCTTTTACTATCAAATTTAGATTATCCTATAAATACTACATAATACTAAAAGGAACAATTCATCAAGAAGATATAAAACTCTGATAAACATATATGCACCTAATACAAGAGCACCTAAATACATAAAAAAAAACTTCTGGAAGATATCAAGGCAGAGATCGACAACAATACAATCACAGTAGGGGATTTTAATATACCACTAATATCACTGGACAAATCCTCTAGACTAGTGGTTCTCAACCTTCCTAATGCTGCGACCCTTTAATACAGTTCCTCATGTGGTGGTGACCCCCAACCATAAAATTATTTTCGTTGCTACTTCATAACTGTAATTTTGCTGCTGTTATGAACTGTAATGTAAATATCTGATATGCAGGATGTATTTTCATTGTTACAAATTGAACATAATTAAAGCATAGTGATTAATCACAAAAAATATGTAATTATATATTGTGAAATATTTATTTCTAATTACAAATAAATGAAATTTTGTCTTGAATCGTGGTGTAGCGTGGGTAACAGTCTTCATATAACAACAGTAAACTACATTGCTATGCCTTGCTACACTGAGGAGCAGTGTGTTGGTTCCTAAGACCATGGGAAATATGTGTTTTCTGCTGGTCTTAGGTGACTTCTGTGAAAGGGGTCGCAACACACAGGTTGAGAACTGCTGCTCTACACAAAATATCAGCAAAGAAACAGCAATTCTAAATAATTCACTGGAACAGATGGACCTAATTGACATCTTCAGAGAATATCACCTCAAACCCACGGAATATATGTTCTTCTCAAGGACACATGGGAAATTTTCAAAAATAGACCACATATTGGGTCACAAGAAAAGTGTCCCCAAATTTGAAAAGATTGAAAGCATATCAAGCGTTTTCTTAGACCACAATGGCATAAGATTAGAAATAAACTACAATAAAACTTTCCAAAAAATTTAAACATTTGGAAGTTGAATAATATGTTACTAAACAATGATTGGGTTATAAATTAGATCGAAGAAGAAATTAAAAATATCCTAGAGCCGAAACCGGTTTGGCACAGTGGAGAGAGCGTCGGCCTGCAGACTGAAAGGTCCCAGGTTCAATTCTGGTCAAGAGCATGTATTCTGGTTGCAGGCACATCCCCTGTAGGGGGCGTGCAGGAGGTGGCTGATTGATGTCTCTCTCTCATCGATGTTTCTAACTCACTATCCCTCTCCCTTCCTCTCTGTAAAAAAATCAATAAAATATATTTAAAGAAATATCCTGGAGACTAATGACAATAAAACCACAACAACTCAAATGCTATGGGACACAATGAAAACAGTGCTGAGAGGGAAGTTTATAGCTCTCTAGGCCTACCTTAATAAACAGGTAAAAATGTTAATGAATCACCTAACTCAACAACTCAAAGAATTAGAAAAAGAGCAACAAGAAAAGCCCACTGTGAGCAGAAGGAAGGAAATAATAAAGATCAGAACAGACATGAATGACATAGAAACTAAAAAAACACACAAACAAACAAAAAAACAAACAAAAAATAAAAACAAAAGATCAACAAAGCCAAGAGCTGGTTCTTTGAAAGAATAAACAAGATTGATGAACCTCTAGCCAGGACCACCAAAAAGCAAAGAGAGAGGACCCAAATAAACAAAATCAGAAATGAGAGAGGTGAAATAACTATGGACCCCACAGAAATACAAAGGATTGTTAAAAAATATGAACAACTCTATTCTAACAAATTACACAACCTAGAGGAAATGTACACATTCCTAGAAAAACACAACCTTCCGAAACTCACACAGGAGATTATAAAAATCTCAATACGCTGATAGCTATGGAAGAAATTGAAGCAGTCGTCAAGAAGCTTCCAGCAAACTTAAACACAGGGGCAGACAGCTTCACAGGGGAATTTTACCAAACATTTATGGAAGAACTAAAACCCATCCTTCTCATACTATTTCAGAAAATTCAAGAGGAAGGAACACTTCCAAACTCCTTTTATGAAGCCAGCATGACCCTAATACCAAAACCAGATAAAGATAACACAATGAAAAAGAATTACTGACCAATATTCCTCATGAATATAGATGCCAAAATCCTCAACAAAATTCTAGCAAATCAAATCCAGTACATCAGAAAGATCTTACACCATGACCAAATGAGATTTATCCCAAGGATGCAAGAATGGTACAATATTTGCAAATCAATAAATGTGACACATCACATAAACAAATTGAGAGATAGGAATCACATAGTCATATTAATTGATGCAGGAAAAGCATTTGACAAAATTCAACACCCTTTCTTGATAAAAACTCTCAGCAAAGTGGGAATAGAAGCCTTAGATCTCAACATAATAAAAGCCATATATGACAAACCCACAGCCAACATCATACTTACTGGGCAAAAACTACATCCATTTCCCCTAAAATCAGGAACAAGACAGGGATGCCCACTCTCACCTCTCCTGTTCCACATAGTACTGGAAGTATTAGCCATTGCAATTAGACAAGAAGAAGAAATAAAAGGCATCCAAATTGGAAAAAAAGAAGTAAAGCTGTCCTTATTTGCATTATACTGTACACAGAAAACCCTAAAGAGTCCATTAAAAAATATTAGACTTGATAAATGAATTCAGCAATGTAGCAGGATACAAAATTAACACCAAGAAATCCATGGCATTTTTATATACCAATAATAAGCCTACAGAAAGAGAGACTAAAAAAGCAATCCCATTTAGCATTGCACCAAAAAAAAAATTAAAATACCTAGGAATAAACCTAACTAAGGAGGAAAAAGACCTATACGCAGAAAAGTACACAACACTGAAAAAAGAGAGAGAGGAAGACGTAAACAGATGGAAGAACATACCATGTTCGTGGATTGGTAGAATCAATATCATCAAAATGTCCATTCTACCCAAAGCAATTTATAAATTCAATGCAATCCCCATTGAACTGCCAAAGGCATTCTTCATAGACATAGAATGAACTTTCCAAAAATTCATTTGGAATAAAAAAAGCCCCCAAATAGCTGCAACAATCCTGAGAAAGAACAAAATAGGTGCTATCTCAAAAGCAGATTTCAAGCTGTATTACAAAGCCACTGTTCCTCAAAACTGCCTGGTACTGGCACAGGAAGAGATACATAGATCAATGGAATAGTATAGAGAACCTAGAAATCAACCCAAACTACTATGCCCAATTTATATTTGACAAAGGATGCAGGAACATGCAATGTAGTCAAGACAGTCTCTTCAACAAATGGTGGTGGGAAAGTTGGACAAATACGTGCAAAAAATTGAAAGTAGACCACCAACTTACATCATTCACAACAATAAACTCAAAATGGATAAAAGACTTAAACATAACACAGGAAACCATAAAAATACTAGAGGAATCCACAGGCAGCAAAATCTCTGACATATGCAGAAGGAACTTTTTCACCAATACAGCTCCTAGGGCAATGGAAAGAAACTGAAAAAAAAATAAACAAATGAGACCACTTCAAAATAAAATCTTTTGTACAGCAAAGGAAACCATCAGCAAAACAACAAGAAAGCCCACTGCATGGGAGAACATATTTGCCAATGATATCAATGATAAGGGTTTAATCTCCAACATTTACAGAGAACTCATACAACTTCACAAGAAGAAGATAAACAACCCAATAAAAAAATGGGCAACTGATCTAAATAGGCACTTCTCAAAAGAAGACAGTGGGAAGGTCAAGAGACATGAAAACACCTGCTCAAAGTCACTAATCATCAAAGAGATGCAAATCAAAACAAAAATGCAGTACCATCTCACACCTGTCAGAATGGCTATCATTAACAAATCAACAAAGGACAAATGTTGGCAAGGATGTGGAGAAAAAGGAACCCTTCTGCACTGCTGGTGGGAATGCAGACTTGGTGCAACCACTGTGAAGAATAGTATGGAGTTTCCTCAAAAAACTAAAAGTGGAACTCCCATTTAACCCAGTGATCCCACTTCTAGAGATATATCCCAAGAAACTAGAAACTTCAGTCCAAAAGGATATATGCACTGCTATGTTCATAGCAGCACAATTCACCATAGCTAAGATTTGGAAACAGCCTAAGTGCCCATCATCAGATGAGTGGATTAAAAAACTGTGGTACATCTACACAATGGAATACTATGCTGTGGTAAAAAAGAAGGAGCTCCTACCATTTGCACCAACATGGTTGGAGATGGAAAGCATTATGCTTAGTGAAATAAGCCAGGTAGAGAATGATAAATATCACATGACCTCACTCATTTGTGGAATATAATGAATAACATAGACTGATGATCAAGATCAGATCCAGAGAAGAGAAACATTGATCAAAACAACAAACCTCGGGGAAGGTAGGGATTAGTGGGAGTAAGGGGGAGAGATCAACAGAGGGACTTTTGTATATGCATATGAGCATATCATTGGACACAGACAATGGGGAGGTGGGGCATAAAAGGGAGTGTGGGTTGGAAATGGGAGAATAAGGACACATGTAAAAAAATTAAAAAATTATTATAATAAAACATTAAATGTAATCTATACAGTGGTCACTATAACCTTAAGAGAAATTGTGTCATGTGACAAAGATTTTTAAATGAAACTCTATAGCATGAAAATCATTTTGGAAGTAAATAAAGAGAAGTTTCCTTCAAATGTCGTAAGGATTATAATTTAAACTCAATATATTTGGCCTCTTGAACTAAGGTAAGTAATCTGTGTTTTTGCCTCCCTGACAAAGTTTGTATAAAGTTACAAAAAGAAATTGTCAGCCAGAAATTGAATTGCCATTTGCCTAGAGCAAAGAATATCCTTGCATGATATTATTCTACAATGTCATTTAATTTTTGATATTTCACAACAGCATATTGTACAATTATCCCAAACAAAATTACAAATTAATTCTTTGAATGTTTAGCAGCAATTTAAAAAAGGACATGAAAGGATTTAATCCCTTTCAGACAGAATTAAGGCACTGGGAAGGGACTTTAGCATTCTATTACCTCTTTTGCCAAGTGGGACCCTCTTATCACAATCCACTTGCCCTCAGCTATAGCCTGAGCTTTCTATTCACACTGAGGTTGAAGCCTTGAGGTGGCTGGTATAATGGATCTGTCTCTCGCCAAATGGTGTGAGCTGGGCTCTCCCTGGAGAAGGAACCTGAATTCCCGGAAACATGTGATCAGTGCCAGGCCCCTGCCATTAGGTGAGAGGATCCCAAGGCAGGTGCTGGGCATGGAGGCCATGGAGGCATAGGATACCATGGAGACAGAACTGAACCTCACAACACCCTGCTTAGCCCAGGAAGATGACTGGTTCGCCAGGGACAGGTAAGATTCCTCGGGGAAGGAACAACCTAAGACAGGCACAATCACAGAGGGGTCATCAGGAGAGAAGTTGGGGGTAACAGAGGTAGGGCACAGACTTTCATCTCCCCACAACCTTGCAGGGGCCTGAACCCTCACCCCTTCTGAGGGAGGTTTCCTGCCCCCCTGGCTACTTTGCTTCCCACGCTCAGCACAGATCGGGACCCAGGTAACAGGCAGAGACTGGGCCCAGTTTAGATGGGGACCCAAGTAAAAGACAGAAACTTGCCAACAGCAGCTGCCCTATATCTAAATTCAGCCTAGCACTAGGAATGCTAGTGCCTACTCAAGAATGCAAATAAACCTTTCCACTAATATTTATATGGCTTACTACATATAATATAAATTGCACAACACATTGTTATTAGTTTTTTTGTAAACTATTACCTTTTCTAAAAAATTCTTTATTCTTTAAAGTATTACATGAGTCTCCTTGCCCCTTATAGACCTCTCTCCTGCCATCCCCACCCCCAAGCACAAGCCCTTTTAATGAGATTTAAATAATAAGAAAAACAGTCTTTATATTTACTCGTGCAATTATGGTTTCTGGTGCTCATATTTAATTTATGTATTATTCTTTTTTCTGCTTAAAGGATTCTTTTATCATTTTCTTTTTGGTTGTGCAGTTTGCTAGTGATGTATACATTCAACTCTTTGATTTTTAAAAAAACAAACAAATTTTATGCCTTCAATTTTGAAAAATATTTCTTTTGAATAATGAATTACAGGCTGATGTTTTTCTTCCAGTACTTTAAAGATTTTTCCCTCCCTCCCTCCCTCCCTCCCTCCCTCCCTCCCTCCCTCCCTCCCTTCTTTCCTCCCTCCTCTCTCCCTCCCTTCTCCCTCTGCCCTCCTCTCCTCTCTCTCTCTCTTTTTCTTTCCTTACCCAAGTATATTTTTCCATTAATTTTTATGAGGAGTGGAAGAGAGAGGGAAAGACAGACAGAAACATCAATGTGAGAGAAACACATCAATTGTTGTCTCCTGCACATGCCTCTGGGAGGAGCTTGCAACCAAGTAATGTGCCCTTGACTGGAATAGAATCAAGACCCTTTGGTCCTTAGGCTGAGACTCTATCCACTCTGGCAAACTGGCGAGGGCTACTTGCATTGTTTCTGATAAGAAGAAATCTTCTATCCTCCTTATTCTTGTATGTAATCTGCTTCTCTCCTCAGTATTCTTTTAAGAATTTACTGCTGATTTTAAATAACTTTATTATGATATTAGAGCCTCAATGCACAAATTCATGTAGGGGTGGAAGGGGAGATCATTTCAGCCCAACCTGTACCCTCTCCAATCTGGGGCCCCTTGGTGGATATCTGATAGGAATTGGGCCTAACCTGGCAGTAGGGCATCTCTCTCACAATCCAGGTCCACTGGCTCCTAACTGCTCACCTGCCTGCCAGCCTGATGACCCCAACCACCTCTACCTGCTTGCCTGGTCACCCTTCACTGCCTTCACCTGCCAGCCTGGTCTCCCTACACAGCCTCCTGTTCAGTTGTTTGGTAGTCCCTCACTAACACCCCTGCCAGCCTGGTCTTCCTATGCAGCCTGCTGTTTGTTCATTAACTGTGAAGGCATCCTGATCAATTTACATACTATCCTTTTATTAGTATAGATACCTTGAAATAGGTTTTTTTTGATATTATTGTGGCTTTGTGCATGTATAGTTTACCTCAAATTTTTAAAGAAACAAGACATTATTTCTTTAAATACTTATTTTTTCCTTACCCCTTCTCTTCATCATGATTTACAATTATAAGCGCATTAGTTCACTTGAAATTGTCATACAGCTCACTCATGATCTGTTCATTATTTTTTAGTCTTTTTCCCCTTTCATTACTTTAGCATTTTGATTGACAATATGTATTAGGCTTTTCTGAATACTGAGTATATCCAAAGATTCATATTTAAATTAGAAAATATTATTTGGGGGCCTTAACAATTTTCATTAAGAATTTATTATGTTTAATTTTCATATTTTATGAGAAATTGTTATACTTTGTGTTTAATTTGTGAGAACTTTTCCATTGTTGTGAATTTGGTATCTGTTGGAATTTGTGGGCTGAAACAGTAAATAAGCACCTAATACTTTATTAAGTTTTCTTTATTAAGCACATCTAAAATTTTCAGTAATCTAATTATTTAATTTTTCTCTACTTACTTGAATAAAATAATCTGGTACTATGTAGTGGCTCAAGATACTTTAAAACATGTAGCCAGTAGTGCCGTAATATTTGTTTTAAGTACAAATTTGAACACAGTTGAACAATTTGAGCATACTGTGAATTTTACATTTGCTTTATGCTCATTTTATCTCCAAAAAGTAAAGATAAAGGCAGAAAAGAGTGTCTGTAAGCTACCTTAGTTCACCATATATATAATGTACCACACTAGCTCATATCTAGTATTATGACTTTTCATTCAGTTTCAGGTAACCAACCTTCAAGCATTGCATAAAGATTCACAAGTTACAACCTATTCAAAACTCACTTCTACAAACTAACTTCATGTCATTTTAAAGATTAAGAGCTACATTTTTTCATAGTACATGTTTTGTAATTATTTAACTGTATAAAACTGTATTTATGTTTCTATTAGGTTGCTATTTTAAAAATTGTATCACTGACCTAACCTTATTTCCCCATACATCCTGCAATTTATATTGCATGATTTTTCAAAGCAAGGTGGTTTTCATGAAAGTATGCCATATTATAGAAGAACTGACTATAATTTATCAGGAGAATTTAATTATTTTTATATGTTAACTTATATACAAGTTACATATGTAAAGAACTATAGTAAACATTCTGAATGTATCATTAATTTTTTCCTTTTATTGAGATAATTTCTGTGAAAAATAGCATAGTGATTCTCAAAGTAAAATGGAAATATTAATGTTTATTATCATATATTTCCCTATAATTTATTGTCTCATTAACTTTTCTGGCTTATATAAAATTACACAGACAACAAAGCCAATGATATATGATCGAACAAAGAAAACTATGAAAATGGAGAAGAAAAAAGCTAAAGAAAAATCTGAAGATTCAGAAGGGTAAGACATAGACACATATGCTAAAGTTTTGTTTCTTTGATAATTTACATTTTTCTTTTGTACAGTTTGAGGTAATATAAACATAACTTATTAATTGGTTTCTTAAAAATAACATTAGCACATATAGTCATGAGCCATATTACAATAACATATTGGTCAACAACAGATGACATGGACAATAGTGATCCCAAAATATTTTAATGGAGCTGAAAAATTTCTATCACCTGGTGACATTGTAGATGTAATGTCATAGCACATCACATTACTCTGTATGAAGTGATGCTGGTGTAACAAACCTACAGCACTGCCAATTGTATGAAAATATAGCATATACAACTTTGTACAGTACATCATCCTATCTAATAAAGAGGGAATATACTAATTGACTCTCATGCTGTCACAAAGATGGTGGCACCCACAGCCAATAAGTAGGGATATGCTAATTGCCTGCCCCACCATGAAATATGGCAGCGCCCACAGCCACAAGATGGCGGCACCCAGTTCCCTCAGCCCCACTGGGGTGGCAGGTGTGCAGCAAGGCTGGGCTCACCCCCAGGCAGGCCCAACTGCTCCATGTGCCTGTCTCTGGAGTTTCCCAGTCCTCTCAGCCACCCAGCTATCCAGGGCTGGCCTGAGGTGCAGGCAAGCCCCGCAGTCATCTGCCCAGCTGTCCATGGCCACCCGAGGTTCAGGTAAGCAGGACTGGCTGAGGCTTGTGCTGCCAGCAGTGGCAGCAGCAGAGGTGTGATGGGGCATTGCCTTCTCCTGATCACTGGGTCACCTCCTGCCCCTAAAGGCTCCCAGACTTTGAGAGGGGTCAGGCTAGGCTGAAGGACCCCCCTCCTGTGCCTGAATTTTCATGCACAAGGCTTCTAGTACTTGATAATGATAATAAATTTCCATATTACTGGTTTATGAATTTACAATTTTTATTGTTATTTCAGAGTGTACTCTTTCTACTTAAAAAGTGTTTACTGTAAAACAATATGTCATGTTATGCTCATAAATATTTATGTTACTGTGTCTCTTAATTGCATAATTTTCTCTTGTGCATTATTTAATCTCATGTTATTTATAAGTTTCATGTAGCAGAAGTATAGTGTTTATAAAATCTACAGTATTGTATAGTAATGTTCTAGGCTTCATGTTCAATAACCATTCACTCACTCACCCAGTTCTCAAGCTACATTTATGATCAGTGCTCCACAGGTGTACCATTGTATATTTTTATACTATATTTTTACTCTATTTTTTCTATATTTATATATATTTAGGTACACAAGTACCATTATGTTACAAGTGTGTACAGTAGTCAGCACAGTAACATGCTGTACAGTTTTGTAGCCAGGAGCAACAGGCCTAGGTGTGTAGTTCGCTTGACCATCTATGTTTGTGTCAGTGTGTACTCTCTGATATTTGTACAATAATAAAAAAACCTAACAATGGATTTTTCAGAATGTATCCTTATTGTTAATGATGCATTACTATAGATAGTTTTATAAGCAAGTCAGGATATGATTGTGGGAGAAAGCTGAGAAAGGAAGCATAAACTAAAGAGGAGGAGAAAGAACCACAAGACATTTAGGAACAGGCAGGCAGAATTAAATTTGTAAAGAATTTTAGGAAAAAGATTTTACATTGTGTCCTCAATGGGTTAGCTAATGATTTGTAATTTGTACATTAACTTCCTAGTCTGGCCTATGCTTTTTTATTTTTAATTGAAATTTTTGTTTTTCTTTTTTTAAAATTCTCACTCAAGGATATATTTTAAAATTGATTTTAAAGAGAGAGGACTGGAGAAATGGGGAGAGATAGAAAGAAACATTAATGTGAGAGTGAAATATCAACCAGTTGCCTCCCATACATGCCCTGACTGGGGATAAAACCCACAATCTTTTGGTATTTGGGAAGATACTCCATCCACCTGAGCCACCAGCCAGGGCTTTATAGAACTTCTTCATTGTACTTATTTTATAAAAGCAATTACCTATATTTTAATGTATATGGATTTTATAAACTGGTTTTATTAAGTAAATAACTTCTTTAGTAAAATAAAATAACTTTTGCATTTAAATTGGATTGCTCAAACCCTAATATAAATATATAGTTTAAAAAGAAATTTTGAATTTCATGTTTATATAGCTCTAAAAAATCTATAAAGAAATTCATTGGACGAATGACTTTGATCTTTGACTTAGCAAAGAAAAGATAACCAGAAGGGGGAAAAAATGGACCAATTGTACTTTGAAATTCCTTGCTCTATCTCATCTTTCCATATTTTAACCATGGCAATGAGAAGTTAGTTTGAGAAATGTTATTTAATTATATAGAATTTAACCTATGTGGATTTTATGGCTTTTAAAAATACATAAATTTCTTTTGAAGATTTTCATTTTATAAAGGGTTTAAACATTTAAAATTAGCTGTGCAACTAAAAATATCATGATATATTTTAAAACATTTTTTAATTACAGAAAGAAGTCTCCATCCAAAGAGCTTAAAATAGAAGAGTTCCTTAAAGCCCAGGTAATACACTCTCTTTATGACTCTAAATTTGATAAATAAGTGCTCTAATAATTATATGTATAGATAGATAGTATTAGTATGCATATGAATATAAGTGAGTCTATCTATCTGTGTATATAAGTGTAATGAAGTTCTACCTAAGATATTCTTTCTTGTTGATTGACTCTTCTCAGTTTCACAAATAAAATGTAAATCTAAGCATGTTTATTGTCAAGGTTATGAAAATTATGGTTTACTTAACCACAGGCAATATCATGAAGGAAAGAATATCATATTGGTAGTCAACAGGGACTTACTAGTTACTGGCATTGGACAAGTCCCTTTTTTTCTGGACCTAAGAAAATATTCATTAACTAGAGGCCCAGTGCATGAAATTAATGCATAGGGGTTGTGGGGAGTTGTCCCTCAGCCATGCCTGTCTCCTCTCACAATCTGGGATCCTTAGGGTATGGTCTCTAGGCCTGGCCGTTGATCAGGGCCAATTGGGCTTTCCTTTACCAGCTTCTGGCACCGTCACTGCCACTGCTGGACATCTGTGAGGCACTGCCCCCCATTCCCTGCCACTGGTCACCTTCTGTGGACAACAGGCATGGGGTGCAATAGCTTGGCAGGCCTGGGACTCCCTCTGTGGGATGATTGGTTGCAGGGCTTCATAATCAATAACCCCACAGATGGAGGCCCTACCCACCTGGCTGGGCTCCGCCATGCAGAGGGTGGCCTGGGCCTCCCTCTTTGGGGCAATAGATCGATTGCTAAAAGTATTATATATGTATCCTTTTCCCACAATTGGTTATGCTAATATACATGTGTACAAGTCCTTTGGTTGATTTCTAATACCCTCCTCCCCTGAACCTTTTCTCTAGATCTACTTTTGTTCATCAGTTTATGTTGATCATTATATCCCATTATGAGTGAGATCATGTGATATTTATCTTTTTCTGACTGGCTTGTTTAGCATAATGTCTCCAGTTCCATCCATGCTGTTGCAAATGGAAAAAATTCCTTCTTTTTTATAGCGGCACAGTATTCCATTGTAGAGATGTACCACAGTTTTTTAATCCACTCATCTGCTGATGGGCACTTAGGCTGGTTTCAAATCTTAACTATTATAAATTGTGCTGCTATGAACAGAGAGGTGTATATATCCTTTCTGATTGGTGTATCTGGTTTCTTGGGATACAGTCCTAGAACTGGGATTACTAGAAATGGGAGTTCCATTTTTAACTTTTTAAGGAAATGCCATACTGTTTTTCACAGTGGCTGTACCATCTGCATTTCCATCAGCATTGCATGAGGGTTTCTTTTTTCTCCATATCCTTCCCATCACTTATTTGTCGATTTGTTGATGATAGCCATTCTGATAGGTGTGAGATGGCACCTCATTGCTGTTTTGATTTGCATCTCTCTGATAATTAGTGACTGAGCATGTTTTCATGTCTCTTGGCCTTCTCTATGTCCTCTTTAGAAAGTGTCTATTTAGATCTCTTGCCCATTTTTGATTAGATTGTTTATTTTCCTTTTGTTAAGTTGTATGAGTTCCCTGTAAATATTGGGAACTCATACAACTTAAAAAAAGTTGAAATAGCATTGGCAAATACGTTCTCCCATGCAGGGAGCTTTCTTGTTGTTTTGTTGTTGGTTTCTTTTGCTTTGCAAAAGCTTTTTATTTTGATGTAGTCCCATTTGTTTATTTTCTCTTTAGTTTCCATTGCCTTAAGAGCTCTATCGGTAAAGATATTGCTATGACATATGTCTGATATTTTGCTGCTTATGGAATCTTCCAAGATTTTCATGGTTTCCTGCTTTATATTTAAGTCCTTTAACCCGGTGGTTAGCAAACTGTGGCTCGTGAGCCATATGTGGCTCTTTGCCCCCTTGAGTGTGGCTCTTCCACAAAATACCATGGCTCAGGCGAGTCTATTTTGAAGAAGTGGCATTAGAAGAAGTTTAAGTTAAAAAAATTTGGCTCTCAAAAGAAATTTCAATCATTGTACTTGATATTTGACTCTGTTGACTAATAAGTTTGCCAACCACTGCTTTAACCATTTTGAGATTGTTTTTTTTTAATATGGTGTAAGTTGGTGATCTAGTTTCATTTTTTGCCCGTATCTGACCAATTTTCCCAGCACCATTTATTGAAGAGACTGTCTTGACTCCAGTTTATGCTCTTGCCTCATTTGTCAAATATTAATTGGGAATAATGGCTTGGGTCTATTTCTGGGTTGTCTGTTCTGTTCCATTGGTCAATATGTCTGATCTTGTTCCAGTACCAGGCAGTTTTGAGAACCATTGCTTGGTAATATAGCTTGATATCTGGTATTGTGATTTTTTTTCTCAGGATTGCTATGGCTACTCAGGGTCTTTTTTATTCCAGATGAATTTTTGGAGAGTTCATTATTCTTGATCTGTGAAATTTGCCATTGGTATTTATTGGGGATTACATTGAATCTATAAATTACTTTGGGTAGTATGGACATTTTAATGATGTTGATTCTATCAATTCATGAACACATTCTTCCTTTTGTTTATGCCTTCTTCTATCTGTTTTTTCAATGTCCTATTGTTTTCTGAGTACAGGTCTTTTACGTCATAGGTATCTTAAATTTTTTGGTGCAATAGTAAATGGGATTGTGTTTGTAGTTTCTCTTTCTCTGTGTTCATAATTGGTGTATAAAAAACCATAAATTTCTGGGTGTTAATTTTGTACCCTGCTATATTGATGAATTCAATAATTAAGTCTAGTAGTTTTTTGATGGTATATTTAGGGTTTTCTATGTACAGTATTATGTCATCTGGGAATAATGACAGTTTTACTTCTTTTCCAAATTGGATGCCTTTTATTTCTTTTCTTTCTTTTTCTTTTTTTTTTGGTCTGATCGCTATGGCTAGCACTTCCAGTACTATACTGAACAGGAGTAGTGAAAGTGGGCCTCCTTATATTATTCCTGTTCTTAGGGGAAATGGATTTAGTTTTTGCCCATTGAGTATGATGTCAGCTGTATGTTTGTCATATAAAGCTTTTACTATAATTAGATATGATCACTCTATTCCCACTTTGCTGATTATTTTTATCAAGAAAGGGTGTTGGATTTTGTCAAATACTTTTTCTGCATTGATTAATATGGGTATGTGATTTTTGTCTCTCAGTTTATGTGATGTATCATATTTATTGGTTTTCGGATATTGTACCATCCTTGCATCCCCAGAATACATTCCACATGGTTATGGTGTATGATGTTTCTAATGTAATGCTGGATCTGATTTGCTAAAATGTTGTTGAGGATTTTATCATCTTTGTATATCAAGAATATTGACCTGTAGTTCTCTTTTATTTGTGGTGTCTTTATCTAGTTTTGGAGTTAGGGTAATGCTGTCTTCAAAGAAAGAGCTTGGAAGTGTGCTTTCTCTTCAATTTTTTGAAGTAATCTAAGGAGGATAGGTTTCAGTTTTTCTTTGAATGCTTGTTAGAACTTCTTTGTAAAACAATCTGAACCAGGGATTTTGTTTGCTGAAAGAGTTTTGATTACTGTTTCAATTTCCTCAATAGTTATCAGCCTATTCAGGTATTTTATTCTTCTTGATTCAATGTTGGGAACTTGTATGTTTCTAAGAATATGTCCATTTCAACTATGTTGTACATTTTGTTGGAATAGAGTTGTTTGCAGTATTTTTTCATAAAATTTTATATTTCGGTGGGGTTGGTTGTTACTTCACCGCTTTCATTTTTTATTTTGTTTATTTGGATCCTCTCTCTTTACTTCTTGGTGAGCCTCCAGGAGAGGTTTATCTTTTCAAAAATAAGCTCTTGGTTTTGTTGATCTTTTAAATTTTTTTAAATTTTTGTCTCTATGTTATTTATTTCCACTCGGATATTTATTATTTCCTTTATTCTGTTTACATGGGATTTTCTTGTTATTTTCATCATTCTCTGAGTTACAGAGTGGATAGTTTATTACAATTTTTAATTTTATTTATTTAAATATATTTTTATTGATTTTTTACAGAGAGGGATAGAGAGTTAGAAACATCGATGAGAGAGAGACATCGATCAGCTGCCTCCTGCACACCCACTACTGGGAATGTGCCCGCAACCAAGGTACATGCCCTTGACAGGAATCGAACCTGGGACCTTTCAGTTCACAGGCCAATGCTCTATCCACTGAGCCAAACCGGTCTTGGCTATTTTTTATTTTTTGAGGCAGGCCTGTAGAGCTATGAATTCCCTCTGAAGTGTTCTTTCACTGTATCCCATAAGTTTTGGATTGTTGTGTTTTCGTTGTCATTTTTACCAGGATTCTTTTTATTTCTTCTTTGATCTCTTTGGTAACCCAATTATTGTTTAATAGCATTCTATTTAGCCTCCAAGTGTTTGATTTCTTTTCATTGTTTTAATTATAGTTGATTTCTTATTTTATGGTATTGTTATCTGAGATGGTGTTTGATATGTTTTCAATCTTCTTGAATCTGAAGAGACTTTGCCTGTGTCCCAATATGTGGTCTACCTTTGAAAATGTCCCTATCTTTGAGAAGAATGTATATTTTGTAGCTTTGGAGTGAAATGTTCTGAAGATGTTAATTAAGTCTATGTGATTTAGTGAGTCATTTAGGATTGGTGTTTCTTTGCTGATTTTTCATTTGGAGGATTTATCCAATGGTGTCAATGGGATATTAAAGTCCTCTATTATGACTGCATTGTCATTGATATTTCCCTTGATATCTTCTAGAAGTTTTTTTTTTATGTATTTGAGTGCCCCTGTGTTGGTGCATATATGTTTACCAAGGTTATATCTTATTGTTGAATTGCTCTTTTTAGTATTATGAGGTATTTAGTATTTCTTATCTCCTGTTATACATTCACTCTCAGGTCTAATTTGTCAGATTTAAGTATTGCTTTCCCAGCTCTTTTTTCATTTTCATTCATCAGAAAAATATTTTCTCATCCCTTTACTATTAATCTGTATGAATCCTTTATTTTGAGGTAGGCCTTTTGTAGTCAACAGATATATGGGTCATGTTTTCTTATTTACTCAGCTACCTTATGTTTTGATTTAAGGGTTAATCCATTTATATTTAAGGTTATTATTATAATTATTATTTATTTATTTATTTATTAAATATTTTTATTGATTTCAGAGAGAGGAAGAGAGAAGGAGGGAAGAATAGAAATATTAAAGATGAGAGAGAATCATTGATCAGTCTCCTCCTACACAACCCCTCAGTGTCCTGACAGGGAATCAAACCATGACCTTCTAGTTTTTGGGTTGATGCTTGACCACTGAGCAACACTGGCTGGGCTCATTGTTAAGTTTTAGATTCTCACTTGTTTCAGAAAACAGATAAGAAAAAATTTCTTATGTTAGGTTTACATTTTCCAAAGACTTATTTTTTGTTTTCTTTTATTTTTTATCAATATATTAACAATAATTTTGAAGTAGAGGTGAAAATATAATTTTAGTTTTCATGATAAACCTACAAAAGTCATTTTCTTTTATTTTGTTTTACATTTTTTAAATTAATTTTTATACATATCTCCCCATTGCCCCCCCTCCCTCCCAGGCATACCCCAACCCCCCAGTGTCTATGTTCATTGGTTATGATTATATGCATAGATACAAGTCCTTTGATTGATCTCTTATCTACCTCACCTAACTTTAATCTTCCTGCTATAATTTCACAGTCTGTTTGAAGCTTTACTGTCTCTGTATCTGTCCTTTTGTTCATCAGTTTATAATGTTCTTTATTATCCCCCCAATGAATGCGATCATGTGATGCTTCTCCTTCATTGACTGGCTTATTTCACTAAGCATAAGGCTCTCCAGTTCCAACCAGGTTGCTGCAAATGGTAAGAATTCCTTCTTTTTAATGGTGCATCCATTGTGTAGATGTACCACAGTTTTCTGATCCACTCATCTGCTGACGGGCACCTAGGCTGTTTCCAAATTGTGGCTATTGTAAATTGTGCTGCTATGAACATAGGGGTACATAAATCCTTTCTGATTGGTGTTTGTAATTTCTTAGGATAAATTCCTAAGAATGGTATTACAGGGTCAAATGGGAGATCCATTTTTAGTTTTTTGAGGAAACTCCATACTGTTCTCCACTGTGGCTGCACCAGTCTGCATTCCCACCAACAGTGCACAAGGGTTCCTTTTTCTCCGCATCCTCGCCAACACTTGTCGTTTTTTGATTTGTTGATGATTGCCATTCTGACAGGTGTAAGATGGTATCGCATTGTCATTTTGATTTGCATCTCTCGGATGATTAATGACTTTGAACATGTTTTCATGTGTCTCTTGGCCTTCCTTCTGTCGTCTTTTGAAAAGGTTCTATTTAGATCAGTTGCCCATTTATTTATTGGATCCTTCATCTTCCTTTCATTAAGTTGTAGAAGTTGGTTGTAGATTTTGGAGATTAAACCTTTATCAGTGATAGCATTTGCAAATATGTTCTCCCATGCATTGATCTTTCTTGTTGTTTTGTTGATGGTTTCTTTTGCTGTGCAAAACCTTTTTATTTGGATGTAGTCCCATTTGTTTATTTTTTTTTTACCTTCCATTGCCTTTGGAGCAGTATCAGTGAAGAAGTTCTTTCGGCATATATCTGAGATTGTGCTGCCTGTGGATTCCTCTAGTATTTTTATGGTTTCCCTTCTAATGTTTAAGTCCTGTATCCATTTTGAGTTTATTTTTGTATTTGGTGTAAGTTGGTGGTCCAGTTTCAATTTTTTGCATGTATCTGTCCAATTTTCCCAACACCATTTATTGAAGTGGCTATCTTGGTTCCATTGTATGTTCATGCCTCCTTTGTCAAATATTAATTGAGCATAGTGGTTTGGGTGGATATCTGGGTTCTCTATTCTATCCCATTGATCTATATGTCTGTTCTTGTGCCAGTACCAGGCTGTTTTGAGAACAGTTGCTTTGAAGTATAGCTTAAAGTCTGGTATTGAGATCCCACCTACTTTATTCTTTTTTCTCAGAATTGCTGTAGCTATCCGTGGTCTTTTTTTGTTCCAGATGAATCTATGAAGAATTCTTTGTAGGTCTGTGAAATATGTCGTTGGTATTTTAATGGGTAGTACGTTGAATCTGAAGATTGCTTTGGGTAGTATGGACATTTTAATGATGTTGATTCTCCCAATCCATGAGCATGGTATGCTCTTCCATCTGTTAACATCTTCCTCTATCTCTTTTTTCAGTGTCCTGTAGTTTTCTGCATAAAGGTCTTTTACCTCTTTAGTTAGGTTTATTCCTAGGTATCTTAATTTTTTTGGTGCGATGGTAAATGGGATTCCTTTTTTAGTTTCTCTTTCTATAATTTCACTGTTAGTGTATAGAAATGCCACAGACTTCTTAGCATTAATTTTGTATCCTGCTACATTGCCAAATTTATTAATTAAGTCAATTAGTTTTGGTTTTTTATGTACAATATCATGTTATCTGCAAATAAGGACAGCTTTACTTCTTCTTTTCCAATTTAGATGCCTTTTATTTCTTCTTGTTGTCTAATTGCAATGGCTAATACTTCCAGTACTATGTCGAACAGGAGAGGTGAGAGTGGGCATCCCTGTCTTGTTCCTGTTCTTAGGGGAAATGGTTTTAGTTTTTGCCCATTGAGTATGATGTTAGCTGTGGGTTTATCATATATGGCTTTTATGATGTTGAGGTATGATCCTTCTATTCCCACTTTGCTGAGAGTTTTTATCAAGAAAGGATGTTGGATTTTGTCAAATGCTTTTTCTGCATCAATTGATATGACTATGTGATTTTTATCTCTCAATTTGTTTATGTGATGTATCACATTTATTGATTTGTGGATATTGAACCATCCCTGCATTCCTGGGATGAATCCTGCTTGGTCATGGTGTATGATCTTTCTGATGTACTGCTGGATCCGGTTTGCTAGAATTTTGTTGAGGATTTTGGCATCTATGTTCATGAGAGATATAATTCTCTTTCATTGTGTTGTCTTTATCTGGTTTTGGTATTAGGGTGATGCTGGCTTCATAGAAGGTGTTTGGTAGTATTCCTTCTTCTTGAATGTTTTTGAATAGTCTGAGGAGGATAGGTTTTAATTCTTCCTTGAATGTTTGGTAAAACTCTCCTGTGTAGCCATCTGGTCCCAGCCTTTTATTTGCCGGAAGCTTTTTGATTACTGCTTCAATTTCTTCCATAGTTATTGGACTATTGAGATGTTTGGCTTCCTCCTTATTGAGTTTTGGGAGGTTATATTTTTCGAGGAAAATGTCCATTTCTTGCAGGTTGTCCAATTTGTTGGAATAGAGTTGTTCATAGTATTTTTTAACAATCCTTTGTATTTCCACAGGGTCTGTTGTTATTTCTCCTCTTTAATTTCTGAATTTGTTTATTTGGGTCTTCTCTCTTTGCTTCTTGGTGAGCCTGGCTAGGGGTCCATCAATCTTGTTTATCCTTTCAAAGAACGAACTTTTTGTTTTGTTGATCTTTTGAATTGTTTCTTTGGTCTCCAAGTTGTTTATCTCTGCTCTGATCTTCACTATTTCCTTCCTTCTGAGTACACTGGGCTTTTCTTGCTGCTCACGTTCTAGCTCTTTTAGTTTTAGGTTTAGGTGATTTATTACCATTGTTTCCTGTTTTTTGTAGTAGGCTTGTAGGGCTATGAACTTCCCTCTCAAGACTGCTTTCACTGTGTCCCATAAATTTTGTATTGTTGTGTTGTCATTGTCATTTGTTGCCATGATGTTTTTTATTTCTTCCTTGATCTCTCTCGTTACCCAGTCGTTGTTTAAAAGCATGTTGTTTAGACTCCATGTGTTTGATTTCTTTCTATTGTTTTTATTATAGTTGATTTCCAGTTTTATGCCACTGTGATCTGAGAAAATGCTTGATATGATTTCTATCTTCTTGAATTTGAAGAGACTTTTTTTATGACCCAACATATGATCTATCTTTGAAAATGACCCATGTGCACTGGAGAAGAATGTATATTCTGTGGCTTTGGGGTGAAATGTTCTGAAGATGTCAATTAATTCCATCTGGTCTAGTGAGTCATTTAGGATTGATGTTTCTTTGCTGATTTTTTGTTTAGAGGATTTGTCCAGTGGTGACATTGGGTATTAAAGTCTCCTACTATGATTGTATTGCTGTCAATCTCTCCCTTAATATCCTCCAAGAGTTTTTTTATGTATTTAGGTGCTCCTATGTTGGGTGCATATATGTTTACCAGAGTTATTTCTTCTTGTTGGATTGTTCCCTTTAGTATTATGAAGTGGCCTTCTTTATCTCTTGTTATGTCCTTCACTTTGAGATCTAATTTGTCAGATATAAGTATTGCAACCCCAGCTTTTTTTTCATTTCCATTTGCCTGAAATACCATGTTCCATCCCTTCACCCTCAATCTGTGTGCATCTCTTTTCCTAAGATGGGTTTCTTGCAGACAGCAGATATATGGATCATGTTTTCTTATCCAATCTGTTACCCTATGTCTTTTGATTGGAGCATTTAATCCGTTTACATTTAAAGTTATTATTGATAAGTACTTATCTGTTGCCATTTTTAGTCCTTACCCCCAAGTTCCTTCTTCGCTTCTCTTTCTTTTTATTACAGCAGACCTTTTAACATTTCTTGCATTGCTGGTTTGGTGGTAATATATTCCCTTAGTCCTTTTTTGTCTGTGAAGCTTTTGATTTCACCTTCAATTTTGATTGAGAGTCTTGCAGGGTACAGTATTCTTGGATTCAGACCCTTCCTTTGCATGACTTTGTATATTTCATTCCATTCTCTTCTGGCCTGACGAGTTTCTGTTGAGAAGTCAGTAGCTAGTCTTATGGGGGTTCCTTTGTAGGTAACTTTCTGTTTCTCTCTGGCTGCTTTTAAGATTCTTACTTTGTCGTCGGTGTTTGCCAATTTAATTATAATGTGCCTCGGTGTCGGTTTGTTGGGGTTCATTTTGCTTGGGACTCTGTGAGCTTCTTGGATTTGTGTGGGTTTTTTCTTTTCTATATTGGGGAAATTTTCTGTCATTATTTCTTCAAACACGTTCTCTAATCCTTGTTCAGTTTCCACTCTTTCTGGAACCCCAATTTTGCGGATGTTATTTTGTTTCATGTTATCCCAAAGTTCCCTTAGACTCTCCTCTTGCTTTTTAACTTTTTTTTCTAGAAGCTGCTGTACTTGGGTATTTTTTCCTACCGTGTCTTCTAGCTCACTGATGCTATCCTCTGCTTCTTCTAGTCTACTTTTGATACTTTCTATTGTGTTCTTTATAGCAGTGATGTCATTATTCATTTCTTCTTGTTTATTCTGCACCTCCTCTAGTTTCTTCTGCGTTTCTTCTTCATGCTTCTTCACCTCCTCTAGGCTCTTACTCATATTGTCAAATTTGTCTTCCATTCTTTTCAACCACATTATGATAATTTCTCTGAACTCTTTCTCCGTTAGGCTTATTTGTGGTTCTATTTCGTTTACTTCCTTTTCTGGTGAAACCTGCCTTTCTGTCTTTTGTGGGCTGTTTCTTTTTCTGCCCATGGTCTTTCTTCTCTGGGTGTCTGGTTACGTAGTGCTCTCTTCTATGTTGATTGAAAGGCACAAACTACAACACGACCAGGTACAGCACACAAGGCACTGAGTAGAGATGTATTCAAGATGTTAATAATCACAAATAAGGTGACCACCAACGAAGGGTAAATTAGGGGTAAATAGAGAAAGAAGAAGGGGAAAATGAGGAAGAAAGTAAAGAAAGAAGTGCCAAAATCAAATTGGGAGAGTGAGAAAAAAAAGATAAATAAATGAACAATAAAATAATAAAATAAAAAGGAGAAAAAGGAGAAGGAAAGAGGAAGAGAAAAAAGTCAGAGAGAAAAGAAAGTGTATAAGAGAGAAAAGAGGAACAAAATATAGATGTCAGGAGACAACTCCAATAGAACAGTCACTAATCCCAATAAAGGCCAGCAACCAGTACCTAGAGATTAATGCAAATTGCAAATAGCAACTGGTATCGAGGGAGATGAGGGAAAAGAGAGGTAGAAAACAAAGCAAGCAAAAAGCAAAATAAAACAAGTAGAATAAACTAAAACAGTCTCTCAAAAAAAAATTTCAAAAAATAGATATAATCACTTTTCAGGCAAATAGCAACAAAAGGACATAGAGAAAAAACAACTTTTTGGCTAGTGCAGAAAAGAGGGGAGAGGTTTGTGTGGACTTGTAGTAGGGGTTTGAAATTAGATATATAAATGGGGTGAAATTTTAACCAGGTAAAGAGAAAAATAGGGAGAATCAAAAGTTGGAAAAGGGAAAGAGAAACAAGACAGCAAAATGGGGAAAGTTAGGAGGAAAGTGTTGGCATAAAGGTGGAGTTGAGTTGGAGTAAAATTATGCTAAAGGGAAGATGAAAATAGAATGTAGAACTCTAATCCCGAAATAAAATAAAGAGAAAACAAAATGACACTTTTTTTTCCAAAAACGGTAAAGTTCTAGTAGTAATTAATAATACTAGTTTAAAACAAAAATGTAATCATTATAAAGGTAAAATCAATTGAGGCAGAAAGAAAAAAAATTCTTTTAATTAAAATATGTGAAAATGAAAAATAAAGAATTAAAAATTTAAAAAAAGAAAAAAAGGGAAAATAAAAAAAAAAGAAGAAAAATAGAATGGTCCTTTACTTCCACTATTATTCTGCTTGGCACTCCTGTTTCCCAGTAAGGGAGGTATTGCAGTTCCTTGTGTTCCCCTCTTGGCATTTTAATCTCTTTATTTTCTTGTGGTTATGCGAGAGTCAATTTGTGTGTCATCCATTGGGTGGCAGTGTTTCGGAATTGATCTCTGAGACAAAGCACAGGATCTCTCTAGGCTGTGCTCAGATCCTGCTACTCTGTGGTTCCCAAAACCAGTTTGGGGGGTTTTGCAGCCTGTACACTGCAATAACTCCCAGGTTGTCCCTGTGCCCCAGAGGAAAAAAAAAAAAAAGAGTCGTTTCCCGGAGCTCTCCTCTGTCAACAGCTCAGAGGGTCTGCCTTCACACTCAGGGATCACGCCCTGACCACCTTCTCGGACCTCTCCAGAGGCAGCTTTCCCGCAGCCCGGCTTCCACAGTGCGCGTCTCTGCCCTGTGGGGGTAGGAGACCGCCCCCGGCCCAGGCTAAGTCTGACCCTTCCGCGCGCACCTTGTGGATCTCTGAATCCTCCGCCTGTGCGTCTGTGCCGCCTGGGAAGCCGCGCTCTGGGTCCTGGCTGCTCTGTGGGTGCCTCCGTCAGCCGCAGCTTTCAAACCTCGGCAGACATCCACCTCCCCCTTAAGTCAGGCGCAATCTGACCTTTCCGTGTGCTCTGTGGCTCTCTGATTCTGCCACGTGTCTGCGCCGATTGGAGAGCGGAGTTCTGGGTCCCCGGGTCCCTGGCTGCTCGATGGGTGCCCAGCCGAAGGCTTCAGAGCGCCGCAGACATCCACCTCCCACTGCAAGATGGCTCGGGCTCCGCGTTCGCGCTGGTGGCTCCAGCGGACAAAAACCCCGTGGCAGTGGGGCTGCCTGGCCGGGAGAGCCCCTTCCAGCAGTTCCCCGCCTTCCCCTGGAGGACAACTGACTCCTAGCTTGCCAACAAACACTCCCAACTCTCAGCCGCTCTCTCTCCCTCTGCCCAGCGACAAAGCTCCAGACGCGTCCGTCTACTCCGCCGCCATTTTCTGGTCACCTTAAGGTTATTATTGATAGGTACTTGTTTATTGCCATTTTTATTCTTTATGCCTGTGTTTCTTTTCTACTTCCTATTTCTTATTTTTATAGCACCCACTCCAGGCCTTCACTACCCTATTGTCTGTGTCCATGGGTTATCTATACAAGTTCATTAGTTTGATCTCTTCCCACCCAACCTCCTCTGCCTTTTCTTTGAGTTTTGACAGCCTGTCCCATGCTTCTATGCCTCTGGATCTATTTTTGTTCATTAGTTTATTTTGTTCATTAGATTCTACATATGAGGAAGATCATGTGACTGGCTTATTTCACTTAGCATAATACTCCCTTGGGCCACCCATGCTGTCCTTAGTCTATTCATACTATTCTAACAAAATATTAGAGACTGGATAATTTATAGGCAAGATAAATTTATTTTCAACAGTTCTAGGGGCTGAAAGTTTGAGATCAGAGTACCAGCATGGTGGGGTAAGAGCCTCTTCTTGGTTGAAGACTTCTCATTCTATTTCTGTATGACAGAAAAGGCAGGGGAAGTCTCTCAAACCTCTTTTATAAGGAAATTAGTCTCATTCATAAGGGCTCTGCTCTCCTGAACTAATTATCTCTCAAAGGTCCCACTTTGTAATACTATCACACTGGGCATTAAGATTTCAATATATGAATTTATTTTAGGACACAAACATTAAGACCATAATAGGTAACAAAATAACATAGACTGGGTGGCTTAATTAACAAACATTTATTTCTCACATTTCTAGTGACTCACAAATCCAAGATTAAAGCACCATCTTCACATAGAAGAAAGGCAAAGCAACTCTCTGGAGTCTCTTTGAGAAGGTTGCTAATCCCTTTAGTAAGGGCTCTACCCTCATGACCTAATCATCTCCCTAAAGTCTTCATCTGTATACACCATCACATTAGGTATTAGATTTCAATTTATGAAAATTTTTTTTGGAGGGACATAAACATTCAGTCTGTAACAGCTAGTGAGTGTCAAATTATTTTTTTATGAATTTAAAGTAAAAACTTTCTATAGATATAATTTTTTCTGATGAAGGTCTATGAATTTAATGAGAGTTTTAAAAGACTTTCTCTCTCCTCCAAAACTCCTTTATAAATCATTACTGGTCTAGGCCATTTTACAGAGATCAATAAAAGTTTAAAAAAGTGACTTGCTTAGTGTTAGAGAACAAAGTAATAGAGAAATCTGAACTGCAAACATGGAGTCCTGCTCAGAATTTGCAACATGTGAGAATATATTGTTTTGCTCCCTCTATCAAGCATGGATAATAGAATCAGTTGGCATTGTTACCTATCTGCCCAAGTAATTTAATGCTTATGAGGTGCTTAATAAGACATATAAAACTGTCTTTTAGTTTTTAAATTAACTAGTTCTTTTGTTTACCTGTAACATTTAAAGTATGTAGATAAAACAGTCCATTTGGATCCTAGGCTATCTTTATGTTGTATAAATTGTACCTTGAACAAGGGCGGGGGGTGGTAAGACAAAAGTGGGTATTGAAATCCAACCCATGGTTTACTTGCCAACTGTACATCCTAGCATAGGGCTGTATTTGCTTGAAAGAAGGCTCCTTTTTTCTAATTCATCAAAGATGCCATATACACTAGTAGCCCACATAAAAATGATACAATTTTTTTAAATTCTATTAAATGTTGATTTTCAGATTATTTGTTAGAAAAATAGAATATATTTCAAGTAAGTGGGTGATTAGCTGCTTAATCATATGGATATAAGAAAAGATGTGCATTTTTGAATTGTTTCTGTCCATTTTAGCCTCATATTATGGTGTTTCTCTTACAAACTATTTTCCATGTATATTATTGGGGTTCCTTCTTTTACTCAAAAGCCCATAATTCTGAGATAGATTCCTTCAGTATTTTCCACACTTCAATTTTCTAACCTCACTGCCTTTTATAACTTCCACTAACAGATTATCTGCCATTCTTCAGTCTTCACCTGTAGACTTCTGGCTATTTTTCTGGTCTTTACTAAATGTAGTCTTCACCACACTTTCAGCTTCTGCTCACCTGAAGAACCCAAAGCCAGTGCCACATGGTTTAAGTTTTTGTTGTTTCACCACCCCACTTCCAGGTATTTCTATTGCTTCATATCAAACTACCCCCAAATTTAGTGGCTTAAAAACAATAATGCCATTATTTCTCACAATTCTTTGGTTTGCTGACTCAGCTGGGCAGTATCTCTATTTGATGTCACGTCGGCTAATGCCATGTATATTGATACATTCAGGTGCGAACTCAGCTGGAGTTGGAAAGTTCAAGATAATTTTTCTCACTTGTCAGATTTCCCATCATGCAGTAATTTATCCCAAACTTATATACATGGTGGCTGGACCCAAGAAGGCAAAAACAAAAACAATAAGCTTACTACAAACTGAGATCATAAGTCCTTGAAGTTTTTTACAACATTCTGTAAAGAAGTTGTAAGGCTAGCCCATATTCAAGAGGAGAAGTGGCATGGAATAGATAAAGTTACTGGTGACCATTTGTGGAAATAATACAATTTTTGTAAATGTTCTAATGACATAAAGTAATGTACATTTTCTATTGCTTTGTATGCCAGTTAACTTTTCTTAAATAACAAATTACAAATTGATTTAAAACAGCAGATATTTGGAGGGGGGCATATGTAATAGTAACAATAAAAAAATGAAGTAAAAAAAATAAAGCAATGAAGGAGATACAACCCCCCCCCCCCACACACACACACAATATCAGATATTCATTATTTCTCTTAATGGCTGGATAAGTGTTCTCTCTGGGCAGGCTTGGGTTGAGTGGTCTAAGATAGCTTTATTTACATGTATGGGGTCCTAGCTGGGACATCTAGGATAGTTAGGCCCTCTTTACAGTCTGATCTTACAAAAGACTATCCCTAAAAGTTTACTTTATAGTAGGATTATCAGTAGCAAGAGAGTCAAAGCTGGAAGACTGCTGAGAGTTAAGCTCAAACCTCAGATATTGTGCCATTTGCATTATTGTATCCTATTGGCCAAAGCAAGTCCTAGCCAGCTCAGTTTCAGGGAGTGAAGAAATTTACTTCACCTTTGATCAGAGCTACTGCAAAGAATTTATGACCATTTGTAGGCTATCACAGGAGAGTATGTATTCTCTTTTTCATTCTTTCTCACTTCTCTTCTTCTCTCATTATAAAATTTAATTAAATCTAGGTTTGTTTCATTATTTTAATTCTCTATATATTTATTAGTTAGAAACTAGGCTAGACTGCTACATAAAGAGACCCCATAAAATTCGATAGCTCAAACAAAATAGAATATTATTTATCTCTAATGGAAAGTTTGGGTAGATGTGGATATAATAGGTTGATGTTTTCTGGAACCTTGTTTCTTTATTTTTTGCTCTCATTTATCATTGAAATTTAGAAATTTTACAAGATTTTAATTTTTACTTAGGTCAAGGAAGTATTGTTTTTTCCTAGTTATTTATTATTTATCTTTCTTCTGCCTTTTATCCCTCTGGAACTTTGTTTTCTGGAACAGTTTGACTCTGATGTGTGGGCACCATTTTCTTTTCTTTTTATTATTATTACTAGAGTCCTGGTGCATGAAATTCACGCACGGGGGAGGGGGGGCATGGGAAGGTTGTCCCCTCAGCCCAGCCTGGACCCTCTCCAATCCAGGACATCCTCTCACAATTCGGGATAGCTGGCTCATAACTGCTCACCTGCCTGCCTGCCTGATTACTCCTAACTTCTGCCCCCCTCCACCTGCCTGGTCACCCCTTAGTGCTTCCCTGCCAGCCTGGTTGCCCCCAACTGTCCCTTCTCCCCCACCCCACCAGCCTGGTCACCCTCAACTGCTCCACCTCCACCTGACTGGTTTCCCCTTAGTGACTCCCCCACCAGCCTGCTCATTCCCAACTGTCCCCTATGCCAGCCTGGTCACCCCTAACTTCCGCCTGCCAGCCTGGCCACCCACAACTGGCCCCCCCACATTGGCCTGGTCACCTCCAAAAGCCCTCCTCACAAGCCCTGTTGCCCCCAACTGCCTTCCTCCCCCAGCATGTTTGTCCCTCATTGTCCCCACTGCCAGCCTGGTTGCCCCTCACTGCCCGCTCACCCCAGCCTGCTGTTCAGTCATTTGGTCATCCCTGGCTAATCCCCCTGCCAGCCTTGTAGCACCACCATACAGCCTGCTGTTTAGTTGTTACCATGAGGGTGTTGTGACCAATTTGCATATTACCCTTTTATTAGTATAGATTATTTTTAAAATATATTTTTATTGACTTTTTACATAGAGAAAGGGAGAGGGATAGAGAGTTAGAAATATTGATGAGAGAGAAATACACCAATCAGCTGCCTCCTGCACCACCCCTACTGGGAATCAAGTATGCAACCAAGGTACATGACCTTGGCTGGAATCAAACCCAGAACCTTTCAGTCCACAGCCCAACACTCTATCCACTGAGCCAAACTGGTTAGGGCTATTTTTATGCCTATATGCATACAAGTTCATTGATTGATTTCATCCCACACAACCTCCCTTGTCTTCCCTTTAAGGTTCAACAGTCTGTTCATGCTTCTATGACTCTGGATCTACTTTTGATCATTAGACCATTTTCTTTATATATATCAACTTAGAGTTTACTGAACAACTTGAGTATGTAAATTTCAGGAAATTTTCAACTATTTTTTCCAAGCCACTTTTTCTACTCTGTTCTCTCTGTCTCTGTCTCTCTCTCTGTCTCTGTCTCTCTCTCTCTCTTTCCCCCTCTCTCTCAATGCAATTACCTGTTAGTTATTTGATATTATTTCAAATGTTTTTCACCTTTATTCATTTTTTTCCTATCATTATTCTCTTTGTCTTTAGATACATATTTTATATGAATGGATCTTCAAATGATCTCACTCTATAGTGCCATATCCAATTTGCTCCCTTGTTCATCCATTACATTTTTAAATTCAGATGCTATGTTTTTCTATACTACAATTTATATTAGACTGCTTGTGTAGTTTCTATTTTATTCTGGGATTTCCATAATTTAATTCATTATGAACATATTTCCTTTTATTTTGGATACTAGAGTCATGGTACATGAAATGTGTGCACCGGTTGGTGGGAGGGGAGCCCCTCAGCTCATTCTGCACCCTCTCCACTCCTCAGTGGATGTCTGATTGTTCTTGCAATCCAGGACCATTGGCTCCTAACCGCTTGCCTGCCTGCCTGATCACCCCTAATCACCTCTGCCTGCCTGATCATCCATAACTACTCTCCTACCATCCTGATTGCCCTTAACTGATCCCCTGCTGGCCTGATAATCCCTAACCACCTCTGCCTTGCCCTACACCCCGGACCTGGGCTTTCCTCCCTCTAGCTGGCTGCAGGCAACCAGTACCCAGGCCAGCTTTTCCCAGGCTGGCAGCATCTTAGGGGACTGTGGGCAGGCAGCTTTGCCCGGGCTGCAGTTACAGACACCTGGGACCATGAGGTAGGCAGTTTGTCCCTCTTATGGGCTGCAGGTGCAGGTGCAGGTGCAGCCAATGGCACCTGGGACCATGGGGCATGTAGCTTGTCCATCTCCTGGGCTGCATCCCCAGCTGCTGCTACCTGGGATCATGGGGTGGGTGGCTTGTCCCTCTCCCTGGCCACAGCCTGGCTGCTCCCCATTCCTATCTTATGAGCTCATTTGTGCCTGTCTGGTCCCCATTCCTCTTTCCCCAGTGTTAAGTGTCTGAGTTATGGCTGATGGTGTGAAAGTGTGATGACTAGTTGAATATTAGCTCTTTATTATATAGGCTTGTTATAAGAGTTGCTTTACAATTTTTTAATTCTAAATTCCAGACTATGTTGGGATCAATCTCTGTGATTGTCTTTTATCTTAAGAGTAAGGATATTTTTTTATTTCTTCCAATGTCAAGTAATTATAAATTGTATCTTGGATATTGAGAAAGTCATGTTGAAATTCTGTATTCTGCTATATTCTTTCAATGATTGGTATTTTGTTTGTTTTGCTTTAATATATAATTAACATGATTTGATAGAAAATAAAAATTCTGTGTTTAGGCAGGCTCCTATGACATTTAATTTTTTTTTTTAGCTTTGGCTGAACTGCTTAGATTCTTCCCTATACATATGTGATTTAAGGGTTAGGGGGATATTTGGGCAGATATTATACAAACAATTTGGGGCTCCCTGTCTCCAGCTTTCTTCTTTGTGTGACTTTCTCCTAATATTTCTAGTGGCTGTGATTGCCCTGAACTCTCTCCTCTGGTTTGCAAAGTCTAAAAATCAGGAATTTTATCAGTTATTAGGTGCCTTACCTGGTTCAGCTAGGGTTTGCCCACAGACTAGGAGCCAAAACCCAAGAATATTAATACTCTTGGTCAACTTCTCTCAAGAATCTAACTATTCAACAATGGGATAGCTTTCAAATGTTAATATTTATGCAGTACTTGGTTCATAGTTTATGGTGGATATGTATGGCAGGGCTTATCTAGTGGGAATTTGCTCTGCTATGCCAGAGCAGAATTGGGGATTTTAGGTAAGGTTCCTCAAACTCTCTTCCATCTGCTGAAGAATTCTTGGTCTATTTAATGTATAATAGAATCCACTCCTCACAAAGTCAGGACTAAGCTTATTTTGTGTTATGAATGAAGTTGCTTCTTTCTATAAAATTTGAAAAGTTTATATTTAAGTATTTTAGGCCTAAAGAAATAGAGAAAAAAATGTTTAGTTTACTGTATTTATAGTTATTTGATATGGAAAATTGCATATGGGAAATAAATAGGAAGATAAAGCTATAGAAATTATCCACCATTATACCTGTTAAGTGTGTAGTAAATATTTATGTTCAAATCATCATCTGGGCTTTTTATATGGATTTTAGTAATGTAGTAACTATAACAATAAGTTAATAAAATCAAAAGTACAAAAATAAATACCCCCCTTTATCTCCTTATATTGCATCCTAGAGAACAGCATATACTCTGGAAACTGAGAACAAAGTCCTTCAGGAACAACTGAAACAAGCATTACAGGTAAAGAATATCATGCTCTTTTAAAATTGTTAACAAGTGAAGATTTTAAATTTTGAAAGTTGAGTTTATTGGAGTGACTGACATTGTTTAATAAAATTATACAGGTTTTAAAATTGAATATGTTTGACCTTATTAACTAATAAGTCTATACTAAGTATTTTGCCAGTTTTAAAGTATATTAATTTTACACACTAGGAGTATATTAATAAAATTTAACATCATTCATTTTTTTCACAACATTTTTTTTTCACAGTTGGGGACCATGCCCAACTGCTGAGAGTGTATTTTATTCTTTTTAATTAAATTTATAAATTATATTGTGTACCTACCACCCAAAGTCAAATCATCTTTTATCACCATACTAGAGGCTCAGTGCACAAAATTTGTGCACTGCACTGGGTTGTCCCTCAGCCTCATCTGTGCCCTCTTGCAGTTTGGAAGCCCTAAAGGGATGTCCAACTGATGCCTTAAGTCCACTCCTGCCTCTTGTGGGAGTGCACTGACAACTAGGGGCCAGTTGCTGTGTTGATTGTCTACCCGCTGGTGGTCAGTGCATGCCATAGTGACTGGTCGTTTTGCTGTTTGGTCGATTTGCATATTACCCTTTTATTATATAAGATATTTGATCCCCAAACTCTTCCCTCTGGTAACCATCTTACGTCTGTGTCTATGAGTTTTTGTTTGTTTTTATTTGTTCCCTTGTTTTATATCCTGCATATGAGTGAAGTCATATAGGACTAAACTAGAAAGAAAAGTAAATCAAACAAAAGAAATCTATTTCCTACTGAGACAATATTATAAATAAAATAAAATAAAACTACTGTAGTCATTACAATTAAACTCAGTTAAACTGGATGCTGGCTCTTACTTCTATTTTTCAAATTGTTGCTAAATAACCAAAGAAAGAAGCTACATTTTTATAAGCAGATAGATAAAAGTAATATTATTTAAATCCTATCTAATAAAAGAGTAATATACAAATTGGCCATCACACCAAGATACAAGATGGCCACCCCCATGGTGGTCAAAGATAGCTGTTCCCATGTGAACACAAAATGGCCACCATAATATGGCTGCCACAAGATGGCCTGAAGGGGAGGGCTGTTGTGGAAAGTTAGGGGTAACCATGCCTGCAGTGGAGGGAAGTTGGGGGGGGGGGACCAGGCCTGCAGTGGAGGACAGTTGGGGTTGTGTCCAGGCCTGCAGGGGATGGTAGTTGTGGGGGACCAGGCCTACAGGGTAGGACAGTTGGGGGGACCAGGCCAGAAGGGGAGGCAGTTGTGGGTGATCAGACCAGAGGGTGGGCAGTTAGGGGTGATTGGTCAGCAGAGGAGAGCAGTTGAGGGGGGACCATGCCCACTGGGATCAGGCCTAAATGGGAGGTTGGACATTCCTCAAGGGGTCTCAGTTTAGAGAGCATGCAGGCTGGGCTGAGGGACACCCCCTCCTCGTGCACGAATTCTGTGCAGTGGGCCTCTAGTATTATATAGTTTTTTTTTCCTGGAAAATGCAAGATAATACACAAATTTATTATTATTATTTTTTAATAGATTTTATTGATTTTTTACAGAGAGCAAGGAAGAGGGATAGAGAGTTAGAAACATCGATGAGAGAGAGATATCGATCAGCTGCCTCCTGCACGCCTCATACTGGGGAAGTGCCCACAACCAAGATATATGCCCTTGACTGGAATCGAATTTGGGACCTTTCAGTCCACAGGCTGATGTTTTATCCACTGAGCCAAACTGGTTTCGGCCACAAATTTATTATTAATGATACAGTTCAAAAAGGTTGAGAACAAAATAGATTAAAAAAAAACAGCTTTTCTTTTTATCAGAAGCAATCATTTACTGACTGGGTTGTACATCCAAAACTAACATAATGTATGTTAACTGTAATTGAAAAGTAAAAATTAAAAAAAAAAACAATAAAAAGAAGCATTTATTTAGAAAATATAGTGGAAAAATTTTATTCATAATATTAGGATAACATAATTAACAAAAATATACAGAGTTTTATATGAAGAAAAATACACTTTACTGAGAGTATAGGTGAATAGTATATATTTTTGGATTTGAAGCCTCATAATTATAAATAATTTAGCTTTCTACTTTCTCCAAATTGACATACAAACTTAATTCAATTTTTAAAAAAATATATTTTATTGATTTTTTACAGAGAAGAAGGGAGAGGGATAGAGAGTTAGAAACATTGATGAGAGAGAGACATTGATCAGCCGCCTCCTGCACGCCCCCTACTGGGGATGTGCCGGCAACCAAGGTACATTCCCTTGACCAGAATCAAATCTGGGACCCTTCAGTCCACAAGCTGACGCTCTATCCACTGAGCCAAACCGGTTTCATCCAAACTTAACGCAATTTATTTCTAGATATAAATGGAATTATTTTTGGGCTTAAGAGGACTATTATAATAGTATATATTGAAATGAGAAATTGGTGAATAAGAAACAATTAAGGAATTTTTGCTGATTTAAAAATCAATATATAATGTAAAACTACAATGTTAAAGCAATGTGGCTCTGGATTTGGTATTGAATAGAAGAAACAGTTGGTAATAATTATCTGGTCTTAGATAGAACAAGGTTTTCTCAGCATTGTACTACAAAGAAACATGTTAATATACTTTTATATTTAACTATATACATTTAAAATATTTTAATGGTAAAAGGTGTGAGATATGAAGATAAATGGGAGATTTTTACATAATGTATACTAATCAGAGGGTAATAGGCTAGTGAGAATCTTCTGGATGTCCAACTTCCTTCTGGACAAAGCCACGGTTGCAGGGACCAAGGCAGAGGCAGTTAGGATCAACCAGGCTGGCAGGGGAGCAAGCAGTTAGGGGCAATCAGGCCGGCATGGAGGAGCAAGCAGATAGGGGTGAACAGGCTGGCAGAGAGGACAGTTGGGGGCAATCAGGGTAGAGATCGGCCCTAAACCAACAGTCAGACATCCTTTAAGGGGTCCTGGATTGGAGAGGGTGCAGACTGGGCTGAGGGACAAATTTAGTGCACTGGGCCTAAATTAGCATATTACGCTTCTATAATAATAATAGAAGCGTAATATGCTAATAGATCCTTCCAGACGTTCTTCCAGATGACCTTCCAGATGAAGATGGGGCTGTGAGAGCTGAGCACAAATTTTGTGCATTAGGTCTCTAGTATTTTATAAATCTAAAAGAAATATGGACAATTCTCTTCCCAAATAGAGAACAAGTCATAATTTAGAAGCACACATACCCAATAAATGCATACTAGTGTATTTAACCACACTTTTTTTCAAATAATTGTAATTAAAAATAAAATGTATGGTGGTGGAAGATAATTTGACTTTGAGTGGTTGGGACATAATACCATATACAGATCATGTATCATAATAATGTACACTTGAAGCCTATATAATCTTAACCAATGTCACCGCAATGCATTTAATAAAATAACAACAATAGGATAGATTTTTAAACTATCATTTTTGTCAAAATTGAAAAAGCAGAAAAATCTAATTTTGTGACTATATGCAAAAATGAACAATCTTTTACACACTTTTATTATTAATGTGAATTGATTCTTTCCTGAAGAAAACATCTAGCAAAAGTCTTGGAAAGACATATTTTTTTCATTGAACAGTTCCACTTCTAAAAGTGTATTGTAAGGAAGAAAAAAGTATGTGGAGATTTTTACAAGTAGGTATAATATAAATTTTTTTAAGAGGAAAATATTTAAAATTACCAATCTTTCACTGATAAAAATTATTAAATAAATTAAGAAATAGTATTATGAAATTTATCTTAGCTATATTACTATTTTAGGTATATTGTTATTATTTTTAGATATATTATCTTAGCTATTTTGACTACTTACATGTGTAGTGTCATGGAAACATATCTATGGAATTATATAATAAAAAGATTGTATTTTGAGTATGTATAGGATATTATTCAATATAAATAAATCTTTAAAATACATATATGCATTATTTATGTTTATAAATAATTGAAAAGGATGCACATTGAAATGTTGACAGTGAATTTTCTGTCTGTGGTGATATTATTTGTAAGCTTAATTTTGTCAATCTGTATTCTTCCAGACAAAATAATTTTGTTGTTGTTAATCCTCACCTGAGGATATTTTTCCATTGATTTTTAGGGAGAGTGGAAGAGAGAAGGAAAGACAGAAACACTGATGTGACAGAAACACATTCATTGGTTGCCTCCTGCACGAGCCCTGACCAGGGCCCAGGCCAGGGAGGAGCCTGAAACCAAGGTATGTGTCTTTGACCAGAATTGAACTTGGGACCAATTGGTTCATAGGCAATGCTTTATCCACTAAGTCAAACTAACTAGAGCCAAACCAATATTTTAAAGAAAAATTTTATTCTAGAAAAAACCGAATTATTTATTTTTTACATTTTATTTTATTTATTTTTTAAAATATATTTTATTGATTTTTTACAGAGAGGAAGGGAGAGGGATAGAGAGTTAGAAACATCGATGAGAGAGAGACATCGATCAGCTGCCTCCTACATGCCCCCCACTGCAGGTGTGCTCACAACCAAGGTACATACCTCTGACCGGAATCGAACCCGGGACCTTTCAGTCCACAGGCCGATGCTCTATCCACTGAGCCAAACTAGTTTCGGCTATATTTTATTTTTTGATATAGGTACTAATTATGGCTATAATTTAGCAGTTTGTACAATGTATATCTTTTATTAACTTTTATTATACCTATATAATAATTATAGCTTTTACAAAATAAGAGTTGATTTTCTTCTTTTTTATGGCTGAATAGTATTCTATTGTATAAATGTATCACAGCCTTTTTAATCCACTCATCTACTGACGGGCACTAGGGCTGCTTCCAAATATTGACTATTGTGAATAATGCTGCAATGAACATAAGGGTGCATATATTCTTTTGAGATAATGTTTTAGGTTTCTTTGAATATATTCATAGAAGTGGAATTGCTGGGTCATTAGGCAGTTCCTTTTTTTAATTTTTTGTGGTAACTCCATACCACTTTCCACAGTGGCTGCAATAATAGGGTTTCACATCTTACCAACACTTGTTGTTTATTGGTCTATTAATGGTAGCCATTCTGAAACTCGTATAAGTTTATTAACCAATGTCACCCCAATAAATTCAATTAAAAAAATAAGAAGTAAGAACACTAGGAACTCCTGGATATAAAAATAGCCCTAAAATGGAAGAAGATTTTCATAGTTTAAATGAAACTGAGGTTTTTTGAAACTATGGATTATATCAGTGATTTAACTTACATTCCTTCAACTCAGTAAAAATAAAAGTGAGAGGTAATATGGGCATGAATATATGTGTATTTTTGAAAGTTGCAATATTGTTAGGAAAAATGTCACAGAAGTAATACTTGATAAATGGTTACTTTTTTCAAATAGGAAGCTGAAAAAGCTAAGCATCAACTGAAGTATTTCCTAAATCAAGGGGAGTTACTTAAAAGTGATAGGAAAACCAAGACAACAATGGAAAGGAGTACAAGTGACACAGAAGTTAAAGTTGTAGATTCAAGCTCTCTACCACTGGAGAAAGAAACAAAAAAAGTACAAATTGCAGATTCAAATGGACCAAAGACAAATGTTAAGATCCAAGAATATCCACAGGTAAAGAAATACTCAAAATAAAGACAATAATATGTACTGTTAGAATTCCATCTTCTTATTATTTGCATTATTTGATTCTATTTTTAAAAATTCTCTATGCCTTTTTTTTCCCTTTTAATTTCTGGGTAATTCATTGTTATCTTCAAAATAAATGTAAAAAATAGGTATTATTGATTTTGTGATTAAATTTTTATTGATTTTAGAGAAAGAGGAGGGCGAGAGATACATCAATTGGTTGCCTCCAACACACGTGCCCTGACCAGGTTCAAAACTGCAAACCTGGGTATATGTCCTGACTGGATGAACCTATGACCCTTTGGTGTATGGGACAATACTTCAACCAACTGAGGCATCCCTGCCAGGGCTTGTGATTAATTTTTTAGATAGTCAAGTGTTGATATTTTATTTTCTAAATAATTATTTCAATACAACCTAGTCAGATATAAAATATTGTTCAATGCATATATTTATATTTAAATTGAGCTATAATTGACATTCATCAGCTTCTGGTGTATAATATAATGGTTTGACATTGTAAATTTTGCAAAATTATTAGCACTGTATATCTAACATCTGTCACCACACCTAGTTACAAAATTTTTTCTTATGATGAGAATTTTTAAGTATTTACTGCCTTAGAAACTTTCAAATATGCAATATAGTATTATTAACTATTAAAGATCAGGCTGTACATTATATCCCCTGGATTTATTTACTTATAACTGGAAGTTTGTACCTTTTTACTCTCTTAATCCATTTTGTCCACCCTCAACCTCCACCTCTGGCAACCACCAATCTATTATTTGTATCTGTAAGCTTTTTTTGTGTTTTGTTATTTTTAGATTTCACATATAAGTGAGATAATGTAATATTTGTTTTTCTTTGTCTAACTTATTTAACTTAGCATAATAACCTCAAGGTCAATTCATGTTGCAAATGGCAAGATTTAATGGGGGACATATACAGGGCTGGGAAAAAGTGGGTTTACAGTTGATCATATGGAAAATAATACAATCTACACTAATAAAAGAGAAATATTCAAATTGACCAAACCTCTGTGACATCCACCAGCCAATCAGCAGTGAGCATGCAAATTAACCCATATGCAGGCGCCAAATGGCCTGGGTCCTGTGGACAGGTGCCATGCCCACAGGCTCCTTGGACCATTGCTGGCCCCAGAAGATGAGGGCAGCCACACAGCTTGACAGCACCCAGCAGGGCCTGCTTGGCCATTGCTAGGCCAATCCAGGAGCAGGCAAGTGTGGCCCACTGACAACATCCAGCAAGGCCTGCTTACCCATTGTTGTGGTGTGAAGCAGGCAGGCCCTCAGAGAGCAGAGAACCATGAGGAGTGGACCTATACTGTTAGAAGGACATTCCCTGAGGGATCCCGGATTGGAGAAGGTGCAGGTTGGGTTGAGAGACCCTCCTTCCAATGCACGAATTTCATGCACTTGGCCTCTAGTAATCTATAATAATAAAATTGTAATATGCTAATTAGAATGGACAGCCAAACAACCTTCTGGATGTCTTTTTGGACAATATTCCTAACAAAGCCAGGGCTGTAAGGGCCAAGGCTAGCTCCTGAAACTGCAAGGGCCAAGCTCCTTGATTGAATTTTGTGCTTTAAGCCTCTAGTTAATAAATAAGGATAAACTTGTGTTTCAAAACTATAAACCTACTTTTGCCCACCTGTATATCACAGGTTCTTTATTCATTCATCCATCTATGTACACTTAGTTTATTAGTTATTGTAAATCATGGTGAAATGAACATGGTGAATATATTTTTCTGATGTAGTATTTTTTTTTTCCTTTGAGAGCTTGTTTGGAGGTTCTAGCAGGGGGTGCAGCTACTCATATACCCTTGACCGAAGACAGTCCTCTCTTCAGGAGGGATGCACATGGATTGGTGAGGGAATTTGAGGACCCCAACCTGGCCAGCCAGATCAGCCTAATCAATCCTGATGATCAATGGGGTGACAGATGTTGCAGCCAGATTGCCCTCACATCCAGTATTTTTGTTTTCTTTGGATAAATGCCCAGAAGTGGAATTGTTAGGTCAGGTAGTAGTTCTATTTTTTTTAAAGGAACTTCTATACTGTTTTTTAATGTACATTGTCATCAACAGTGCATATGTTATATATGAAGATCATGGTAACCATACAGCAAATAAAAAAAAAACTATAAAAGGTAATGAAAGGAATCTGAACATAAAACTATAGAAAGTCATGAAGTCACTAGGGAAGTAAACAACAGAAGTAGAAAGAAACAGAGAGGAACTACAAAACAGCCAGAAAAAAACACAAAAGGTTAATAACTATATACTTTGGACTAAATTCTTCAATCAAAAGACATAGGTTACCTAATATATAAAAATACAAGACCTGTCTATATACCCATCTATATGTTGCCTACAGGAGACTCACTTCAGTTGTCAAGACACACACATCTGAAAGTGAAAAAATGGGGAAAAAGATATTTCATGCAAGTGGAAACCAAAAAAGCTGGAGTAGCTATACTTATATCAGAGAAAATAGACTTTAAAATAAGGACTGTTATAAAAGACAAACATGAACATTACGTAATGATAAAGGGGTCAATCCAACAAGAGATGATAATATTTGTAAATATTTATGCATGCAAGATAGGAGCACCTATGTAATAACAAAAATATTAACAGATCAAAAAGAAGAAATTGACAGCAATATAGTAATATTGGGGAGTCTTTAATATTTCATTTACATAAATGAATAGATTATCCAGACAGAAAATCAATGAGGAAACTTTGGCCTTAAATGACACTTTAGACCAGATGAATTTACTAAATATATGAGAAAATTTCATCAAAGCAGCAGAATAAAAATTTTTCACATGCACATGAAAAATTTTCAGGATAGATAATTTGCTAGGCCACAAAATAAGTCTCAATAAATTTGGAGGATTAAAACCATGTCGTGCACCTTCTCTGAACATATTGATATTAAACTGGGAACCAATTACAAGAAGAAAGTGGAAAATTTTTAATATGTGAAGATAAAACAAAATGCCACTGAAAAACTAATGAGTTAACAAGGACATCAAATGAAAGTAGAAATATAACATACTAAAATATGTGACATGCAGGAAAAATAGTTCTTAGGAGCATTTCCTGATATAATCTTTTTTCCCCTCCTGATATTTTTTTTTCTTCTCAAAAGCAGTTCTAAAAATGAAGTTTATAGCAATGCAGACCTATCTAACACAAACAGAAAACAATCAGTTAAGAAATCTAACCTTATATCTAGAGAAACTAGAAAAAGAATAAAAAAACAAAGCCCAAAGTTAGTAGAAGAAAGGAAATAAAAAATAAAGAGCATACATAAATAAAATATAGATTTAAAAAACAATAGAAAAGATTAGTGAAATAAAAGCTGGTTATATGAAAGGATAAACAGAACTGACAAATGTTTCACTAGACTCATTAAGGAAAAAGGTCACAAATGAATAAATCAGAAATAAAAGAGAAGTTACAACTAATTATCAAAGAAACACAAAAGATTAAAAGACATTACCTTGACAATCATATGTCAGCAAAATGGACAACCTACAAGAAATGAATACATTTCTAGAAATATATAGTCTTTTAAGACTGAATTTTGAAGAAGAAATAGAAAATCTGAACAGACTGACTTATTAGTAAGGAGTTTGAATCTGTAATAAAAAATTTTCCCCAAAACTAAAGTTGAGGATTAAATTGTTTTACTGGTGAATTTTACCAAGCATTCAAAGAAGACTTAATACCAATTATGTTCAAACTCTTTCAAAAAAATTTAATGAGAAGTGAACACTCTTGCAAGACTAGCATTACATTGATATAAAAATTAGAGAAAGATACCACAATAAAGAAAAATACAAGTAAAAATCTCTGATGAACAAAATGTAAAAAAATCCTTAGAAAATGTTAGTAAAGCATTCAACAGTACATTAAAAGCCTTATACACCATGAGCACATTGGATTTATTCCAGAAATGCAGAAACAGTTAAAAAAATGCAAGTCAATAAATAAGTTACATAACATCAACAAATGAAAGATAAAAATCATGTGATCATATCAACAGATGCACAAAAAGCATTCAACATCTATTTATGATAAAAACTCTTAACAAAGTGGGTATAGATGGAAAGTATTTCAACATAATAAAGACCATATATGACATAGCTAATACTATACTCACTAGCAAAAGTTGAAAACCTCTCCCTTAAAATGAAGATCAAGAAAAGGATGCCCACTCCTACTACTTTGATTTAACACTAGTGGCCTGAAATTTGTGCACAGGGGTGGGGGTGGGGGTTGCCTCAGCCCAGCCTGCACCCTCTCCAATTGGGGGCGCCTTGGGTGATGTCTGACTATGGGATCAGGCCTAAACCAGCAGTCAAACATCCCTCTCTCAATCTGGGACTGATGGCTCCTAACTGCTCACCTGTCTGCCTGCCTGATCACCCCTAACTTCCTCTGCCTGTCTGCCTGACCCTAACCACTCTGCTTGCTTGCCTGATTGCTCCTAACTGCTCACCCCTGCCAACGTGATCTTGTCCTCAACTGCTCTCCCTTGCTGGCCTGATCTCACCCCCAACTGTTCTCCCCTGCTGGCCTGATTGCTCCCAACTGTCCTCCCTGCCAGCCTGATCTTACCTCCAACTGCCCTCCATGCTGGCTTGTTCTCATCCCCAATGGCCTTTCCCTAACTCCTCTCCCCTGCCAGCCTGATCTCCCCTAACTGCCTCTGCCTGACTGATCCTGCCCCCAACTACCCTCCCCTGCTGGCCTGATTGCTCCCAACTCCCCTTCCCTGCCAGCCTAATCTCATCCAAAATGGCTCTTCCTTGCTGCTTCATCTTTCCCCCAATGGCCCTCCACTGCTAGCCTGATCTTGCCTCCAATGGCCCTCCCCTGCTGGCCTGGTTGCCCCCAACTGTGCTCCCCTACTGGCCTGATCTCATCCCCAACAGCCCTCTCCTGCCGGCCTGATCTCACACTCAATGGCCCTACCCTGCCAGCCTGATATTGCCCCCAATAGCTCTCCCCTGCCAGATATTTTGGTTCTGATTGGTCAGTTTCTCTGCCAGTTAGTGTCAAAAGCTCCACCTCCTAGGCAGCCATTACTTCCTCACAGTTCACCCAGATGGTTCTGATAGGTTGGTTTCTATGTTGTCAGCATCTCTGGGCCTATCTCCAGACGTGATTAGAGAGGAGGGGCTGATCAGAACCCCCCACGGAAAGCCAGAGAGAAACAGATGTGTGCTGCTGGTGAAGAGAAAGAGAAAGGCAATGGCTGATTAATAGCTGCTATGGAGGCTATGACAGACCTTGCCTCTCTCTCCAGGCCTCTCTCCAAGCTTGATCCACAGCCTCCTCAGCACTGGCGGCAGTCAGTCCTGGGTTGCCACAGCAACTCAGCACTGACTATAAGACTGACTTCCAGTGTTGGGTCGAGTCTTCGGTCAGCTGTTATGGACTCTGGGTTTTTATATATTAGGATAGTATTAGAAGTCCTAGCCAGAGCTATGAGGCAGGAAACAAATAAAAGGAATCTAAACGGTAAAAGAAGAGGCAAAAATGTCACTATTTCCAGATGGCATGATTTTTTATATTAAAATCATAAAGATCCCACCAAAAACTGTTGGAAATAATAGATTCAGTAAATTTTGAGGAACAAAATCAGTATACAAAAATCTGTTGTACTTTTGTATACAACCAACAATCTTCAGAAAGAGAAATAAAGATATATTTCTAGAAGTGGGATGAGTAGGTCAAATGGGAGTTTCATTTTAAATTTCTGGCAGAAACTTCATAGTGTTTTCCACAATGGTTGCACCATTCTACATTCGCACCAGCAGTGTACTAGGATTGCCTTTTCTCCACAACATCTCCAACAGTTGTTGGTTTATTTGTAGATGATAGCCATTCTGATGGGATTATAATAATAAAATCAAATCATTATTTTGATTTGCATCTCATGGATGAATCAGTAACTTTGAGGTTTTTTTTTTTTTCATTTGTCACTTGCTTTCTGCATGTCCCCTTTGGAGAAGTGTCTGTTTAGGTCCTTTGCCCAGTTCTTAATTGAATTGTTTTCCTTTTGTTAATTTGTATGAGTTCTCTATATATTTTAGAGCTTACCTCTTTATCAGATGTATTATTGGCAAATATGTTCTACCATGTAGTGGGGTTTCTTATTTTAATGATGGTTTCTTTTTCAGTGTAGAAACTTTTTATTTTCATGTAGCTCCATGTGTTTATCATTAGTTTCCATTGTCCTAGGAGATGTATCAGTAAATATATTGCTATGAGAGATGTCTGAGATTTTGTGCCTATGGTTTCTTCTAGAACTTTTATGGTTTCACATATTACATTTTAGTCTTTTATCTTTTTTGAGTTTATTCCAGTGTATGATGTAAGCTGGTTGTCTACTGTGGGAACCTCTTTCCACGTCCCACGTGCTTCAGGGTTCCCAGTTCAGGGTTTGGGTTCTGAAGGAGGCCGCACACAAACGAAATAAGAGACTAGAAAACATTAATTTGGCAATATTGGGGGGCCAGGTGGGAGCCTTCCTCTAGTGGAAAGGACTGCCACTTGCTCTGGCCTTTTTCTCCCTTTTATTAAGGCTTTGGGACACACCCCTAGCCTTTAGTCAGGAAATAACAAAACAGAAATTAACATGAAACAAACAGGTAGAGGTTGCTTCAGCCAACAATGTTTCAATTAAACAGTGAATAATTAGCTCTGACCTTTCAGAGCAGTTAAGGTTGACCAGCCTTCTGGCCTCCTGTTTACATCCATTTAGTAAGAACAATGTTTGGTTTCCGACAGTCTACTGTCATTTTTTTCATATACCTGTCCAATTTTCCCAACACCATTTATTGAAGAGACTGTCCATTGTATTCTCTTTACTCCATTGTATTCTCTTGCCTCCTTTGTCAAATATTAATTGAGAACAATGGCTTGGGTCGATTTCTGGGTTCTCTTTTCTGTTGATTTATGTGCCTGCTTTTGTGACGGTACCAGGCTTTGTAGTATAACTTGATATCTGATATTGCGATTCCTCCAACTTTGTTCTTTCTCAAGATTAGTATGGTTTTTGGGGTCCTTTTTTTTTTCGGTAACACAAAAATTTTTGGAGTGTTTGTTCTAAATCTGTGAAATTTGCCATTGATATTATAATAGTGATTGTATTGAGTCTATAGATTGCTTTGGGTAGTATGGACACTTATATTCGGTGCTCCTATATTGAGTGCATATGTGTTTACCAGAGTTACATCCTCTTGTTGTATCAATCCCTTTAGTATTAAGAAGTGTCCTTCTTATCTCTTGTTATGGCCTGTTTGAAGTCTATTTTGTTAGATATGAGTATTGGTACCTCAGCTCCTTTTTCATTTTCATTTGCTAAGAAAATTTTTTCCCATCCCTTCACTTTCATTCTGTGTGAGTCCTTTGTTCTGCCATAGGTCTCTTGTAGGTAGCATATATATGGGTCATGTTTTCTTATCCATTTATTACCCTATGTCTTTTGATTTGAGCATTTAAGCCATTTACATGTAAGGTTATTATTAACTAATGGCTCTGCATACAAATCTGTGCCTGAGTAGCTCACTGGGGCTTGCCTAAGCTGACTACCCTGCTCACCAGCACTATAGCTCTTTGCAGCTCAAACTCACTGTCCTGCCCTCCTGTAGCTATCTCTCACTTGTAGCTTGCTGACCTACTCCTCCTGGTGATCAGTCATTACATGTCATGGTGTACCGGCCATTGGCATATTACCTCTTTATTATATTAGATAGGTACTTATTTATTGCCACTCTTATTCTTTATGCCTGTATTCTTCTTTTTACCTCTATTTCTTCTCATAACAGTCCATTTAGAATTTCTTGTAGTGTTGGTATTGTGGAAATAAACCCCTTTAGCCTTTTTTTTTGTCTGTGAAGCTGTTTATTTCACCTTCAATTTTTTAAAATTAAATCTTTATTATTCATATTATTACATTTGTTTCTCTTTTTTCCCCCAGCTCCCACCCTTCCCTCTAACCTTACCTCCCTCCCATTGACCTGATCCATAGGTGTATGATTTTTGTCCAGTCTCGCCCTGTACACCCCTCACCCCTTTTCCCCTGAGAAATATCAGTCCAGTCCCTTTCTGTGCTCCTGATTCTATTATATTCACCAGTTTATTCTGTTGATCAAATTTTTAATTCACTTAATTTTCAGATTCACTTGTTGATAGATACGTATTTGTTCATAATTTTTTATCTTTACCTTTTTTTTCTTCTTCTTCTTAAAGAGTACCTTTCAGCATTTCATACAATACTGGTTTGGAGTTGATGAACTCCTTTATTTTTTTCTTATCTCTGAAGCTCTTTATCTGCCCTTCAATTCTGAATGATAGCTTTGCTGGGTAGAGTATTCTTGGTTGTAGGTTCTTGCTATTCATCACGTTGAATATTTCTTGCCACTCCCATCTGGCCTGCATCGTTTCTGTTGAGAAATCAGCTGACAGTCATATGGGTGCTCCCTTGTAGGTAATGAACTGTTTTTCTCTTGCTGCTTTTAATATTCTCTCTTTGTTTTTTGCTCTTGGTATTTTAATTATGATGTGTCTTGGTGTAGTCCTCTTTGGATTCCTTTTATATGGGGTTCTATGTGCTTCCTGGTCTTGTAAGTCTATTTCTTTTACCAGATGTGGGGAGTTTTCAGTCATTATTTCTTTAAATAGGTTTTCAGTAACTTGCTCTCTCTCTTCCTCTGGCACCCCCACAATTCTGATATTGGTACGCTTGAAGCTGTCTCAGAGACTCCTTACATGATCTTCACATTTTTGGATTATTTTCTCTTCTTGCTTTTCCAGTTGAGTGTTTTCTGATTTTTTATATTTCAAATTTTTGACTTGATTTTTGTCTTCCTCTAGTCTGCTGTTAGGTCTCTGTATAATATTTTTTATTTCAGTCAGTGTATGTTTAATTTCTAGTTTGTCCTTTTCCATCTCTAGTTGGTTCTTTTTCATCTCCAGTTGGTTCTTTTTCATCTCCTCTTGGGTCTTGCTAATTTTATTCAACTTTTCTAGGATATTCTTGAAAAACCTTATAAGCATGGTTTTGAACTCTATATCCAGTCGTTTGTTTTCCTCCATTTCTTTTGTTTGTGTTCCCTTCCCTTGTCTCAGCATTTTCACTATGCCAGGAAAACTTCAGTGTTGGATTCAGCCTTATGATACCAGACTTGCAAAACTGCAGAACCCTCCCTGTTGAGCTTGGGATGGATGGAGTTTCAGGGCTTAAGGGACCACCTTGCCTTCCAGTTGGCCCCACCCTCCACAGCCCCTGAGTCTCACGTGACTGGGTAATCGCTGGATTGGTCCCTGTGCGCACGCATGCTCTCGCAGTGCCTCTAGACTTCTGCCTTTCCCGCTCCCCTGCACTCTGGGACCATCTGAGTCTGGGTCCCCAGGGTTTCACCCAAAACCGGGGTTTAGTGGAGTTAGAAGTGACGCAGTTGCTAGGGTTTGTCTCCTGCCCACTCGTGAAAGCCAGCGGCACAATCAGTAGTTGGTCCTCTGTGCACAGTGCCGTGCTTGCCAGCAGACTTCTGATCTTTTTCGACTCCCCTAAATTTCCTTGCACTTCTCCTTTTTCACAGTCCAAACTCCCCCCATATGAGTTTCGGCTGGATCTGGGGTTTAGTGTCGTAGGATAAGGGGTTCAATGCTGTTGAGAGTCTCCGTCTCCCTCCCACCAGAGAAAGCCAGGCAGGTACTCAGGCACCCACTCTCTGCACGCACGCATCTCCATACCTCAGCTTTTTGCAGCTCCTCTGGTTCTCTGTGAGCCCCTCTCTTTCCTTGTAGTTGTAGAATTTCCACTCAGCCAGCTTTCCTGTGGTTCTGGATAATATCCGTTCTGTCTTTTAGTTGTAGTTTTGCAATTGTTGTGGGAGGCAGCAGTGTAGGTGTCTACCTATGCCGCCATCTTGGATTCTCCTCACCTTCGATTTTTAAAGATAGCCTTGCTGGATAGAATAATCTTGTGTTTAGTCCCTTGGTTTTCATTATTTTGCAGACTTCCTGTATTTCCCTTCTGGTCTGAAGTGCTTCTATTGAGAAGCCAGCTGATAATGTCTTTGTAGGCTTTCATTTTTTTTCTTTGTTTTACATTTGCTAATTTAATTTTTATGTGTCTAGTTGTGGTTCATTTGAGGTTAATCTTAATTAGGACTCTGTTTCCTGAACTTGAGTGACTTATTATTTCACCAAGCTAGGGAAATTTTCTTCCATTATTTCTTCAAACAGGGTTTCTTCCTCAGATTTTGCTCCTGGTACCCCTATAATGTGAATGTTTTTACATTTAATGTTGTTCCAAAGCTCCCTTTGATTCTCATCCTCCTTTTAATTTTTTTTATTTGCTGCTCTTTAAAGGTGTTGTTGTGTATATTGTCTTCTATTTCACTGATTCTTTCCTCAGCTTCCTCTAATCTGTTGAATACTTTCAGTATATTCTTTATTTCAGCTATGTTGTTCCTTTTTTCCAGTTGATTCTTATTTATTCTTTCATCTCTTTTCAAGTTGGTATACTCTCATGAAATCTCTTAAATATACATTAAGTTTCTTATAATTCTCATTTAGTTACTTGTGGTACTTACTGAATTGTTTGAGCACCTTTATTACCATTACTCTGAATATTTTATTTGACAAATTGCTTACCTTCATTTAATTTAGTTTCTTTTCTGGCCATTCCTCTTTTTATTTTATTTGAGGGTTGTTTCTTTGTCTCCCCCATTTTTTTTGCTGTCGTTTTGTTTTGGGTTCTATGTATTAGATCAAACTGCTTTGCCTCCCATATTTTGTGGAGTGGTGTTATGTAATTGGTGTTTTGTGGAATCCAGTGGTGTGGTCTCTTAGATCTATTAATCTGGGTGCTTTAAGAAAGACCCTTACTTGAGTTATTCTCCTGTTGTAGTTGGGTCTTTAATGTTATTGTCCCTTTCATGGATGGAATATCCTCTCAGGCTGGCTGACAATGTGCCTCACTCCAGACTACATCCCATGAGCTACTATAGAGCGCTGACCAAACTGAACAAAATACAACAAAACAAAACATGAAACAAAAGAAAACAGAACAAAGACATACACAAGACCCATACAGCACCTACAAAAGCAATCACCAGAAAGGAGAGAATTAGGAAAGAAAAAAGGGAACAAGAATTATAGAAAAAAGAAAGAAAGAAAAAATATGAGGACAGTCTTGAGAAAGAACAAAGTTGGAGGAATCACAATACCAGCTATCAAGTTGTATTATGAAGTCACTGTATTCAAAAGAGCCTGGTATTGGCACAAGAACAGGCATATAGATTAAATGGAATAGAACAGAGAATGCAGAATCGACCCAATTCATTATGCTCAATTAATATTTGACAAAGGAGGCAAGAGCATACATTGGAGCAGAGACAGTCTTTTCAGTAAGGTGTTGGAAAAATTGGACAGGTATATACAAAAAGTTAACCTAGACCACCAACTTATACCATATACAAGAATAAATTCAAAATGGGTGAAAGACTTAAATGTAATACATGAAACCATAAAAATCCTACAAATCTCAAACATCTCTCATAGAAATACGTTTATGGATACATCTCCTAGGACACTGGTTGGCAAACCATGGATCGCGAGCCACATGCAGCTCTTTGGCCCCTTGAGTGTGGCTCTTCCACAAAAAAGCACAGCCTGGGCAAATCTGTTTTGAAGAAGTAGCGTTAGAAGAAGTGTAAGTTTTAAAAAATTGTCTCTCAAAAGAATTTTCCATCGTTGTACTATTGATATTTGACTCTGTTGACTAATAAGTTTGCAAACCACTGTCCTAGGATAATGGAAACTAAGGATAAAATAAACAAATAGGACTATATTCAGCCATCATCAAAATAACAAGAAACTCCACTACATGGGAGAACATATTTGCCTGAAAAGAGACTAAATTCCAAAATATATAGAAAGTCATATAACGTAACAAAAGACACACAGTCCAATTAAAAAATTGGCAAAGGACTTAAATAGATATTTCCCCAAAGTTGACACACAGAAAGTCAAGAGAAATATAAAAAAATGCTCAAAGTTACTAATCATCCTAGAGATGCAAATCAAAACAATGAGATATCACTTCACCCAGTCAGAATAGGTATTGTTCAACAAATCTACAAGAAGTGTTGAGGATGTTGTGGAGAAAATCAAATCCCAGTACACTAATATTGGAATGCATACTGGTGTAGCCACTATGGAAAACATTATAGAGTTTCCTCAAGAAATTAAAAATGTTTTGTAGTTTTCAGTGTATAGGGCCTTCACACCCTTTGTTAACTATATCCATAGGTATTTTATTCTTTTAGTTGTAAATAGAATTTTTAAAATTTCTTTTTCTGAATTTTCATTATTAGAATATAGAAATGCAATGGATTTTTATATATTAATTTTCTATCTTACAACTTTACTGTATTTGTTTATTGTTTCTGATAGTTATTTTTGGTGGACTCCTTAGGTTTTTCTATGTAAAGAATCATGTCATCTAAAAAAGGACAAGAAATAGCAGATGTGGGAAAGACTGTGAAGAAAACTGAGCCCTTCTGTACTGTTGGTGGAAATGTAAATTGGTATAGCCATTATAGAAAACAGTATGGTGGTTCCTTAAAAAATTATAAATAGAGCTACCATATGATCCAGCAATCCTTCTCTAGGTATCTACCTGAAATTTTAAAAATGTAAAGATATATGTATCCTTATGTTTATTACACCATTATTCATTGTGACCAAAAGTTGTAAACAACTGAAGTGTCCTTCAATAGAAGATTGGGTAAAAAGTATGTGGTACATATATGTACAAAATAATTCTTTTTAGTCATCACAAAAAAATGAAATATGGCCACTTGCCGTAACATTGATGGATCTTGATAATATCATGTTAAATAAAGTAATTCAGGTAGAAAAAGTCAAGAATCCCTCATGTGTGTGATACAAAACAGAAAGCAACAAATTACAAACAAAACCCATAAACATGGACAACAGTTTGATGTTTATCAGAAAGTAAGGGGGTTTGGGTGAAGTAGAAGGGGTAAAAGATATCAAAATATATGGTGAAAGAAGCAGATTTGACTTTAGATTTTTTTAATTTAATAAATCTTTATTGTTCAGATTATTACAATTGTTCCTCTTTTTTTTCCTCTCATAGCTCCCCTCCACCCGGCTCCCACCCTCCCTTTACCCTTACCTTCTCAAGCATTGTCCTCATCCATAGGTGTATAATTTTTGTCCAGTTTCTCCCTGCATCCCCCTCACCCCTTTCCCCCTGAGAATTGTCAGTCCACTCCCTTTCTGTGCTCCTGATTCTATTATATTCACCAGCTTATTCTGTTCATCAGATTTTTAATTCACTTAATTTTTTAGATTCACTTGTTGATATGTATTTGTTGTTCATAATTTTTATCTTTACCTTTTTCTTCTTCCTCTTCTTAAAGAGTACCTTTCAGCATTTCATATAATACTGGTTTGGAGTTGATGAACTCCTTTAGCTTTTTCTTATCTGTGAAGCTCTTTCTCTGCCCTTCAATTCTGAATGATAGCTTTGCTGGCTAGAGTATTCTTGGTTGTAGGTTCTTGCTATTCATCACTTTGAATATTTCTTGCCACTCCCATCTGGCCTGCATCGTTTCTGTTGAGAAAACAGCTGGAAGTCATATGGGTGTTTCCTTGTAGGTAATTAATTGTTTTTCTCTTGCCGTTTTTAATATTCTCTTTTTGTATTTTGCGCTTGGTATTTTAATTATGATGTGTCTTGCTGTGGTCTTCTTTGGATTCCTTTTATTTGGGCTTCTGTGTGCTTTCTGGACTTGTAAGTCTATTTCTTTCACCAGATGTGGGAAATTTTCAGTCATTATTTCTTCAAGTAGGTTTTCAGTATCTTCTTCTCTCTCTTGTTCTGGCACCCCCATAATTCTGATGTTGGTACACTTGAAGTTGTCCCGGAGGCTCCTTACACTATTTTCACATTTTTGGATTCTTTTTTCTTCTTGCTTTTCCAGTTGAGTGTTTTCTGATTCTTTATATTTCAAATTTTTGACTTGATTCTTGCCTTCTTCTAGTCTGCTGTTAGGTCTCTGTATAATATTTTTTATTTCAGTGTATGTTTAATTTCTTGTTGGTCCTTTTTCATCTCTAGTTGGTCCTTTTTCATTTCCTCTTGGGTCTCGCTAAATTTATCCATCTTTTCTAGGAAATTCTTAAAAAACCTTATAACTGTGGTTTTGAACTCTATATCCAGTCGTTTGTTTTCCTCCATTTCTTTTGTTGTGATCTGTTCCTTTGTGTCCGCCTTTTCACTATGCCAGGAGAACTTCTGTGTTGGAATCAGCCTTATGATATAAGACTTGCAAAACTGCAAAAGCCTCTTTGTTGAGTTTGGATGGGGTGGAGTCTTAGCTTAGTTGACCACCTTGGCTTCCAGTCAGCCCTGCCCTACGTGGTAAGTGTCTCTCGGTAATCCTTGAAGCGTCTGTGTGCGCACATGCATGCATGCCTTTAGACCTCTGCCTTTCTGGCTACCCTGCACTCTGGGATTTGTGTGAGTCTGTGTCCCCAGGATCTCACCCGAAACTGGGGCTCAGTGCTGTTCAAAGTGGTGCAGTTGGGAATCTCTTATCTCCTGCCCACTAGTGAAAGACAATGGCACAATCAGCAGTCTGGCTTCCATGGTCAGTGGTGTACGTGCCTCAGAACTCTGCCCTTTTGCAGCTTCCCTAAATTTCCTTTCATAGTCCAGACTCCCTCCATATGAGTCTCACCCAGAACTGGGGTTCAGTGCCGTAGGATAAGGGACTCAGTACAGATGGGAGTCTGCATCTCCCTCCCACCAGAGGAAGCCATCCAGGCACTCTGGTGCCCACTCTCTCCATGCTCGCGTCTCTGTACCTCAGCCTTTTGCAGCTCCTCTGAGTCTCTGTGAGCCCCTCTCTTCCCTTCTAGTTGTAGAATTTCCACTCAGCCAGCTTTCCTGTGGTTCTGGATGATGTATGTTCTGTCTTTCAGTTGTAGTTTTGAAATTGTTGTGTGAGGCAGCAGTTTAGGTGTTCACTTATGCCGCCATCTTTGTTTCCTCCTCCTGACTTTAGATGTTGAACACAAAATTAAATATACAGATAAAGTACTATAGTTATAAACTTGAAATCTATATTTTCTTATTAACCAATGTCAATCCAATAAAGTTAAATTTAATAAAAAATAAAGAAACCATCAACAAAATGAAAAGGGAGCCCACTGTATGGGAGAACCTAGTTGTTAATGATACATCTGATAAAGTTAATATCCAAAATATATAAGAAACTCATATAACTTAACAAAAGGAAGTAAAACAATCAAATTAAAAAATGGGCAAATTGACATGTCCAAAATGGACATCATATGGCCAAAGAGACATATGAAAAAATGTTCAAAGCCACTAATCATCAGCGAGATGCAAATTAAGACAACAATGAGGTATCACCTCACACCTTTCAGAATGGCTATCATCAACAAATAAGTTCTGGTAAATATGTGAAGAAAAGAGAACCCTAGAGTCTCTCTGGTGGGAATGCAGACTGGAGTAGCCACTGTGGAAAACAGTATGGACTTTCCTCAAAAAATTAAATATGGAACTGCCATTTGACCCAGTGATCCCACTTTTAAAAATATATCCTAATAAGCCTAAAACACCAACCAGAAAGAATATATGTACCCCTATGTTCATTGCAGCACAATTACAATAGCTAATATCTGGAAACAGCCTACATACACATCAGTAGATGAGTGGATAAAAAATATGTTGTACATTTACACCACAGAATACTATGCAGCAGTAAAAAGAAGGAAAGGGTCTCTTACCATTTGAAATAGCATGGAGGGACCTGGAGAGGATTATGCTAAGTGAAATAGCCAGTTAGAGAAAGACAAGTATCACATGATCTCACTCATATGTGGAATCAAATGACCAAAATAAACTGATGAAGAAAACAGATCCAGAGACATAGAAGCGTGAAACAGACTATCAAATTTCAGAAGGAAGGTGGGAATGGGTGAGAAGTGATCAAAAAAATAATTTGTATGCATATACATATCCATAACTCATGGACACTGACAATAGTGTGGTGAAGAGCTGGGATGGGGGAGATGAGCCAGAGGGTCATTGGGAAAAAAGGGGACATATGTAATAACCTTCAACAATAAAGATTTTAAATATATATGAAGTGATATTCTAATAGTTTAGTACTTATGTGACACACTATATCCTAATATATAAAAACCCTGTGTCCATCACATCCAAAATGACCAGAGGCTCAACCAACTGGAAGTCAATCCTCCAGTCAGCATTGGCTTGCTGTGGTGACCCAGCACTGACTATATGACTGCAGATCCAGCACTAACTACCAAGGGGGCTGCAGATCAGGCCTGGAGAGAGGCCTGAAGAGAGAAGAAATCTGATCTGTAGCCTCCGTGGCAGCTGTTGATCAGCACTTGCCTCTCTCTTTCTCTCTGAGCCTGGCCAGGAGCCACACCTTCATTTCTCTCCAGGCATCTACAGGGGCAATTGATCAGCCCTAACTTTATGACCAGGTCCCATTGATAGGCCCAGAGACACTGACTGGCATAAAGACTGACTAGTCAAAACAAAATCTGGGTCAACTGTGAGGAGCCAATGGTTGCCTAGGAGGCTTTTCCCTTCCTCCCCTCATGAACAACTTTTTATGCACCAGGCCTCTACTATTTATCTTTCATCTATCTATCTATCTATCTATCTATCTATCTATCTATCTATCTATC